>OVBN01000239.1:2400000-3600000 GCA_900406565.1 Turritis glabra
CAGCCAAGAACCCGAGAAGAATCAGAAAGTTGATAAGCATGTATATTTGTTCGAGCAACAATGTAGCAGATTTACTTGCAAAGGTGCTTCATGCTACATCATTCAGAATGCATCTTAAGAGTAAAAATACATATTTTGAAGTTGATGCTTCCAGGGAAAGAATATGATAATTCACGTGGCTGCATTCTTTTTCTCTTATCATGGTTTTTATTCCACTGAATTTTTTCATGACAAAATTTTTAACGGAGCAGCAAATGACATGCAAAAGATAGACTTTAAAGAGAATACTAATGATGAAGGTCTATCTCTCTTCTAAAATCTTTGCCATATATCGACGAGATCAGGAGAAGCGAAGAGAATGATCAATATGGATCACCTAAGAAATATATGAAGAAAAGTAGACTTGTTTGTAAACTTGTTTGTTCGAAGGAAAGAATGATCGATATAAATCATCTACGAAAGCTATAAAGAGAACAAGATTCGTCTGTTCTAGCTTTTAGGGGAGATTGCGTCACTGTACTCTTTTTTCCTAATCATGATTTTTAATCTATACAATTTTTCAATGATAAAGTGTTTAACAAGATAGTATGCAATACGTTGATGGTGATTAATAATTAAGTAAGAGTATTATAAAATAGAAGATGATTATCCATCACTACGTTTATCCACATTTAAGATTATCCATATAGATAATAGTTATCCATTTTGATGCTTATCTATTAGTTACTTCTCCTTCAAGTAAATTTTTTTAGTATTTTTTTACTTAATACTAAAATTATAAAAAAAAGTCGAATTTTTATTTAGTATTGAGTAATTCTATTTTAATTAATATACTTTTTTTCTTAATATATTTATTTAGTATTAAGTAATTGTATTTATATCCCCTATACTGTTGTACGGTGTAGAAGCATAATTAACAAGAATAAGAAGAAGAGAATGTTACTTCTCTCACTTAACTTTCTTGATCTCTCTTTATTCATAGTAGTGTATATGATTATACATATATAATATATTCATCCAAGAGTTATATAACTCTCTTTTCGTTATAGTTTTATAGCAAATAAATTTATTTTTTAAAACTCTCGTTTTCCTTTGTCAAAGACTCAACAGTTATCTTTGCCGTTTTCATGTTCCAGAAACAAAATACGCAGCGTCGAAAGAGCGGCAAAAAACGGGACGCAGTTTACTAACGACAAAACAATGGCACACTAACCCAAGTTTGTTCGTCGTCTCTTCCTCATTGACTAACAAAATTGTCGCTCGCTCTTCTTTTAATCGGCGCAAATTTGAAAACCCGATCGGAATCGTCGAAACTCGTTCATAGTAATCGGAATCGTCGAAGATGAATCAGACAGTATCGGAAAATCTCATCCAGGTGAAGAAGGAATCAGGCGGGATCGCCATCATAACAATCAACCGTCCGAAATCCCTCAATTCGCTCACGAGAGCTATGATGGTGGATCTCGCCAAGGCATTCAAGGATATGGACGCCGACGAATCGGTCCAGGTGGTGATTTTCTCCGGATCGGGTCGATCTTTCTGCTCTGGCGTTGATTTGACTGCGGCGGAGTCTGTTTTCAAAGGAGACGTGAAGGATCCGGAAACCGACCCGGTTGTGCAGATGGAGCGGTTACGAAAACCGATCATCGGAGCTATCAACGGTTTCGCCATCACCGCTGGGTTTGAACTCGCCTTGGCCTGTGATATTTTGGTTGCTTCTAGAGGAGCTAAGTTCATGGATACTCACGCCAGGTTTATTACTTCTCTCGTTTCAGTGTTTTGGAATCATGAGAACTGAATCTAGCTATTAGGTCAAAATTAGCTTTGATCATATTGTTCTGAAGCTCTCAATTTCAACATTTCAAAAGTAGTGTTGCCTTGAGATGAATCTTTCTGATGATGTGATGTGAATTCTCTGTTTTTGTGATATGAACGTGGATCCTCTGTTTTTGTGAAGGTTTGGGATATTTCCTTCTTGGGGTTTGTCTCAGAAGCTGTCGAGGATCATTGGAGCAAACAAAGCTCGGGAAGTTTCTTTAACATCGATGCCATTGACAGCAGACGTGGCTGAAAAGTTAGGCTTTGTAAACCATGTGGTTGAAGAAGGAGAAGCGTTAAAGAAAGCTAGAGAAATCGCAGAGGCTATAATCAAGAATGAACAAGGCATGGTTCTTCGAATCAAATCCGTTATCAATGATGGATTAAAGCTTGATCTTGGACGTGCTCTCACACTCGAAAAGGTTAACCCTTTTTTGCCATTTTTAACAAGTTATTAGAACTTTTTGATCAATTCTTGATTGAGAGAGAGAGAGAGTCTAAAACTGTATTTGAATTTGCAGGAGCGAGCTCACGCGTATTACAGTGGGATGACGAAGGAACAGTTTAAGAAGATGCAGGAGTTTATAGCGGGACGTGGATCCAAGAAACCTTCTTCCAAGTTGTAGACAGTTTCTATGGATCTTAAAATAATACTACTTTGTACCATTATCTTAATTTACATTTTTATTAGTGTCTTCAACAATAATATCTTTGTTTGTTTCAATCCTTAATTCTTTGGGAAAAATCTGGTAGAATTTAGGATTGATAAACTATAGGAAGATGAATTCTCCACAAAAGAGGGTCATTTATGTAGATAAAACAAATGAATTGAAAAGATATGAAAATTACCAAAACATTAGAAATTTCATTTGTTTTCATTTCAATACTATTTTATAAATTAACCAAGGATAGGAGCATCCTCATAGCTAACCTAAAAGAGAACCACAGATATTTTAATATTACAGAAAGAATAAGCTGCAAATATCCAAAACATAACTTAAGTGAGTAATAAATCCTTCGTCTAGCCTGCACAAGAGTTGTCCATCTCTTTGTCTCACACCACGTCCAGTATTAAGATATCACCTGCTCTCACAATGTAATAAGCAAGTGACCTGTTATTCTCATTTAAAACCCCGGCTTTTCCACTTAACGTCTGTTTGCTTGCTGGAACTTGGACCACCCCAGCTATTTTCTCCTTCAAACTTGCTACGTTTTCAGACAATGACTGCACTGTGATCTTAATTACTTGCCCGTCGGGAACACAAATCACCCTGATTGTAGACAAACCCTGAAATATGTATCACTGCTAATTAGATACAACTCAGACCTCTAACAAGAGTCTGAAGAAAACATTACCGGATGTTGAGCAAGAAACTGGTCTTCTGGAACTAGAGCTAACTCATCCAACATTTGTATCTTTGGCGGAGGCAGTGGTGCAAGAGGATACATTCCAGGTGGTGGTTGCATCATCCCCAGTCAGGTGGTGGCAACTCTTGATTCTCCTCGTGGACAAAGTCTTTGGACACAGAATCATGCCAATCTCCCCTCGCTCGAGCCATTTATGCTTCTGGATAGGATCCCATGCTGAGTTGGAAGAAAACCGTCAAGAATGGCCTCCATATAAGCGACACTCTTTCTCAGCTTTTCTTTCAAATATTTGGGAGGATTTGATACTTGCGAATACGCAACAACAAACTCGTTGAAAAAATCGAACCTGTAATCAGAATTGGCTTCTCAAACTGGTGGTTCTTTTTTTTTTTTTTTTTTTAGATTGATTCAAATGAACCAATGTTGTGGGATGTTGTTTACAAACGTGGTAATATGAGGTACGACACGAAAATTCCGTGCCAGATTGTCTGCTTTGACATTCACACTATGCGGTACCAAAAGAATAGAAAAGTAATCAAACTCGTTCTTGTCGCTCTGGATCGCTTCTAGATAAATCGAAAAGGCTGGCCATTCCGCCATAAAAGACACCATCTTCACCAGATCTGAACAATCTGTTGTAAACACTACATCTCGCTTGTCTTGGCCAATCATGCATCTCATCGCCCAGACGAGTGCATCGACCTCTGAATGTAAAGGCGTCAGACTTCTTCTAAGGTTTGCCGCCCCCATACTTCGCGCCCCCTCAGTCGGATGTTGGCAGAACCATCCCAGTCCTGAAAATCTATCACCCTCTATCCATGATCCATCTATGAAACACCGATAAACACCAGATCGTAAACCGATTAATTCACCTCTTTCCATCACTCTTTTCATTTTCCTGAATTACTCGAATAATTTGTTTGCTTACTTTTTAATGATCATTTTCAATAAAAAATTTTATGTCGAACCGATAAAAATAAATTCATTGTATTTTGGTTTATTTATGCTATGATGATTTATACTAAAGACTATTAAATCAAAAACGTTTAAATTGGCTACCAATCAACAAATAAGGTTGACACACTCTTTCTTTCGACTGTCTCTATTAGAATGGATATATGTTAATCTTGGGGACAATACCGAAACAAGAGGCTGCCCGTGGGCAACACTATTCTCAATGGCGGTATGGTGGGGATGGAAGTGGAGATGTGGTAATGTCTTTGGAGAGAATGGCAAATGTAGAGATCGGGTGAAATTCATTCTCGACATATCAAAGGAGGTAGCGACTGCACATTCACTTGTGAAGGGAACCTCGAGTAGGATTGAGAGGGTAGAAAAGATGATTGCTTGGTCTCCACCGGTTGGTGAGTAGTTTAAACTTAATACAGATGGAGCTTCACGTGGTAACCCGGGCTTGGCCACGGCAGGAGGAGTTGTAAGAGACAGTGATGGTAATTGGTGTGGTGGGTTTGTGCTGAACATTGGTATATGTTCGGCACCTTTAGCCGAGCTGTGGAGTGTCTACTATGGGCTATACATAGCTTGGGAGAGAGGGATCCCGAGATTAGAGTTGGAGGTGGATTCCGAGATAGTGGTTGGTTTTCTCAAGACAGGGATTGAAGATTCTCACCCTCTGTCATTCCTAGTACGTTTGTGCTTTGGCTTCTTATAGAAGGACTGGATAGTCCGAATTTCACATGTGTATAGGGAGGCTAATTGTCTTGCGGATGGATTAGGTTTCATTCTTTTAATTTGTGTCCGGACGATGTTCGTTTGATTTTGGTAAAGGATGCCAGAGGGACTGTGCGCCCTAGGCATGTTCGATTGTAATTTTTTCATTTAGGGAGCTGTATTCAATATTGTATTTTGAGTGATTTGTGTTAAAATAACAAATCTTATGTTATTCAACTATGAATTTTAAAAAGTCTAATGAAATCCAATGTTATTGAACTAGTTATTTGAAAATCTACTTTAAAATCCCATGTTATTGAAAACATTTTAAGGATTAAATTTTGAATGACTTTAAGAGATTTTAGTGGATTTTAGTGGATTTCTTTAGTTAAAAATACAGAATTTTAAATCTTATGGTTTTAGGTGGAATTTAGGAGAATTTTACAATAAATCATAATAACTTCCTTAAAATCACCCAAAATCATATAAAACTCAATTAAACTCAAATCACTCAAGATATAAAATTGAATACACCCTCCTTAGAAATAACTATGGGGATTCGTCCCCTCTTCCTACCAAAAAAAAAAATCAACAAATAAGATAAACAAAAACTGCCGGGCCACCGAGATTAAAAGCCTACATATCAGTTTCGATTCATTGGGTTGATATGAAAACAAGAATGGAGAGGCCCACCGAAATTAAACAATCATGATTTGTTAGAATATACTTCCCTCACAAATTTAACCATGCTTCTAATGATCATAATGATTTAGTTAAGTATAACGATCATCACAACTATTTACTAAAGTACAATATACTTTGAAAAAAAATATTCAACCCAATAAGGTTTTAGTAAAGTACATTTTTACTTTGGGAAAAAAAAAACAAAATTGGGATAAGAGGATTTAGTAAAGTAGATAACTATTTAGTAAATATTGCTAAATAGTTTATATATAGTAATTTCAAAATTAACATTAAATGTATAGACATATATGTTTGATTTTATTTACATAGGTTGTGTACTATATTTAGGAATTATAATCACATATATTTGTTATAATTAACTAAATCTAACAAACAATCTTATACAGTATCTTAATGAATTTATTGTTTTGAAATTATAGAAAAAGCTGAAGTAGTCATAAGTCTTTGGACTTTTTTTTTTTTGTAAAAAATTACATCAAGTACCATTGGTCTTAAGGCAAATTATTAATTTCTCATTAAGGGTAAAATTGTAACTTAAGTCTTAAACTAATAAAATCTTTTAAATAATTATTAGTTTCCAAAAAAATTGATTCACTTTTTCTCTCTAATTAATTATGGACGAAAATAGCTAACTAATTATTAAAAAATTGTGAACCAATCAAAACTTAAAAAACTAAGATTTGATATCTAAATATACCATATTATTTGTTTTTAGTTATTATATTTGGAAGATTTTGTTAAGATTTAAAATTATTATTATTTTTCTATCACCTTTTTTAATTTCAATTTCAAATTATCATATCCTGGATTGATTATATGGTGATTAAAATTAACGATCAAGATTTGATTTTGAAACCCGATTAACACACCCGTTTTTTTTACCCAATTTTAATCCGAATTCTATTAATAATTAAGTTACACTTATACCCTTAATAAAAGATTAACAAATTGTCTTAATAACAATGACATTTAAAAGTAATTTCTTATAGACAAAAAAAGTATAAAGACTTATGAATACTTCAACTTTAATAGTATTAGATATCTTTGTTTGTTTCAGAAGTGTAAGGCAAATCAAGTAAAGTTGGGTAACCTCAATTTAGTTTAAGATACGCATCTCTCTCAGCTTTAGACATATGTCCATAACTGGAAAAAAAAATATTCATTCCATAATACGTTCTATGAAAAATCTGGTAAAATTTATTAAATTGATCTAAGAAGAGGAATTCTCGACAAAAAAAAAAATTGGAAAAATATGAAAATGACCAAAACATTAGAAAATTCATTTGCTTTCAAAACGAAGATGCATATCACCTTATACATATAACTCATAAATTGACGTACCTAATTCACACCATAATTAACGTTCGTTTTCTTCTTTGTTGACAGCAATTAACGTCCATTTAATAAGTAACTAAATTTGACCACATGCATCAATTTTAAGAAACGGTATATTCGGATAGAATATTTATGGAAATAAGTATAAATTATTGTCGACACTGCAACAACATAATATTTTAGAACCCATTTCAACGAGTACAAACAGTGTAGTGTTAGCTGAAACTTCCCTCAACTAGACAAAAAATGGATACTCCAAAGCAATACCTTCCACCACTGTTCATATTGATAATCTTTTTTACTACAAAATCATCACATACCGACCATAAAAACAACATTCTGGTTTCCAACGATCCACCATCAACAAAGTCTCTGTTTCCTGTCGGGAAACTAACTGTGGAAATCACTAACGATCTCGGTAATCAGCTTACGTTACTGTATCATTGTAGATCAAAAGACGATGATTTTGGAAACCGGACTTTGCAATCAGGTGAGTCGTGGTCTTTTAGTTTTCGGCGTCAATACTTTGGAACGACATTGTTTTTTTTGTAAATTTGGATGGCCGAGGTTGCCAAGTGAATGGTATTCGTTCGATATATATAAAGACCATCGAGATAGTTCCGGTGTTAACTGGTGCGAGAAGTGTGTGTGGAAGATAAGACAAACCGGACCTTGTAGGCTTAGCGATGTAACTAAGCAGTTTGATATTTGTTATTCTTGGAATAAGTCTTTGTATTGACGACCATATGACCAAGAAGACTGTATGCCTATTGTACTAATGGATTGCGATTTTAATAAATAATATAACAGAGAAACTTAACTCTTGGCTGATGTTCTGTCATCTATGACTGACGAGTTTCATTGTTTCAAACATAATATAAAACATATAAGATTTCTATTATTCCAACTTTTAATAAGTTGATAATCAGTATTATCTTCAGCATTCGATGCTACAAAGATAATATCTCCAAGCTATTTTACATTAAAGCTGAAAGAGAGAGACAATACTAACCATAACAGTTCATAGTATTGTTTATGCATACATACATACATATATATATACACAAGGACAGGTAAAATCCAGTAGTGTCCTAATAATTCTACTTCGTTGAGGGATGAACAGCAGCAACAGTAGATACCATTGTGTCCATACCACACATATTGTGAGGTCCTCTGCAGATTTTGTAGTAACCATGCTCTCCCCACATCGATCCCCATGAGTTCTTGATAATCCAATAAGGCTTCTCCTTAAGACGGATCGGTGCATAACCCGCCGAACCAAACCCAACCAAGAGCACTCCATGGTCTTGGCTCTTTGAGCATACATACGGGCACGAGACTCCTCCTATGTATGTTTGCATCCACATGGCATTGATAGCAACTGTTGAGCAACAAAGAGAACGATGCGTTAAATCTCTAGTTCTTAAATTAGTAACAAGGTAAAAGAGTTTTCAAAACATACTGGCTAGAGGTCCGTGCTTGACTAGATTAGCAGCGATCTGGTCTTCATCCGCAGAGACAACGCTGAAATTAAACACGCTCGCGGCGATCTTGCTCTTGTCGAACTTGCAAGCGGAATGGTCACGTCCTGTATAAGGATAGTCTTCTTCCTTCATAAGACCACCAGCTTTAAGAGCGTACTCAAAAGCGTTGTTCATCAGTCCTCCACTACAACCAGAATCACATGAATTGGCTTGTGCAGGATCACACTGCAGAAAGAGCAAACAAACATATACAAACTAGTTACAACCACTTCACCAAAACACATCAAACGGGAAAACCCAATCCTCATAGAAACAAACAATTGATAATGGAAACAAACCTCATGGTCACAATCTACGAGCTGCTGCTCACTGAGGCTAACAAGCTCTTTAGTCGCTAGAAAATGTGCTCCTTCAAGAGCTCCAGTCGCACTAAACGACCAGCATGATCCACACGTACCCTATTCACAATCAAGATACACATTCACTTCACTCTCTACGATCTCGAATTTTGCGAAATTCAAAAACATCCATGAACGATTACAAAGCTTAAATCACACCAATTCGAAATCTCTACAAACCTGGTTTTTAACAGGTGTGACGGCTCCTTGTTCACGCCAATCGAATTCCGTCGGGAGATCGCTAGTCGGAAGAATCGGCGCCGTCTGAGTGTCGGTAGGAAGACGAAACCGCCGTCGTTTCAGCCCCAGAAACTGGCGGCGGAACTCCTTCGGAGTAAGATCTGAGAACTGCGTGACGCCGTGGACAGCAGACGGATCCAGAAGCTGGTGACGCCTAGCTCGCCTTAGATTAGCCTTGAACACACGGAACCGATGATCGTGCTCTTCCTGAGTCGCGTAAGTCTTCTCGTACTTGGATTTGAATAGAGAGAAGTGATGTTCTGCGTTGAGGAGATGTTCATCGTTCTCCTCCGGGACGACTTGCCTGATCGGATTATCGAAACCGTCGCCGGAGATGACGGCGGATCCGAGAGTTATCGCCGACAAAGTGGCTGCGATGAGGAAGAAAAAGACTACACGTCGATCCATTCTTCTTGTTGCTTTTCCGAAAGATAAGGAAGAAGAGACTTTGGGGACGATAGAGAGAAAACTGTTACGAGCTTGTTTAAAGGAGTGTGAGTCAACACGTGGCGTGAGTTAATTGGGTGCTTAGTTTGGATATTTTTTGGGATAAACGACGACATGAGAAGTGACACGTTGCTTGTAATATCTTCGTAAGCCATGACGATATTTTTCTCTATTGTAATTTCAGCTAAAATCTGAGGGTAAACTAATAATTTAGCATTATTCATTCTCCATTTCAATTAGGCGACTGAAGTTTTTATTTATGTGACATTCTACAAATTTTAATAAGTTTTTTTTAACATTATTTCAAATTTACAACATAAAACCAAACATGACAGTGTAGAGTATTTTTTAAAGTATTGTTTGGTTTACTAGTTTTTTCATATAGTTAAAATATAAGAAGAAAAACTATGGTAACCGAAATCGAGATAATTTTAAGTTTTTAACAATGGTAAACCGAACGATGACATTCCAGAGGGAAAGTCTTATGTTTATCATTGTTATGGACCTTTCTTCATTGTCAATGCTTTACATTATAACCACATTTTCGCAGTTTAATAAAAGCTTAGATGTTAAAAAAAAACAATGGTCAACCGAACGATTTTTAAAGTGAAACTAAAATCGAACCGAATCATTTAATTACGGTTTGGTTGGATTGACTTCGAATAAAATATGTTGTTTGCTGAGGACTCAAAGACAGAAAAAAAGATTAAAAAAAATTGGGCTTAAAAGGGAGTATTGGACCATTCCTTATTTTGCAACAGTTTGTGAAGAAGAAAAAAAATCCAAAATGAAAGGTAGTCCAATCGATATCTTGGTTGCTCAACTTCGTTTCTTCTCCTATTTGCATTCATCTCCTATTATTCTTGTGTTGATTCAATTCAGATGTTTATGTTTTTTGTCTTTCATTAAGAGATTTTCTAGATCTGAAAAACTGATTTAGGGATAATCAGAGCCGACTCTGAAATTTCGGAAGCCACAGCAAAAAAAAATATGTTGGAGTTATTTTTTGAAGCTTTAGAAAATCAGGGGTCCTTTGTAAACTTAAAAACTTTCGGGAGCTTATTTGCAATAATTTTATGTTGTACATTTTTAGAAAATTTCGGGGTTCAAAGCTAATGTTTCACTGGGCTCTACTCATGGCCGGCTTCAGATAATAGATGACCAAGTTGCTAGAGGAAGCAAAATCATTGATTTCCTGGAAAAAAAACATATGATGTGGTGGATGATCTTTCTACGGATTCAATAATCTCGTGGGGACCGAACGGCCAGAGTTTCATTGTTAGAAGCCGGCATGCTACGGAGACCTTCTTCCCCAACGCTTTGAAATCACCAACTTCTTAAGATTTCAAACCTATGTAAGTTTTTGTTTTGTTTTGGCCAACCCCAATATTCAATTATAAACTTTGTGATATTTTTTTTTTTGTGATTATTGTTGGTATATTTTGTTGAACATAATGCCATGGAGGGGTTTAAAAGGATTGGATACGAAACAACATTGGAATTTGCCAGGGATGATTTTGTGAAAGGGCAACCTGAGCTTTTGGAGAAGATTGCCGAACGCCACATGGAAAAGGTGAATGCATATCATGAGTTAAAACGAAAGCCATATTTTGAACGGATGAAAAATTGCAAGACCAAGGAGGAGCGGCTCTTAGTCAGCAATGAGCATAAGGAGACAATTGAAAGGGAAGCAAGGGAGAGAACTGATAAAGTTTTAGCAATCGAGCTCAAGCGTCTTATGCAATTTATAGCAAGCGAAAGGGAGAGCAGAGGGGGATCTTTCTCAAAAGAGCTCGAGGATCTAGTTACTGGGTGGATTTGACCATCACATCTCATTATCTTTTTTTTGCACCTTATCTTTATGGATAAGTTACATATTTTGGAAAATAGTTTATAAACTAATATTTGAGTCAATAGGACATGAAAAGTAAGTATCTTAACCGTTGCCTATTTACATTGTCTAAAGAATTGAGTTTACATCAATACCAATCACATCAATTATAATAATGTACTTTTATTCAATCAAAGTTCGGATCACACCAACTTAACTTATCTACAAATCACATCCTACCAATCAACTTGTTTATAGCTATCCAAAACCACGACAGATTTGTCAGAGCCTAGCACTAGAGGAGTTTCTCCATCATCACTCAATATCTGACTCCACAGAGTATATCTTTTCTCTTTAACCGGCTTAATATGAGAGACTGCTACAACATCCTTGGAAACACATTTCTTTCAGCTAATTGCAAGTTGTTGTGGTCACACAATGCAAGACAAGATGCCATACCAGTCCATTAAACAGGACAACTAGCGTTGAGAGCAAATCTTACAACAACCATCTGAGCATGTATCTGTTTCCCATTTGTATATTTATTCCTTTATTTGCATTCCTGCAATAGGACAGCATAAGTCTTACGCTCGACTTGCAACCCGCTATGTAGAGTTGTCAGTTGGGCTTGACCACAACCAAATGGTCTTGTCCAGTTGGACACTTCTTTTTCTGTGGACAAAAATGACCAAACCCAAAAGAGACCAACTCCAAAAATAACCCCCAGTCTTACAATTCAATCAGTTTCATAGCAATAGCAATTCCAGAATGAGGAGGAGGAAAGGCAGTGAAAGACAATATCTTTGAATTTAAATTCTAATCAGCATCAATGTAGTGAGCTGTCAAACATAGGTAACCCTCAATAGTAATAGCCCGCCAAAGATCAGTTGTCAAGCAAACCCTATTAGGAACATTAGTCAAAATTTCTCTAAGTTTCTTTTTCTCTTTCTCGAAGATCTTTAACACATCTGTTGCTGCTGTGTTTCTACTCCAGAACTAAATATTAGAATTAGCATAAGCAAAAGTCATCCTAATCCTTCTATACTCAATAAAAGAGTATGGTAAATCATGCTCATTGCAATCATTGAACGGAAAACCCTCATATCTAGCTTTTGAACAGTAGGCGTACTTCCACTGCAAACTCTCATATGACGAAGCAAAGTTGTTGTACCATTTCTATGTAGATCCAAGCTATAGTGTTTTTTACAGGTATTGCATCTAATATAATGTTTACCATTAGGGAATTTTTCTCCGACTCTAGTAAACTTTTTCCAACACTTAGAAACTCTACGGCTAGGGCGAATTAGCTTGAGTGTGCCTTTCTATTTCTCAGAAGGATTGTCTTCGTGATGATCCATATCTTTTGTCAAATCTTGATCAATCATATTGTCTTCATCATTCACGTTAATAACAACATTATCCATTTTCTGAAACAACAAAAATAAAGAATCAAAATCAAAACAGAACCAAGACAGAACATATGCAGTATCATACACACAACACAAATTCTTTAGTTAAAGAAAACTTTAATATCTTGCCGACTTTTAGATCGACATGTCTAATTACAAAACCACTTGAATTATATTATATGATTCTCTAGTTTCTAGAAAGAGAGGATCTATCATGCAAGGACTGTCAACATATTTTATATTTTAATCTATAGTTAAAGTTTGAGAAGGTTTTTGAAAACAAATATTTATCTTCATTATTATCCATATAAGATTCTAGTAGGCGAGACATAAGCCTATGACACAAATTAACTAAACCTGAAATCCTAAGGTTGCTTCTCCACCTAAACATCAACTTTTAACAAACAAAACTTGAAATTGAAGGATTTACGCTTGTGACAAACTTACTAAAAAAATCTGGAGAAAAAGCTAAACTATATCACAAAAACCAACGATTTTTCGCAGAAAGAGAAGCATACTTACAAAACTTCGAAACCCAAAACGAATAAACTTTAGGTTAAAATAAGAGAAGAAGAAGAGAAGAGAGACGGGGTCATTAACCTCAAACCTAACTACGAATCAGAGATCTTGCACACAGAGATACATAAACGAAGACTACCCTTTTGAGATGAAGCAGAGACGGAGATGGAGAGATTCACAGAAGGTATCAAAGTTTTTCCCAAAATTTTCTCCCAAATTTTAAAATCCTGGATATTTTTAGAAATTTGGGCTTGCCCAATATCCATATAATCGAGCCCATTTTGTCCGCGGACTTAACCGGTCATAAGTCCAATTAGACCATTTTCTTTTGGTCTGACCAAAGCTCACCCATGTGTATTTGGTCATGGTTAAGCCTACAGATGACAAGCCCAATTGACAGCTTTATCGCTACGTCATCAAAAAATTTGGCTTCTTCATAGTTTTTAAAAAAAAAATCTGGGTCTTTTATTAAATTTTATGTTATATATAATTTTTTTGAAATAAATATGGACCCTCTTTTATAAGTATTTTTGCGTAAATAAAGAAGTCTCGGGCGATCGTACCCTCGCTCATCCCCTTTGAACCGCGGCTGCACATAAAGCATACGATTTGTAACACACTCAGAACATATAAAAAAGAGTTGGCATCAAAATAAGGGAGAGGAGCAGATAACAATAGAAGACAAGAAAGTTAAAAATTGTACATTAGAAAATAACTTGAGGGTAAATTAGTAATTAGCCTTAATCTTCCCATTTCTCCTCCCTCGCCGTAAGCGACTTGTAGCGACTCTCTCCAGTCCAGTCCAACATCGGGAGGTGAGCGAAATCTTCGGTTGTTGTTTATCAGTCATGGAGTTGAGATCGGATTCACGATCGACTTCGTTTTCTTCTCTTCTGTTCGTCGCGATTCTCTCGGTTCTAAGCGGACTCGTTTCCCTTACCGAGTCGGCTCAGCAACCTTTCCGCCGCGAGCCAGGTCATCCTCACTGGCATCACAGCGCTTTCCTCGACGTACGAGAGAGTGTTCGATCCGATGTCCGCCGTATGCTTCACTCCCGTGCTGAGGTAAAATCTCTCAACTTTAAATAATGTAAATCACCATCATCATCACTGAGTCTGGATTAGCTAGAAGAAGAAGAAATCGTTGAGTAATTTGGCTTTGTGGAGTCACCGAAGTGAAATAAAAAAATTGTCTAGCCCACGATTATTTCGTTCTTGTTGCTTCATATGCCTATGATCATAGCTTTGTTCGTGCATATGCTTATTAGATTGGCTGATTTTGGGTGACATTGAGAATTGAATTTCAACATTATGAAACTGTCTTGTTTATGCTCCACTCTACTTTTGTTTTTGGCAGGTACCATTTCAGGTTCCTCTGGAAGTGAATATAGTGCTCGTAGGTCTGAATGGAGATGGAGGTTACAGGTATTCCGTGGATCATCAAAAACTAGAGGAGTTCTTAAGAGCTAGTTTCTCAACACATAGGCCTTCATGCCAAGAGACAGGGGAGCCACTTGATATCGAGCATCGAGTTGTTTATAATATCTTTCCTGTGAGTAATTATAAATCTTAAACCAGCCTTCACGAATATTGTATTGTTTCTGCTTTACCTGCTTCAACATCCGATATCATATACGTAGGATAATATTTCTACCCAAGTTCTGGATTCTTGTATTTGCTTTAGCTGATTTGCATTTTGCCGCTCGAGCAGATTAATACTGTACATGCAGTTGTTTGCACTCAATATCAAGTTTTACTGACTCCTGATGCCAAGAATTTCATTGTTTCCCCCATTGACGTAAATGCTCATCTTTATTTTTTCTTTCTCTAGAGTGGGCAACCTGAATTAATAGCTCTGGAGAAGGCAGTGAAAGAAGCCATGGTGCCTGCTGGAACTGCACTAGAGGTTGCTGTGATCTTATCATCTCAAATTTAACTTTTTTGTCATAACCAACCTAATTACATATTAAATTATGTTGATGAAATGTAAATTTCATTGCTGTAAAATCTACATCTTAATGTATATGTTGCTAAGTTGCAATTTTTATTTTTTTTTTGCATTTAGACTGATTTTGGTAGACACTTACCTGCCTATGAAGTAGAGGCAACAAAAGTTGAGTCCGCATTTAATCAGCTGTACTCGTATATATTTGATATGGATGTGGGAGCTGGATCAGCAGCAACTGCGGATAAACCTATACCAAGTGCCATATTTGTAGTGAATTTTGATAAGGTATGGCTTCCAGTGCTCTTCTTACTTCTTGTATCTTGCATATGGTATGCAGAATGTCTAAATGCTTTACCTGTTCTTGTTTTTGTTTGCTTTGTTTGTTTGGAAGAATTTTTATGCTTTCTTGGGTTATAACCCTCATATTTCTCTTTGTTTTTGAAGTTGCTTTTGTCTTGTCATGATTGCATTCGTTCGGTAAATGACTATATCCTGCTGTGTTCCTTAACTGCCCTTTTCTTTTCTTGCTGTGTTCCTTAACTGCCCCTTTCTTTTCTTAACTCATTATTCAGGTAAGAATGGATCCTCGTAATACAGAGATTGATCTAGACAGCTTGATGTTTGCTAAGCTACCAGAGCTTAGTGATGCAGACAAGGAGAAACAAGAGGCAGATTATATTTATCGATATAGATACAATGGTGGAGGAGCATCCCAAGTTTGGCTTGGATCAGGCAGGTAAACTTATCTTTGTTTTTCTTTCCTCCTTGCAGTAAAATATGGACAAAATTACTCAGTGGGTTTTCCTTGATATCTCTTTGTTATCCCTATGAGTGATTGTGCTATAGATGTGATCAAGCAAAATTTACCACCCTATTCTGAAAGTACTACATCTATCTAAGTATCATCAAATTATGCATAAAAAAGATGTGAGATATCATTGTCCCTTTTGTTGATTATAGATAGGCCAGAAAAAAGAAAAACAAAAAGCTTTAGAGGAATACAAAGAAGATAGGCACTTGGTATTACTTCACTTTGGTAATCATAGATTATTGTAGTAATCAGCCATTTTTGTTCTAAAAGTATTATCAGATATTGTTGGCGTAACTATTTCTGTTACTATTATTTTTCATCTAAGCTCTCAACATGATTTATTTCTGATTTATCTTCGCTTCTTCATAGATATGTTGTCATAGATTTGTCTGCGGGGCCTTGTACATATGGGAAGATTGAAACTGAAGAAGGAAGTGTTAGTCCCAGAACAGTGCCAAGGATACGAAACATTGTGCTTCCAGGAAACGTTAGCCCTGTTGGTCATCAGTCTACCCATGATATCTTTTCTGGTCAGTTAGCAGCGTTAGTAGCTACTACAATTGAGCACGTCATAGCTCCTGATGTCAGGTAATACGATATGTGAGACTTGACTTCCTTCTAGCAATGAAAATTATGCTTAGATGATTCATTCTGGTGAAACCAGGTTTGAGACGGTTGATCTAGCAACTAGAGTACTAGTACCTATCATTGTGCTCCAAAACCACAATCGATATAATATCATGGAAAGAGGACAAAACTACAGCATAAATATTGAAGAGATAGAATCCGAGGTAAAGACTTCTTGCTTTAAATGAATGATGTTCAAGATATACTAGAAGTTCTCATCTTTTATTTTGTTCTCTAAATGGTGTTTTCATCCCTATGCGTCAATATGATTAGTAAAAAGACATGTTTGCCAAGTTTACCGCTATCAGAAAGTTAGCACCCATAATATTTTCCAAAGTACACGCAAAAATATGACTCTGTTGGTTTTCACATGCTAACTGTCCTGAGTCTTTGCAGGTAAAGAAAATGATTCATCATGGGCAAGAAGTAGTGATCGTTGGAGGGGCTCATCCATTACATCGTCATGAGAAGTTAGCTATTGCCGTCTCAAAAGCCATGCGTGGGAATTCCCTTCAGGAAACTAAGAAGGACGGAAGATTTCATGTGCATACCAAAACATACCTAGATGGTGCTATCCTCAAAGAAGTGAGTTTTGATAGTTGGGCAATTGTGGTTTGCGAATTAGGTTAAGCTACGAGTAAATAGTTCTTAAATTTGCTGTTACTGTTCCAACCATTGAAGTCTCGTGTGATTGTTTATTGGCCATTGCAGGAGATGGAAAGATCTACCGATGTTCTAGCTGCTGGTTTGCTCGATGTGTCTGACCCTGGGCTTTCTAATAAATATTTTCTCCGCCAGGTAAATCTCAGAAATTTTTATGCAAATTTGTTTCACAAGTTTTGTCTCTTTCATGGCAAAGATTCCATATTTTCTGTACTCAGAGCTGGGATGATGAATCTGAAGGTTCGGGAGATTCCATAGTAAAGCATAGGCCTCTCTGGTCATCTTATAGCTCGAAACTTCAGAAGGGAAAGAAAAAGAAGGCAGTTAAGAAAAAAGGCGATCTCTACCGCACTTATGGAACAAGAGTTATTCCAGTGTGAGTTAATTTATAGAAACCAGTTGATCGGGTTATTCATTACACTGGCCAAGCTATATTCGTGTGAATTACACTTTCAACCTAAACAGCAACTGATACAAATCTTTGATCAATATATAGATTTATACTCTCTTTAGCCGATGTGGATCCAATGCTCATGATGGAAGATGAGAGCCTCGTCTGGGCGAGCAGTGATGTAGTCATTGTGCTTCAGCATCTAAACGAGAAAATACCTTTAAGGTGAGCAAAACACAACAACAATATAAGTATAAAACAATGATAAACCTGCTACTCTGGTCATCATATCGATATTAATTTCTTGTTTCTGCAGTTACGTTTCTGAAACAGAGAGGCAGCACGCTGTACCATCACAGGTACAGCGGCACATACTTGCTGGTATAGCTTCTGCTTTAGGCGGTGTAAGTGCACCGTATGAAAAGACCTCTCACGCGCATGAAAGACCTATCACCAATTGGCTTTGGGCAGCCGGTTGTCACCCGTTTGGACCATTCTCAAACGTCTCCCTGATCAGTCAAATGCTTCAAGATGTTGCACTGGTGAGTCCAATCATAATGATTTCTGAATATATGTTTGTATTGAAATCGTTCTGAATCTCGTGAGATATTGTATCTTAAATCCGCAGAGGAATACTATCTATGCACGGGTTGATTCTGCTCTACGCAAAATCCGTGAAACCTCAGAGGTCAGCCAACTGCAACTTGTAAATTTTTAGTTTCCTCCGCAGAGAATTCATCAATTGTGGTTGTTGTTATAATGTGCAGGCAGTACAAAACTTTGCATCTGAATACCTCAAGACTCCGCTTGGAGAGCCCGTGAAAGATAAAAAGAACAAAACCAAAACAGAGCTATGGGTGGAGAAGTTCTACAAAAAGACAACCACATTGCCTGAGCCTTTCCCACACGAGCTAGTCGAAAGATTAGAGAAATATCTAGACGTAAGTGATAAACAAACCCTCTACGATTTCAGTTTTTTCTACCAGATGGATTATTTTCTTACACTTTTTTTTGTGTGTGTGTCTGTTATTATATTTTAAGAACAGACTGTAGAAGAACAACTGGTGGATCTATCTTCTTTGCTATACGACCACAAGCTATACGATGCTCATCTCAACAGCTCAGAGATTCTTCAGACCACCATGTTTACACAACAGTAAGTTTTAAAACATTTTTGTTTTCTTTCTTTTTATACTGTAGAATAAACAAAATGTAACATTAACAAATAAAATTGGTTGCAGGTACGTAGAACATGTACTGGAAACAGAAAGGGAGAACATGAGATGCTGTAAGATAGAGTACAAATACACAGTTGGAGTAAAGTCTTATCAAACGTTGGTGTACGGAGGAATACTTGTCGCTGGTTTTCTCGTTTATTTCCTTGTCATCTTCTTCTCTTCTCCTCCTTCTCGCTAACCTCTTTTGACTCTTCTTTACGGTCTCATCGATTTTGTAAGTGTAACGGTTTCTTGTTGAAGAGATGTATTTTTATAAGATACTAATTTCTTCGTCACTTAATAATTTTGCTTATTATATTGACTTAACTAATTCACAATCCGAATGAAAACACTGATTCAACATATAGAGGTGATCATTAAAATGGAAATAATTTCTCTAAAATGTTTATTAATTTTATATTTAGATGCATAAAATTCATCCACTCCGTGATAAGAGTATGTAAAGTTTTTCTTATTTTTTACAAATTTTTAGTAAACTAAAATGTTAGTATGCAATGGGTAAAATGTTGGTACCATCATGCCTCATGGGCTGTACACGGATTCAATTATCAAGGTCATCATCTTCTTGTAATTAGTATATATGATAATGATCCCAAAAATTGATTAATTTTCAACCATTACACTAAACAACATACCAGAACATATTTTCCATTTACTTTTTTTCTCGCAAGTTTCCAAATCTCATCCATAAAGTTGGCCTAAAATCTAAAGAATTTAAACCAATTTATATTATTTTTATATAATTGTCACAATCATATCTTATTATATAAAGTTTGATTTTCAAAGTTGCTAACTCACATGATTGTGACACGTGTCGAGTTTATCAATAAAATTTCAACATGTGTCAAAAACCTAAACCAATTAGACATTCTATAAACATAACAGAAAATTCCAAATCCAAAAGGTATACTTAAATTTAAATAATAATAAAAGAAAAGGTAAATAGAATATCTCTTTCATTTTAAAATTAAATAAAAAAATTATGCAATCAATTGTTAATAAAATTTATTTTTATAATAATATAATATGTAATAAAAATTAACTGGAAATTAAAAAAAATCAAATATTATAATAAAAAATCGAACAATTTTTGACATATGTAAAGCTAAATATTTGGAAAGATGTGACAATAATTAACTGGAACCAAATAATATATAAAAAGTAAGAAAATTAAAATTAATAAATGATTTCATGCGCAGTGCACGATATAATTTATATTATAAAATATAAATTTAAATCGTAGTTATAAAATATTGGACGAATATAAATACATAAGTATATAAGTATAAATGTGATAACATATGTCATTAAGTGTGTATTTAAATTGTAACTATTGAATATTTAATATACTCGCTATTTTGTGATAATATATAATGGAATTTAATCATAGGTTATATTATAAGTAAACAAATAATTACCAAAAGAATGGAAAAACAAGATTTTCCAAAAAAAATAATAGCAATTTAAATTAAAAAAAATCGTCAAATCTTTGTAAAAATATGTTGTAGATTGTGATTTCAATTGTATTTGTAGTTTTAATTTTTAAAATCTTCTCAAAAATCGTCAAATCTTTGTAAAAATATGTTGTAGATTGTGATTTCAATTGTATTTGTAGTTTTAATTTGTTAGGATTCACAAAAAGTTTCTAATGACATATCATGTAATTAAGTACGTAGCAACAATTTTATTAGATTTTTTTAATATATATTTTCATGGGTAATTTTATTTTATTTTTAAAGATTATATTTTTGTTTTATTTATGGATTTAAAATATTATATTATGAACCCCTCGTATACGTGGGGCCTATAACACATAAATTCATTAAAACTAAAATTCAATTATTTTAAGATGAAAATAATATTCAATTAATTTACACATTAACAGATTTAGGTTTATGAGCTAATTGATATGATGGTTATATTATGAACCCCGCGTTTTCTATTTTTCTAATCGATATGATGGTTTACCAATGCAATAAGTCATAGTTATTAACAGCCATATACATACTTGTAACAATCATATTTAAACATAATGATTTGCTAGCATAGCTTCGAAAAGTTGAAAATTATCTATAAATTTGCTTTTGTTTCCAAATCCAAATACAAAAACTGACTTTCAATTGAAAATATTTTACAATGATGAAAAGTAACAAAGCTAATTGTGTAAGAATCAATTGCTAGAATGTTTATAGAAGTGTATCATAAATAAAAATCTACAATATATATATATATATATATATATATATCAATTTTATATTTTGATGCATTACACCATGTTAAAAAGAATATATATGCACCATTTGTCATGTGAACTACAGTACTTTACATACTTTTAATGAACTAAAATTGCTAGAATGCTAAAGTGATATTGAGTTTTGGGACAAATTACTTGCATCAGCAAACCAATTTTCTGAAATCATATTTGATATAAAGTCATTACCATCCCTCATGGGTTGTCCACATAGTCCATTATCAAAAGGTCCTTTTTGTGATTAGTATTTTTGATATTGATCCCAAAAAGTCATTAGTTTTGTGTATAAATTTTGAAACATTACAGTAGCAAACAAACGAGAACATATTTTTCAGTTACTATTTGTTTCTCCAATAAAAATTTTCAAATCTCATCCAAAATTTTGAACTAAAACTTAAAGATTTAACCAGTTTATATATTTTATGTAATTGTCACAATTTATAGTATTATACATAAAATCATTATACTGAAATTCGATTAATTTATACATTTATCATATTTAGTTTATAATTTTGACTATATCAAATATGTGTGCGATGTTGTGGAAATTTTGTGCATTTGTTATGAAAACTTTGAACATTTTTGTGGTTGTTTGTCTTTATCTCATAGTCCAAATACAGACCATCAAATCAATAGGATGGTTTTATAATTATTAACAGCTTAATGTTTGAAATAATCATATTAGAACATAATGACGTACTAGCATAGCTTTCAAAAGTGGAAACTGTTTTTGGATTCGGTCTTGTTTCTAAATGCAAATGTAAAAAAACTCACTTTTAATTGAAAATATATTACAATGATGAAAGTAACAAAGCTAAAGTATAAAAAAAAATACATAAAAATCTTAAATTTAATAAATTAAGTAGAGCAATTCCTAGCATATATGAAAAGGTTAAATATGTTAAAAATATATAAGATGATAATCTTTGTGGTTTTTAAAGATGTTATTTGTGTTGAAAAATTAAAGTAAGAGAATAGAGAGTTTAAAATGATTGGCATGATATCGTCCTCGGACATTCAACTCTTATCAAACTTTATGGTTGCTGTGTTGAAGGGAGTCAACTCTTAGTAGTATATGAATAGTTAGAAAAAACAACCTTGTCTAGACACTTTTTGGTTAGTATTTCATCTTTCAGGTCCTCTGCAAACTCAAATCAGTTTGGATTGGCCAACAAGACATAAGATATGCGTTGGGTAGCAAAGGGGCTGGCATATCTTCATGAAGAATCAAGGCTAAACATTCTCCACAAATGCAACTGGAACCTAGTAATTAAATCAATGAAAGTGTTGTTCTGCGTGAATTTTTTTTATACTTCTTTGCTTACATGTTGTATGCAACGGATACATGGCACGAGAATATGCATACAAAAGACATTTGTCTGATAAATCTGATGTTTACAGCTTTGAGTAGTTCTTATGGAAGTTGTTCATAGAAAGATCAATACAACTCCCGACCTGATAATCAGGAGATATATTTTGTCGATTGGGTAATAATATTATATAGTTTAAAAATTTATGAAATTAACCAAATTTCTTTATAAATTAATAATTATTAATTTATCGATAAATTAATACATCTATAAATTAATAAAATATCATAATTCTGACATTATTAATTTTTAGAGGTTTTACAGGATATGCATCAGTTTATTTGTGAAATGCATAGAAGCATGGCTTTTGATTATTTATGTCGTCTTCATAGTGAGTTCTTTCATTAAGTTAAGGTTACATACAAGTTGGCCATGATACAACATAAGGTTTATCCTGTGATCTGGCTTCCTAGGTGAAGCATCAGCTATTATTCCATTTAGCTTCATATTAACCATTTGAGACACATGTGAGGTAAAGGATGTCGTTCAGAAAAGTGAAAATATCATGGTGTTAAATGTTGATGACTCTTGTTGTTGCATTTAGCTTGACCAGGGCCGGTCCTAAATTTTGTTGAGGCCTAAAGCATTTTTAAAAATATGACCTTAATATTTACTATGCAAAATATATTTATATTCAACTAATATTAACATTAGTTACTAAGAAGATTAATTTTCAAAAAAAAAAGCAACAGTATGATCTAAGTTTATTTTCCAAAAAAGATTATTTCGACCTATATATTAATACATGATCAAAGTTATTTTATAGCTCATATGTTCATATTATGTAATTATGTTAATTATAATCTATAAATAATTTGCTAGCAATTACAAAAGTCGGATATATATATGTTAACAGTTTCTATTTTTTTCATATGAAATTCATTGGATCCTAAAAAGTGTAAAATTCTTCTAAGTTTTTGTAAGAAAATAATTAAAAGGGTAAATAATTATTAGAAAAGAAAAAAGAAAGCCAAGGTAGAAGAAATAATAATAATGAGGGCCAACAAAACAATAGTGACGTAATAAGGGACGTGCAGTAAAAAGTAAAAAAGAAGCTGGGCTGTAAAAATATCATGTTGGAGCATTGATAAGGTAAATAACACAAGGTTCGAACCTTAACCAGTTAGCCTCATTAAAACAATTTACGATCTAATTTTCATCATTTCACATAATGACAAAACAATATATGTGGCCTCATTAAATTACTAAAAATAATGTGGCCTAAAGCTCTTGCTTCCTTAGTTCCTTTGCCTTACCATAGGGCCGGCCCTGAGCTTGACTGTCTTGTAGTGTTTGATATAGATGCTTGCAATCTTCTGCAAATGTTGTAACTTGGGAGAAGCCTAACTACGGATTTGTTGAACTGCCATGCGAAGCAGAGACAGAACTTGCATTATGATTCAGTAAAGAGGCAACATTGTCAAGAAGGCTGGTCACCTGATGGAGTTGGTAAGGGAGCCAATTCCGGATCACTATGAGTTGGTTTTTGACAGTTTTTATTTATTTTTCTCCTATTACATCAAAGTTGAAAACAATGGTAAAAAGCTTTCTTCATATTCGGAACTTTAGGATCAGTATATATTAATTCCTCTATTAACTTAGTGGAAGTTATAGATATTATCTTTATATTAAGAAGTTTGAAATCTAATGAAATGACAACTACACAACTCAAAGCACGAAGGGGTTTAATTTTTATTTTCGTTACATGTACATAAACACATTGTAACGACTTAATTCAGATGCAATAACAGAAAACGAACTTCCATCTTCTTCATGTTTATAGTGCTTTTGCTGCGCCGATAGAAATGTATAAATTTTGTTAAAAATGAATATGAATATTGTATTGCTTAAACATAATATTTTTCAGGTTGAGAAAATATACCTGGATCCACGGATATAGCCGATATGAGAGGACCGTAAACACCTTTGTCGGGAATAGCTACAGTTCCTTTCCCGGCCCAGTACAACCGTATCTCCAACTTCCCATCTGTAATAGTAACTGGAATAGTCTTAATGACAACTTTTCCGACACCTTTTGCCTCCTCTACGATGTTGAAATCCTTCACCATGAGCTTTCCCTGCAGGATTATTGCACTAGAGATGCATCAAATTCACATTTAAGCTATGATTTTCAAACTTTAATGCAAGTTCTTCGAGTTACCTGGATGTATATGTCGAAGATGCGTCTACCCAAACTTTTATAAGTTTGGTCATCGTTGAACATGATCTCAGCAAAATGAAGATTAACATTGTAATCTCCATTTACAATACACATTGCATAATAAGTGAGTGAGACGGCTGAGAGGCGAGCTTGTGCATAGAGTTGAGGATCTATCATCTTGAGCTCAGATGTATTATTATTCCATATAGTTCCTCCCTCGGGAACTCGATGGTCATCTATAAAGTTTCCTGTGTTGCTTGAAACCCAACCATTTATTGTGCTTTCGAAAAAATGTGGGGCTCTATCATACGTATCAGCATTGTACTTAGTACCATTGATTATCACCTCATCCCCACCACAGTTTATATGAAGACCATAGAAATCTATTAAACGAGAAATCATGTAGAGAATGAGTTAGACACAGAATTATAGGATCAGGGTTGTATGCATGTTCTTACTTTTAGCGCACTGGTAGCTCTTCAAACAGTAAACATTCAAGCTGTAAGAAATTAAGCATAGAATCATCAATCCATGAGTTTGGAATATAAGACTCAATGGTCATTAGAAAGCTAAAACTTACGAGTTGTTTGTCATTGAAGAAGAACTTGCAAAGAGATTCCTATAAGCCACAGGATGAACAAGAAACCGTGAGATTCCTTGTGAATTATCAAATGACAATTTTCGAGAATTCGGAAGGTATATTGATCTACTTACATTCTTTCAAAAAAACATTCCTCAGTGTTTGTGTCTTCGGAGAAATTGTTGTAGGTTAGATCACTGGGAAAAAAACAAAGAATCAGAACAGAGAAGAAACATGTTTTTCTGTGTATCAGATTTTCAAAAATGCATAAATAAAAAATTAGGGTTACATAGGTGAGTGAAAACTCACATTGTATCTCCATCTCTTTCCTTTACCATCCAATTTGGGACTGACCCATTTAACATATTCCCCGTCAAATATCTGCAAGAAAACCATTGATTCAACAGAAATTCTCAATTTTAACATCTTTAACAAACAACTATGAGAAGAGAAGCCTGTCATACAAATTTGCCACATCTCTAAGTTCAGTATATGTGCTGGGGATTGGTCCACTCAGTTGATTAAAGCTAAGATCTCTGCAAATGGTTTATCATACTCTTAAGTTAGTTAATTTTTACAATTGTACAAATCATCTGATACTTGAAGGGTACGATAGATATACTAACAAGAGTTCCAAGAGAGTAGTATTGGTTCCAAGGAATGAAGGTAGCTCTCCTGTAAGATTGCAATTCCGAAGAACCCTACAAAAGAAACAATGGACGAATGAGTGTTTTTTTAAAATCTAGTTTCTTAACTTACTCACGTGAAAACTGTTATAACTACACTTATATTAAAATCGGAAGAATAAAATCTAGTCTGAGACTTGCAATGTTTTCATCTTTGCGATATTTTGTAGCGGGGGAATTGGAGATCCTGGTCCAGTCAAGTCGCTGATTCTCAGCTCCTCCAACTTTGTGAGACCAGCAATAGAAACAGGTATGGGTCCTGCCAAACCACTTCCATGGCTAACCCTGAGAGAGTCACAAACATATAAGTCATCATAAACACCTAATGAAAAAAAATGTGATCGAATATAAAACAGCCAAATATAAAATGGTCTTACAGACTCTCAAGTTCAGTCCAATTCTCGATGAAATTTGGAATAGTTCCTGTGAAACTGTTGTCGCTTATACGGCTGTTTATAAAACCAAAAGAATCAGAATTTCCATACATATATAGATTAAGCAAACTAGAGCTTGTTTGTGCAAGGATATTACAAGTCGGTCAAGTTGGTCAGTTTGCCAAAGGTAATTGGAATATCCCCGCTGAAGTTATTTGAGCTAAGAATTACCTAAAAACAAAGTGAACAAGGAGGCAAAACATGGATTAATTTATGTTTCAATACAACATAACCAACAACAAAAATGGACGACGACTCTTACAGTCGTTGAAGGTTTGATAGATTCCCAAGCTCTAGAGGTAATATCCCGGATAGCTGATTGTATTCCAAGACACTAACATAGCAAACTAAGTCAGTAATTACCATTGAACATGAACTATCTCAACCACTAAGTTTTAAGAATAAAAATCAACTCACAGGCTTTTAAGAGTAGTAATGTTTCCGATTTCTTTGGGAATTGGACCACTTAGACGGTTTCCAAGAAGTGTGCTGTGTTTCATCAACAACATCAAATATGATATGCATTATTGTACATATAATACTCCACATAAAAATGTCCTTACATGTTGACAAGTGGCAAAGCTCCCCATTCTGGAGGTATTGAACCGTTGAGATAGTTTCTCGCGAGATTACTGTAAAGGAAGAGTGACAATTAAGTTAATTTGACAAAGGATGCACTAATTAGCAGATTATGGTAACAATCTGTAAAGGATTATTTTTTTTGCTTTTTGCTTACATTTCTTGGAGGTAAGGAAGCCCTGCAAATTCCTTTGGAAGCGACCCTTGAAGGTCTTGTGTCTTCAAAAGTCTATGGAAGAAAGAAAAAAGTCAAATGGGATTTAGACCTTTTGGAAAAAACCCACAAGACCTATAAAATTAACGAAAATGGGGAA
Organism: Turritis glabra; assembly: GCA_900406565.1. Classification (NCBI taxonomy): domain Eukaryota; kingdom Viridiplantae; phylum Streptophyta; class Magnoliopsida; order Brassicales; family Brassicaceae; genus Turritis; species Turritis glabra. The sequence goes on from OVBN01000239.1 coordinate 2,427,278, forward strand.
AAAAGTCGTACATGCTTGTGACATGGCAAACGGTTCCATTAAGGAAAGAGCAATCGCAAGTGACGGCGTCTTCAGACCCTTCAACAGGGTTAGGGTTTCTCCATCCACCTCCATTCGATGCATCGTCACATGGGTTCACGTTAAAATTCCATGTGTTCTTGTTTAAGGTGTTCCCTATAATCCTCAAGGCCTCCACTACAAAAATAACGTACCACACGCATAAAATCATTTAACACATAAATGAATATGAATATGTATGTATATAACCTAATTTGGTCGATGGATACTTTCTTGCGTGGGCAAAGTTGCAGACACTGCAAAACCAACGAAGGGAGAGACTATAAGGTAAGTGAAGAGAAATCGGACCAGAGATCTTGTTTGTGACACCATTTCTTTTGGTCAAGTAAAATTTAGATACCTATAAAACCTTTTCTACTTAGTACTTATAGTGCTTTTGTAACGCCTTTGGATTTAATTGCAATTTCTTTTCAATCAATTAATCTTTAACGTTGCATATGGAATTATTTCCTACTACTTTTTCAAATTCCATAAATGGAGACGGCTTAGATCGACCATTTTAAATGAGGATTAAATACGCGGACAATGGAAAAAATGAGAAATAATAAGAGGAAACAGGCTATTAACTTTTTTATTTGAAAATCTTGATATTTAATTAAATATCTCTTTTGCCTTTTTTAGCTTTATTTCCTGCCATATGTATTATTATCTCATTGACTGAAAAAAAAAAATGTATTACACTACAAAAAAATGCCAATTTTCGACGACGGTATTGGTCGGAAATAACATATTCCGACGAATTTTCGACAAAATCAAATTTGTCGGCATTTCTTGGTCGGAAATCAATAGTCGTCAGAAATTAATGACGGAAAATATTGTTCAAAAATTCGTCGGCAATATTTGTCGGAATTTAGTCGGAAATTTCTAACGAAAATTCATATAATAGTCGAAAGATCGTTGGAAATTTCCGACGAATTTCCGACCACAATTATAACTAAAATAAATATAAATAAATACTTTCGACGAATTTTATATGTTTAAAAAAAATTAAGAGTATTAAAATTAAAAAAAAATAATTATAGTTAAAAATTAAAAATGTTTATTATCTACAAATTAAAATTAAAATTCAATTAGTTAAAAGTGAATTAATATATATTCATAAATTAAGATCATTAATTGAAAAAGAGAAGGAAAATTGAGTTTGTTGTGTTTTGAAGTAGAGAGAATATGATTTTATTAGAAATTGAGTTTGTTGTATTTTGAATTATGAAATGAGTGAATACTTAATTGATATATATAGAAAATATTTCCGATGAAAGTTTCGTCGGAAATTTGTCGCAAACCGCAAAACGCGGTTGATTTGAATTTACAAACGCGGAAATATAAACAGCCATAAAATTTCTGACGAATTTCCGACGATCGTATAAAATTTCAGACGAATTTCAGACCACACTTAAAAAAAAATATATATATATATATATATATATTTGTGAGAAATTTCTGACGACATTTATAAGAAAATAATAATTAAAAGAATTAAAAAATAAATAAATATTTAATAAAAAAGTTTTATTTATTTGTCAAAAATTCGTCGAAAATTTCCAACGAATTTTCGACGACAAGTAAAGAAAAATTAAGAAAAAATAATTATTTACCAGAAATTCGTCGAAAATTTTTGACGAATTTCAAACGACTTTAAAAACAAAATTTATCGAAAATTCGTCGAAAATTTCCGACGACATTTAAAAAAAATAATAATAATAATGAAAAAACAATTTATTTAAATATTTGTCGGAAATTTGTCAGAAATTTCCGATGAATTTTCAATCACCTTTTTAAAATAAAAAACAAAATCCAAAAATTAGAAAAATTAAAATTTTTGACGAATTTCCGACGACCATGGAGTTTTCGACGAAATATTGCTACGAATTTCTGACAAACTTTATTTAGTCGAAAAATTTTGTCGAAAATTTGTCAGCATTTTTTCGATCACTAATTTTGTCGGAAATAGTGGTCAGAAATTGACATATTTTCTTGTAGTATTATTTTCTCATTTAAAGATTTTGAAGATATGAGGAAAAAGTTACACAGGTCAACCTTATGCATCAAACTGAAATCTGATTTGAAGTCGTTGAATATCCCCTATAGGAATGATTTGAGGAGGAATTATACTTTTTGAATTATTATAATCATCAAATAAAATCTACTTACCATATATATACATAACGATATTGATTCGATTATCATATATGGATTTACAAATTAAATGAAGGGCATTTAAAATGCTCCTTTAGCTCAACTCCTTTTCAAAAATGTTTCATTCACCTGTCCGAGAATGTCCAAACATCAAAACTAAAATTTTGATTTTGGCGAAAAACACAAGAGTATTAGAAAATTTGTATGAGTACAGAGGACGGCGGCTTTGTTTTGTTTGATTTACAGGCGAACTTAGATCTTAGGGAAAAGCGTGGGCTGAACACGACAATGCTTTTGACGAGACCTCAGAGACGTCGACATCAATACTTCTTTTTTTCATTATTAATTTTTTTAAAAATCGCCAGCTTTTTTTATTAACTTATTATAATTGTACCAAAAATTCCTCAATTGTTTTAATTTGGAAAAGAAATAACTATTTCGATTTGATTATTTTAATTATATAATTGTTTAGTTGTAAATGACATAATTATATGAATCATCTACAAAAATTGGAGTTTATCAATGATTCAAAATTGACATAAATATTTAACATCAATTTTTGTAAATGTTTACAAATATTAAAATCATTTAATTAGAAAAATTAATACTAATTTTAACATAAATTATTTACAAATGAGAGAAATATTTAACATTGCTTATTATGATTGTTACAAATACTAACATCATTTATATTAATTGATGCAAAATTTATATCATTTTATATATTAATATCGATTACAAAATCGATGCAAATATTTACATCAACCGATACAAATATTTTGCATCACCACTTTCAGAATCACTTACAAAAGTGATGTAAGATTAGTTTGTATCAGTTACAAGTAATGCAAATATTAAAAACAAGTGATACAAAACACACTTATTTTCTTTTGTAGTGATGGTCTCTCTTTAACCAATTCGATTATTTTATTTCATCAAACTTTCACAAACACTTTCCCAAAATCTTATTGTGGAGTCTCTGTTCTCTTTTGATACTCCGACCTAAATCCCAATGCGATCAAAAGATTTATATATCGATGAAAGCTATACCATAAAATCCTAAGATAGATGTAAACGTTACTATAGAACAGACACTTACAACAAAACATAGCCAATAACAAAAAGAGACTTCAGTTTCAATACCAACCAAAATTTCATAATAATATCAATGTTACATAACAACAAATCGAAGCTTACCTCAGCACAAACATTACACATTCTATCATTAATATTCAAGAAAATCACCTCACCGTTCTTGTTTTTGTTATCCTTACATATCTGTAGTGATTCACGGAAACAAAAAAAAAGGATGGATATACATTGATACGAGGAGAATGCTGAATCATACATAAATTCATAATATTAAAATAGTAAAAAAGCAAACCATGATGAGATAACAAACAAGAAATGTTTTTAAAAAATCAGAAAAATTTAAAAGACAGCTGGGCCAAGCTAACCGAGCATGTGTGTCTCTTCCCCATCATGACCTGTCTCCGGCGGTGGCGGCGCAACGGCGGAGATCAAAGCATTCAAAGCTCGAATCTGCATCTCCATGGCAACAATATAATCGGTGGTTTCTTCTAAAACCACAGGTAACGGTTGTTTCCGGCAACCGGGAATTAACCGGCTAAGCAATTTCATCTTCGTCTGTACAGCTGGCAAACCTTTCCCCTTGAGCCTCATAACCGTCGCTCTTTTTTTCCTTAACCGGTTATTAACATTCCTGGTTATCGAAGAATTCGAATTTCTCGGCCGGTTCTGTTTCCTGAACTTGAGCTTCACGGCTTTAGATAATATAGCTCTGCTCCATAGTGTCCTTCCTCTTGCCGTAACCGCCAGTGATCTATAAGCAGCGTCGCGTACTGCTCTACTCCCGCCGCGAGGAGACGTCGGCTTGGCAGCGGAGCTAATCTGGAGTTGTCTCAGAGATTGAATGATATTCGTCGAGTAGATCTGCTGTTGCTTCTCCGATCTCCATTTCTGAACCGATGATTGAGATGGTGGTTGCGGCGGCGGTTTCTTCTTCCGCTTACGCCGTGATTGATCATAATTAGAGTTTTGATTCGTCGACTCCATGTCAATCAATTACATAAAATCAGAACCAAACTGAAACTGCACATAAGGAGGAAGATTAGAGATTAATGATAAGAGATTAGAAGGTGATTAAGTAATAATTACATTAGGAGGGGGGACTGGAGAAGGTGGTGAGACGTCAAAGAGAGAGTATGTGGAGGAAGAAGAATCCTCTTTTAAGCAAAAAGGAAAGGGTAATGGGATTCGATTTTTGTATTATCCTTTCCTCCTCCATGTGATCTCCACTCTTCACATATTTTTTTTTTATATACTTATATATTATCATCATTAATGTTGACTCAAATAATATACTACTAGTATTTACCCAAAACAATTCTTAAATTTTACTTGTTATGTTGTTATAGGTTGACAAAAATAAAATAAAAGAGTTGTTAGGTACGACGCGGCGTATTTGAAAATTTACTTATTCAATCCAATGCGTTACACCACAGAAATGTTTCCAAATTAGACACTAATCCACGATTTTTCTAGACACCAATAAAATGGTACAACTTTGGTTACCCAAAAAATTCGATCTGCTTTTACTTTTTTTTTTTTTTCTTCTTACAGATTATTTAGAGTAAAGAACAAAAAAATCGATCTGTTGTTCTTCGTACACTTTTTATTGTACGTGAACATCTACTGGTTGTTCAGTTCCTTTTAGACTAGTAAATTACTAATTACTAATGTTTTATAATATTGTGTCTGCTTGTCTTTGTATCACTCCATGATCGTAAGCTCCAACTTAATTTGGCCGGTGAGAGTCTCGTAATTAATCATATTTTTATGGGTCTTACGTCAGAAATTTCTAATAACCAATAGACTACAATGGTTTCGTTGTCTTTCAGTTGTGTGATTCTTAAATCTTCGGTGGGATTAAAATTGAAGTGTATCCAATCCTCATCAACGTAGGTGTAAGTTCAAATTAATAATTGGAAATGGTTGTGAATGACTGTGAACATCTTTTATATTATCTTTTTTTTTTTCTCAAAATTTATACTTCGTGTCACCCAAAGTTTGATAGTTTCTCATCCGCGTGGGTATTTTGCATCAAAATTCCAAAATTTATTCAAAATTGTCATCAAAATCCAATAATTTTAAAAAATACCCTAGTAATTGTTTAAAATGTTTCTAATTTTTTGTTTAAAATGTACTAACAAATATATAGGCATTTAAAGATACATATCAGAGTTGATTAATGAATATATGCACCAACTAAGTTTTTTTGTTGTTGTTTTTTTTAATTTTATGTTTCAGTAATTAGAAAGATAACTTAATTTTTGTAGGTACATAGCCTTTAGAGCATCTCCAAGAGTCTCTTTATTTTTTTAGTTTGTAAAACTTTATATATGAAGTTTGAGAGTGTTCTTCTCCAATGATAAACTTCAAATTTAAATTCAAAAAAATTGATATTTTGCATTATAGTCCTTATATTGATCATAATTAACCAAAATCATCAATTTTTTATAAATAGCTATAAAATATGTATTAAAAACTTACATGCAATATTAATTAATAAAACATTACATTATAATGAAATGCACACATTACAAGTAAAATATCAAATTACTCAATAAAATTATTTCCGTAATGCTTCCATATATGATCAATCAATGAATTTCAAAGTAATAAATGACTCTTTTTATTTATTTTTTATTTGTAGATTATGAAATAAAATTGTTGAAATCGAAACTTTTCGTTTATTGTCATTCCAACTGTTGCTTCTGGTACTGATCTTGCATCTCTAATCAGTGCGTTGATATCATGTTCATCATCAATTATCATGTTATGCATTATAATGTACGTTATCATTATATCATGCAATACCATACTAGTATTGTTGTAGTATTTTAATTTGTGTAATATTTATGTGTCCATATAATTTTCTTTTTTTATGTTACTTTATTTTGTATTAAATTTGCTTAATGTAATATCGTTATGCAAAAATTGTTTGTAATATTATGTAAATTTTTTCTATATTAATATCTTTTAATTTTATTTTAACGGTGTTTATTTAATTTTATATGTTAAAGTGAATTTATTAAGATACATATAAATTATTAGTGAGATAGACTAAAATGATGAAAAACAAAATATAAAATTCCAAATTCGAAGCTTGAAGTTGCTTTTAGAGTGTTAAAAACTTTATATTTAAAATTGTAAAGAGTCTCTTGGAAATGTTCTTATAGTTGATTACATCACAAATTATGAAAAAAAATTCCTTTAATTTTAAACGAATAACGTGTTATTTTTATTTTGTATTAAGCTCTTTTATCCGGACATATGTTGACTTGCACATGATATGTATAGCTGTTATTTCAGCCTATAACATGTTATTTTATTAGTACAAAAGGTATTTGGATAAAAAAATATACTAAATTTTGTTTTCCTCTTATTATGATTTTGCCATCAAAAGTATTATCTAAATAAGTAAAAGTAAAACCATCAACACAAGGACCATTCTTAATCACAACCATGGACCAGTCTATGAATTTGTTTTTTCTTGTATCACAAAATGATTTGAAACCTATCTTGTCAATTCAATTTTTAAATTAGACCAAATTTCCTTATTTAGTTGCCTAATATGGTGGAGAAGAATGCAGAACATTTATTTGTTACGGTATGTTTGGCTTAGAACCCAAAAATCATGACCGAGACCGGCACAAAAACTAAAACTTTCAACGCAGAATTTAGCGGCAAAACAGGTCTGCTTCCATGGCATTTTGCTTCTACAAACTTTGTATGACCGTTTCTTTGGGACATCGCTTCTACTGCATACAATGCATATAACCACCCGACTAAATATAATTCCATCCCGACTATGTGATCATCTAAAGCCTTTTATGAACCGGACAAAGATTTGACATTTTAAGACATTTCTCAATCAGTGAGCAGAAGAAATCATTTTTCACTTCCATACAAAACGTCATTCAGTCAAAAATAAGCGAGCAAATACTTCCAACGATCTAGTCCCACAGGACCCGCACATTTTTATCCAAATCAGATAAGATTATCTTGGACAAAAAGATACGACTCCAAAGTAGTATTTCTAACGGATGGAGAAGCGATCTCTGGCTTCAGAGTTTTTCAACTTTCAAGACAAGGTCTTAGTAGACCATTAGAGAATTTGTTTTTAAAAAAAAGAACAGACATAACTGATACAAAAAACAACCCTTATAATTAAAGCTTCTAATGAAAATCATCTAAAAAACGCTAGAAAGGAGATTAGCAGCTGTGGAAATGGCTGCTCCGGTGAGAGCAGACTGAACCACTTGCTCATGGCTTGTCCTCTCAGACGTCGTCATAGCCATTGCCACTCCTGTCAATGCTCCAGCCACAGCGCTGTTCCTCTGCGATACATATACGATTACATATTAATTAAGAACATGTTAAACATTTGTTCATTGATGTTACAAGTTAATTAATTTGACTAACCCAATCATGAGCTCCTCCACGAACCTCCTTCATACCGTAAGTGATACCTGAGTACAACCCAGCTGCTAGCCCTACAATTACCAAATCAATATCCCAACCTTAAATCATTAAAATCTCTTTCCAACGTTAAATCGTGAAACGTTAATTTAAACATTTACATATATAAACTCACCCCATTGGAGAGATTCTTTTCCTGTGTTCTTCACCTAGAGGCACACCAAATTTGAACATATTCAGTAAACTAACAAGAAACCTTATGGCCGCTCTTGCAACACGTATGGACACACTAACCCACGTCTGGATGAACATTTGACGATTATATATAAAAGGGTTAATAACTAGCTAGCAATTGTCATAAACTCACCAATGCATCAAGAGATTTGCTGCTTTCCCCTGATAATAACAACGATAAAAATTATTTACATAACATAACGCTTATTACATAAGATCATGAACAAAATACGATACAAATAAAACGGACCTCTGAGATTAGGGAACCTATGTTTCTTGTTCCCTGCAATCTCCGATGGTGGACCCACGTTGTTCGAGTCAAACCCTGCTCCTAAATTTATAATCAAATTAAAGTACGTTCCTCTATCTTATTCATTTTGACTCTTATATTATATATTTTTATTTATACATATTACTTATACGGAAGTAAAAACTCGTCGGAGTTCTTACCCTCAACCACCGTAAAGTAAGCTTCCCTCGACACGGCTTGTAAAGCTCCCACCTTCATAATTAATCCATATTAAGCTATGTTATTACATATTTAACACATCCACTAAATTAAACTATAATGAAATGAGAACTTACTCCGGCGGCTTTAACGAAGGAATCGGCGATACGGTTAAGAAGAGGATGACCAAGATCGAACAAGTGTGCCTTCTCAAAGCTTCTTATCTCATCCATTACCATTCTTCGTCCACTCTTCTCCATTTTTTTTTCTTTACTTATCTTCTTTCTCTGTTAATACTTCTCTCTTCGACAACAAGTAAGGAGAAGAATGTGGAACAGAACAGAGTTCTATGACACGTGTTCTGTCTTTCCACACGTGTCGGAGTCTGCCGTTTGAACTGTTCGCCGTTCTCCTTGCCCACGTGGCTCTCCTCTTCCAAAAACATAAACGTCAGACAGACCGAGAAATAAATAAAAAAGCCCAATGGGCTCAGAGATAGATAGATATTATTATAAACCGGGAATTTCGAAATCTCCGGTTTAAAGACGAGAAACGTGCCACGTGTCTTCTCTGCTTTGATATCTCCGCCTCCGCTCGTCGGAGTGAGTGAGACTACTATTACTTGTCATCTCCGTCACTCCCATTTTCTCTCTACAGATCTCTCACTCTCTCTCTAAGAATGCAATCGGCTCTTTCTCTTTCCTTCTCACAGGCTTCGGTTCATTTACGGAATCGTCCACTTTGTTCATCTAACGCTGCTTCTTCTACGCCGAGGAATCTCCGGTTCTGTGGACTCCGGCGAGAGGCGTTTGGTTTCTCTCCGTCGAAGCAATTGACCTCGTGCCGTTTTCAAATTCAGAGTAGGAGGATCGAAATCTCGGCCTCAGCTGGAAATGGAGCTCCGTCGAAATCGTTCGATTATGATTTGATCATTATCGGAGCTGGAGTTGGCGGTCACGGAGCTGCATTGCACGCCGTCGAGAAGGTCTGTTTTTCTTCTTGTTTCTAATCAGGAATACAAATTCGATTACGATTACGATTCTATGCGTTGCCAATACTCTGAATCAAATTGATACATTTAATTTGCCAGAACACGAATCGAATCGTTCTTAGATTATGCGAGCTTGAAGCTTTTTGTCGAAGTTGAAGTTGTATGGCTTGTTGTTGGATTATGTTTTCTTGTTCACTCTTTGCTTAATTGAGTCGGTGGATTTGGAAAATTTGCATAATAGTGGAATCATATGCTTTGTTTTATAGAAACGGTACAAGGATGAGTTAGCAGCAACATCCTCTTCCATATGTCAATTTAGGAACCTTACTAGCTGTATTTCTTTCGTGTAAATTTTTTGTTTTGATAACCTTCGGTAGGGACTCAAAACTGCCATCATTGAAGGAGATGTTGTTGGAGGGACTTGTGTTAACAGAGGCTGCGTGCCTTCCAAAGCTCTCCTTGCTGTTAGCGGTAGGATGCGGGAACTCCAGAACGAACATCACATGAAGGCCTTTGGTCTGCAGGTAGTATCAACTGCTGTCAAAATGCAATTGTAGACACTCAAGATTGATTTCGAATAGTTTGGAAGCAAGTGCTATCTCCCTGGACCTGACTCTAGCTTACTTCCATTTGTCTCCCCCTGTATAACAGGTTTCAGCTGCCGGTTATGACCGTCAGGGTGTTGCTGACCATGCAAGTAACCTGGCTACCAAAGTTAGGAATAATCTCACCAATTCAATGAAGGCACTTGGTGTTGACATATTGACAGGGTTTGGCGCTGTTCTGGTCAGTATGTTACTGTCTTTGGTTGACTAACTAACTCCACATGATACGTCGTTGTTATTTGGTGATCCTAATACTCTTTAGCCTTTTGTGCACTTGTGCAGGGCCCACAAAAGGTTAAATATGGTGACAATACTATCACCGGAAAAGATATAATCATTGCAACTGGGTCTATACCGTTTGTCCCGAAAGGCATTGAAGTTGATGGTATGTGTTTTGTTTTAAACATACATATATGCCAGGGGAGAAGCCTCAAAAAACCAAAATTTCTCGTCTCTTTTAGTCTAGCAAGTACTCTAATATTCCTCATATTGTGTGCTGCAGGAAAGACTGTTATCACAAGTGACCATGCATTGAAATTGGAGTCGGTTCCTGACTGGATTGCGATAGTAGGAAGTGGTTATATCGGTCTTGAGTTCAGTGACGTTTACACGGCCCTTGGAAGTGAGGTAACATGTTGATTTTGTATTAGTGATTTGCACTGGTATAATAGTGTGATGTTTTTGTTTTCTCTTTAGTTTCTGTTTTCTTTTAATAGTAACAAAAGGCTCTTAGGATGCTGCTCTATTGGTATTCATCGAACTGTACATGAGTTATTGCTATGTTCTGCTTACTTAAGGTTTGCAATGCACTACAACTCCAGGAAGTGACCAAGCTCAGGACAACTCTTTTTGCAGGTAACTTTTATTGAGGCGCTGGATCAGCTGATGCCTGGATTTGATCCTGAGATCAGTAAGCTGGCTCAAAGGGTTCTGATAAATCCAAGAAAAATTGACTATCATACTGGAGTGTTTGCAAGCAAAGTAAGCCTTTTTATCTCATGCATTCTAAATTAGTTTTCTTCCTTTTACAATGGGTTTACGAAACTCTATTTCTTCTTAACTCTTCTTTACAGATCACTCCAGCAAAGGATGGAAAACCAGTGATGATTGAGCTAATTGATGCCAAAACTAAGGAACCCAAAGATACTTTGGAGGTAACAAAATGTTGTGCTGCTATCTGAAATCTTACAAAAGAGAATAAATGTCCTGTTATTGTGACGCTTTTACTATTCCCACGTGGGCTTGGCAGATACAAAGTATATAAATTAAGACATGCATACTTGCGTTGCTTAGCCAGGGATTGCCAAAAAAGAAAATGAATAGAAACGTCTTTGATTTCCATCACAATTGGAACTATTAGTTTTGTGCTTTTTCTATCTGCACTGAATGTGTGACCTTATGTTCCTTTTTCAAGGTGGACGCTGCTCTAATTGCTACTGGAAGAGCTCCATTCACCAATGGACTTGGCCTGGAAAATGTATGAATCGCCAAGAAAATGCATCCCTTAGGAATACTATTTTTCATTGTGGTTCATCGAGGAGCTTTTTTGGTTATGAAAGAAATAACCTTAAAGCTATGTTTTCCACACAGATCAATGTTGTGACGCAGAGAGGTTTTATACCAGTTGATGAGCGAATGCGTGTTATCGATGGAAATGGAAAGCTGGTTAGTGATAATTTCATATGCACACCTTATTTCTTAGCAGCAGTTACTTTTTTTAATGTACGAGTCACTCTTGGTTGATAGGTTCCACACTTGTACTGCATTGGTGATGCCAATGGTAAATTGATGCTCGCTCATGCAGCCAGTGCCCAAGGAATTTCTGGTAAGTGGACTATCAATATTTCACTGTAAATGCATCCGTCTTTTGCCCTCTTTTACACTTTACTATGTTTGATCGGCCACTCATTAAACTCTGTGCATCTACATGTGTTGGTTAGTGGTGGAGCAAGTCACAGGTAGAGATCATGTGCTTAATCATCTTAGCATCCCAGCTGCTTGTTTTACTCATCCTGAAATCAGCATGGTGGGATTGACAGAGGTAACTCTAGACACCCATAGTGGATTGGTGTTTTAAAAAAAGGTGTAAGCGTAACCTTTTATGTTTCGGTAATCTCTGCAATTTCCAGCCTCAAGCAAGAGAGAAAGCTGAGAAAGAGGGATTCAAAGTAAGCATTGCCAAAACAAGTTTCAAGGCAAACACAAAGGCCCTAGCCGAAAATGAAGGAGAAGGACTCGCTAAGGTTAAGAGAAGAAACTAAATCGAATAAAATAAAGAAAGTTGTTTACAGTCCTCGAGTTACTGAGAAGATATCTGACACGCCTTTTATGTGCACAGATGATATACAGACCTGACAATGGTGAAATCCTTGGAGTACATATATTTGGGCTGCATGCCGCTGATCTTATCCATGAAGCATCTAATGCGATTGCTTTAGGAACACGCATTCAGGTAATGGTTTAACTGTGGCTGCAAACCAACCTGGCTCTGATTTTGATCACTGGTCTTTAGATTGTGATCTTTCTTTTTTTTGGTCTTTTGATGATGACAATGCAGGACATAAAACTTGCTGTTCATGCACATCCAACGCTCTCTGAAGTTGTTGATGAACTATTTAAAGCAGCCAAGGTAAATACAAGAATCTTGATTTGCATTCTCTAATTCTCGATTTAGAAGCAAACCAACTCCTATTTATCTCAATTTCAGGTTGACAGTCCAGCTTCAGTAACAGCGCAAAGTGTAAAAGTGGCTGTATAGACAGAAAAATTTGAAAGCAGCCTGTACCAAAAGTTTTGTGGAAGAAGACATTTGTACTTGAGCCATATTCGACGAAGGACAAAGATCGAGTCTCTCATTTCTTCACGTTTATTTGTTTCATGTTTTTCTTTAAATTGTATCTTAGATTTAAGAAAGAAAGAAAAAACAGATTGTGACAGACACATAATTGAAATATATTTATTATAAGTCAGAAATCCAAGATAGAAAACAGGAAAGAAACAGTAAGAAGAGAAATTTATAGACAAACTAAAAAAACGTTTTAGCTTTTTAGTGTCAAATCTCACAAAGTCACAAAAACGCAGCAAAGCAAAATACAAGACGACTACTTACTCCACAATCCCCCAAACAAAAGAAAAATACTAACGACAAGACGCTCTATGGAAATCTCCCAGCTCCAGGCTCGATTTACCATAATACCCTTTAAAGCTTTTTTGAAAACAGCTTCTAAAAGATCGAAATTGCCCCTCGTCATTTACACAAATATACAGTTCCACCACACCCCACTCATCTTTATTACTCCCATTCAGCTCTCCATAGCCATTTCATCAACTTCTTGCATCCCATCATACTCCCGCTGTATAACATAAATTAATCATCAAAATTTTATACGTGAAACTGTGTTTAATCTATTACGGAAATACTTCAATTGAGTAAAGAAACCAGAAAGAGGTGGTAAAAGTGATTTTCACCTGAGCTTCTTCATGAGACAGTTTTATCCTTCTGTAATCTTGCTGGGCCTTCTTGGACCGGAACATGGCCTGGACTTTAACCACTGACCTCTCGAGCCGTTCCTCTGCTTGTTTCTGGCTTGTCTTGTAGAAATCTTCCACCGCCTCACTCCCTTCCTTCTCCTCAGGTTGGCTAACCTGAAGCCCTCTGAATCCTTTTCTCTTCAGTCTCCACCTCAGAATTGCCTTCTCAAGAACTCCCACCGACCATGTTATTTTCTGGTACTGTCTTCTTACTTGATATCCTCTAAACGCAGCCTGCAAAACATTTGCATATTTAAAACCACAGAGCAGTTTTTATAAGTTCGCAGGGAATCTTTCGTTTCTTTTCTTAAAGACGGTATATAGATCAGCTTTTGCTTGTACCTGGATCCTAATTGCCTTATTCCGCATGTTCAGAAACTCCCGCCTCATTTTCCATGTTTGGAACCTGTACTGAATCCGAGCAGCAGCTGCAATCTTCCTACGAATCTCGAAATTGCGGAACGCGTGCTGAATCTTCATCGCGGCTATTATGTTTTTGGCTTCTTCTTCCTTGCTAGCAAACCTAACGGCGCTTGACCTAACTTTCAGCTCGTGCTCCCTGAACGCTCCCTGAATCCGCGCTGCCGCCTCTGCAGCGGTTCTGTATGCCGCCAGAGTGTCCTTCAGGCTCTGCTCCTCTTCATTGGAATTCCCTGGGTTCGACGACTGCTCTGCCTTTATGGTTTCAAGGTTGCCACTGATGTTTCCAGCCATTCGCATGTCCATGAAATGTGCTACAAGACATTTCTCAGCAAGAAATGCTGCTAAACCGTCATAACCTTTCTGCTGTGCCAGATCAGCCGCCGTGCAGCCGCCGAGGAATTCCTTAGTCGGGTCTGTCACCAGGTTTGGCCTTGCCCCAGCAGACAGAAGAGTACCCACCATTGCCTCCCTTTAAAAAAAAAAACTTGGTAAAGTAGTAAATTAAATAAAACAGAAACAAGATTAGCAAATCTCGTATTACTTAGAAGATGCAAGTTAGTTTTACCTTCCATAGTATGCTGCCCAATGAAGAGCAGTCCAACCATGCTTATCACGGAAATCCAACGATATATTTGCCCAGGAGAAGAGAAGGATCGACCAAGTGTATCCTAGGACGGCACAGAGGTGGATCACTCCAAGGCCTTTAGAGTCATATTCCTTAGTGTTGCGGTTTTCGATGACCTTCTCCAAAAGCCACTCTTTCAGCCTATTTTTCAGAGTAAGCTCAAAGAGATGGTCCCTCGCTTGATCAAACGGCACCTCATTCGCCTGGATTGACTTCATTAAATAAGCCCAACTGTTTAAGAGATGGGAAGTCCTGCTGGCGAGTTTCTTAGCCTCTTGCAGGTTATCAGGTGAGATTTTACTTGTTAAAACGCTGATTTTGTTCGAAGAAGTGAACAGAAGATGAGCAAGTCTGACTTGGAACTCAAATTCTTCCCACTTGTATAGCTGGTCGTCTTGAGGGATGGCTTTTTCAATAACTGGAACTGAGCGGTGTTCGAAGCTGAATAATTGGCTGATCGGTTTGTTTCCATCGACACTCAGATACAGGTTCACCACCCCAGGAGATTGAGGGGGAAGTAAGCAACGATAAACCCCCAGCTGGAGAAATTCTGCGGGGACACGCAACTCTCCACATATGCAGAAGAGGTTTGATCTTCCAAAATGTTGGAAGCTGTCGTGAAAGAACCCAGTTACAAGAATCTGAAAAATTAACGTGCAAAAGGTCAGCTTTTGTCAGCAAGAGATGCTTATTAGATCTTGAAACATAGTTTAAAGGAGCAATATGAAATATAGACGAGTCTCAGGAGGCTATGCTTTACCTATCAAAGTTTCATCTCTATTTCATATTGTGAATCACACTATACAAAATTTCATACTGCAAACCTACTACTCATACTTAGCCATAAGAGATGCGTATGACCTCAACAAACACACACGCAGTAAAGTGAGACACAGTCATTTCAATATTATCTTATTAATGGGCAGAGTTTGAGTTACTGTCTCGATAATTTATTACTCTCTTCTTTTAAACCAAAGTCTAAAGAGTGCAACTCTTTTCTTTCTCTTCAGCATCATGACAGAAACGACAATTCCATGAAAGCAAGGTTTTGTTCAGTTATAGGACCAACCAACGGTGCCTAATAAAAAAAATAAAGGTATATTAGAAAAAGGGTATGATTCAAGAAACCTTTGTTTTCTCTGTCGAATAAGCCCAGGCAGGTGAAACATCAGTTATGTTGAATACTTGCTCCGGTATGTTAGAGTGAGAATGAAATACAGCAGGAGTAGTAGAAGAGGAATCCTGCCCAGGTGTATATACAGCTTCAAGGGAAGGATCATCCACGGAACCAGGAGAGTCACTAATGAAGTTGTTCACCCACCTTCCAAAACTATCCTGACTTCCAAAACCGTTATTAAGCACAGCATCACCTGGTTGATCAGCAACTGTTGCACTGGAATCCCTTCTCTGTAGATTTGGATCTACTCCACAGTGCACATGCTGACTATAAAATTCTCCTGCACCACATGAGTTATTATTTTGATTAACAGGATCTTCAAGACCGGGGAATGATGGTATATCTACTGATCCGTTGTAGCCTGCAAGGTGATTCCCCTGCAAAATGAACAAGAAGACAAAATGGTGAACAGAAAGACGGGTAAAGCCACTTCCAGGTTGGAAAAAATCAATTTCACTCACTTGCTTTGCAGATCCCCTGGGTGCAGTTTGGAGCTGTTCTGTGAAGTATAGCATATCTTCTGTAAGCAGAGAACAAACGAAAAGAAAAAGTGAAGTGTTTTCAGCATCATCTCATTGCCCCTTTTTTATGAGAACCTTATATTCTTTTTGTGAAGGATGGGGTTTTTAAAGGATAAGCTCAAGTAATATAAGTACCTTCGGTTGGATGAGACTGGTTGCTAATATCTGCTGGTACTAGAAGCTCATCCCAATCAAGTGTGTTGATCTCATGAAGCCTAATCTCATGATTTCTAGAACCCAGACTGTTGCTGCGCACTTCAAACCCTTAAAAAAAAAGTGTGAATAATTTTCCGAATGAAGAACATATTGTAATAAAGATTGCAAAATATGTGAACAGTCAGAAAGAATTGCCAATATACACCAAAACTTTCGTAACAGCTCAAGATCATCAAGAGACAGTTTCTCACCTGTATTGCAAGCATTACGGACACCAGAATTGATATCTTCAGCCATAATATTTGGTGATAAGTGGTCAGAGATCGAACTTGAGTATGAGTTCCCAGGTGTTGCTGGAGCTGCCTGAACCTGTTTAACCAAAATTTCTCAGAGGGCTACAAACGGATATTATCTTTGTAACGAAAATCTGCCAGAAGAAGGCTGTACTCTATTTGACAACAAAAATACATCATCCTAATCCATAACCACCTCTAACATAAAAAATATGAGGAAAAAAGCTGGGGACAGGTAGATAACAAACCTCATGTGTCTCGCGATAGTGGACAAGAACTATGTGCTCCTGAGACCTGCCATTACAAGAAGAGGTGATTTCTTTTCATAACTTTCAGAAACAGAGCAGAGGAAAGAAGGCATCTAATTAACTATATTTCCTCAAAGGAAAAGCAATAATCTTTTGTTGACACATACTTATCCAATAACCAGTAACACCTTCGCACAAAGGTAGGGTTATCATCACCATGAGCATAGTAAACATGAATCCTTTCCTCATTACCGACCTAAAGAAATGGAAGAACAACACACAGAGATCACAAAAGAACTATATTAGCTGCAGAGGAAACAAACGAGCGCATATGGACTCAAAAGACATAAAGAAAACTGACTTTCAGGTGTTCGTGAGCTTCCTTAATTGTCTTTCCATCCTTTTTCTTTTTCCAATTGTGACCATCCTTTCTAAAGTTCCTCAACATCTTACGATCAAACAACACAATTGTACCACCTGCCAAATATGAACATATTCAAAATCTGACAGAACAAGAGTCTGAATAAAAAGATTTATCCAAGTCAAAAATAGCGTAACAAGTAGGAGTAAAGTCCAAAACTGGACATAATTCTTGGAGGACAAACAACAGAAGAAAAAAAAAAAGCAAGGGATTACTTTTGGGTAAGTTGACAGGCTTGACGTTGATGGTGAAGAATTTATGGTTACAAAGGAGAGCATGGATCTCATTTGGCCGGAGCCACCTAGTGTATGCTTCATCCAACATTGTTTGTATATCTAGATCTGCAACACACAATAATAAATAAATAAAAATGTCAACAATCATCAAGAAACTTGAAGGAAACAACATTAAACGCAAATATGGACAATCAAAACCGAGAAAAAAAAAAAGTATATATAGAAGGAAACAAATAATGTGAAGGAATTCTGAATATACTGAGACATGATCTCATCAACAAATCTTCAAAACACGAATTTAGCAGATGCCAAAAGTCTCCTGATGACCAAATTTATCTGCTTCGATTCGGTATCAAAGTTCTCTCTATCCGCCAAAAAATGTCCGTAAATTCTTATTCAATTCAACACGAGGAACCCCAAATTCCACAACTATTCTAGTTCAATAGCTTCACGAGGCATCAAAGAGCAATCGGTAAAAAAAAAAATGAAAGGAAAAGAGAATCGGACAATTGAAAACCAAAGCCAAGCCATGTCCGCGCGAAATTAATCAAGTCAAAACTAATTTTACATGAATCAAGACGAACGGATCAGCTATAGAATAACAAACCTTGTAAAGTATGGAATCCATGAATCTCAGAGCCGATAAGCTTGCCGGAACCAACGCCGGCCATCTCCGTCTCGATGAAGAACCCTAAGAAAGTGAAATTACACGTCGATGGAGAGAGTGTGTAAACACAGAAATTGAGAAATTAGCAAAATGATGAGAGAGAGAGATAGAGAGGAAAAAACACATGGGAAAAAAAATCCGATTTGGAGCTCAAATTAATTAATTTTAAGATAAAATTTTGTCTGCGTTTGACGATTCAACGGAACTGGTTACGTTATGCTGTTAACTCGCATAAAACAAAATATCTTTTTTTAACCATAACATTTTGTTTTATTCACACTTTACATCCATTAAAATTAACTTTACAATATTTTCCCAAAAAAACCTTTTCATATATATTTTCAGAACTTATTTTATATATGTATTTTATAACATCTTTAACTTTTCAGCTGGAAAAAATACCCAAACCAAAAAATATCAAACTGGAACCAAACAAAAAATAGAACCGAACCAAATCGAAGCAGATAATTTACACCGAATAATCAAAAATATCCCAATAACTGAACTAGAACTGAATGGACCCAAACCATACTAACCAAAAATATCCAAAAATATATGGTAATACCCAAAAATATCTGAAATATCCAAAAATACTCAAATTTTTTGGTTATTCAGATATGTTTTAGTTATTCAAGTAGATTAGAACGGAACCAAAAAATAACTGAAATATTTTTGGTTCCTAACCAATTCTTGACTCAACTATCCGAACCAAATGGTATATGAATCATAACCGAACCGATTTTCTTTCGGTTCCTAGATGGATCCTAAAAATGAGAACCAAAATAACCATAGTGAAATTGAATATTGTTTTAGTATAAATATATAATTTCAGCAATATATATATATACTAAAACAGTATGGTTTAAATATTTTAGTGAATATATTTTAAATTTAGACTAAAACATATTAATAAAGTTATTTTTTTCAAATATAGCTTTGTCAAACTACAAATTTTATTTAAACCGGTTTAGTTAACTATATTTGAGTACTGATTTAGTCTTTAAAATGTTTCAATAGAAAATAGGCACGTAAGATGTATATTGAAACATGTGTAATGTAAGATATTCCTATAATTCATTGGGTACCAAATTGATAATTCGAAAAATCTATGGGTAAATGTTAAAACATAATAAAGCGGGCCAAAGTGAATGAAGCCATTTCACTAAAGTGAAAAAACTAGCATCCTGCAAAAGTTAATATGAACATTTATCATTTTCCGCGTGTGACAAACTAATATACAGTAATTATGTGGCGCGATTTTATTGGCTTAAACAATATGTGGGTCCCATTTATGAACTTGGCCTTTTGTTTTTGGGCAAAGGAACTTGCCCTTTAGTTGACAAATACTGAAAGATACGATGTACAGTAGGACTGGTTCGAGAAAAAGCCAAAAAAAAAAAAGGAACCGAGAAAAAGACACTTAACCGGACGGTCCAAATTTTTCTACAAAATAAGAGACAATTACCCCAAAAAAAAGTCTTTAAAGAGTAATACTATATATTTAAGAAACTAAAGAACCACATCATTTGGAGTTTTTATAATGTTTCTTCAAAGTATTGTCTTTATATTAGTAAAAAAAAAAAAGGGACTATTTTTTAGGAGTCCCAAAATAATTACACCAGTAATATCATCCAAATTGATTAGACTTACGAGCTAAGCTATTGTTCGGCCAATTAAATTTGGTTTCCGAGTTCTAATTTCATGTTTGCATTTTATATGCTTTCGTTGATAAACTATTAATTTCTTTAGACAATAAAGATTGTTACAGTATTTTATTTGATGTGTTTTTAAAGAGCTATAAAATCAATAATTAAAATGTTCTTTCTCGAGAATAATTGAAGCAAGGGCGAGAAACATCAGTTGGTGGCAAAAAAGAAGCAAGGGCGATAGAGTTTTCAAACAAAGTGACATTACAAATATATTATTGTTCTTTTTCGAGAAGATCCACCGAGAGTCCGAGACCACCTCTCCCCCCAACTTGTTAAAAATATGTAAAAAAAACCACAGATATAGCACTATAATTCGTTGACTGAATTTGATAAATGACATGTAACTCCTTGGTTTGCTGCAAAAAGTTAGATTGAAAAGTTTTCTCTAGCTAGTTTTTCAAATCTCCAAAAATTGTTGCATCTGATGTGCCATCAAATTTCTACCATAAAATTTAGATATGTAAAAGTTTATAAAAGAACAATTTCTAAACATAACGTATAATTTTAAAATTTTAAGAATCTGAAGTATTATATAATTGTTGAAAACTGTGTTTTTATCAATTAACTGTGTTTTGGTTAAACTACTATTTTTTTAAGGGCGAGTTCTGATTTACTTTAGAATAAATTAATAGACCCTTCTAAAAGTTCTAAAATAATAAATTTAAAGTTTATAATAAGATTAGGAAACTATCTCTTAAAATATTCAATATGTTTAGTAAGTTAATTTTATCCACAGAAAAATCTAGCAAGGAAAATAAAAATTTCTAATTAAAAAAGTTGGAGACCTGTTTGCATTTAAATATGTATACAAAATGGGTTGACAGTAACGTTGGCTAATGAGTTTAGCCGTTTAGGTATACTCTAAGAGCACTTCCATCAATTAGAAACTCATAGAAGTATCTTAACAATAGGATATTAATAGTTTCATAGCATTTAATTGTTTAACTAAACTTAAATTTGTTGGAGAAAAATTAAAACCTATAATAAAATGATAAGTGTGAGATGGAGTTCTTATTACTATATCATGTGTTCTTATTTAAGAACTCATCTCTCTTTCTTTCTTTAATTTTTTTTCTTAGTTTAGATACTCCTAATGGAATTGTTCTTAGTCTGCACTTTGTATAAATGTATGTACTAATATACACACATATCCGCTTGATCTAATAAACTATATAGACTTTAATCCATAAGTCTAACCACTATTCTTATCTAGTATCTATGAGCAATATATGCATGTTAGGGTTAACTAGTGTAGTGGTATGTTCTAGGTGTATCTAAAATGTGCCAAAAAAAAATCAAGTGTCTGAAATGACTTTTAAAATATGATAATTAAATTTGTATTTCTAGTGCACATGAAAAATGGTCAACTATCTTACGACGAAACAATAAACTTTCTTAAGATGATTATATATTTGCCAATATAATTAATTATGTGGATATTGGAATATAGTCAACTATTTGTGAATATAACAACTTTTTAGATATCTAGCTAATTATAGGTGAATAATTATAAAAATATTTAAATTCTTAGTAATTTAAAATAATACTGAAATAGTCTAGTATAGCGAAAAAAAGATTAGTCTAACTTCGATAGCTGAACTCATTTATAAAAAAAAATAAAAAAGAAATAAAACTTCGATGGCTGAATCAACAAAATGGTTGTATTATATGTAAAACAAACGCATATAAAAAGTAGCTCAGTTTATAATAATATTTGATGTAGATCACATCAGAACAAGTCATGAAATCATGTGGTGTAGTAGTTGGGGTTTAACTTCATATATCATTTCACCTAAATCATTACATTAATCTGATCCAATTTACCAAAACATTTTATTGTATTTTCTTGTATGAAAATTTGAAAACTAATTTAACAAATAACCATAGATGTTTCTACTAATATTCATATTTCTCATATGATTGTTGTTACCATGGAACGGATATCCTTGCCATGATGGCTGGCTACCATTATGTTTTCCAAACCTGATAAACCGTCTTATGGAGGGACTACTACTAAAATTACTATTTTTGTCCCAAAATTTTTTTGATTTGACATTTTTTTAGTAGTTTTATGGATTTGTTATTTTTAATCTATGTAAATGACTTTTGTCCTTGCAACCAAACTAAGATATATCCTCTAATCAAAATCAAAATTAACATGTACACATATTTGAAATTATGTATATACCGATACGACACATAAGCAATCAGATAATAACGCATAACTCCGAAAAAAAACACGCAATTAATATCAAAATCTATATTCTAAGGAGAAATGAAAACAAGAGCAACCCAAATAACCGAGTATAACTCGCAGTTTAGAGCGTACACTAAATCCTAATAGCGCATTGGGATAGATCGAAGCAATGGAGATGGTGGTAAACAAAAAAATATCTTTTAATCGTAAATGCATAATTTTGTGGGAAGGATAAAACCGTTTATGTTCTTACTAAAATGGCAAATCCTCAAAGTCAAAAAAAGAATAGCTCATTCAACAAAGAGCACACCAAAAAAATCCCTTTCTCCTATTTGATTCGAGAGTTAATCTAATAACGACATAGTTGAGGTAATTAAAGTGACGGGATAAGAGGTCTTGCAAAGTATTAGACCAATCCAGGGTGATCCAAGAGCCTAGACGTCTACATATCGTAAATGTGTACGGACAAACAAAAAAAACTTGGTCCCTTGTTTCATTCGGTTTTACCCAAAAAAAAAAGTACGAGGTTGTCCCCAACTTCTTGATATCACCCGTCGATAGGCCCCAATCTACTCGTTGTTTCTTGGTTCGAAGAATTTTTCCAAGTGTTTCGTACGGAGAAACTAAGCTTCAACTCATCCTGTCTTTGACGCCAAACAAGAACAATACTTGGATCTTATCTTTGTAATAAGGTCCCAACGCTTAAGATTGAGACAAGTATTTTCTAGGACAGCTTTATTTATTTGTTTGGTTTTCTTAAACAGGAGAGTAGGAATTTACAAACTTTGAAACAACTAAAGCACTAACAATAATAGAAAACGTGAAAAGAGAACATGAGATACTTGCTCCTTAATTAATGACAATGATTTGCAATTGCGATTTTTTTATAAAAAAATAGGCACGAATACCATTTACTATTTTATCTCTTTGACTGAGACAAAATTTTCAAGGGGTGTGGCGATAGTAGCCAATGAATTATTATTACTAATATAAATATAAACAATCAAAAACAAAAAATTGAACTACCCGTAACTGCCTGTTATCGCAAATGTTGGCAGGAAATTTTTTTTGAAATCTAGTAATTTCAAACAATTCATAGTGATGAAGAGAGAAAAAAAACAATTCATAGTGATGTGAAGCGAGTGATTGTTGTTAAACACTAACAACCGTAACCACTCGCAAAACACAGCGTTTACGAGTGGTTGCAGGAAAACCAATCAACTCAGTAAAAATTAATTGTTTAAAGTGTCTTATTATCTTTCATAGAGAGGAGTCTAGTTTTGAAAGACTCTGCATGCATTAGTTTCTTATGAGAGTGTATCATGTGTTGCTATTAAGTGGTCCTGTATTGACTTGTATCTTTGTTCTTAGCAGTCTTTTTCGATTTTATAATATTCTTAAGATTTTCTATATGTTATATATATATATATATTATATAATTGATTAATCTAGTGAAAGTGTATAGTTGTCTAAACTTTGTAAAAAAGCTATCACGGTTCCAAGCCACCATAATGTTGCTGAGAAGAAATATATAATATTCAATACATACAAAGCATAAAAAATTACATTGTCATGGCCTTATGGTATTATATTTAAGATTTGTATAATGTCACTAAGACAGTGACCCATATATCAAAAAAACGAAAAAAAGAAAAGAGACCCATATATAGAGAAAAAACCTGTCGGTTGAACATGTATGAGAGACCAACCAATGTAAGTGATGTCTTATCGGCTAACGGCATGGAGATATTTCAGTTCTACAATTAATCGTTTCTAGTTTCTACCTCGACTTTGTTAGACCCTAAAAGAATAAAGAAAATATGAAGTACTAATCCGTGTTATTATACGGGATAATATTTTTAAGTAATGTTAATCAATAAAAAAAATATACGGTTGTTTGTGCACAATATGACAACGAGTTTTGTTTGAACGTATTTATGTTGGTGTACATAATTTTTTGGTTTAAATTTAATAAAATATCATAAACTAAATTCTTTCTTTTGATTTTGTAGTGTGAGAAACAGGTTCATTTTCTATCTTTCTTCTTTCTGTGATGATCTACTCAAATGGATGACCAGAGGACTGAGTCTAATCTCTATTATGTGATGTGCATAACCAATTGTGAAGCCTATACGACTTATTACGAGGAAGTATTCATGTAGATTTAAGTTTTTACAGAGATTTGACGATTCTGATTTGATATTAATTTTTGGTAGAGTTTTGTAATTTCATTTCGTTCATATTCTTGATGCAAACCCTTCAGAAACGGTTGTAGAAAGCGTAGACAGAGTTGTGTCTCTGGTTTTGAAAAGTGGGCAATTGCCCAAAGCCACTGCAAAATGAAAAAAAAAAAAAAAAACCCATATTTTGTTTTAAATAGGTTATTTACTTAGATTGATATTTATGTATTTGGATTCTTAATTAAAATTATACTAGGTTTTAATCCACGGTGTACCGCGGGACAATGTATTTATTTGTTTTTATATATTATTTACCAATTTATTTTATATTCGTGTTTTTTTTAAAAATACGTTTGTAATTTGTATTTTATTTTTGTTAGTTAACATTGGTAATTTTTTTAAAATATCGTTACTCGTTTGTTATATTTGCAGTCGCAAGGTAGTATTGGTTGTTTTTTAATACATTTGTAGGTGTAGTAGATATATAATGATATATTTTAATACATTTGTAGGTCGTATGTGGTAAGTTAGTGTATTTTTATTTGTTTGACGTATATACAAATTAATATTTTTATTTGGAAATTTATCAAATAAAGTAGTTGTTTTAAAAGTAAGAGATGTTGAATAGTTTGAATTAAAATTATGTAGTGATAATAGATGTGTCAAGTTGTGATAAACTATAGTAAATAAATTGGTTAGAATATTTGATTATGTGAGTTCTGTGGATAAAAAAATAAAAGAAGAAACAAATATTAGTGTTTGGAATTTCTATATAGTAATTTTTCATTATCAATATTTGGTATAATTTAAAGATAATACTAAAAAAAAATTTAATAAAGGGCACAATTTTTAAAATTGCCTTAAGCCTCTATAACTTTAGGAACTGAGCGTAACCGCTGACGAACACGATAACGTGGGAAGGGTCTGGAATGCATTGTTGGTTAATTACTTGAGGGGATGAGTTGCATTTGGTAGTGTTACGTTTCGTTTTTGATTTTGATAGAGTTCTCACTAAAAACTCTCTTGGTTATTTAATGTTTTTAATTCTGAGACGGACTTCAATACATTCACTAGAAGTCTAGGAAACGGACTTCAATATATTCATTAGAACTTTGGATACAATCTTATAAAGCACATACCACAAACTAATAAGTCCCACCTCCATTATCATTAGTTGATTTAAAATCTTCAGAGTTAGACTGATATGTATGTATGTATCATTTAGTTGATTTAAAATAACTCCCTATGTATTTATGGAAAAAGAAACTAAACCGTCAAAAACCAGATGCACTTCCGTCTTTATTAAGAAGTCGTCTACATAAATCTTCTTCGCTGTTACATATTAAGTCAAATCTTGGTTATCAAATCAAAACACATGTTTCTCAAAAATTTTAAAATCATTTTAAAATTTATCAGGATTGGCTGAGGCAAAAAGATTCTCAAAGTACTTAACAATAACTATCTCTTTCTCCTTTTTAGCAAACTGTTCAACACTACCTTCATCGATGACAAATAAAATGATCAAATTTCGAGAAAGATATTTAATGGTCGTCTAGAAAATAATTGTGTTCTTATCCCTTTACAACAACCACTTTTATCTACTTATTTACCTTTAGATATAATATTCAATATAAAACACACATTTTAGATTCTCCCTAATGTCATACGAGAAACACGTAAATTTTGTTGAGCTTCCATATTGAAGCTCAACCTTTAATTTGAGAGTTCAGTAAATAATAAGTGAAGCATTTCCTAAATTGAAATATAATACATGATTGATTAATAAATAATGAAATCTAATGTGACTAGATAAAATATGACTATATTTTATGAGTTAAATATATATAGTCTTTATAGTTTAGACGAATCACTTAGCAGCAGCATGAATACTTTAACGTAATTGAATCTTATAGTTTCACATGTAATTAACTTAATTGAATCACTTAGTAGTAGTTTTTAGTTTCATTCTAGATCTTTAGGTTGACTATAAGGTATTTGGACCCGATTATGTAATGGTGTGATCAACTTCATGTGTACTATTTGGGTCGGTAAAGTTCAGACAAATCACTTGGCAGCATGTATATTTCAACGTAATTGAATTTTATAGTTTCACGTGTAATCAACTTAGTTGAATCACTTAGTAGTAGTTTTTTTGTTTCATTCTATGTCTTTAGGTTGACTATAGGGTATTTGGACCTGATTATGTAATGGTGTGGTCAATTTTATGGGTAAGGCAATCTATTATTTGGGCCTTTGGCACTCGGTAAAGTACTAATGTTACCTGGTACAAGTAACACTTGGAGATTGAGTGGTCATGAGACCAAAAGATGCAAGACTTCTAGCCAGTTATATGATCCTTGATCATGATTCGAGTTATCACTCTTAGTAGTTGTAGGATAGTCCTAAGAAGATGAGATTCTCACGCTTTAACGTTCACACATACTCACATGTAAATGTTCTATATTTAGAATTTCTCTTTATCTTTTGCACAAATAATATGCCAGAAATGATAAAATCGATCTAGCTAACTCAAAATTCTTGAACGGAGAAAGAACATAAAAACACATATATGAACTCTACAAATAATTATAATTACCTATGTGCGGATGGAGATTCGTTCGTTCAACTTTCACAACGACAAGAAAACTAGCTGACAATTTTCAAAAGCTTTTGAACCATCTGATCTAAATAATCTTTTGCCTTATTCAGTATACTAGTATGAAATAAAAGTTTTCTATAAAAACTCATATGATCTTATATTTTTTTCTTGATGGGAGTTGTTTGATACGTCCCTCGTTTTCAAAAGATTTATTTATCTCTTTTACCGAAAAATAGCCACCGTAAAATACATAATACAATGAAGATTTCTCTATATCGGTCATTGCAATATCTCGTCCTTTTTTTTTTTTTTTTGTACAATCAAGTCTCGTTTTTCTTTTCTTATTTCTTGATTATGTCTAATTAACGAGCATGTTTGTGGTAATAAATATTTAATTAAGCATCGGAAAGTCCATACAAAATATAGCTCCACGTGTTATCTTATTTGAAAAAAAAAAAATTCAAACAGACGGACCCATTCGATGATATTTCTATAACAAAAATTATTAAATGTCTTAACAATTTAGATATATCATATTAAACTCAATTTGATTTGTCTAAAAATATTATTTATTACCCCTTAATATGGATATGCATACAACTTTTCTAATATATAAAAATCACTTTTATGTCCATCTGTCTATGGAAGAGACTATTATACCAAAGTCTTATTAAATGAGATAATATTAAAGTTCATAACTTACCACAAAAAAATGACATTAAAAAATATCTAAGAAGCTCACACACGTGTGTACGTATGATGTATAAAAATACATGTATATATCTTATGTCCCGATCGTGTGTATATATATAAGTTTGCTAAACGCATGTTCTTTATCTCACCGTCTTTTATTTCGTCTTCCTCATCTTTTTCGTCTCTGAACCTCTCCAAGGTCTCTCTCTCTTTAAACCTAATTATCTTCTTTTATAACTTAGATTAAATTCCAAAATGCAGAATTTTATTTTTGATTAAACACTTAATTGATTTTGTTTTTGTTAAATTAATTTGATCAGAACGAAGAAGGAATTTTGACAAGGCAAAAATGGCGACGGATTACAACAGAGCCGATGATTTCTTATTTTCTCAGCAACAAGAGGTAATTAAATCAATTAATTGCCGATTTTTAATTGAATTTTGTCTAATTTCATGATTTTTTTTTCTAAGCCACGGTGCAATGTTTTAGGTATTTTTTATTTAAGATAGATAGATATTAGTGTTTTGATTTAGAGGTAAAAATGAATATTCGGTTTTGAATCACTCTTAAAAATTCTAAAGATGGTATTGAATCTGGCTAGCAATAGAATATAATTCTTTTTTGTTAAAGAATAAAATATAATTTTAAAGCTAAATTCCGTTTTTTGTAAAGAATTTGACTACAAGTCTACCGACAATAGAACATTCTTGAATTAGAGAAATTAATTTGATAATTGTAGAATAAGGTCGGATTAGTAGTCAACAAGTCAAAATTATTTTGGTAAATGACCAACCTAATCGTCGGCAATTTAACGACGGCGTACACGTTTGTTTTCATCTTTCTTCTACCATTCAAACATTGTTTTTGTTTTGCATTTTCTGGTCAAAATTAAAATATAAACGTTTTACGACATAAATTATTTGTTTAATTATCAAATGAATGGTTGAATATCTTTTCTTTTTGCCGGGTGCAAGATATTTCTGATAGGGATACAATATTTTTCTCTACATAAAAATCTTATATTTAATGAAACGGACGGTCGTAAACGATAAACTCATCTTCATCTGAACCATTTGTGAAATCAACGGTTTATTGAATAGCCACGTGACTCGTTTGATGACACCTGTTGTCCATCCGGATCTTCGCCTCCGATTTCGTTTTGGTCTATGCATTTTCATTTTTTCGTAATTTGTTTTCTGTCCGATTATGATCGGTACAGCGAACCTCTTTAAAAATCCTGATACTCAGTTTATGACATTGAACCCTTTTTGTTAACCAATCGGTAATACCGAAACACCGGTATAGCCGGTTTAGGAATTGTCGGTACGCGTTCATGAAATGAAATGACTCGAGATGATCATATTCCCTTTTTGCCTCTCTTTATATTAAAGAAATCACCAAAGCTATTAGATTTATTTAATTTCGTTTTGTTTTGTTTTGTCCTTAGTCTACTTCTGGTGCAAATAAATACGGAGGACTTGTGCCAAAGAAAAAGCCTCTTATCTCTAAGGTGAATCATCTTTTAACTTTAAGTAACCCGCTTATTTCATATATTTGTATGATCTTAGTTGTTAATTATTATTAACAACTTTAAAATCAATGCAGGATTACAAACGTGCTTTCTTTGATTCAGCAGATTGGGCTTTACACAAGGTATATTAATTTTGTGCAATATGTATATCTAACTTTAAATCTTCATCTTTCAATCTTTGACATATGAAAGCATTATTGTTATTGTTTTTTTACTATATATTTATATTCCACAGCAAGAAGCAAGTATAGATGAGAGAACAATAGCGGCAATAGAAAAACTAAGACCTAAATTGCAGGTAATGCTTTAATCTACTTAGACCAGTAATTGCATTTAATTAATACTCTTAATTATTCAACTAAGTTTTCTTTCATTGTATTTTAATTTCAGAGAACGCCTCACAAGCAACTTCCCCCTAGAAGACCCACCTGTGCAACTGGACATGAGAATTTGGTGAGAAAATAATTTGATTTAAATACCCAGTTTACAAATACTAATGCGTTTTTTTTTTCATATTATGTAAATTCGATTTATTTTCACAGATATTTATAAAACTTGTTTTAATATTTGCAGACTGAGTCGAGCTTTTAGGGTACAAGGAAAAGGGTTTGAACGTGATCGGTTTGGTAGTGACCTACTCACGTGTTTCATGTTTCCATAAAAACTTGTATGCAGTTATGCACAGTTGTTCGGTTTTTTACCGCTCTTGGTTCATAAAATGCTTGTCGCTTCAATAAATTGCGCCGACAATTGTTGCTGTTTCTTTCTTTTCTTGTTTGCTCCATTCATTCATAAACCCCTTGTGGTGTTTAGTTTTCCATAGACAATAAAATCAAGATAAAAAATATCTGGGGAACTTTGACTTTTAACAGAGGAAGTAGAGTCAACGAACATGGAATAGTTTATAAGTAGATGAGAGGCTACATAATTGAAATGTAGCATGTATATTAGTTTTAAATGTTCTTATTTTACATTTTCTGGCTGGTTTATGCTTATTGTTTCACCGTTTGAGTCTTGCTGTTTATATTAATTCTATAAACTCCATTGTTCACTTGTAAGAGCCAGATGACGATTTATGTGGTTCGTTATGATTTTAGCACGGGTCATAATTCATATATAGTAGAAAACATTGGTTAGTTAACCTGTTGTGTTAGCTCTATAAATTTAAAGGTTTTACTTTTAAGGACTAAAGAACGATCTAGACTAAATTCGAGTTACCAACATGTTATGTAGGAAGTGAAAGTGTCGACAACTCGACATAATCGGAACGGATATTTTACCAAACATGTCGAAGCGATGAATTTGTTATGAAAATTCTGATTAGTCCAACAAAAATTTCGCAATGATATTAAAAAGTGACCAAGTGCCGGTGAATTGCATGTTACGTCACTCAAAATGAAAATGGATTGGAATGTTGGAACTTTTGTTTGTATATATAAAATGATAAACCATTTTAAATGCATCAAATATATTTGTATTGTCTGAAATTATACTATATTAATTATTCTTGTATAGAAATTATTTTGGTTTTGTGCATAATGCAAGATTGAAAACAGAACCGACATATTTAAATCAAAAAAATTTCATATAGTAATTTTGTTACAAATAATACCACCACATCATCATAATATTTAGTATAAATAACCTTAGTTTAATCTAATTTTAATATGAAAACGTGTTCAATTATTTTATTATATAAAGTTAGTTATTAATATGATAGTGACACGTATCCAGTTTATCGCCTAGATGTAGATTCGTGTCACAAAAAAAATTAATCTTGATTTTATTAAAAAAAAAGGAAAAATAATTTCAAAAAAAGAATATTACATATAGTAATTTACATGTACTAATTTACATATTTATATCTGGAAAAAATTTAACTTTTATTTTCCTTAACTGAAAAGAAAACTAACAAAGAAAAAAATACATATGCTAATTTTACGTGTGTTATTTATTAATTAGATTTTGACATGTATCAATTTTTTATTTATTTAACATGAATACCAATAAAAATGAACGTTGAAGTTCATAATAATAATATAAATGATCTAACATTAATTTAAATTGGTTATAATTTGTATTTATTGATGTTATAGTGTTTTTTATTTGTAAGTGAAACACACAAAAATCTTGAAAAACGTAATGAGCTTATAAATTTTTTTTTTTTTTATTACTTGATGAGAATATTAGAATAGTTTTATTTTAAAAAATTTAATGCATTAAGTCATAAGTGAAAACTCCAAAAACTTGAAAAAAAGAATAGGCTTATAGTGATAAATTTTCGATTACCGGATAAGAATGTAAGTAGATATTTGTTTATGTTTTATTTTATAAATTTTAAGTCATTAAAATTAGTTTCACATGAGGTAAAATTATTACTTACAACATTACTATATATAGAAAAATATATTTAAAAGAGTGTTGGTTTTCCATAATTTTTGTGGATTTAATTGTTTTTACTAATTATGCTTTGTTATTTTAAAAATTATTTTTAATACTAATGAAGATATGAATTTTATATACACATATTATATTTGATATAAATCTTTTAGGTCTTATTCATTAACATGGAATACGTAGAACTAAAATCCGTTTTATAATGATGAAATATATAGTTAAATTGTATTGCAAAATGAAATGGTGTAATATTGAAATCTGTTTTAAAACAAAAATTACCAGAATAAAAATAAAAGTATGTAGGTTACCACTTATAATTCAAATATCATCAATAAAAATTTAAATTAATTTCTTACACCTGCGTATTTATGCAATCTTTTATCTAGTGACAATATAAAATTTGATTTTAAATCTTTTTTTTGCTTTCACCAACATATATTATGTGAAAGTCTCCTAAGATACATAAACTCTCCTAAAATGCATAACTCAATTAACTCTCCTAAAATACATAACTCAATTAACTCTTCTAACTAAAAGCATTATTTTTTAAATACAACGTTTTGTGTAATTTAATAGTTCTTATAAACAAATAAAGTAATTTGTCTACTTTGGTATGTAAACTATATAATATAAACAACAATATATATACATAATCGGACTCCTATCACATGTATTTTAGATTAATAAACAAATAAAGTTTTATTTCAAAATTATAAAAGCACCTAAACATAACTTAATTTTAAACAATATTAACAATAAAGAAACCGTAATTTTAAAAGAAAGTAAGCTGGGACTAGCCAATAATAGACAGACCATACAAAGGTGAGATAAAGTTATTATTAGTTTCGAAATTAATAGACAGACCATACAAGATTGTGGCAATATTTTATGTTCATATATCCAAGAAGAAAGATGTTTGGAAATGGAGGAAGAAAAAAAAAGAAGACAAAATCCTATTTTATATAATTATTAATTAAAAAAAAAAAATAGTAAACAGAAGTTGGAAATACCTCCCAAGAAAAAGAGCATCCTCAAGTATCACATAAATAAATATATGTTTTAAGATTATTAGATTACAGAGAGACTAGTATCACATATATTAAGGAGATTGAAAGGCAGGGGAACAAAGACAGCGACAGTATTACTTATTCCTTTATGGCCCACATTGTAATGTGTCATCCTTTATGGCTCTGATCCCTCCGACTCGGGAGGTTCAAGCAGTAGCATCCACACAAATTCATGTGAATCAATCTCAGCTATCTCGGCTCCCTCATGCAGCTTCTTCTTTTCCTCGAAAAAACGTTGGAAGGACTCTTCATAAGCGGCCGTCTCCGACTCTGTCGCCACCAACTCCGACTTGGCAGTCCTCAGGTTCTCGGCGAGATAGGCAGCAACAAGATTATTGAAGTAAACGAAAACCTCCAATCACCTGGCTTCATAAACTGAAACTGATGGTCTCCCTTGACCAAATCCAACACATAAGGCATCCCATGCCGCACCACAGACTTGGCCGTGGCCTTGATAGTTTCAAGCTCTTTGCCAGTGATCCATTCAGGGAGTATAGCTGCATACTTGCGAGGTGGTGGAGGCGGCTTCTTCTCACCAAGATAAGGCTGGATCCCTCACCCTCAATGGAAGATCACCTAACCCATAATCACTAGGCTTGATCTTGACATGATCAAGAGCTCCATGCGCACGGTATTCAGCAAGCTTTTTTCTGGTAATAAGCGTGATAACGATCTGAGCTCCAGAAGAAGGAGTAATCTGGGTTTCCCGCTTGCCCTGTCATCAGCTTACATCTCAAACCCTTCTTGGGAAACCAAATGGGCTGAGCTATCGGCATAAAATCTAATCCTTGGAGGTCTATATTTATTTATACATCATGAATTGTACAAAGAAAAGGAAAAACCTAAACCAAGCAAAAGGAAATCTAGTAAAAGACAAATATACCCCTAAAAGTTTAGTTAAACGTTTGGTTTGGTAATCATGTCGACATTGGTTTCTTAAAACGACACAGTTTTAATCCTTCTCTGACTCTTACGTTTCCTCAGCGCCATTGATCCGTTCGATCTCAGCAGTGGCCGGAAAAGGTGGATTCGGTGAGATGAAGATTGATCTGAATAAGGTGGCTCGTAAGATTGAGGTGGATAATCGTATTCCTCTCCGTAATTACTACCGTATCGCCGATAATCTCCTTCGACAGGTCTGTGTTCCGATATCGCAACGGAGATTCGATTCTCCATCTCAATTTTACTCTAGATGTAGAGTCTTAACTCATGTTTAAGCATTTCTAGGATTTGATTTCGCGCTGCTAGTTTAGGAACTGGAGAATGTAAAGATGGTATTGTTTTTGTTAGGTTTAGGGCTCTTTAGGACTATCTGGATAGATTTTGAAGTTTATGGATCAGTGTGATCGATCTCGTGTAAACTTAATCGGCTACTTGTACTTCCTTAGGTTTTTGTTCAAATGATCTTGAAGAGAAACATGTACTAGCAATCTAATTGTATGATTGTGTTGTAAAGCAGTTGATTTCTTGGCCTGTTTGATGGTTCAGATTTCTTAGAGGATTTAAGCATAATCATGTTTAACTTTCTACAAAATTTAGAGTAACATGTTTGATCATTGCTCAGGCCAGCATATATCGCGAAGAGAAGAATGTCGTGGATTTGTACATCATGCTTCTTAGATATTCCAGGTGAGGAGAAAAAAGTATCACTATACGTCATTTGAGATTTTTGTATTTTACAAGCAAGAGCTACAAGTTTCTTCTTTTTTCGCAGTTTGATTTCTGAAACAATTCCTTTCCATCGAGATTACCAGGGATCGCTTCCACAAGAAAGACTTGGGACTAGGAAGGTCAGGTATTTCTGTTTTATCCTTCAAATGTTGTTTGGTGTTACCTAACATGGTAGTGTACTCAGATGTGGTTTTCTTTTGTACAACAGAGGTTGCGTGCTGTAATCAATGAGCTCGAGTCTCTGAAACCCGAATTCAACCAGCTAGTGGATAAGCTGAACAGAGCCGAGGATGAATCCCATCAGGTTGGAAGTGATCTCCCGGTCGTATCATATAGTTCTGATGCTGTTGAATGGCCTCCTGCCCACAAAGCTTCATACTCCAGACCTGATATTAACAAGGTCTAAGACTTGGAACTTGCATTGAGTACATAATCTTGGATTTCTTTTTTGAACTTAATCATTGCATCTTCAAAATCCATGTGATTTCTTACCAGCAATGTCTTTTCGTTTTTTTTTTTTGTCTTCCCTGGATGCAGCCCTTACCGACATCTCAATCATCCTGGACGTATAACAATAATCTGACTTCAAATCGTACACAGATTGATCAGCAATTTCGGAAGCTGTGAGTATTCTCCCTTAGTAGTATAATTGTCAGTAATTCTGTTTAATAAGAAGTCAAACACCATAAGTTCTCTGAGCATTTGGAAACCCTGAGAAATAGGGGTATGCAAACCGATATATGTCACTGGATTTCTTGCTTTACATTTGTCTGTTTCTGTGATCACCATAAATATATGATGTTTGGGTCAATTATTACCAGAAAAAAATGCCATTCTGATGGACTAAACTGCCAATGCTGCTTGGCTTTTCTGTTTATGGTATCATGTTTATTGGTTGCGTTTTGTGGAATTCTTCTTTTGTTTTGCAATATCGAAACAAGAAATGAGTATATGAGACTCAAGTGCTAGTCTATATTAATCCGAGATGATTATTGAGACTTTATAGTTGTGCTCCTTAACCTGCAGATCTTTTGATTTTCTGCCTCCAAACCAAGCAACCTTGTCAAGACATTCATTTCTAGGTCCGAATGGTCTTAAAAGTCAATGGGTTGCACCCAAGTCAGAGATAAAGGTATAGTGCTGATCATTGTTATCTTTCCCACATTTTCTCACTCTTTCTTTTTCTTCTTGGTCCAATCCAATGTTTAATTATCTTAGATCTGAAGGAAAATCTTTATTTTGTATGGAATGACAGGTTCAATATCCGAGTAATACAGATTGGGGGTCTGCGGACAATTCAGGGTAAGTACTCATCTTCTGTTGCCTTTTAAGCTTTTCGTTATAGAAGTCAATAAGTCATGGCTATTTCGAACTGACTCCATGGATTTCTACAGTTTAATTGAAGCTGGACCTAGCGGTTCCTCAGCATCACTTAATGGTGATTCTCAAGAGGTCTCAACGCTGAACTCTGTGCTCTCCTTAGATGATGGTCGATGGCAGCGTCATTCTGAGGCAGTAAATTCCCAGTTTATTAGTGACGCAACTGAAGACCCCTTTCAGTTTGTCGGTATGAAGCAACCTTCCCCTCCTCCCGTGCTTGCCCAAGTGCATCAAGAGTTAGCCCAAATTTGCCCATCTAAAGTTGCTGATCCTAGACCAGGACCTGCAATTCCTTCTCCAGAAGGAAAAGAGGGCAGCAATTCTTATCAGCATTTGCATGTCGTAAGTGCCAGCTATTTCTTCTTTCATTTTTGTGCAATTTCCACCAATTCCATAGTGTTTGTGAGAGTGAAGTAGAAGGGATAGTAGTTCAAGTAGAAAATTATCCATGATTTTTCTAATTATTCTGTATGTGGTCAAGAATCAACACATTAAAGTACCCAAAACTATTGTATGGAACATTGGAGTAGAACTATTTGGAAAATATGTTTTATATCAAAGTATTGGGTTTCATGCCAATTACAATGCTGGAAATCTTTCTCTTTCACGTCTTGTTAATCTACTACTAATGTCGTCTCCCTTTATTTGAATTTGCTGAAGCCCGTGCGCATAATGGATGATTTTCTAAGGCTAGCTCGGTCAAACACAGAAAGGAATTTAGAAACTTGTGGAATACTTGCTGGCTCTCTGGTGAGTAGATGGAACCTTTGCATTTTTATTATTTCATTCCAATATCATATGATCAGCTCGCCATCAATAATATTCTGTTTATTTTCCCTTTTTGCAGAAAAACAGGGTTTTTAATATCACTACTCTCATAATCCCAAAGCAGGAGTCTACCTCAGATTCTGTATGTTCTTCATTTTTCTTAACCATTTACGTCATTAAAGATCTTTTTAATTCTCCGCTGGGATTCGTCTCACACTTGGTCCATCTTCATTTTATGTACAGTGTCAAACACTAAACGAAGAAGAAATATTTGAAGTACAGGACAGACTCTCTTTATTTCCCTTGGGTTGGATTCATGTAAGTTCTCTCATCCGAACAAAAAGATCTTCCATTTCTGGATGGTGATTTACCAAAAAGCTACTTGGAACAATTCTGAATCCGTATTTTCACTAGTTGATAAGCTTATCAATTCTTCTGGCTAACTACATTTTGGTTTCAGACACACCCTACACAAACTTGCTTCATGTCATCAGTTGATCTTCACACACACTACTCGTATCAGGTAACAAACTTCCCATTTCAATATCTCGTACGATGCATTAATAGTCGGACCATTATCTACATCTACTTAACCATATTGTGTACGTCTTTTATGTCCCAGATAATGCTCCCGGAGGCAGTGGCAATCGTAATGGCTCCAACAGACGAATCAACACCTCACGGAATATTCCATCTCTCTGATCCATCAGGCGTATCCGTGATCCGTAATTGCCAACAACGAGGCTTCCACCCGCACGAAGAATCAGAAGACGGTAACCCAATCTACGAGCATTGCTCACACGTCTTCCTCAACGCCAAACTCAAATACGAAGTTCTCGACCTCCGCTAAAACCAACCCCCATCAGCATGTTTTATTTTTCCTCCAGAGTCGTAACTTTAAAAAGACATGAAAAAAAGACCTCAGAAGATCAGATGTCTCAGCGGTACATATATGTGTATACTTGTTAAAAACTTCTCTCTAAACATGGCTGCCGTATTGAGTGATGATGATTGTGTTATATCTAAAACGAATATACTTTTAAATTCGTATGTACCATTTCACAAAGCCAAGTTTACTAAAAAAAATGTATTTTCATGATGATTCTATTTTAAAATAAATTTAGTCGGTGGAAAGACCGAAAACAAATAAAGAAAATGAAATTAGCTGTAGTGTAGAATAAACAAGTCAACTTAATAAGTATATTTATGGTCTCTGTAACGAATCTAAAAAAATTCATAGATTTACCAAAATGTTTTTGTAAACCAACGAAACTCAATCTCCGTGGCTTTTTCCTCTTTTCTCGTTCCCCTCTACTTCGTCTAGGGTTTATCATCTATCTATCCGCCGATTCTATACATAACACTTTTTGATATATATATACATACATAAGTCTCCACTCTCGTCGGCTCATTTTAAGTTTCATCAACGGGCACGGAGGAGGGAGATTCGTAGTAGCCACTAGCCACCATGTCTTTGAGACCCAACGCTAAGACTGAGGTTCGCCGGAACCGCTACAAAGTAGCGGTGGATGCTGAAGAAGGACGACGGAGGAGAGAGGACAACATGGTCGAGATCCGTAAGAGTAAGCGTGAAGAAAGCTTACAGAAGAAGCGTCGCGAAGGTCTTCAAGCTCTACCTCAATTTGCTCCTTCTTCTGTTCCTGCTTCATCGACTGTTGAGAAGAAGGTAAATTAGTTAGGGATCTGGAACCGATTCTTAAGATTTGTATTGTGTTCTCTCTGTTCAGAGCCTAATTAGATCGATTCGATTTTGATTTTGGTTTTGACAAGTTGGAGAGTTTGCCTTCTATGGTTGGTGGTGTTTGGTCAGATGATAGAAGCTTACAGCTTGAAGCTACTACTCAGTTCAGGAAACTGCTTTCTATTGGTAAATTTTGCTGTATATCTGTATGGGTTTTATGTTTGTATTTGATTCGGGAATCGCTTGAAATGAATCCATGGTTTTGAACTGTGGCAGAGCGTAGTCCTCCGATTGAAGAGGTGATTGATGCTGGTGTTGTGCCTCGGTTTGTGGAATTTCTCACGAGAGAGGATTATCCACAGCTTCAGGTTCGGTGGTTCCGTTATGTATCTGTTGCATAATTAATAACTTACATTTGCTAGAATTATCGTCTGATACTTACTTTGTCTGTGTGTGGCTTCAGTTTGAGGCTGCTTGGGCATTGACAAACATTGCTTCTGGGACTTCAGAGAATACAAAGGTGGTCATTGAACATGGTGCTGTTCCGATTTTTGTCCAACTGTTGGCTTCTCAGAGTGATGATGTCCGTGAGCAGGTAATATATGTCTCTTGGTTTTTGCTCATGACAGAATTCTTTATCAACTTTTGTTTTTACCTTCGGGAACAAGCATGTTCTAAATCTTATTTTCTTGATCTGTTCATGTGTAAGGCTGTTTGGGCATTAGGGAATGTTGCTGGTGATTCCCCACGGTGCAGAGATCTTGTCCTTGGTCAGGGAGCTTTGATACCATTGCTTTCTCAGTTGAATGAGCATGCTAAACTCTCAATGCTGAGAAATGCTACTTGGACCCTCTCAAATTTCTGCAGGGGAAAGCCACAGCCTCCCTTTGACCAGGTTTGTCTCTCATTCCACTCTTAATCTCTGCTCAAAGATCAAGGAATTTTTCTTCTCAATAACCGTGATCTCTTAATAACAGGTCCGTCCTGCACTTCCAGCCCTTGAACGTCTGATTCATTCGACTGATGAGGAAGTGTTAACGGATGCGTGTTGGGCTCTCTCTTACCTTTCCGATGGTACAAATGACAAAATCCAATCCGTCATCGAGGCAGGTGTTGTTCCTCGACTCGTCGAGCTTCTCCAGTGAGTTTCAAATCCTATTGAGTACACGGTATTTTTGTATGATGAATGTTATGTGTTAATGAATATTATCAAATTTCATTTTGCTGTAGGCATCCATCACCATCTGTGCTTATTCCTGCGCTTCGTAGTATTGGTAACATTGTCACTGGAGATGATCTGCAAACACAGGTATGTTTGTTCTAGTGTCATTCATTTCTATTATTCAGGATACATAGTCCAATGTTGATGGGAAGAATGAAACACCAATGGCTTAGAAAGCTGAATCTGAACTTGTTGATAATGCATTTGGTTGTCAGAAGTTATAACGTAGCTTCGGATCAAATTTGATTGCCCTGCGAATGTTAGGTGAACCTCTGGAATGGGATCTGTCGTTTCTTCCTAAATTTTGTTTCCCCTAGTATCCTGCATGTTTCTTACCCTAGTTATGTTTATGATGCCTAATACCCCTTTTGTATAGTTATAATTTAAGGCAGTCCTACTCTGGATGTATAATGCTCTCAAGAATCTCAAACATTTACCATTTCTTACTTATATCTCTTTCTTCTATGGTTGATTTTGTGCTGATGGAAATTTTCTTGCAGTGTGTAATTAGTCATGGTGCACTCCTTAGCCTTTTGAGCCTTCTGACTCACAATCATAAGAAGAGCATAAAAAAGGAAGCTTGCTGGACGATCTCAAATATCACTGCTGGAAACAGGGACCAAATTCAGGTGAACTTTTTCTGAAAATTGTTGTTTCTGTTCAGCTTATAAGTTTCTCTTACACTAACGTTCGATCACATGTTTGAGAAGCCTTTTGTTATTTGAAGAAAGACGTTGTGTGTGTTATATGTTCTCTAATATTCTTTTGGTAATTTAGGCTGTATGTGAAGCTGGTTTGATCTGCCCTCTTGTCAATCTGCTTCAAAATGCGGAGTTTGATATAAAGAAAGAAGCTGCATGGGCAATATCAAATGCCACTTCGGGCGGTTCTCCCGACCAAATCAAGTAAGATTATCTGATATCAGGCCCATCTTCTGTTGATCTCACCACCTTTGAAATCTTTGCTGGCTCTCTTTCAGATGGTCAGTTAAATTCTTCCCTTGCGTGTTTTAGGTACATGGTGGAACAGGGAGTCGTGAAACCACTGTGTGATCTTTTGGTGTGCCCTGATCCAAGGATTATCACTGTGTGTCTGGAAGGATTGGAGAACATACTGAAAGTCGGAGAAGCAGAAAAGGTCACAGGAAATACCGGGGATGTAAACTTTTATGCACAGCTGATCGATGATGCTGAGGGGTTAGAAAAGATTGAGAATCTGCAGAGTCATGACAACAGCGAAATCTATGAGAAGGCAGTGAAGATTCTTGAAACATACTGGTTGGAAGAGGAGGATGAAACTTTACCACCAGGTGATGCCTCTGCACAAGGCTTCCAGTTTGGGGGTACTGATGCAGCCGCACCGCCAGGTGGATTCAACTTCAAGTGAAGGTAAAATAACTCATTACTTGG
Source organism: Turritis glabra (assembly GCA_900406565.1). Lineage (NCBI taxonomy): Eukaryota > Viridiplantae > Streptophyta > Magnoliopsida > Brassicales > Brassicaceae > Turritis > Turritis glabra. The sequence continues at coordinate 2,468,099 of OVBN01000239.1, forward strand.
GACTAAATTAATCCTGACCAGATGTCTTAAGCATCTGAAGGTAGACTAGGAAAGAGTAAATCTGTCGTTGTGTCTTCCTTGTGTAAATCTGTGAGTCTGGTTTTGCTTCAACAGGAGCTGAACATGATGATTTGAAGAGTCGAAGGAGCTAAAAGAGTTTGAGGCACTGGTTAAAAGGGTCTGATTAGAGAGTCTGGTCTTCTGTGTAAAAGTCAGATGGGGTGCCTTAGTCTGGCCTGGTCCGGTCAGATTCTGTGTCAGTGGTTGGTGGGTTTGAGTCATGAAATAAGCTTGTTTGGGGGAGTTGGGTAGGAGTCATCAAGGGGTATTTATTTTATAAGGGGAAATTTGGGAAAGGGTTTATATAAGTTTTAAAGTGTGATGAGAATGTGTCTCTCTGGGTTTTGTTACATTTGTACTACACAACACTGCAAAGTCAAACATAAAAAAGTTGGTCAAACTTTATTTGGTCTTATTGGTGCATAAAAGCCCAATTGGTTCGTCTCTTTATTATTGTTTATAGTATTTGTTTTTTAATCTCTTTTTTAGTGCGGTCCAAGTCATTTTGGGCTATTGTCTACACATGCACGCGTATCTATATTAAACATATGTCCATAAATCGATGTTGCAATATTATCGTGAACTTCAAGTAGGGTTGCAATATTTTAAAAATCTAATGTTTTGTTCAAACCCTGTCGTTAATAGGCGTACGTAGGCCTTCTACCAAAAAAAAAGAAAAAAAAGTAGGCATACGTAGGCCTTGCACCAAAAATATGAAATTGACCCCCTCAAAAAAGATGATAACAAAGATTGAAAGGGTGTTTTTAAATAAATAAAATATAGATATACTCGATATAATATAACATCATTTTTTAAGATTTTTAAAAAAATTTCACATAATTCTTAATATATAGTGAAAAATTGCACAAAATATCTAAAAGACACAGAGTAAAAATGCATGCATCTCTAAGCCCAATTAGGCAAATCAAACGTGGCAAACAAATCAAAACAGCTATAACAAGTAAATCCAATAAATTTCGTGCGCCAGCTTTTGAAAAAAAATATTCAAATTTGGTACCAAGATACCAAACAAACCCCTTCCACAAAATCTTTGTTACAAGTTGTAAATTTTAATTTTCCCTCTCCTTTTTTCAGTTTGTGGTTGTTTTATTTTTTTGGCGGGTGGTAAGAGAGTAATAAAAACCCCCGCTCGAGGGTAAAATAGTAATTAAGAAATAGAAATCTAGGGTTTTTTTAGTCCCCGCCTCCTCCTTGATTATAAAAACCCTCTCCGTTTGTTTTATCCGTTACTCCTCTGCGGCGTCTCTCTCTTCCTTATCATCATCATCTTCACTCTCTGTCTCTCCACACTTCACACAGAGCCATTCAAGCAGAAGAAGAGGTCTCTGATCCCTCTCTGCCATTTCTATCTCTCTCATTTCCTCTGATTCTTCAGCTTAAGCTAGAGAGGTTTCTATTCTTCTCAACCTTAGTGTCGCCTCTTAGTGGATCAATGTGAGTTTCCATGATCATTTTGATCCTTCTCTTACTTGTAGTTGTTTGATCACGTTTAATAAACTTGTCTGTTTCTTTTGTAGATGTCAATGACGGAAGAAACAAAGACCAAGCTCGAATCGGCGGGAGATTCGTCCGATGTAGACAACGGGAACTGTAGTAGCAGCGGTAGTGGAGGTGATACGAAGAAGACATGCGTTGATTGTGGAACTAGCAGGACTCCTCTTTGGCGTGGTGGACCAGCTGGACCTAAAGTAAGGATCATGATCTCTCTACCCTTTTCTTTGAAACCCTAAAAATCAAAGCTTTGAGGTTTTCTGGGTTTAGATCTAGTCAAATGGGTACTTGAATAGACTCTAATGTGAGTTGATCTTGTGTTCTTAGCTCTGTTGCTAGTGGGTTTTAGCGCATTGATGTGATCATGTGGTAACATTATCTGGGTAGGTGAGGATTGTGTTAGCCTCTGGTTAATTCTGGAATCTGTTGATCATAGAAGATGAACAGAGCTGGTTGATCTCTATGTTTTGTTCGGAATGGTTTGATTTTGTGTCAGGAGTCTTTGACCAGCTTAATTGTAAACTCTTTAGTTTTGGAGTCTTGATTTTGTGTATGTTCCAAAACATGTCTCTACTTGATGATCAGCTTACAGGTCTTAGATCTGCTTGATGATTTTTCACTATTTGTTATCTGGTCTGATCATGGTTTTTCTTTGTTTGCAGTCATTGTGCAACGCGTGTGGGATCAAGAGCAGGAAGAAGAGGCAAGCAGCTCTTGGAATTAGACAAGAGGATAATAAGATCAAGAACAAAAGCAATAACAATCTCAATCTTGACAATCGAAATGTCAAGATCGGAAAAGGTGATTCAGGAAATGTCAAGAACAAGATCAAGACTGATCCTGAGCATTTCAGTTGCAGTAATAGCAAGAAGAATGTGAAAAGGGTTAGTAGATTTTTGGATTTAGGGTTTAAAGTTCCGGCGATGAAGAGATCAGCGGTGGAGAAGAAGAGACTGTGGAGGAAACTTGGAGAAGAGGAACGAGCCGCAGTACTTCTCATGACTCTTTCCTGTGGTTGAGATTTTGTTTTAACTCTTTTTTTTTTTTTGTTCTTTTGTCTGAATGGTTGAGAGAGATTAGGGAAAATAAGTTAGTGAGGAAATGATGAAGAGAGGTTTATTAATCCTAATTATCATATGTATAAGTATATGTAATTCAGTCGAAATTGTTTTAGGGCAAGCTAATGTTATAAGCTATTTACTAATTAATTATTCGTTTAAACACTCGTTTAGTTGATTACTGATAATTTCTACAAAGTTTTGAATGATTTATAATCTTTGTGTATTCTGCTTAAAAGTACCTTAAAATGTCCTTTTATTAGTTCTAAAAATGTGAATTTTTAAGGATAATTAGAATTTTAAAAAAGAATTATCATGATTCCTCTTTTATTTTTTTTGTCAATAACTAATAATAACGATCTAGAAAGGGAACAATGTGAATTTGTAACGTTTTTTCCAAAATAAATTCCAGCTGTTCAATCTAATCTCCCGGATACTCTCATCTTGAAGCGCGTGATCACAGAACGAGACAGCTAAATACAGCTCATGACTTTTGGGCTTTTCGTTGGTGATTATAAAAACAGATTTGATTATAACGTAAAAATAAAAGAGTCGGTGATGGAGACAATTGCATCTCTTCTCATTTTCTTGCGATTCTTTTTTTGATTTGTATGTCCCACTTTTTTCTTTTTTTTTTACAATACAATAAAAAGTTTATAAAACATTTTTCTGGAATTTATTTTATTTATTTAGTTAAAAGTAAAACTCTAAATCGATTTCATACAACTTTATGTTTCTCTAATTGTGTCGTCTTATGTGGAACCATAAGAAGTCAAATGGCATTTATTGGTTAAATTTGCATGATAATGAAGGAGCGTTAAGACTCTATCAAAATAGAGATTATGTGTACACTTGCATGCAAATAGACCACCGGTCCACCAGTGTGAACTAAGACTGAAATCCATCAATTCAAGTGATTACAAAATGTTAAGAATAGACAAATTTGATGGATTTTCCTTTGATAAGATCACTCACCAAGGTTTTAGTGAATCCACACAAATGACATTGATCATAATGTTTAAGGAACCCAACAAATAACTTAGAAAAGCAAAGATAAAATGACACAAACTCAAAAAGGTGTGAGAGAGTCTTTTGATGAAGTATAGAATCTCCAGGCTTCAATATATGGTTTTGGGACGAGTCAAAACAAATAAGATAAAAAGTTTTCCTTGAACGGATCTGAATAGGTCCATTTTAAATTGTCTTGGGAAAGCAGCTTGTTGGAACACGTCTTGGTATGTTTTTGCATAGTTTCGGTTTGGATCACCTTCTCCTCCACTACGCGGATGGACATAGTTTTGATGTCCATATCAGAAAAGCTAAATGCATTGCTGATTTAGTTACATTTTATTGTTTTAATCGCTAATCACCAAATTTCGTTGTCAGAATATGTTACTGGCTAAAACAAACATTATAATTTGTCGTAAACAAATGACGATGAAATCCAAAGTTGAAACATCAACTTACATCGGATGCTCGTCAAGCGTGTAGGCCCAAAAGCACTTATAGCAGTTTTGGGCTTTTCCGAATATCAAAGAAGAAAGTAGGACCCAAAATAGCCTCAAGTGGGTTTATTCACACTAGTCACTACCTCTGTGTGTGTGGCTCAGATTCCTTCTCTACATCATATCTTTGATAACAAATTCTTATTTTATTTTTTTCTTCAAACGTAGGTATTTGACATCTTCTTCTTTTGTCTTCATAGTCATGAAGTAATATGTATGGTAGTTGATGTTATACAATAGGTATTTTATATAATTATTCTAAGAGAATGATGCTTTTATTTTGTCCTTTTAACCAAACTATTGCGTCAACTAGTTTGCTGAGATTGGAATGTAACTATGTAAGCACACAAAAGTAATTAGGGCAAACAAAACCTTTTCATATGAAAGAAATAAACCCATTTATTTATTTTTATTTTTATTTTTTTAAAAAAGAGTTACATTCATTAAACACAAATTTGTTAAAGACAGAAGTACAAATATATTTCTACTTGTACAAGCAAAAGTAGTAAAAAAGAAAAAATACAGAAGAAAAATGAAGAAACAATATCCACTGTTTCAATTTGTAGCGTGTAGATCTCTCATGCATAGTCTTGTCTTCTACCTTTCTTGTCTGCAAAAATCTCTGCAAGGATCTGACGAAATTAACCTGTTGGTTCTTGATTGATATATTAATAAGCTACTTCTTTCTTTATTTATCTTTTTAATCGGTATTAATATCATCATTTTAACTAAAAACAACCGAAATAAAGAGAGAAAATTAAAACAAATGAAGATACGTAAGAGAATCTGTTTCTTGCATCGGATCCGGACATAACAGACTGCGGCGGAGGGTTGTAGTAGTAGAACGGAAAATAGGGAACGATAGGGTTTGGCGGCGGCGTAAAAGGGTAGTTTCCTCCACTTTTAGGCGGTGGATAATAGTAGCCACCGCCGGAGGAAGATGGTGGTGGACGGTAAGAGCCAGATTGAGAAGGAGGTGGGTAGTAGTAGTAAGGACCACCACCACCGGAGCTAGGAGGTGGAGGACAGGCTGTGGTGGTGGGGGATGGTGGCGGAGGAGATGGATTTGACGGCGGTGGAGGAGGAAAAGGGTTTGGTTGACAGGGGTTGTCACAAGAAGTGCACATTGTACAGTCTGCGATCTGAGATGCTGACGTTAGCGTATTAGTGAATGTGAAGAAGAGAAAAAGAAAAAGATGGAATGTTCTGAAAGTTTCCATTGTCGGATGAATCTGGAGTTTGTGTCTGGTGAGAGAATCTGAGAGTCAATTTGAGGAAGAAAGAAGAAGGAAAGAGGGAAGAGGACAAAGAAGTGTGAAGGCAAGTGTTTGGTGACTCTTTAGAGTGAAGCAGTGGAACGTGTTAGATTGAGTCCAACACTATCTTTTATTTCTCACCATTTGTTAAAAACTTTATAAATAATTAAATATACGTGAATATGGAAATTTTAAAATATAAGTATATAAATCACATGCATATTGTTATAATATAAGGTGTGAGCTCCACCGTTTACTGAATTTATCTTCAAAGTTAAAATAGTTGACCAAAAACTACAGAAAGATCCAAAGTTGTAAAGAGAAAGGCTTAAGACATTTATTTGATGATATTTTGGAATACGGTAAGAACAGTAAATCAATACCACTTTTACCAAGTTTGAAAAACTGAAAGCTACGATATTATTCTATAATAGTATAATCTGTGATTTGACGGAAGCCATAGTCCATCCAATACATCATTATATATATATATATATATATTCCACGTGGTTAACCAAATCTTTTTACATTAAAAAAGATTGCTCTCGCTTTGACAATATGATTATCTTTCTGTAGTTTCGAGTACTAGTTTCTAGTTTTGAAGACAATTTTGTTCATAGAACTACAAAGCAAGAAACAAATAATGAAGTCCGTGATACAATTTTTGTATTTGGCTGGTTCGAATACTGTATTTGTTTTTTTTTTTTGTCACGGTGGGTTCTTGAACCAGTCATTTACCATATGATGAAACGGGATGAGTGCAGAGCATGCACGTGGACAAATAAAGACGGTTGGATGAAAAGAAGATCATCCGATGAGAACGCGAGCACGTGCATGTCGGCTCGTTTATCAGTAACACTAAGTGTGCCTTTCTCATATTTGTTTGGATCTCTGTCCTCTTTTAATGTTTCTCTAAAGAAACGAGATTTACGATTTCTTTCTCTTCTGACTTCATTAAGTGAGTTTATGTGATTCGTCAGATGTGAAGCTTAATACCGGACTATTAAATTATAAATGTTAGTTGATACTAGTATAAATAACAAAGACAGTACTTGCATCATTTGAAATAGGAATTTTTCCATATTTTTAATTAAGGCAAAGGAAGGAAAAAAGGTATGTAAAGCAATTAAAGGCACATGAGATGAGCAATAATAAAATACGGATCCTCGGGTACTGTGTGCTGCTATTATGATACTATTACTACCCCCGAACCTTTCTCCCAAGCCTGAAGCCCCCACCCTTCCACAGTTCCACTTGCTTTTAGCGTCTTTACTACTTCCATATTTAATTGCTAGTAATATTTTTCATTTAACTAAGTTTTCTAACCAATGCTTACACACACTCACAAACAAAATCTTTAAGTTAATAGAAATATGTATGTATGCAAACACATTGAACACATTTAAGATCAACATAAACAGTAATAAGTGAAGAGTAATTGTCTTCTTTTGCATAAGATAGTATTTGTTTAACATAACGTTGAAGTATATACATATCATTTATCTAAACAAAAGATGATATTATCATCATTATTATTTTGAAAGTGGAGTAACAACGACCTACTTATTTGTGCTATGAATCTAATTTAAGAAACGTAGCATAAGGATAAATAAAAGTTTATCAAATTCGGGAGAAGTTGAATGGAATCAGAGAGAGATACGACGTCGGATGCGGAGGTAACCAAACTTGCCAGCTCCAGGTGACGAACCTTCGAATATGAGTGGCAAATACCCTGTCGCAGCTTTGTATCTCTGCTGAATCTGAACATTCACCACCACACCATAAGGGCTTATATATATGTATATCTACATAACTAAGTTCCTTACTAACTTGGAACCTCGAGTGTGTATACATACCTCGAGAATTTGTTGGCTGCTACGCAATGAGTTACGGCCTATGACACAGACTGTTCCACCTGATCCACCGCCTGTAATTTTGGCTCCATATAAAGTTCCGTCCTCGGATTTAGACTTGTTATGCTGCATCCCTTGTACTAACTGCACCAGCCGGTTGGTTCCATCTGATCCTAGTCCGCATGCGCTGTAGCTATAGTGACACTGAACCATGATCAAGAGCATCAACATGTTAAGACCATGATCAAGAAACTCAACAAGTCTTCGAGTGGATTTCTTTTTCACGTTCAGACTAGAAGAAATCCGGTAGTTTGAAGTAATACCTGATAAAGAAGTCCCCCAAGAGCAGTAAGTTGCTCATCTGATGTTGCAGAAGTCAATAGGGCTTTAAAAGTCTACAAGAAGCAAATTCGTCTGGATTATATAGGCTAAGCATAGATATTAACCAACCAGAAAAGGATTCAAAAACACAAGATAAGAAAATTTATGTAGACTGTCATATATCAAAAGACGGACCTTGACCCGGAAGTTTTCGTATATAGGGTGTCTGGCAGGAGCTTTAACACTGTAAGGACGCTTTTGATCAATCACTGTGACCGGATCATCATGATCCAAGTATTCCTCTATGAATGTCTGACCCAGCATAGTATCTGGAAGCTTATCTGCATAACGGGCTTCATATCTGCAGCATAACCAGAGCTATGAGGATTAGCCTGAGAATATGCTGGTGTGTGAATTATGAAATGCTTTTACTTCGAAATATTTTGCAAGATAAGTACATGGATGGTTTCAACCACTTCCATTCTCACCTGTGAGGCGACAAATTGCACAAGTAGTCTAATGAAGCTTCGGTCTCAAGTAGGTCAATCCCTTCATCCTCTAGTTCATCCGAGTTGCCTCCATTAGTACTTGGCATTGATTGTGACAGAATAGAAGACGCCATTGACTTTATCATCTTTCTCCCCATGTAGGCACCAACTCTAACTGACCTATAGTCTGCGCCTCCAACGCTGCAAAATAAAGCCAATTATTCAACATAAATGAGATGCATTGAGTGATGAGATATGAAAGCTTAAGTGAATCCGAAATCTATTGAGTAAAAGTAAACAAAGTAAGATGTTATATCTATCTAGTGAAGTAAAAAAGTATTAAGTGAGAGAAAAAAAAAACGACACTGACAGAGAAAAAACATCTACCTGTGTCGAATTCCGGAATCAATTCCCCAAAATCTGACATGGTTGGGAATCTCAACAAGCCCAACTACTTCTGCAGGCTACATAATTTTTTGAAAAGTTTTAAGAAAAGGAGTAGATCAGATTTTGTTATCTCCAGAAAGAAAAGGAGATATCATATGTGCTACAAAAGAATCTTGATCTTTTACTTCTAGCTTAGGCATTACTAAGACCTACTTGGCAGATCATGGCCAACAGTTTGTTGGCTTCCCCACAGGATGAAGTCATCTGATCCATAACACCACATGGAGCTCCAACAATGTGATTCTCCACCTAGCAGGCAACAGAAGAGAATTAGAAAACCAAAACATTGCACAACGTCGGGAAAGGAGCTAGTACAAAGCTGAACATGAAACCTTTTGGCAGAGTATAGCAAGATCTCGTGGACCGATACTCAGTCCTGCATATTTACATCGAACAATTGTTAAAATAGACAAAAGTAAGATGCGTAGAATCACAACACAATTTTCCATGTTTTTCCACCAACGGCGATCATAAAATTCTCATTTATGACAACATATTAAAGTGAATTACCATGGGCCGCAGCTATTGCGGACATGCTTGCCACCTCCACAGCAGCTGATGAAGATACACCTTTACCTTCAGGCACAGCAGAAGAAACCTAAGAAAACAAATAATCAGTAAACTCTTAACATGCATCTTATCTACTAAACACCAAGAACTAAATGATGGACCACGTCTGGATATTTTAATAAAGTCAAATAAGACTAGTGACAGAATCACAGTTCGTCAGAATTATAACCGAGAGGTGTCACAAATGTGGCCCTCTAAGTGAATGGCAAACCCAGGACTGCTAACTTCCTATCCTACAATTGCATTTCTAAATCTTGAAATCATTTCTTTACCGTTTTGATAACGTCACTCCTAGAACATGGTAAACGTAAGTATGCACATCAGAACAAAGAATAGGGCAAACAGATTTACCGACAGATATACATGCAAAACTGAAAATCACAAAGAAACAAAGATGAATCAGGCAAGAATCTGCAGCAGAGAATGATAAATGTTAACAAAAGGATGAAAGAATACGCACCAGCAAGCTGAGGCTATCCTCAAAACGCACACCAAGTTCTGTCATCAATACCAAGATTGTCCCAGCAACATATGCTGCCCATCTGGAAGATTTCATTACCTTGTTAATAAAGAAACATTGAAGTAGTTCAAACAAAAGAGGAAAGACTCACTTTTGTGCTGGATCCTGAGCAAAGAACTTCCTTGCTTTTTCATAAGAAATTGGTTCATCTCCATCCATAAAGTCAGACAAATCCATGTCAAAAGTAGGGGCACGATTACTGATCTCTGATCCATATGAGACCTAAAACACAAAGATCAAGGAAACCTCAGCAGGACCACAAGGCAAAATCTTAAGCTAGGATAACCCACTTCACTGTTAATGCAAGCCCATAATGTGCATATAGGGACTTCATTCAAATATTTGTACTTACAATTTGCAGAACTGGTGTTGGTACTTGTCCCTTAGCTTGCTGTCGGGCTTGCGCATGTTTCCACAGTCTATGTTTTCCAGGATGGTTTCTTTGAACAGCTACATGGCAAGCTTCCCTTATTGGCATCTGTAGTTGTGAGAATATCAATAAAATAATTGTTGTGGTCAATCAAAATAGAGGATACTCTGGTAAGGAGGAACCTATGGGATTTTTACAATTACTGTATAAGACAGAATAATGTTTTGTGTGAAAGGGACTTAGATAAATGCTCAATAAGTTGAACTACTGCAAAGCTATTCCTTGGCAGTAGACATCAAACGAAAAATAGGATCAGACAACAGTGACCCGCAAAACCAATAGTACAGAATTTGACCTGCAGGACCAGGCTTCCTGAATAGTCAGCAATTCCACCCATCACATCTAACCTTCCAGGTGCTCTGGCAACAAAGATTTCTTCCTGCAAAAGCACAAAGGTTTCTCAACATATAACAACATAAATCAGAGTTATAAGAGGCTAACTTAGCCTGATAGCAAAATTGTTTCTTACGAAAGATGCTTGCACCAATTAAAAGAAATGATGCCACCATCTAACTGCGACTTCCAAAAACACTTACAATAAAACCATCCTTTTGGAGGCGTTGCAAGTTTATTGTTGCAAGGCATTAGGCATGAACTCCGGCCTTTAATATTTTTTTAATTCCTCTAAGTAGAATGCTTACTGTTACTGGAGCTACAAAAAGATCGAGAAACAAAAATATGCTACCTCCCAATTGAAGAGCCCACCAGCAGCTTTTCGTTCACGCATGGTTTTCTTCTCTATACTCTTTTCAGAATCATGAATAACATCTAGCATGGCTAAACTCTTAAGAAATGTCCATGTATCTGAGAGACCTTGAACATCACCTTGAAGGATATCAAAATCATCGGTGCACCTGCAAGATATAAGTGAAGGATAAGGAAGAAAAATACAATTAGAAAATAGCCAAACAAAAAAATACTTACGACTCCACCAATGAGTTGTTCTCGTTCGCTTGAACAGTAGGTGATGATCCAGCAGATTGACCTAGTTCATTTTCAGCCCTTGAATACCACTCCGGGATTGCAATGTCCCTTCCAGGAACCCTCTGTAGCTGATACCCCAGGATTATTGCATCACGTAATCTTCTTGCACCACTTAACTGTAACACACAGAGGACCCAACTAAAACTTCAACATAATTATCTTTAAAGAAGGATTCTGCTGATAAGATATCAAATGATCCCACGCACAAGATACTTTTGATGACAAGGTATACCGGGAACCAAATAATATCGCGTTGATTCATGTTAAACAATATGATTGTACTATTTTTAGAGATGAGATAGACCTTATCAGATGCGCAATGTCTTCCAATGGCCGTCTCCTGTAAGATGTGAGCTGCAATCTATCATCGAGAGAAGTTAGTGCACATGACGTATGATTCCAGGCAAGGGCTTAATACAATCTCAGAATCTTACAACATAAGAGATAAATGAAAACAAGATGAAGTATCTACCTCACCACCATTGATGCCACCTTCGTAGCAAGGTTTCAAGCTAACTGCACGTTCAAGATATGGCTTCCATTGGCCCATTAATAGGTCTCTCCTGATCATCTCAACACCACATTGATAAAACTGCCAAAGAAATTTGACCAGAAAATCTGAACATACGATCCACATTTTTAAATTGAAAGAACTGAGGTAACAAAGGAAAAGAAAATCAAAATAAAAGGAGGATTTGGTTGAACCTCGAGCATATTTCTCAGAAAAGGTTCTTCATTGAAATAATCTCTGCGTACAAAGACAAATGGCACCTTGTACGATAGGGCTTCACTAACAGTGCCATAACCAATCTTCCCTGAAACCATGGTAACATGTATTATAGAAACGCCACCAGCCGTCTAATTAAATTGACTATTTCTTAATCAGGTTACATACTAACCAAGCATACAGTCAGATGCAGCTATAATATCAGGCGTATAAGCATCCTTAGCAAGCTTTATAAAATTTGGTGGAAGCTCCTGGGTCTCAGATGCGCCACAAACCTGAACAACACATTGAAAAGTTTAATCAACAGCATAGAATCCTCAACTTGAGAGTAACTAAACATAAAACAGACGCAGGGTAAATGTTGAGAGATACCAGACACAGCCAGCCAGTCGGTAGTGATGTTTCCTTCAAGTTCCACCCTGAGGGCTGCACATGAGAAAAAGACATGACCAATGAGTATGTTTATAAGATATATTATGCATGATCAGTGAGCAACAATGTAAAGATAAAATCAGAGCATTAGTTAGAGGAAATTTAAAAAATCATGAAACTATCAAATGAAAGAGCAGACAGCCAGACCTGTCCACCAAAGTTGAGTATAACAACATTCACATCTTCAGCAACACCGAGTTCTTTCCTCACCTGATCAAAAGCATTAGATGTTATTTAAATTATTTGTGCCACTAAATATAAGATCAATGAAATGTTGTTGACAGACCTCCTTGCGAGATTTGTGAAGTCTCCTCACAACTAGCGGTACATCGATGACATCACGGAAAGCAGGCACTACGAGATAACAAGAAAATAAAGTTAAGGCAGTAGAGGAGAATACACTAGGAAGAAATGAAAGAAAAGATTTTGAAACAAATTTTAATTAGAAATGCTACATACTTGGACAATATCCTGGGAGGCGAATTAGGAACTCGCAATGAGAATAATCTTCAGCTATCTATGTCAGGGAAGAAAAGTATTAACTACAACTTAGTAAATTTAGTAATAACTATAACTTACGAGCCATAAAAAAAATTGAGTATTTATCACCTCCTACTAGTAGAGAGAATTCTACCTGCCAAACGATGGAACGATGGTGATATCCAGCAGCCATCACGTACTCAGCATAGATAAAATCCCAGCTAAAAGTAACATACAAAGGTAAAATAAAGTTTTAACATTTTTTTACTATAACTATCTCCCTCTAAAAATGGGGGAGGTGAAAACTTATAACAAAAACTGGAGATTTTGAATGGTAGAGACAGAGTTACAGTACACACAAAAATGGATAGTAGAAGATAAAAAAATGTCACCTGAAATTGGTGACACAGACAGAACGTATCCCAGCATCAGCCGCTGCACGGCATGCGACGGGGACAACATCAGACACCTGTTTTGAACAAAAGTTTCTCTTGGTATGAAAATGATGGAGTAGAAAGCAAAAGTCTTCATGTAGGCGTTTCTGATAAAAGTGCTGAGATTGTATGAACAAAGAAAAAAATACCACAAAATCAGCTTTGATAGAATGAAGCCACTCCACTTCTGTTTTCAATATTTCAGCTCGAGGAACCACAGCTGTTTCGACATACTACACACACCAACACCGAAAATGTTAACAAAGACAAAAAAAACTTCATTCAGGAGAAGACCAACATAAAGAAGAATCATAAAAGTAAAACCTTTTCTAAAGAGGCAAGACGATCAACGGTCAATGCATCAGCTTGCACAGCACCACAATCCAAAAGAACCTAACATCGACACAGAAGAATCTCTTATTTCCTTGTTACGAGTAACCATTGAGAAAGACGAAGCAAAGTAAATCAATCATCGCCAGAAGACGAAGACAAAAAGTGTACAAAACCTTGCGAATTTTGAGCCTCGGGGACTGAATTTCAGATGTGAAGACGAAATCAGGCGCACCGGTGACAACATGAACATCATGCCCCGCCGCGATCAGGTGACGAACAACCTGAAAAAGACCACGAAATGCCACAAAATTAGCCGAATTAACCACAAACAAACGATCAAACGAATGAACAACGAAAGAGGAAACAAAACGCATGAACCAGGATTGAGACCGATGCAGAGAGCGAGAGAGGGAGAAGGAACCTCAACGACGCGAGTGGCATGACCGAAGCCATGTCCAGTGACGTAGTAAGCGAAGACTAAATGCTTGCTGGAAGCAGAGACGCCTTCATTCTCATCAATCCTCATTTTCTTCGGCAATCTCTGAGAGGACGATTTGATAATTGACTGATGCGATGCGAATTGTCAAGGAAGAAGAAGAAGAAGAAGAGAGTTCTTAACAAATCTCCACTTTTAATGGGTTTTTTTTTCTTCTTAAATCTGAATACTCTGAACTAAACACGAAAATAATTAAATTTTTTTGTTATGATGCGAACAAAGGGTTTACGTAAACGCTCTCGCAATTCAAGGAAAGGGATAAAACGAATTTCGTGTCTATCATTTTCTATATGGATAAATAGATATAAATTCCACACTGTATCAACAACTAAATATTGCACTATTTGAGATGTTCGATTTTGCAAAAAATAATTACAAGTAATTTGTTTTTTTCTTATCTAAAACTCTGTAGGACAAGAAGAAAGGAAAGAACAAAATATATGATTTGTCGATTAGGACTTATAACTACAATTGATCTTATCCGCAAATGTCGATATGATCATCACTGTTATTGTAATTTTACTTTACTGAAGGTTAATTCTCAACATTGTCCATTGTTGTAACTAATCTCTGCATATTTTATTCACTTTTTTCCTAAATATTGCATTTAAAAAATAAAATTAAAAACTATCTATCTACAGCAAATTACCAAGTTGTAGGAGTAGCGGTTGCAGATAAGGCCCATCATTTAATTTCTTTTACCTTTCTGACGAGGCAGATGATATCTGTGACAAACCAAGGAAAAAAAACACAGATCACTTGTGGAATCAACATAGTATTATTATCCATTATTTATTTCTTTATTTAAAGTCTTCTGTTGGACGAATCATTTGTGTGCTGCAAGAGAGTTTCCGGGAAAGAGATTAAGGAAGACAGTACTATAGGATCAGTGTTTAATACTTCTTGTCTGGTCGGAGGATTAGTATTCATGATCTAATTTGGCATGAAGATATCTCACTGTCTTAATTAGGCTTCAGATCTAACAACATTCCTCGGAAGATGTCTATTTAGTTACTAGTGAAGATGTAGCCTCTCTTGTATTGGGGTTTACGTTTTATTTCCGTTCTGGGCTTTTCATTTATTGTGGGCCTTCGTATTTGTTTTTAATTAAAACTTTTTTTGTCAGTTTTTGTAGACATTCACGCTTATCATCAGTTAAGAGTTGTATTAGTAGATTTGTTATTGCTTCATGTTTGATTATTAAAGAAAAGAAAGTCCATCTGTTGATGGATACGCTTCTGAATTTTTTCCATGCGGATTCGTAGTACTTTGTTTGAAAATAAAAAAATCAATTGGTGTTTAGGTTTATTGGAGAATTGCAACAACAATCACTAAACAACTTCACTCCAATTCAACTTATGACCTTGCAAACACTTATAACTTCGGTTTTGGGGTGAAGCTTAGTACGTTTGGTTTTTCACGCAAAAAATGTGATGAATCTATTGGCTCCAAGTAAGGATCTTGCAAAACCTTTCAACCTCCTCAAAACACGTCAACCCAGTTTTGTTTGTGACCAAATTTCAATTTGCCGAAGAAATCTAATCGGTTTACATTATTTTGGATATGATTCTCAAACTAGATATATTTGCTTTTAGCTATTCGTCTAAGAAGATATTCGTAAAATTTTGAAATATTATTTTAGATAAATTATCGACAAGACTACCTCTCTTACGGAATATCCAACATTGCGTTGAGCATTAAACATCATGTTGTTGACTCAGATTGCGATATCATATGGAAAATTTATTGGTGAAAGACAAGTGTCTTTTTAGAAGTTGTGTATAAACCCACACGACTTTAGGTTTCAAAATCCGGCAAACACTATATTTCTCTCTTTCTTTTTGTCTTTGTTGGCATATATATTAATAGAGTATTAAACTTAAGAAATCAATCAAAGAAATGTTTTTAAAAATTATAAAGGAATATATAATATTTTTTTTTTTGGCCATATGAAGTTTATGTAAAAATTCGGTGTGTTTTCGTTGTAAATATATCTTCTAAAAAATGATACCCATATTATTATTTTTGTTTTTATGTCTGTATGTAAGAGTTTTTAGTCTCCCATAAAGTTTATTAGATTTTCAAACAATAAAAAAAGGCCAGCAAAGAGAAGAATTTGAATTGCAATAATACGCACATATATTGATTTTTCATTACAGCTTTTGCACTACTAACGCGGTCGCTTTAACAGTCCATCATCTCTCTTTCAAAATCAAAAGCTTCTTCCATTTCTCTTTTCTCCTCCTCTGAGTTCCAAACAAAATTCAAATTCAAAAGCTTCTCTTGTTCCCCCATAGATTTAGGGTTTCATGGATTTACCTCCCAACTTCGTTCCTCACTTCCTTCTCCTCTCTCTTCTCATCGTATCAATTCCTCTAACATCATCTCAATCCAACGCCAGCACTACTACTAATCCAACTCCATCTCCACCGTCAGATTCGGATCTATGCAACGGCGTCTTCGTTTCCTACACTCACACTAAAGGATCTAAGATCCCTCCCAACGACACCTCCAATCAACCCTACCGGTTCGAATCTGTGATAACGGTGCTCAACCACGGCCGCGACGAGCTCAAATCATGGCGTGTCTTCGTCAAATTCGCACACCGAGAGATCCTCGTTTCTGCATCAAACGCTGTTCTCTCAGACGGCTCGAGCTTACCGGTGAGCGTAGAAAACGGCACCGTGTTTGCTGGTTATCCTTCGTCGGATTTGAAGTCGGCTATTCAGACTGCGGGTGATGTTACTCAGATGCAAGCTCGTGTTGAGCTCGTTGGAACTCAGTTCGGAGTTGCGCCTCCGAATGTGCCGCTTCCTAAGAACATCACTCTCGCTACTGATGGATGGAAGTGTCCCAAAGCTACTCAAAAAGGTGAAAATTTGTCCCACTGTCTGTCATCAATCTTAGTTTCCGAGATTTTTGTCTCTCAAAAATCTGGAATTTTACTTGATTTATGGTTCAGTACTCTTTTGGCTGACCTTGGTTTGCAATATTTAGGAGTTTTGTTTTACTGATCTTGGTTTTGCTATGTTAAGGATAAAGTATCTACTGTAGATCCCTATAATCAAGGAGGGATTTAAGATTAGTAGAGATAGTCAAAACTCCAGCAACAATTGCGTTGTTTAAGTCCCATGTGCTCACTCGTGGATAAAGTCTTATGCTTGTTACTTGTTAGCTTCCTTTTACACCTAATGTTTGAATTAGTCAAATGGGGACTCTATAATGGATTCTTTTCAATACATTGGATTCTTTGTGATTGATCTAGATTCAGGGTTACCTGATCAATCATAAGAGCATTAAGATCTTCTGCATAAGTAATAGCATAGCTGGTATATGAATTGATCCATTTTCATCACATTCATAAATATGAATCTGTTGATAAAAGAATTGTTTTGACATGGGAGGGTTAAGTCGTTCTAATTGATTCTAGGAATCTATTTTGTGTTGTGGTGTGTAAAGCATAAGTAGTTTTGAAGGGTATTACATGCTGCGTCTGTGTTTGCTTATGTAGACTTTAAAGTGGTAATGTTCTTTATTGTTTTCTTTGTGGTTTACTTGAATTTTCTGTGTTTCTCTCTGTTGTCAGGTAAAAATGTTCTGCAAGTATGTTGCACGCCGGACCCAGACTATGATAACACAGACATCATTGATAATGAGTTCCTTCCTCGACAAGATGGAGACCTCAGTATCATGTACGATGTGGTCAGATCATATTCATCAAATTATATGGCACAAGTCACGATGGAGAACCATAACCCGCTTGGCCGGCTGGATAACTGGAAACTGAGTTTTGACTGGATGCGGGACGAGTTTATCTACACCATGAAAGGGTCTTACCCGAGTATTATTGATTCATCAGACTGTGTTGATGGCCCACAGGCGAAGTACTATCAAGAACTTGACTTTTCGAACGTGCTAAGCTGTGCAAGACGGCCAACCATCATAGATCTCCCTCTGACAAAATACAATGATTCTACGTTCGGTCTTATCCCATTTTGCTGCAGAAATGGGACGATTCTACCACGATCAATGGATCCTAGCAAATCGAGCTCAGCTTTCCAGATGCAGGTGTACAAAATGCCTCCGGATCTCAATATCTCTGCTTTATCACCGCCTCAGAACTGGAGAATCAACGGTACACTGAACCCGGATTACAAGTGTGGCCCTCCTGTTCGAGTGAGCCCGAGCCAATTCGCTGATCCCAGTGGGTTACCCTCAAACCGGACTGCTTTTGCGAGCTGGCAGGTCATCTGCAACATCACCCAACCAAAAGATGCGAGTCCTAGATGCTGCGTATCGTTCTCTGCCTACTTCAACGACTCAATCATCCCGTGCAAGACTTGCGCTTGTGGGTGTTCCAGCAACAAAGCAGCTCGGGCTTGCAGCACAACAGCCCCGTCTCTTCTTCTACCCCAGCAAGCTCTTCTGGTTCCATTTGAGAACCGAACTGAACTCACTGTTGCTTGGGCTTATCTAAAACATCGTCCTGTGCCAAACCCGATGCCTTGTGGGGATAACTGCGGAGTTAGCATCAACTGGCATTTGGCTACTGACTATCGAGGCGGATGGTCAGCCCGGGTCACAGTCTTCAACTGGGGAGAAACAGACTTTGTAGATTGGTTTACCGCAATTCAGATGAAAAACGCTGCCCCAGGTTTTGAGAAAGCCTACTCATTCAATGCATCTACTCTTGGTATCAACGGGGAGAACAACACTATTTTCATGGAAGGCCTTCCCGGATTGAATTATCTCGTCGCGGAAAGAGACGGGGAGAATCCGTTGAAGAACCCTCGGATTCCCGGGAAACAACAGTCTGTTATTTCCTTCACCAAGAAACTGACTCCTGGGATCAATGTCCCTGGCGGAGATGGCTTCCCGAGCAAAGTGTTCTTCAACGGTGAGGAGTGCTCTCTCCCAACCATACTCCCAGTGAGAAGCAGCCAACACCGGAGACACATCTCTGCTTTCCTCCTGGCATTACCGGTTTTCGCTCTCTTGCTTCTACGTATGTAGCCGCACTTAAGCCTCCCGTGGGGTTGGCAATACCAATACAGTTTCGTGATTCTTCCCCGGTTTACTCGAAAACTGGTCAGTTCCGTGGTTTATGGATGGAGAATCAATCGATTCTTTTTCAACCTGTGATGAGTGTTGGAAGAAGCTTTATATATAGGCGCTATGAAGATATGTTACCATTCTTATATTGTTTCTCATTAGAGTTTTCCAGTAATCACTAATCAGTATTGTATACTATTTTTGTTTACTCTTTCTCGGCCATTGATTCGTTCCTAATCCTCCAAACCAGAATTCATATAAGTTCACAAATGACCGAACAATTCAACTATTGTTTAGAAAGCAAATAGCAAAACTGGTCAAGACTGAGTTTTGTGGATTTGTTCATTGATCGAATACAAAATACCGTCTCTTATTATTATGAAGCAGCAACGCATTGAAACATATTTACACAAAATGTTCCTAACACTCAAAAAGAGAAGCAAAGCATTAATAATTGTTGGAAATTAGACGATCAAGGACCCTAAATGTCTCAGTCTTTATGTTAGACCGAGACAGAAGTAGAAACAAAATAACTCCAGGAAATTCACATTACTCCTAATATTCAAAAAGAAAACAATTACTGTCTTCTATAATCTGCTTTGAGTTTCCTGCAAATTATCATCTAAAGATACAACACATGATCCTTCGATTATCGCCATTTGTTGAGCCTTTTGTACCTCAAGGGAAGGAGAAGAAAAACAAAGAATCTTGCAGTCTAGTCTGAGTTTCTGTGGTCAGACCGGAATATTATCGATCGAGTATCCGTCAAAATCAAACTCGTTATCTACCGAGGGAATACCTTCCTGCATTTATGCACGAGAATGAAGTAAGTGTCAAGCTTTCAATTGCAGAGTTATGATGGTCATAGTTGTTACCTGAAGCTGTGTTATTTTTTGTGCAATTCCGAATTTTTGAGTAAAAGCTATATAAAGAGGTAAATAGATGTAGTAATCAAACCTGTTTGAGAAGTGCGCTCAAGAGATCTTCTTGATTATACTGCTCGTGAAACAATGTTGTTGCCGGAGGACAAGTCACAGTCTCCGCCACTCTCTCTGACTTCACTCTGACCGAACCACCATCCATGTAAACATGGTTCAGATGATTCAGAGTCCGGCTCGGCTGCTGCTGGTTCTGCCCATGTTCGGCCACCACTGTTACATCCGTTTCCCGCCTTTTTCTCTGTGTGGAAGACGAAGAGTAAGCTTCTGAAGTGGAAAAAGCCGCGGTGGCAGCTGCTGCATCCTGATTGGAATTGAAGACCAATCCCATATTCCGCAGATCCCAATCGTTCAGTTTGTTGCTGATATTGTTGTTGTGCTGTTGGTGCTGCGGAAAATCGTTAAATATGTCGTAGCTTGGGTTACCAAACCCTGCAGTAGCCACGGTAGCAGCTGATGAACCGCCTTTCGCATCTGAGCTGTTGACCTCTTCTTGGTAAGAAGCCGACACCGGAATCGACATCCCCGGGGCACTTGCCAACGGGAAGCTGTTTCGAGGTAGATCCGAGGGGAAGTTATTGAAGACCAAGTGGGTAGCTGGCAACACTCTGCTGTTGGTCTCGGGGATACTGTTTCTAACCGCCACCGCACCAGTGAGATCACTTCTCCTTGAAACGCTGCTTGACAACATCGGCTGTTGCCCGAGGGATGGTAGCATTGATGGACCTCCTTGGGGTAGCTGGTCTGCTACAGGCAACATCATTCCGCTGCTCTGAACATTCTGTCCTGGTCGCACACCAGCGATTTGTTGCTGCACACGCATGTGACTACCTGCAAATTGTTTCGGTTCCATACCTGTTGGGACACCGTGAAACAAATTCATCTGCTTATTACCATTGTTCATCATCTGTCCGTGTCCATCTCCAAATCTTATTTTCGGGTTTTCAAAGTTGAAGATGCTTCTCTGATCTACAAGGGGAGAAACCGACATCCCCGGTTTAGTGAGTGTAGGCCGACCAAGGCCAGCTGCCTGAAGCTGTGCAAGGCTCTGAGCAGGGAGCTGACCCGCAACAGCTAGCGCTTGAAGATCAAATCCATTCAACGAAGAAAGAGGACCAAAATTCGGATCTTGACCAGTCATAAACGAATGGTTCATATTTCCCTGGTGCTGCGATACTCCTCCAAGCCGTCTTAGATATATCCGGTACTTCTGCACTTCCACAATGTTACCAGTGTTAGAACACATCAAAACACAAACAATGTAATACTATTCGGTCACATATCTACCTGGAGGTGACTGGCTACGTTTTCTCGGGTTAGCCCGGGTACATTCATCATCTCTAAGATCTTCTTAGGAACCGCTTCTGCATTGGATGCCAAAGACGGTACGATTAGACAAGAAAACTAACGCTAACACACACAAATGCATAAGCAAACAATTTTTTCACTTACTGTCAACACCGAGCTGATTCACAGCAGCGACAAACTGCTGATGCAATTCAACCGACCAAACCACGCGTGGTTTCTTCAAACTCGATGTGTCTTCTTTATCATCCCCTTGATCATCTACTTCCTCGTCCTTACGCTTTCTCGAGCTCCTCCAATTCCCTTCATTAACCGAAGACGAGTTGTTGTCAGCATCCTCCCTCTGCTGCTGCTGCTGCCTGTCCCTGTCGCCGCCAGTGTCTTCAATACTTCCTCCTGAATGTTCCGAGACATTCCACTCGTTCCGCTTCTTCCGCACCACATGTTGCCATATATTCTTCAAAGCCTCAATACGTACCGGTTTAATGAGGTAATCGACCGCACCATGAGTCACTCCTTTCAACACAACGCTCTTCGAATCATCCGCAGACATCACTAAAGCCAAAGATTTCAAACTTTTCAGATCTCAACAGAACAATTAGAGTAAATAAAAAAAGCAAGGAGACCGGATCAAATAAACGTACTGATAACAGGTAAATCCATCTCTAAACCGACGTGTTCAAGGAGCTTGAAACCATCCATGTCAGGCATATGAACATCACTGATGACAATATCAAAACCATTCTTGTTCTTCCGAAGCAGAGACAATGCGATCTCTGCTCTGTTACATTTAGTTACTGTAATAACAGAATCAGAGTAAAACCAGAAACAAACTTAGTCAAACTAAAGCATCAAACACACAAAGTTCTGAAAAAAATATAGATAATCAAACACAGAACCTGATCAAAACAAAATACCAGAATCTCAAACTAAATCACAAGGATCTCTTGAATTTGTTTTGACAAAATTTAAAGAAATTGAATCACACTCTTCTTGAGAACTAAAGGATCTATTGAAAAATAAACCTCAAAGTCAGAATCTTTAACAAATGATATTAGAACAGAACAGAGAACCAAGCTATATATATAGATATATCTCTCTGAATCTAACAGTGATTCATTCAACAGTCAATGAAATTTCTAGTCTAGTCAATTTCATAGCTCTTTTTTTCTATATCTGCCAGAGTCAAACAAAAACCATAATTATCCACAAAAATTCACAATAAATTTCTCATATTTGGAACCTTTGAAATTAATAAAGTTGAGATTTTTGAATGATTTCATTATTACCTCTGTAGAGACAAGTCCTAAGCATCCTCTCTAAGATCATGAGACAAGTCGGATCATCATCGACGACAAGAACTCGAAGACCCGCCGGAAACGGGTCAGAGTTGGAACCCGAATCGGGTCCTCTTCCGTGACCCGGATTCATCATTTTCTCTCTCGTCCAGAAAACGAACGATTTGACGAAGCAGAAGAGACACAAAGTTTGAAACAGAGAGAATATATGCCTTAAGAAAAAAAAAAAAGGAATTGACGTGGTTTGATTCGAAGAATTGGGGATAACAACAAAAAAAAGTAACAAAATTTGATACCAAGATGATGAGATATTGAATAAAAACTGAGAATTTTGTGGTGAAATGGAATAAAAAAATATTAGTGGAAAGGTTTATGCTTGAGATGTGAGAGATGAAGAAGGCATGGCTTTGTCTCTCAGCTTGCTCGAAGCTCGATTTCTCTGTTACAGATTTTTTTTTTTTTTTTTAGTAGTAGGTTCTTCTGCTAATTATTTTTTTTAAAAATAAATAGTATGAAAATGTTATGTACAGTATTATATAGTTTATTATATACTATATGTCTGTGTATATACGTGGTGGTGCAGAGATGTACTTTATGTTTTACTCTTCTCCAGGTAGATACCAGGTACTTTTTATCTAGTTTACTTTTGTATCTCTTTTTCCAATTGCTTAATTACGAAACCTAAATTTGAAACACAGTAGTGAACTTTAAAGAGGTTATTTATTTAACTTTTTCTTTCTACAACTTATCTATGCTTGATAGAATTTTTTTTTTTTGGCATAATTCTATATAATAAATATTAATTTCATATAAAAAACAACTTAACATCGTTTAAATAGTCTAAAATTATAACCAATAAATTATTTATAACTCGACGATGATCGATGTTTCATTAGCGTATAAGGTGATTTTTTAGCTTTTGATTTTCTATTTTCACATTACTATACATTAAATATGGACCGGATCTAAATATTCGAGATTTTTTGAAATATCTGGATCAGGATCCGTAGTTTGGATATCTGAATCCGGATATGACGATCCTGGATATCGGATATCCGTGAAAAAATCCGAGAACTCCAGATATTTAGATATCCAGATTTTTTTATATAAAAATAATTTAAAATATTATTTCCTCCATTTCAAAATAAATGGCATTCTAGTCTATTTTTTTTTACAAAATAAGTGTCATTTTAAAACTTCAATACAATTTTACACATTTACACATTGTATTCTTTTTTTAACCTCAACCAAAATTAACAAATGTTTACAGGAAAAAAATAATAGAACTAAGTTAGGGGTATAATAGAGTTTTAACTCTGTTTCTTAATTTGTATGTAAAATGTTAGAATGCCATTTATTTTGAAATGCAGTGAGTATAATAATAAAAATTAATATAATAAGAAATATTATTATAATAAAAAAGTGTGAAAATAATAAAAAATATATAATATAATATAAATAATTAAAATATTATTAAAATATTAATATCACGGATCCGGATATCCGATTATGATTTTTTCTATTATCGAAATCTACAATTTGATTATCCGGATCCGGTTTACTCAAATATCATGTTTTTCGGATTGGATCGGATTATGGATCCCAGATAATAGGTCACAAACCTACCATACATGATTTCTATGTTTTTGCGCATTGTAAATTAAATTTATAGTAGTAACTCTTTTCTTCTTGATTAAGTAATCAATTAAACAGTTTTTTGTAATTTAAAAGTTTGGTAAAAAAAAATTACATTATCAATAGATTGTAAATTCAGTATTGTTTATATAGTATGGAGATATATATATATATATACTTTATTCTTTTAAGTTTTCTATATTAGTTATTGTGAAAACCATTTGTTTTCAAATTTTTCTTGTATATCTTATGTAGAACACATAATATATATATATATATATATATATATATATATATATATATTATTTTTGATAAAGGGTTTGTAGACCACATATATAATCCTGTTTGTCGCAAAAAATTACATAGGACAAGTAGTGTGCCTCTTATCAGTAATCATGAAAATTTGATGATAATACAGCACGTACAAGCATTCAAATGAAATTTACTCACTATATTGCAGAAAAAGTTAATGATAATGTCGTTTCCGTATAGCTCAAAACATGGGTTTGTTTGGGTAAGATATCAAACTATGTGGGGTTGATCTTGTATTATTTTAAACTTCTGGGTACGGAACTTATAATAATTGAGATAAAAGTGGGTCTAGAGACCCTTGATGCGTGGATCCAGCTCAAACATGAAAACATAAATTAACTCTTTTTATAATATAAACCCAACCTTAACAAATTATATTGTTATTTTTGTTCTCTAAGATTTTTACTTTGCTTTTAATTTATTTTCTTGTATCATCTTATAATTTTCTACAATTCTTTGTCACCAAGAAACCCTGAAAGAAGGACATTACCAAATTTTCCTCCCAAAAGTTTAGCTCTATTTCGATTTTATTTGGAAACTATAAACCATGCCTTCTACATCTTATGAGTGTATGACCTACATGTATTAAATTAATGGCAAAATACATATCATATATGCTTTCATAAATAAAACAGAATAATAATACATCAACGCACATTCTAGCATATGATTAAGGGAACGCATTTTCTAACATATTTACATGTACACACACAGCACAAGTGCACAACTGTGTATATGTGTAAACAGTATATCTGTACGTACATATGTGTATTCGCTCGTAAACTTAATCGTTAACAAAAATATTAATCCCAATAGCTGTTAATTGTATAATAACAAAATATAAGATTAGCAAAAATAGGAGATAAAATAAAAAAGGTACATTATTTTGTATTTTTAAAAAGTTAGGTATTTTTTAATTTATTTTAAAAGTCAACAACAAAATTATGCTTTTCCAAAAATTTCCTCAACTAAGTTTTCTAAACCACTTACATTTTTTGAATTATTACAAATATATATATATATATATATATATATATATATATATATATATATATATATATATATGAACTACGCATGGGCGATATATCAGATCTTTCATAATTTGAACCCACACTTTAAAATTTACCAATCATTTTTAGATGAATGTTCACAGTTGTGATTATGAAGCAAATTCAGATTCATATAGAAAAGTATAGAAATGGTCTATCGGATTAGAACATTTATTTTATGAATCTTAATCCGTGGTTTAGATCACTAGTCTTAGACCCGAGTCACTCGTCTGCAAATGCGTACTTGAATTTTTGATTTGCAGTTCCCAACCTTTCCTTAAATATATGTCCATAGCCACGAACAATTACTTCTTCCGCTCGATGATGGTTCTGATAAGTTGATAACATTTAGAGATGACACTAGAGAGAGCTTGAGCCAGCCATAAAGTAAAATTATATAAAACATATTATGGCTAAAACCGAGTAACTGAACGTTTAGGCATTATATTTGTAAAACAATTTGTTGTGTTCGACCATACCAAATGTTTTAGTGGTGAAATGTTATCGAACATCACCCGATTTTTCTTTTTAACTTTTTCTAATTAAGCGAGCATAAGACAAACGAAAAGAAAAAGGAAGCAAAACAAAAAGAAGTTCACAATTGCATTGCCACTTGCATGGTCGAAACTTATAATAATGGAAACAATAAACCTTAAGAGACACATATGACATTTGTGTAACGTGTCCAATAGTATTGGGAAAAGTGGCAGCGACGCACTTTGGTAAGTGATATTGGTGGATCTCCTCCTATGTTTGCTTTCCACTAGAACACTACTCATCAACCCTTTTTTCTTTAACTACAAATACTATGTAAAAATATTTAGTTACATTTTTTCTAAGTTATCCCTACTTATTGGAATACAACCTGGTAGGATAAATGAACATTTTTTCAAATTGTATGCAAGCAAGCAGGGAAAATATATATATTATATATAAAGCTTTTCGAAAACGATTATCTAAGTTACAAAAGATAAAGTTCACCACTTTGATTATCTGTAAAATATATCTCTATACCATATTCATACCACGCATACAAAAGTTCTAAATTTTTTGTTGTAGCAGATGAACTTAGTAATTTACAAATGGACGATAAAGGTCACCACATTTACTCGTCTGTATATATTTTATAAAAGCCTCAGACAAATCAAATTCCTGATCACAAAAGAAAAAGAAAAAAAAAATTCCTGATCACAAATATATCGCGTATTCTGATACTTGAACTTCATTTATGGATGTTAAAGGTGATTACTTGGTCAAACCGGTAGACCAAGAACATTTTCATACCACAATTTTATGTAACCTTAACTTTTATTTTTCTGTAATTTAAATCTTGTAAATTTTTGGATCGTATGTCTACTAAAGATCTTTTTTTTTTTTTTTTTTTTTTTTTTTTTTTTTTTTTATAAAGGTTATTCTATAGAAATGTATAAGAGTTGAGTTTACAAAGAGCAAAGAAGAACAACAATATTATTAGCAATTAAATGAGAGAAGGATAGAAGAAGATCAAAGGATATGGGCTTGAAGATCAAGGTCTTGGAGAGCCAATATAGACTAAGGACATCAAACACTCACAATGAAGAGCAACCCAATACCATCTTTGCTTATCAACGATGATAAATTGATTCTACGGATAAGTCTACGATAGATCGCTCTTTCGGCAATTTTCATATCTACACCAAATGGTTTTACCTATACTACATTTATAATGGACAACTTCACATGTACACACATATTTAAAGGTTCATATCTCTAAGGTTGACAAATAACAAAAAATAATTTCATAAATATTGTAATCTTGAATCTTAAATAAAATCTCTTACACTCTAGAAATTAAAATTGATATCATTCTATGCCATATCATACATACGTTTTCTAATTTATAAAATTCACCATTTTCGGATATTAAAATCTAATTACATTTGTTATTTTTATTTTATCAAATAATTGGTTTCTTTCTAACACCGTTGTGATCAATGTTTAAAAAATCGCTAAATGGTAGCTAGATGTTCAGTAAGGATCTAGCGCCTAAATCGATTAATCGGAGTCTAGACAGGGCTTAGGCGTTAATAAATTATTTATTTATTTTCATATTTTCATAATTTTATAATAAAACATAATCTATAAAATATAGAATGCTAAAAATGTTATTTATTTGGACATGTTATTTATTTTTACGTCTAGTTTATATGAGAAATAAATTAGTTTAGCTCCAATAAATTAAACACTTGGGGCTAACTAAATCATAATTTATCATTTTAATAATTAGGTATATATTTATTTAATTTTTTTACTTATTCAAAATGATGTAAATTTAAATTAAAAAAAATCTAAGTATTAAACCGGCTAATTTAACTGATTAATATCAATTTAGAATGCTTAAACCAATAAACCAATTTAATTTACAGATTTTCCTAAAATTTGGGTGTTTGGAGGCTCATAACCACCATTTAGACCGAAAGAGATAAGTACATAAAATTCTTTCATACCTGATAAATTACAGATAAATTTCATTCTGTTCTTAGAGTTGTTAATTTTTTAATGCAATTAAATTCTGTTATTAATTAGAGTTATTTTAAAAAAATCAAAGTTAGTGACCACAAAATTAATAGTTGTTGTAGTGTCAATTTGCGGAGGAGCTTCCCCGTGATGCAACGTGTCGATGGTAAGTGGATAAGAATTAAAACATTATTTGAAAAATAAGTGTCGCATGTGAATCCAGCCACTTCTTTAGCCAATTGAATTCATCTTTGACCCAACTTTTTTGGATATTGACGTTATTTGCAATTATCGACCTGAACTCTATACATCTAATATTAAAACGTGTTCTAATTTTTGAAATAATTGAATTCGAACTACTATGCATAGTAATTGAATTGGTTCTTGGTTCACCCTATGATTTAATTGTTAAGGTCAAATAATAAATACAACGAATAAATAGGTAAAAGAGGCATCCAAGTATTATTACAAGTGTTGGCACGATAACTAATATCACTTGTGTAGAAAATTCTAAATCTGATAAATGAGAGGAATAATTGTAAACAACAACAATGTGTTTGGCGTTGAGGTGTCATGGTCTGTCCGAAGAAAAGAGGCCGTACTAACGTGGAACAATTATCACACGCAACCCTTCAAGACAAAACACATAAAGTATAAACAAACAAAAAGATCAAATGGGTAGAGAAAATTTAAGATTGCTCTCGTTGAGAGTCGAACTCAAGACCTCCCGCTTACTAAACGGGTGCTCTAACCAACTGAGCTACGAGAGCTTCTTAGCTCTTACTGCCTTGACTTCAATAATTACTCAAATAAATATATGTAAAGTACCAAATCGTTAACAACCCATTTATAACATTGCACACAACAAAATTATAGTAATCTATATAGCAGAAAAAGCTCTATTCGATAAATTTTTTGTTTGTTTCCAAACTGTTTCAATTACATAACAAGTTTCCACAGTAATAAAACAAATGTACGATCAGTGTCTATACAGATTCTCATTTCCCTTAAAAAAAAACAAACAAAAGTAGGTGAAAGATGTTTCACTTTTGCTATATTCACTCTTCTTATTTAGAGTTTAGAAAATGACTATAAATATCATTTCCACGCCGAACCACTATGTGATATGAAGTGTCTAAAGTCCGGTAGAATCACCTTCAACCGCCTGAGCCACTCTTCAGCTGCTCGTAGCAGCGTCCCGACTCTCTGGTTCTCTTCCACGTCACTCTCTGGGCTCCATACTGACAGTTTAAACTTGTAGGACGCGAGACCGAAAGTGGGCAATGGAAGCTTTGATGGTGCAACCGATTTGCTTGAGCTTTGACCTTCCTCATTTCTTGTACCTTTACCAATAATATAAGACTAATTTGTAATGTTTTATAATAAGCCAGTCTTTAGAATACGATTTATATATATGTAGATATGGCATACCTCGACAGGGTGTTGATAAGGAGTGGAATGTCAAAAAGCAAGCGTCGAGATTTTGTAACGATTGACCTAATGGTATTCGGTATATTGGGTACCTTCAAGGAAGTGAGAACAAAAAAAGATTTAGAGAGAACGATCTGGAAAAATAAACGGAAAACGTGGGAAAGGACAGGTTAGATGTAGTACCAAGCAACAGAGACCCAACTCGAAGGCGATAGATCACAGCTCCGGTATGTTCCGAGTGCTGGAAATTGTGATGACAGGTTTGAGATCTGCAATATTAAGGTTAAACGTTATTATGAAACAGAACAGAATGTGAGTATAACGTGTTGATAAGAGGTCGGGCCACTTTTGTTAAGTGTATAAGCAGAGATTGTAATTTTACCTTGTCGGTCAATGGTTCACGGCCAAATGGCATAGCAGCTTCAAGATACTCAAAGACAAGATCACCATGAGAGTTACTGCTGGCCTCACTCTCATCACTCGATGAACCAATGCAAGGTTTCTCTTCCAAAGAGGCTCTATATAAACTCTGAGAAAGCTCTCTACAGTCATTGCTCCCATCGCTACTCATGTCTCTAGGCGAATCACCATCACTTTCTTCACCAGCTCTCCTGTTTAAGAACACATCAAACAACGATTTTTATCTAAAAGGCAGAAACGAATTAGGAAATAAAGAGAAAGCCAAAGAAGCAGAGAAAAATTGGAATTCAACACCATGATATATTTGAACTCTGGTTCCTATATTCCTACAGGACTGCATGTTTTGCTGATCTTATTAGCGCAAGCCACTGACTAGTATTTGAGGGCATGAAAGTTGTAGTGTTTTAGTCATCCAAATGAATATCTCTAGGAAAAGAAGCAGAGAATGCTTATAAGTTGGTTTTCCTATCATCCTAAATAACGAGCATCCGAACAATAAGAACAACTCAGGAAAGATGTGGCTTCATCTCAGAATATATAATTGACAAAACTCAACTGCTAAAAATATGAATTTGCCAACTTCAGCTCTTCAAGAGCAAGAACCAGATCACTTCTGCTAATGGTTGATATGAAACCAATAATATAAGCAAAATGATAAGAACTCACCTCATACTTGTTGAGACTCTAGATGGGTCTTCATAAAGCTGAATTCCAGAGAGATAGGGAACATAATACTGAACAACCGAATCGGTCCCATTTAAGAGAAGAGGAACCCCAACACCATAAGCGCTCCACTCCTCGAATGAATCCCACAAATCATTCAACAAGAAGTAGGGACGGTACTCTGGTCCACGAGTTCGCCACCCCTTGATGCTTGTCTAAAGCAAAGAACACAGAAACTATAAGTAAGCACAACAACATTTCATGCAATAGTTCTTAACAATGCATAATACTTTGTGACTTAATATGTTTATTACTCTCACCAATAATCCTAAATTCTGGCGATAATTCCCCAAGAAACGATCTTAAGTAAAATGCCCAAATCCAAAAGGTCTTTTGAATTTGCAACACCCAATGCTAACTAACATTCTGATTCGTAAGTGTTCTTCTAAAACTGCCCTAATCCAATTGAAAGATTGAATAAACCCAAGTCGCCGATTTCAAGTAAAAATTCCAAAATTGGGAGTAAATACCATAGGCAAGTATTGCGTAGAAACCACTGGAGTGGTGCACTCCAGAAACCGTCCCAAATTGGACGAAGTGCCGGTTGAGAGCCGACCCGGGACAGAGCAATCGGAGGTCGAGCACTCCTCAGGTTTCATAATCTCCTTCTCCGACGCCTTAATCTGGCGATCGAGCATCTCCTTCGCCTTCCTCTTCTCCTCCTCCGCTTCAAGTCTCTTCTTCTCACGCTCCTGTTGAAGTTTTCTCATCGGAGGTGGGTTGTAAAACCGATTCTCGCCGCGGATCCTACGGGTAGTCGACATTTGTTCAGGCCGGCGATGGATAAAAAGTAGTTGGGGAATGATAGATATCGTTCGTTTTCTTCTTCTTCTTCTTCTTCTTCTTCTTCTAGTTTGAAAAAAGGGCAATGTTAGGGTTTTAGACTTTTGTTTAGTTAATTAAGAAGAAGAAGAAAGAGCAGTCAAAGTTGCTTATGATGAGATTTTTGATTGATTTGAATTCTTTTATTATTTTGAAAATTAAAGCAACTTATTTTTATTTTTATATAATATATGCGTTAGAATCTACATAATTTTAATTAATTAGATTGTGATATACAGTATGTTAATTAGTCTAATATATGGCAATTTAAATTTTTAAATGAGTGTATTTATGCAATTCTCAAGTTTTTTTTATTTTTTATATACTACTAATCATTTAGAAAAATTCAAGTTTTTTTTCTTTTTGTTGGTACCTCTTATCTCGGAAGTAGATGACTAGAAGAAAATACGAATTGTGGTGTCAAATTAGACACACGACTGGCTGATGAATGTTTTGGTGTCAAAATTTCACACACATCCAAACCCAACAATAGCCCCATTAGCATCAAAAGACAAAGCGAAGCATAAAAAAAGAAAAAACTTTTAGGGCCTACTAATTTCAGTATACTTAAAAAAAAATTATTGTAACATAGAAATAAATAAATCTTTATGATCTGAGAACGCAGAAAAATGTCCAAGTTTATTATGCAGAGATGTAGTAGAACAAAGTAGATTCGATGGAGTTTTACACCAGTAGATTCCAAGTTTATTATGCAGAACCAAGAAAAGAAGAAAGTGGACATAACACAAAAACATTACCTCATACTGCTCTCAATCTGCATATTCTTTCATAAATTGAACACGGGGAATGTGTTGGACTTTGTAGTAATTTTGTCCTCCTTGGGACAATTTCTCCTTCCATTCCACCATATTCATGCCCACAACCACAAGTGTCATTTCTTTTAAGGATGTTATGTATTTGAGCCCATCCGGAAGCTCCTTCAACTTTCTGCATTCATTTATACTCAACGTATGAAGACACGGCATCGAGCCTTCTTCTACTATCCACTCTTCCAAATCGTATAATCCAGATAATTTTAGCACTTGCAACTGAGGAAATCCGCCTTTCGAGCACACCATTCTCTTCCCAGTAAAAGCACGGTATGATAGTTCAACCCACTTCAAGTGAAGCAACTTCTCTAGAATCGGCATTGGATCCTCTTCCATGCAGCAGTACCGTAAACATATGTGTGCAAGGTTTGGAGGGAATCGATGTGGATCAGGCAACCTTGGCATATGCATGCCCACCGTTAAAATTTTGAGATGAATGGAATCAAGAACAAATTTCCCTTCATTATGGCCATCATGCATGACCTCGTACAATGAAAGCTGCTCGAGTTCTCTCGATTCACAGAGAGATGAAGAAAGAGTTTCTAAAGTACAACCATCAAGGGAATGGACAGTGAGAGTTCTGAGATTAGTCATACCACGAAGGTCCTTCACACTACTGTTCTCTAGTGTGTAACCACTCAAGGTCTCTAGGTTCACCAGATCACCCAATTCCAATTTTGTTTTAACATCCATTAGAAAAGGTAAGATAAGGTACCTCAATTCTCGCAGCTCTTTCAAAACATTTGGCACATGAACTGAAACCCCATGGACACCTAAATTCAAGTAGAGCAGAAGCTTTAGATTCCGCAGAGAAGAAGGTAAATGAGTTACTCCAGCCCTGTATAAGCTCAGGAATCTCAAGTGGATAAGCTCTCCAATGCTGGAAGGTAACTTCCCTCCTTGAAACTTGGCTCTAGAAAGATCCAACACCCTGAGAAATGGTAAACTCCCAAAGTCTGGAAATGATTGTATCACAGCTTCTTCCTTGGTCTTGAAAAGCAAAAGAGATCTAACTTTCTTAGTCTCTTCATGTCCCATCATTTCAAATGCATTACTACTGTGTACAGCGAGTCTGCGAGAAGAACGAGCATTGATGGTAGAGGTAGATGTAGGGACTTTCATGATTTGTAGAAAGTTCTCTTCTTTGGCTTTAGATAAACAAACTCCTCTCATAATGTCATGCATATGACAAGACTCAATCCTCGAAGTCAAATAGCTTCTTTCAGCAATAACCATATTTCTTCTCACTAATTCTTCTAGGTAGCCTTCTGCATTATCTCGGATGCTTGCTTGATAAATCATTATTAGTCCTTCTGCAGCCTAGTAATTAAACAATGTCTCCACATCTATCTTGTAGGCTTCAGGGAAATGGGCGAGGTAAAGGAAGCAATGCTTTAAGCCTACTGGCAAATCTTCATAGCTCAAAGACAATACTCGGTAAACCGAATTGAAATAGTTGTCATCTAAGCCAGATCCTCCGACGATATGAGGTCCAATATTTTCATATACTCTTTTCCACTCGGGAACTGTATGTTTTGTAGCTAACAATCCTCCCAACACTTTAACAGCTAACGGTAGTCCTCCACAATGTGTGACCATTGCCTTACCCATGACTTCCAGTTCTTCATCTACCCTATATTCTGCACATCATCACAAAGTGTTATCTTTCAAGTTTTGAGCCTTATAATAAAGATATTGCTCACTGCCCAAGAGGATTGGACATTCGTCAACTAATCTAGAGGATCGTTGTCCGTTGATATAAATATCTGAATGATTCTGATCAACAAGAAGAGAAAAGAAGAAGAATTTACACCA
Source organism: Turritis glabra (assembly GCA_900406565.1). Classification (NCBI taxonomy): domain Eukaryota; kingdom Viridiplantae; phylum Streptophyta; class Magnoliopsida; order Brassicales; family Brassicaceae; genus Turritis; species Turritis glabra. The sequence continues at coordinate 2,502,131 of OVBN01000239.1, forward strand.
TCCTCAATTTTATATCTTAAAAGTATACCTTCTTCGCCTCTCCTAGGAAATGCTAGTTTTTGGCATAAAGTCGAACTCTGTTCAGGAGTAAGGATTCTAGGTCTAAAGGAAAAGCATGTTGGATCTGCATGTAAACCAACACTTTCATTGCGGGAAGTAAGTAAATATCTTCCAACCTGCAAAAAAAATTATGATTTACAATTGGGAATTAAAAGACATTTAATGACCGAATGTGTACAGAGAAACACTGCATTTATTTGATAAGAGCTCACCTCTTTTCTGGGGAAACACTAATTTTATTCGATCCCAGTCTTCTGCTTTCCATATATCATCTAGGACAATCAAATATCTGTCAGTTTCCAACAACTGAAGGAGTTTACCCTGACGTGTAAACTCATCCATTTGTAAAATCTCCCCATCATCTGGTCTAAGATCTTGCAAGATTCTTTGCCAAACATGCTTCTGTGTAAACTGTTGCGAAACACAGATCCATGCGAATCCATCAAAATGACGTCGTACAATGTCATGATGAAATACTTGTCTGGCCAGAGTAGTTTTACCAATACCGCCCATCTCGGATATAGAAACCACTTGAATGTTATCATTTCCCACCAACTGAGCAACCAGATCTTCAACACTCTGATCCACCCCGACAAGATCGCTTTCAGAATTGTTAGGATATGTTTGTCGGACTTCTCTTTGTCTATCCTCAAGGGACAATGAACGCCCACCATCAATTATCTGTAGTATTCCAAAACCCTGCATTCCGGCAATCACATCAGAGGTCCTCTTAGTTATGCCTTTTATATCTGAAACAGTTTTCCAGTGATCCACTAATTTACAAACAAGTCTGGTGACACGCTTCTTTATCCCTTTTTCTTTTCTTCTTCCTTCTTTCATAAGAAAGCTTTCGATTATATCCTCAGCATCGTAAACAATGTCTTTGACATCTTCCAAGAAGTTTCTCACCCTTTCACTTTCATGTTTCTTGGCAACTCCCTGGAACTGCTCAGATTCTCGACTCACAAGATCCCAAAGCCTCTCGATTCCAAACAAGATAACTCCTTCAGCCATAACTACCCTCCTGCTACACCATATGAACACACAAGTCAACAATCACTGATGAGGGACCATCACAATCACCGACTCAAAAGATTCTTGTAGGTATTATCTATAACTATATGGACCGATCGTTATAGTGAGACATGAATCCTCTTTTAAGGTAAATACAATAATTTTATCAATCCAAAAACGAAAAGACACTCTTCTCTTAAAGTTTTAATCAAAGATAAAAATCCATCAATTTGAGACATAAAATCTAAAATTCTGACATAAAACTTAAAGCAGATTGAAGTCACCAAAACAAGGTGCAAAAGACAGATCAACGCATAAGAAGCAGAAATATAAGATGAAATGATTAAGAAAACATCATGTACCTCTCGTCTGAAACATACTAGCTTGTGCTCACTGCGCTCGTTGGAAGAAGATAAGCGAGCTTTTAGTTTTTAATGACAATGACTCGTTAGATCACTAAAGCTTCTTGAATTTTTTGTCATTCAGAAAAATTACAAAAAGACCCTTGCCGGTTTCTAACTCGAACCAGTTTCATACTAGTTATCAGTATTATATATCAGGAGGAGTCTGTTATAAATAAGATGGTTGGCAATATTAAACATATGCGGATGTAATAAATAAATAGATGTAAATTTTTATTGATGATATTTAAATTATAAGTGCTAATCCACATATTTTTTTACAAAATGTAATTTGTTTTAATAGATTTCAACCTTACATATTCTATTTTTTAATACAATTGAACTATGTAATTCATCATAATAAATTAGATTTTAATTTTATGCACTTCATCTTAACGGATAAGAAATAAAAAATTATATATATTAAAAATATTATGTGCATTATATCAAATCTATATCTTTGTTATATTATAAAAAAAAATTAAAATTTTAACAAAACGTAAATAGTAAAATAAATCTACAAAAAAAGTTGGAAAACCAATATTGTTTTAAATATAACTTTACTATATGTCGTAATCTCATAAGTATTAATTTTATCTTATGTTAAACTAATTTTAAATGAGCTAAAAATTATAAAATAAAGCATAAATTAAAATATACTAACATTCTCATCAAATAATCAAAAACTCATTCCTATAACCTTATTCTTTCTTTTTTTGCAAGTTTTTTTGTGTATTTCACTTATGAGTACATGCGTTAAAATTTAAAAAATAAACCATAAGTACTAAAATTATACTAATATTCTCATTAATTAATCAAAAATTCATTCTTATAACCTCATTACTTTTTTCAAGTTTTGTGTGTTTTACTTGCGAATAAAAAACACTATATCACAACAATAAATATAATTTTTATCCAATTCAATTAATGTTAAATAACTTGTATTGTTAATTTGAACTTAAATATTCATTATTTCTTGGTTAATATCCAAGCTAAATGAATTATATGTTTTGATACATGTCAAAATCTAATTTACCAATAATAACATACGAAAAATTGGCATATATATAAATATTTTTTTTCTTTTTTTTGTTAGTTTTCCTTTTTAGTTAGGGTAAAGAAAAGTTGAAAAATTATTTTGATATAGACATGTAAAATTAGTATATGGAAATGTTTTTTTAATTAGTTTTCCTATTAAAGAAGAAAATTTAAATTTTTGACACGTATCAACATCTTTTCGATAGACTTAATACATGTCGCGATCGTGTTAATAATTTCTATTAAAGAAGAAAAGTTAAATTTTTTGACACACGTCAACATGTGATCGATATATTTGCCACATGTCGCAATCGTGTTAATGAGTAACTTTGAAAACCAAACTATATAATAAGATAGTTAGAATAACAGAGACTACAGTTACAGTGCGCATAGCTTTCTCATGTCAGAAGATATTTGGATCAATACCTGGAAGATAAACAATCCCTTACTCCATCCATTTCTCTTTGCACTTTGTTTCATTAGGTATCCCTGCATATAAGTATAAATGTTTGTTAAAAACCTTGGTGGATCAATAATATATTACTCGGAAACGCTCATCTTAAACTAAGTCAGAATCTGCCACAGGCCTAGGGACGGAGCTAAGGCAATACAAGGGGAGGCACGTGCCCCATACTATTTTTTTTTCCTTTAATAACTATATAAATTCAGCAAATTTCTTTAACCCACTTGAAAAAATCTAATAAGTGCCCCAGTCCAAATGAGAAAGAAAACCAAAGTGTTTTAGTCCAAAAAATTATTAACCAAACAGTCCACATAAAACCCTACTAATTCTCCTAAATCCTACAAAGGCTCGTTGGAAATGTCATAAGAAGTTTAAACCATATGCATAAATAAAACATTGGTGACCTAAATAAACATAATTTGTCATTTTTAACTCTTTCTCATCGAGTCTGTTATTTTCTTCTCAAGTTGAAAAAAGAATCACATAACGCGCGACATAAGCACTGTAAGTTAATCATTTACAAATAATTTATACTAGTATTTTTAAATACATTTTAAAAACTAACTTTTAGAATTGTAAGTTATTATATAAAATGTCATTGATTTAAAAAATAAAGTAGGAAGCTCATTAAAGGTAAATATGGAATAGATAAATACTTATATTTATGTATTCAAACAACTCTTACAATTAATTATCTACTATCCATATAACCAAACACAATTAAAATATTTTAATTTTAATTATAAGATCAGAAAATATCCATATAATGTTCCACTATTAATAATATAGATATTTAGAAGATTTTGTTAAGATTTAAAATTATAAATCTCCTATCATTTTTGTTTGAATCTCTTTTTTAGTTGCTTGAATTATCATATAATACATAAAATTAATAAAACTCTAGATTTTTTTTTTCTACATATGTTGTGATTCGAATTTTTAAAAACGGACATATATTACTCAATCAGTGGAGAAAAAAGTGTGTATTCAACGTCCCACATCGTACATATAAGTCACATTGTAAATAAGATGAAAATGAATCCAAAATGAGCAGGAACTTTAACTTAACAAACATCCAAATTTAAAGGATTGTATCTGGTTTAATTCGGTTCTTTAGTTTTAATTATACTGGATATAATAAATTTTAAACTTTTAAAAAGTTTTAATATTAATTGATATTTTTAAACTTTATAAAAATCTTAAAATATTATGAATATTAAACTTACAAAATATTTAAATCCTCATATTATTTATTTTGTCAACATCAACAATATTAAAATATTAGACATGTCGATTTATATTAATTTAATTGAAATATTTGCAATAAAATTTGTCTTGCAGTATACCGCCGCTTAAATCATAGTATTAAAATTGTTGCTAAACAAGATGTTTTAGATATTGTCTTGTTGAAAAAAAAATGTTTGATAAAGTGGCGAATGAAAGTGATGAAAATGTTCTAAAATATGGAGGAAGATATGATGCATTTGTAGGATTTTTTTTTTTTTTTCAACTGTAGGATTTTTTTTATAACAACCTTTCTTTTATATTATTATTCTATTTTTAATATAATTAACTTATAAAATTGTGCTCTGGGTTAAAAAAATGTTCTAGATCCGCCATTTTATAGACAATGAATGAACACAAAGGAGTATTTATGCTGACACTAACTAAAAACACAAGAGTTGTGCAGGCGAAAAGGGCAGGGCAGAGCAATAACGGCAACATAACCTGGATTTATTTCGTAAATCTGCATTTCCCCCGACCATGCTAGAAATTATTCATGAGCCTCCCTATTAAGAAAGCCATTGATCATATGGCTATCCAAAAGAATCAAGTGTCTGCTAGGCATTTTGTCGAACATCTTAACTGCATCATGGAATTGACCGCTCCCCTCATAAACCCATAGACCATTGCATTCCAAAGTAACCAAATTTCTCTCTTACATGTAATACAAATCCACTCTAGTATGACCAATACAGACACGTCTGGCGTAAAATTTGAGAAATGCGGTGCCAGCCAAGACATGTGTTGGACGAGTCCGAGGTTACAAACTTATAATCATATCCATACCCGTTAATCAAATCGCTCAGAGGCTTTCGCTTCCCAATTTGAGAATCCACTCAATATTATATTTTTGAGTTGTTTTTATGCCGTGTTAGTAGAATTATTAAATAATATTTTCAAATAATGTCCTTTATTTTGTTAAAGATCCTATACGCTCAAATACATTTGAGAAAACGATGATTTAGTAACTTAAAAAAATGAATGGACTTAAAACCTTGGAATCAACGCCCTTTCGATTTGAACCAATATTTTTGTCTGAGACATGACTATGGCAACAAAAAAAACTTTGACAAAATGCATTCATCAAAAAACTAACAAAAGGAAACTACAGCTACTGAGTACTGATTTTAGTCTTTTTTACTTCGTCCAACACAAAAGACCAAAGCTATTACAGATTTACACTAACAAAGAAGAAGGCCAACTAAATTTTAAATGTCATATTTCTCTTCTTCCTTTTTCACCTTTGAATCTGATCTGAACCAGAGTTATTAGCCGCCGATGCACTCGAAGGCCGTCCATTTTCTGTCCCTGTCCCTGCTTTATCTGCAACGCCCCACCTTCTAAAAGGTTCCGGGGTTTCGAGAACTTTAACCGACCCATCAGAGAGTCCAACAGCTGTTTGGTTCGGTTCTTGAGGATGAGCAGTAATTACCAGTGGCATGATTGGAGCACTGTTTGCAGAAAGAAACAAGATTTTGTCAGGATATAAAGCTTCGAGTAGTTTACAAACTTCATGAGGAATACGTTTTTTAAGGTTAACTAACCTGTTTGGCGTGGGTTGGGGCATGTAGGCTGATGGGGCAATGCGACATCTGAGTCTCAAGTATTCAGCATCAAAGACTCCGATGTTTCCATCTGCAAATGATGCGTAAACCAGTTGACTGTTGCAGGAGTAAGATGCGCAGGTTATGGCCGACGATAGCGATTCTTGTGGCACCCACTGTATAATGAGACAACAACAAATATAACAAATGTGATTCCAATATGGCGAAAATGCGACAAGCATATGTGTGGCCTAAACTAGAAAAGCAAAAGATACTTTAAATACACTTCACTGGTATTAGTAAAACATTTTATTTTTGTACCTTCTGAATGCACTCCATTTTTGAACCGTCATATATGGCTATCTGTGTCTCATGAGAAACCAGTAGATGGACCTGGTCGTTGTGGAACTGGACACGAGTGTCGCCTACTGGTGACTTTCCAGCTGGTAGTGGGATAGCTAAAGATTTCTTCTTCTCCCATGAGTCAGCACTCCAAAAGAACAGCTACAGTATAGAGACGTCCATAAAGTTACAGCTCACGTTTGGTGAAAGCTCAATAGCAATACCGAGAAAATTAAACACTTAGCATACCTGGGCATCAGCACCAGAGGAAACCAGAATATTGAGAGCGGCGGAGAATGCTAAACCAGTGATGTGCTTTTGGTGGCCTTTCAACTTTGTTTTCACCTGTAGATTGAAAGAGAGATTCTATTACAAATTCTCCAAAGTTAAAAGAACTCAAGAGTGCAAAAGATATATTATAGCAGTTAGCTCAACACAATCTTTATAGACAAATCTAAATCAAAAGTTCAACATGGATACCTCGTCTTTACAAAAAGCAGTAATCATGATCTCAAATGAATTTATTACCTCATCTACCCTGACGTTGTAAATATGAATAGTGGAATCCTCCATCCCAATTGCAATAATGTTATTATCTTGAGGATGAAATGCCAGGAACGTTGAGGCAGGAGGAGGGGGCATGAAAGTAGTCATTACCTGTGAAAAGAGTGAAAATGCCAGTCAGCCTACATATTCAACACAGATCAGTTCTTGCTGTTACAGAAGAATTTTATTAAAAAGATGCTTCCATTACATGCCGAGAATACCAAAGTTTTAGTGTTGTGGCATCACTGGTAAAGACGTAATTGTCTGAGCACAGGGAAAAAATAGATAAGAAGCTTACCTTAAATGTCATCATATTAAACAGTGAAACCTTCCCACCACAAGCAGACATTACGTACGAGTCATTCTTAGAAAGGGCTATGCACGGAACAGTTCCCTCAGGATTCTCCGGAACATCATTTGTCATTAAGAGACCACTGTTAGGTTGCCAATGCTGTGGAGTAACACTAGCGGTAGCCTTGAAAAGAAAATAACACTCTCAGCGACGTGGAAGGGAGAACATAACAGTAATCTATCACACTGCACGAGGTGTAGAAGTTAAGTTTGTATTACCTTTCCAGTTGGATTTTGCTCACTGCGGCTCCATTTCCATAGTCTCTGGACACCATTTGTTCCAAGGGCCAAAATGCCAACACCCGAATTTGTATAAAGAAGCCGAGCAACCTTAGACGTTTAAGTGGCAAACATGATAAGTAATGGAAGTCCCCAACTGAATATGAATAAATTTATCAAGGAAATAAATAACAAACCCTGCTAACAGAATCCTTGCTATCTGGCATGGTCACTTGTCGGCACTGAGCGGGATCAATTATTTCCATGAGCTCCGAAGGTTTGGACTTTTCAACAGAGTCCACGTTTCTAGGCTTTTCCATAGTTCTTGACATTGCATCAACTCCGTTCTATACACATAATAACACCAAAGTTGAGGACAACGCCGCAATTTGTATTTACAGAGAGAAACTTATGAACTATACAAAACAAGATACATTTTTCAGTTTGGCCATGGTTCTAATATCCCAGATCAATAGGTTTGGCTGTGGGACTAAATGCATGGATAAAGAATATTTGATCAAATCTGTGAATTTGAGTGATGCCATTAGTGTATCAGGATGAATTGTACAGAAAAAATAAGCCGATATGTTGCTACCCATACATGGTTCTACCTGTCCTCTATATTCATCTATTGCTGAAAGATTATAAATAGCGTAAAGCGGAACTATAGTAAAACATACAGGAATAGGGGTTGGCCTTGCAGGAGAGCCAATATCCATTTGTTCCATTTTACCAATAGCTGGGCCAATGTTTGAAACCATTGCAGATGAGGATACCTGATTACCCAGAATAAAAATTGTAACTTCTATTGGACGATAGGTTTAACGAGAAATTTTTTCAAGAAAGGCGCATACGAATTAATTTTAACCTTCATCTCTGTCGATGCTCTGGATGCTTCGAAAGAACGAGCTTCCATGACCCTTAAGGTTCTCAGACCATCCCCATTAGCAAGGATTTTGAATCCGTTATCAGCTGTAGTAACAGCAAGAAGGTTCCCTTCCTTGTTGAATCTCAATCGGGGAAGGCTCTGATATTAGGCAGTACATAGCACGGTAAGGAACTGTCAAACATATGCAACCATAAAAAAAGAAAAAGAGAAGATTATATACAAGTAGTCAAGAGCCATAGCTTGAATATCATACCGGGAGTCCTCCATCAGCCTCGACAGTTGTTAAGAGATTAATATTGTCCATATCCCAGAATTTTACTTGGTTATCTTCACCAACAGCCAAGAATCGGTTGCGTGTTGTATCAAACTGAACCACCCCTGTAGATTTCTTTCTAAAGCCCAAATATGTCCTCTTTATGGCACCTTCACTCTCATTCCACTCAACCAGGAAAGAATCTCCGTCCTTACTTGTTCCACAAGAAAATAATCTGAAACAATGGGAAACTTTAACATTTACTATGGCCGCAACTTGCGGCATATGACCTGTAACTTCTTTATTAATTTGATAACTAACTAAATTCTTATAAAAAAGCCTTCCCACCAATTGAAATAATGGAAGTTTGTTACTTTTTCATATAATTTAGCTGTCTTATATGAGCCACGTCAGTTTACGACTTTACAGAGTCTTTTTCTATAGTTTTTAAAACTAGCCTACGAATCAAGGGCTTATGATGTATAATTTGAATTTCAAGTTCTAGCTCTTCGAGCAAGAAGAAAGTACCTGCTACCATCAGCACTGTATAGCATAGTTGTACACCACTGTCCTGGTGCATCATAGTCAACTCTAGAACCCACATTATCATAGAGCCAAGCCTTGATCTTACCATCAAGAGCAGTTGAGAATATAAACTACATGAAAGAAAAGAAAAATAATTCATACAAAAAAAGTAAAATGAAAAAGTTTCACTCTTAATTTACACCCACAGAGAATCCACTCCAGAAGATGATTCTGTCCAATGCAGTGGAACTGGATTGCAATAACTAATGGAAAAAATCTTTCTTCTAGACTTATTGACAAGAGATGGCTGTACCTGGATGTTTTCTTTCTGGTGAGGGCAGATGGAGTAAACTGGTGCCTCGTGCCCTTCAAAGGTATAAAGTTTCTTCCCACTCAAATCCCAGACCTACTCATAATGTATCTGTCAGACAGCTAAAAAGGGAAGCCACAGAAAAGGTACATAACAGCCTCAGAATTTTCCCTATTTTTTCTTTGCATACTTACCTTAATAAATTTATCATCCCCACAAGTCACGACGCAAAGTTGCTTATTTGGGTGGGCGAAGGCCAAGTCATTCACACAGCCAACATGAGCATCCATCTATAGGCAGAAACAAACTATTTGTTCACTTTGTGCAGATGCCATAACAATGTAAAACTAAGAAAAAGGGAATAGGCATGCCTCTAGGTGTTGACGTAATTCAGACCCTTGGTAAGCATATATATGGATCAGATGCTTAGTAAACGCAACCCCTGTACACGAGAAAAAGGAATCAGATTAAAACATCGTGTCCAATTGAAAAGGCGACTATATATTTGATGATCTTCAAATAGCGTACCAATCAAATTTCCATCTGAACTCCATGATACACGACTGACAGATATTGATGGGTCCTTGACAATGGAACCCTGGGAAATTGACAAGGTGAAGATGTCATAATCACATAAAAGGCTGATGGTGCATTGCTTAAACTTCTTCTCATAGAACAGAACATAAATCACTCGAGCATGTATCAGAAACAAATCTTTTCGTTGTCCACAGTATAGTTAGGTCAGAAGTATAAGATACAACTAATAATTTATGAAAAGAAAAGCAATGAAATTCTCACTCCCAGTATTGAAAAAAGGTGAAAGACCAACCTGGAAGATCACAGAACAAGCTACCATATTCCATATCTTGAAAGGCTCTGTGACAACCTTCTCCCTAGATCCAACTTCCCACAAGGTGACTTCGCCGCTGGAACAACCAACTAAAAACAACAAACAGTTATAAGTAGAAACATGAGCCAAACAAAGCTCAGGTGCTCAACTCTGTTAATCTCTACATGGTAGCATTAGACTAACCAGTGAGCAACGTGTGATGGGAAGGGTGAAAATCCATGCTTGTCACCACTGACCCTTGGCGCATTGTACTCACTACATTTCGAGGGAGGTCATCAAGTGAGGCGGCGGGCTGAGAATGAGCAGGATATGTGACCTGGAACATAAGAAATACAAGCCATATACTCAACGTCATACATACAGACATGCAAAACAAGAGACGTTTCTCTTCGTACTGGACATGAACAATCTACTAAAACCAATGTGGCATGCATCAGAGACTTACTATCGCAATCTTAACAATAACAAATATCTACAAATGATGCAACCATATATTAAGTCCTCTGATAATAATGAATTAATATGAAGAGCTGATAGCCAAAATTGGACTGTCAAAGAACTTTATACACTACATTAGCATTATCGGAAGTAAAAATACATCCAAGTAAATTATCAACCATAAGAAAAATAATCACCTCATCACCAGTTGGTCCAGACCGTAAACGTTTCATAAGTTGCTCGTGATCAGCACTTTGATAATCCATCATTCCAAGGGAGTTTGAGGGTGGCCGAGGGTGTTTTAGCATAGCAACTGCCATGAAATACAGTAACAAGAATTCAGAACTAGGAATAAACTATTAAAATTCACTTTCCAACACCTGATATGACAGATACAAAAACCACGATTAGAATCCTTTGAACCATGACAAGTGTTCTCTATACTTTATAACTCATGACCAAATATTAACTCTGCACATCATTAGCAGCAGTATGTTACCACCCGCCTAAAAATTGGAACAACAAAATTTACCTTGATTTGGCTGCATAGGAAATGGGGAAGAGGCCACAACACCACCAGGAACTGATGAAGATGGATTTGGGTTTGCCATCCATCCAGCTAAAGCATTTGCATTAGGAGCCGGAGCAGAAGTAGGCTGAAAAGGCTGTACAGAATATGGTTACATAAATTACATCCATTTCTCATATATATTATAAAGTTATTGAATATGTAAAATAATTTTATTGTATGGTATGTGATCGTACTCCACCATGTACCCCAAGAGGAGCATATGTTGAAGGCTTTGCAACAGCACCAACTGGAAGAACAGGAGTGGGTGCACGAGCTCCATTTTGTGGTGAGCAAGTGTGATCAGTGAACAATGTTTTGATGTCTGGATTAGGCCTTGGGTTTTTACATAGCTGATGTTGCCAATTCAAGCTGCAAATTACCAAAAGCATCAAACCTTAGGTGATGTAAAAGACTAATGTGACACCTTTAGTTCACTAGCTGGTTCAGAAAATAGGCTAGATAAACTGGCTTCAGCAATCGTACTCAAAAGCATAACAAACAGACGTTTTCAATCGACCTTAATGACAGTTTCCCATTTCTAGGTGGTTGAAAACAAGGAAGAGAAACTGATACCAGAGGTTGATATCAGGGTCATCTAGATACCACTTTTCTGATGCAAATCACTAGAATAGTGGTGTGATTACCAACTTAAACTGTTTCAAACATGGAAAATACACAAACAATCTGGTGCATACGGTGATCATCCTTTTAAGAAAACACAGTGGAACAATCAACTTTTAGTGACATCCGCTTGTTGATGATCATATGAAGCTATTATCTCTGTAAATGAAAAACTCAATCTCGAATAATGTCTAATACCATTTGGAAAACACCAGAACATAATAGGCGCACACATTTTCTTGACATTGATGGCAAACAGAAAAGAAGAGAAATCAACTAATATCTTTCAAAACAAGGGGTCACCTTTGATTGATCAAGGTTCGCAGGCGTGAAGCCTTGAAAGTAGGTAAAGCAAGCTTCTCTCTAAACAGAGGATTTGCCTCAATCAATTTTCTCAACTCCCCAAGCATTATACCCCTAGCTGATTTGGTATCACCATATTTCGATAACTGTTCATTTTCCCTGGAAAGAAAAGCACCAAAATTCAACACCATATGGCTGCCATTGATACCCTTGAACTTTTAAACTATCAAGTACACAGCCAAATAAGAGTACCTAAAATTCTCCAGAGTTAGAAGCTGAGTGATTTCTTTGTAAAGCTCTTCGTTAAATGTCGCAAAAACTTTCAAGTCCTTGGCTAATATCTCAACAGCTTTTGCCCTGTCATGTCTGAAAACAAGAAGAACAAAACAAATGTCTAAGAAAAACGCAAAGACTGGATATACAAACAAAAAGTCTCTCCAAAAACATTCTCAACCACAAAATAATCAACAATTTTTTGGACCAGACAAATCACGAAACTATGGTGATACCAAATAAGCTATTCCAGAAACGAGCCCTAAACCTATCAGAAAACGAACGCAAATTGTAAAAACAAAAAAAGCCAATTAGAAATTTCCAAATTACCGATCTAGTGCTTCGAGATACTTTTGCTTCCTGATCTCGAAGAAAATTTTCATCGAGTAACGATTATCATCAACCTTAGTGAAACCAGAAAGATACTTCTCCACTTCATCCCACTCCCCAAGCAAAGCTTTCTCTTCAAAGTACTTCAAATTGAAGAAGTATCCCGATTCCTGCTCAAGCCTACACACCAAAACAAAATTCACAACTATACAACCAAAAAAAACCTCACTCTAAAGACGAAATTTCGAAACAAGGCTATGATTAATCTTACTTGTGAACAGATTCTTTGAACTTTTCTTCATCTAAGAACTGAAGAATCAAGAAAACTAACTCTCTGCTTAGAGATGACATTTCGTCAATTCTCAAGGCAACGATTGACGAGGACGTGAGAATCTGTGCGATCTGGGTAATGGAGAGAGACGGTTACGCTAATTTCCCAGATCGGTGGTTCCAAGTTTTAAAAATGGTTTTTCTAGGGTTTGTGTTTTTGGGTTCGATTTCTTCGCGTCTCTCGAAACTAAAAGAAGGAAAGCTGACCCAGAAATAAAGAAAATATCATTAAAATAAATATATTCAAATTTAAAATTTTCCTCTTTTTCTTTCTTTCTTTTTTTCCTTTTTTTTTTTTTAATAAAAGAAAAAAGTGTGACTTGTTCTCCACTTTCTTCGATGCGTTTTGCAGGGTTTTTCTAACACCGACTGTGATTTGATAACCGTATTAGGTTATTAATGATAAGTAGAGCCTCTTATCAAAATGAGGTGATTACCTCGTTTGTCGGGACCGCTCCGCCTTTGGCGTTTTTCCAATACAGCTCAGCACACCGAAGCAGGAATGGGCCGAATTTATTTATCCAGAGTGTTTTATTTCTTTTTTCTAAAACGATAATTCAATGATACAATTTATTTTCAAACAGTCACTATATAATTTTAAAAATTTAATTCTTAATTTATTTTAATGTTGAAAAATACCTCTTAAATTTACACAATATACTTTTTATATCAAATTTTACATAATATATACTCGCATACCAATTTTTTTAAACAACTCTATTTTTGTAATATTATTTTCTTTTTTTGGGTTAATTTTCTTTTTAAGTTAGGAAAAATAAAGTCAATTTTTAGATATATACAAATAAATTAGTATATACAAATATATTTTTTTAAATAATTAATTTTTCTATTTTGTTAAAAAGGAAAATGTTAAAATACAGAATTCAACATGTGTTGATTGACTGATACATATTACAGTTTTAATAGTTAAAATGTTGACACGTGTTAAATTTTATATAAAAAAAATAAAATTTATATAATAAGATAATTCATTCAAATATAGAAAGATCTCATATCTTCTTCTATTATAGGATATAAAAGGAAAATTAATATTTAATATAATCTTTAATAAGTAAATAATGACATGGATATGCGGATTTTAAAGTTTCAATTTATTTATTTTTGACTATAATTTTATGATTTTAAGACTTAATTTATTTTTCCTCTTTGATCAATTACATTTATGTCTGTAACTACTTTTTAATATTTTGTACAAATGAGCACGAGCCCTTACATAAATATCATCACGATGAGTCCAACATATCATCAGTCTTTTGTATTTAAGGAGGATTATGTGCTTTAACTTCATTAGATCAAATTTGTTTCTATAATTATCAAGTGGTATCATCAAGTGGCTCTTAGTCTAGTATTTTTTTTAAAAAAAGAACAAAAATACTGACAAAAAATTATATATTCGAGTCCACTTTAAAAAAAATATTATTACTAAAATAGTCTAAATGTTGTTTCCGGTCATGCAGAGATTAAAAAATCATGATTTGAATTTTACGGTTTAATAAAAATAATTATAAAATAATTGTGTAACTTATACATAATTTGACATCTGAAAAAATCGAACTATATCTTAATACGAAACATAGATTGAATAGTTCTAATTTTGTAGAGGATTTTAAGTTTTAATTAATTATTCAGTTAAATTTCTTTTTATAGCTATTATTTTGTATTTTATTTGAATCTTCTATACAAGTTGATGTGTGCCCTTTTACATATAAAGATCATCAGATTAGTCTAACCTAATTGTGTTAACCTACAAAGAAAAGAAAAAGACGAAACTATTTAGCTGAAAGTGTTTCAATTTTGTATGTGAAACAGCAGATTGGAGTCGCACGGAATCGAGATAGGGAATTTAACTGGATTTAACAGAGCGAGGTGACGTCCGCTACATGTTGCCTTTTTGGGTGAAAATGACGTGGACTTTTAAATTCGCGAGACGTTATATAATATCGAAGAAATCTCAAAATGTCGAAGAAGCTTGAGATATCTCGTGAGAAATGAAGTATTTTATTTATTCGGTGACGATACAATTGAAAACTCGAAAGCGACAGATATCGTAGCGAGCAAGCGCTTCTCATTTGATAGGGACAACTGATAAAGTTGGTGTAATTAAAAATATAGGCACCACTAACCACACTATATTACATTATCCATTTATTATTATTGGGCCACAAAACAACGTAGAGAAGACAACGTCTAACATAAAACAAAAAGTCTTTTTCTGAGTTAATTGAAGGTTAATTTTCTTATAACCAAATTCACTAAAATTATTTGTAAAATATTTAGAATGGTAAAATTGCAAGGAAATAAATGTTAATTTGTACGTATTTTCAATAAATGCATGACATGTAAAATAGCATATCATCATTTAAAATAACGTGAAATTTGTTTAAAACATGTGTGAATTTTTTTTTATTTTTTTTTGTATTTCTTTATGAGTTTTTTGCTTATTTTACTCTCTAAACTTTGAGTATTACGTAGTTAACTTTTGTTTAAACCGTCAATATGTAGAGAACATGACTTGATTTGGATTTGCGCCAGAGTATTTATATAGATTTGGCCATGTGATTAAAGACATATTTTTTAGAAAGCTTTTTCTTTTAATATGAGATTATTTTAAATATCGTGGAATATAATCATTTATTTAGCTTAAAAAAAGAAGTGGATACACTAATTTAAAATTTAAAATTAGTGTATGCTTTATAGATAGCATCGGCTTGCATAATATTAAACAAACTATTAGACAAAAAAAAAATTATCTAAGAAACATTAAAATTTTCTGTCTATAGAATATATGAAAATTCGTATAAATGCGTCATTCGTATTGAAAGTTAAAGCCCAAAAAAAAATGTTGAATAAGCTTATAGATAGATAGATCCTCTATTCGATTCTCGTGTTGCGAGCATCGTGTCTCACGTTTCGAATTTATTTCGATTAAATAGATAGATAGCTAGATAGATGTGTAAGTATAGATTAATATTTATGGGTTATCTAATTGTTTTATAAATTTTTATGGATTGATAATTTAAACGTGTTAATTCTAAAAAACTTAAAAATTTGAATGGTTACAGTAGATAGAGCGGACAAAATCATTTGCGAATTATACCATTTTTGTTCATTATTCACTATATTAATTGTAGTCATAATGGTATAAATTTTAAAAAAAGTTTTAAAATAGTTTGTATGGGTTCTAGTTGAGTCGTCTATACATTAACACTGCTAATCAAAATGCAATTGCTTTTGTCTTTAGATTTTTTTTCTTTTTTAAGTTACCACAATCTAATTGACCTCATCACAAAAAAAAAAATTGGGACATTAATTTGAAAACAGAGTTTTCATAAAACCCGTATTCTGATATAATAATGGGACATAAAAATAGCAATTAATTAAGAAAGGTAAGAAACGACAAACTATATGCAATTTCACAAGTGATGGACTGGAGAAATGGTTTTTATCTTTTATCTCTACGTCAACGAAAGGGACACTATTGGCGTAATGCTTCTCACTGGCTGTGCTGGGTCCTCTTGATAGCGATGAATGATTATTTGGTTTTTATTTCGTAAGAAAAAAACATATAAGTTTGAAGTAAACCAAGCAACTGCGAAAGTTGACAAGAACAAAAAACTTGTTGGGACCAGCTATAATAATAATCAAGCACTTACTTAAATGGGTTAATGATTTTGGTAAAGGTTGTCGGTTTGAATTTGGATACTTATAGTAATTCTAGAAACATAAAACACATGCCTAACAAATAGTTTATTGCGGTCATTGCGGTCACTTAACCATATATAATCACACAATCACTTGCCTAAATCTTCAATTAAAAATAAACCTATAGTTTTATTATATTAATAATTATGAAAATTGTGTTTGTAATTGACTAATCCCTAAACGGGCCGCCTATTATTCGCTAATGAGTCGTCTACCCAATAGTGCGAACCGGTGTCTAACCAACAACGTGAACCGGACCAGACCTAACAATGGTTAAACTAGTATTTTATTGAGACCCCAATCTCTGTTTCATAATCATAGAATTATGCAGACGGCTTCCAACTTCCAAGGGCTCGAAACTGAAGAAATAGAGGTTAAAAAGCCTCTTAATTCGAAGATGCCAAAGATGGTTTAGTTGAGTCCAGAAGAACAATTACAAGCTTCAAAATCAAAAGCCACGAGAACAACATGAAAAAAAACCGAAGATTCTTAACCCAATATAACTAGTGAAGGACTGGTAACTAGAGAGACATTGGAGAGATCCAGTAAGGGAGGTGTGATGCTGACGAGAAGGCTGAGGGAGACTTGGGAAGGAAGGAACGTGGTTTTCTAGTGGCGATATCGTAAACACCATAGCCATCGCCTGCAAAATAGATTGAGTTAGGGTTTAGGCCAGGGAATGAGCTTGCCTTGACACAGAAGGGCTCATTATTGCCTAGGAATATGCAGAGATTTCCAATGTCCTCTGTGTAACACGTGACCCCTGTTTCTTCTTCCTCTCTAAACACCACGAAACGCTTTGTTCCGGGACACATGAATGTCATCCAATTTCCTGGTTGGTGGTTCTGAGCGTACCACTTCCTGTTCTCTGTTTCATACCAGTCTCTTGATCAAACTTTACAACTTCCTCTGAATGAACAATTTCGTCCAGAGATTCATTCACAATTTCGCCCAACAGTTTCAAAAAAGCTTGGAGATTTAAAGACAATCTCATCAATCACACAGAGCTTCTCTTCACTACGAGACTGTCGAATTCAATTTTCTCACAACATTTTGAGTTTGAGTTCCAATCATAGTTCACTCTTCCACTTCTATCGCTTCACTCACAGTTTCAACATCTGATCATGAATAGAGACAAAACTGCATTAGGTTTACTTTCGAATATGAAGAGAAGAGAGAAAAATTAAGATCAACCTTCTGCAACTGATGTTTGTTTGTGAAGCTTCTCATCGTTTTCCATTACCAAGCTCTCCAAGCCACTCTGGCCCATCTCTTTTTCAAATTTTTTTACTTTCGGTTCATCAAATGACTCCTTTATGTAGTTCTGTTTCTTCAGCACTATCAGGCAAGCTCTTTTTCTCTACATATCAATCTTTTCCTCACCTGCAAGAAAAACTGATCTTGCCTGGTCCCTACGGAAATAAAGTCCAATTGAGACATTCCATTGGTTTCTAGCTTCGAGCTCTCTTTCTCTTTATCTCCATATTTTTCTTCAATGGTCTCTACGGAAATAGAGCCCAATGGAGACATTCCCTTAGTTTCTACATTTGAGCTCTCTTTCTCTATATCTCCATAGTTTGCTTCACCCGCAAGAAACACCTGTTTTTGCTTGGCCTCTACAGAAACAGACTCCAATGGATACATTCCATTGGTTTCTAGCTCTGAGCCCTCTTTCTCTTCATCTCCATCATTAAAAGATAAATCATGCAAGAGTAATTGAAAACATTGCTGGAGTCTTGGACAAGGTAGTTTAGCATCCTCTCTCTGGTCATCTTCAGGATCTGAAACAGATGAGCGATATATGATATGTTTTCGTGCATTTTTCTTACAGGATTTAGCAGGTCTTCCACAAAATCAGCTTTTTCTAAAGCCAAGTTCACGCTCAGGACCTACATTATACCTTTCAAGTTCGTGAAATGGTTGAAGATGTATCTATTGAGGATATCTCTGCAACAAAGAGAAGTTACCCCAGAGGATAAGAAGGTGTGTTGTAAGAAACAGAAGAAGGAACATGATTATGAGGTAATCGGAGAAGCAGATGTCAACCATTGTAGAGAATAAATACAGAGGAGAAAACAAAGAAGCTACGTGAGATGATATGGTTAAGGATATTGAAGAACTGAAGCAGAAGCTCTATGCAAACGATAAGATGATATATTACCTCAAAAAGCAACCAAGGAAGAAGAAGAAGAAGACAGTTCCGATAATGTTTTAACAATGGCATGATCAGAGTGTGGAAGTTGATTGCACAGTTTGTGTTTGATCATCATCGATGCCTTAATTACCAGGAATTTTGTTTTGCTAATTTTAAGGTTATAAGAATCAGAGACTATAAATCTTCTTCCCAGTTTTGTTTCAGACATAATTTTGTATCCTGAAATCACTGCACACCAAGTATTTTACACAACCGCCCCATTTTAGTAGACAAAAATATCAATCAAGTTCTTTCTTTTAAACTGCAGTTAAGTGATATAGCTTATGTCTCTCAATTTCCTTTTGAATCACTTCACTAACTGTTTTATTTTTCACAACATAATTATATTAAAACTAACAACATGCTTACAAACAAAGTCCTAAGAGAGAGAGATGAAACAGAACATCCAAAGGAATTACACAAGTGATACTAATTGTTACACAAATCAAGTCCTAAGGGAGAGAGAGATGAAACAGAACATCCAAAGGAATTACAAGTGATACTAATTGTTACACAAACCAAGTCCTCAGGGAGAGAGAGATAGAGATGTTCCCGGTGTCTTACTTGGACCTGGCCTCCTCGGCAATCTTGTGAGCTACGCCACCGGCTTGGACGAAGAGAGTGCATCTCCCATCTCTCTGTTCACTCCTCAGCAAACAATTTATTATTATTTCTTGGATAACGGGTCTTCCATTTTCAACCTTCACGATTAGCCGGCAAGAGGTATATTGTTCTTTTTTACTCGATTATCATTGACGCCATCCTCAAAAAAGTAAAGAATGGAAACATGTTGATAATGATTATGATATTATCCTTAGGAAATGTGGAAGAAGAACACTCGAATAGGTGCCTTAGCAAATAATTGTTTTACGAAAGCGTACAATGAGAAGGCAAAATCATAGAATAGATATTTCAGATAGGTATTATTATATAAATTAATTCAAACTTTTAAATAACCATTAAATGGATTCTTAACAATTCTTTTTAATGTCTTTCTGTGATAGGAAACTAAGGAAAGCATGAAGATACTATTACTACCTTACACGTATAAACGGCATCAAAACATGTGATTTGTAAATTGCTAGATATTCGGTTTTTAGGAACATAATCAAATATGGAATACATTTTAAAATCTGTAAGGAAAAAGAGTACATGTTAAAGTTTATTACCCATAAAATTTGTGTTACCAATCAGTGCCTAGTTATTAGCCATTGTTATCTAGCTACAATAATATCAATTGGTCGTTGTTGTAGCTATATTCAGATTTGAGGTACGAAAATAAACAAAATATCAATTTCCATGGCTAAAGTTGTAATTTTTTATTTGTAGTGTAAAACTGTTTTGTGTTGAAGGAATACAACCTAAAATTTAAAAAGATAATAATTTTTTTTTCTTAAAATCAAAACTACTATATATACCCCTTGCTCTGTGCATGTTTACGACACACATCCACACTTATAATATATGTAAGTCTCTCTCATATCTCTCTCTTTCTCTCGTATAATTTACCTAAGATATATCGTCCATCTCTCTCTTTATTCATATATTTTATTGCATAGATTAATTCCTTGCTGACATTATTTTTTTTTGTTTTGCTCTGAATTTACACGGGAAAGAAATGACGAAGAATGTAAGAGACTTTTTGATCGGTGCTGTAAGATTTGTCTATAAGAACGCCGTTATTGCTGCTAAAACCGAAGAAATTATTACACAAATCAAGTCCTAAGGGAGAGAGAGATGAAACAGAACATCCAAAGAAATTACAAGTGATACTAATTGTTACACAAACCAAGTCCTAAGGGAAAGAGAGATAGAGATGTTCCCGGTGTCTTACTTGGACCTGGCCTCCTCGGCAATCTTGTGAGCTACGCCACCGGCTTGGACGAAGAGAGTGCATCTCCCATCTCTCTGTTCACTCCTCAGCAAACAATTTATTATTATTTCTTGGATAACGGGTTTTCCATTTTCAACCTTCTCGATTAGCCGGCAAGAGGTATATTGTTCTTTTTTACTCGATTATCATTGACGCCATCCTCAAAAAAGTAAAGAATGGAAACATTTTGATAATGATATTATCCTTAGCAAATGTGGAAGAAGAACACTCGAATAGGTGCCTTAGCAAATAATTGTTTTACGAAAGCGTACAATGAGAAAGCAAAATCATAGAATAGATATTTCAGATAGGTATTATTATATAAATTAATTCAAACTTTTAAATAACCATTAAATGGATTCTTAACAATTATTTATAATCTCTTTCTGTGATAGGAAACTAAGGAAAGCATGAAGATACTATTACTACCTTACACGTATAAACGACATCAAAACATGTGATTTGTAAATTGCTAGATATTCGGTTTTTAAGAACATAATCAAATGTGGAATACATTTTAAAATGTGTAAGGAAAAAGAGTACATGTTAAAGTTTATTACCCATAAAATTTGTGTTACCAATCAGTGCCTAGTTATTAGCCATTGTTATCTAGCTACAATAATATCAATTGGTCGTTGTTGTAGCTATATTCAGATTTGAGGTACGAAAATAAACAAAATATCAATTTCCATGGCTAAAGTTGTAATTTTTTATTTGTAGTGTAAAACTGTTTTGTGTTGAAGGAATACAACCTAAAATTTAAAAAGATAATAATTTTTTTAAAATCAAAACTACTATATATACCCCTTGCTCTGTGCATGTTTACGACACACATCCACACTTATAATCTCTCTCTCTTTCTCTCGTATAATTTACCTAAGATATATCGTCCATCTCTCTCTTTTTTCTTATATTTTATTGCATAGATTAATTCCTTGCTGACATTATTTTTTTTGGTTTTGCTCTGAATTTACACGGGAAAGAAATGACGAAGAATGTAAGAGACTTTTTGATCGGTGCTGTCAGATTTGTCTATAAGAACGCCGTTGTTGCTGCTAAAACTGAAGGGAACACCACGACCATGCACCAAGTAGGAGTAACAAAAGTGATGGAAACTGAAGTGGGTCGTGGTGTATGGTCGTGGTGTAAGAACACCCACTTCAGTTTCCATCACTTTTGTTACTCCACTTGGTGCATGGTCGTGGTGTTCCCTTTAGTTTTAGCAGCAACAACGGCGTTCTTATAGACAATTCTGACAGCACCGATCAAAAAGTCTCTTACATTCTTCGCCATTTCTTTCCCGTGCAAATTCAGAGCAAAACCAAAAAAATAATGCCAGCAAAGAATTAATATATGCAATAAAATAAAAGAAAAAAGAGAGAGATGGACGATATATCTTAGGTAAATTATACGAGAGATAGAGAGAGATGAGAGAGACTTACGTATATTGTAAGTGTGGATGTGTGTCGTAAACATGCAAGGGTATATATAGTAGTTTCGATTTTAAGAAAAAAAAAATTATTATCTTTTTAAATTTTAGGTTGTATTCCTTCAACACAAAACAGTTTTACACTACAAATAAAAAATTATAACTTTAGCCATGGAAATTGATATTTTGTTTATTTTCGTAACTCAAATCTAAATATAGCTACAACAACGACCAATTGATATTATTGTAGCTAGACAACAATGGCTAATAACTAGGCACTAGGCACTGATTGGTAACACAGAAATTTTATGGTTAATAAACTTTAACATGTACTCCTTTTCCTTACACATTTTAAAATGTATTCCACACATTTGATTATGTTCTTAAAAACCGAATATCTAGCAATTTACAAATCACATGTTTTGATGCCGTTTATACGTGTAAGGTAGTAATAGTATCTTCATGCTTTCCTAAGTTTCCTATCACAGAAAGACATTAAAAAGAATTGTTAAGAATCCATTTAATGGTTATTTAAAAGTTTGAATTAATTTATATAATAATACCTATCTAAAATATCTATTCTATGGTTTTGCTTTTTCATTGTACGCTTTCGTAAAACAATAATTTGCTAAGGCACCTATTCGAGTGTTCTTCTTCCACATTTGATAAGGATAATATCATAATCATTATCAACATGTTTCCATTCTTTACTTTTTTGAGGATGGCGTCAATGATAATCGAGTAAAAAAGAACAATAAAATTGCAATAACAACAACACAAGCTTAATCGAGTACTCATGCAGCTTATATAAGAGAAAAAAGCGAATAGCAAGAAACTATAACAACATACATAGTACATCGAACGATTGACTATACACAATATATATATATATATATATATATATATATCTATGGAAAAAAAAAACTTATGCTTAGCATCATTTACAATCAATGCAACGATTGCAAGTGGGATGGTGAAGTCATATAATTATTGCAATACATTAC
The DNA here is from genome assembly GCA_900406565.1 of Turritis glabra. Taxonomy (NCBI): domain Eukaryota; kingdom Viridiplantae; phylum Streptophyta; class Magnoliopsida; order Brassicales; family Brassicaceae; genus Turritis; species Turritis glabra. Next base: position 2,525,309 of record OVBN01000239.1, read on the forward strand.
GTTTCTCAAAGTTTTCCTATTTGGAAGAAACCTATGCATATAAAAACAGAGTACTACAATGTTATGGAGAGAAACCACGATGAATTTGAATGGACCAAAAACAAGAAGCATAAAAAGACTCCATATATATAATTTTTCCACTGGTGAAAAAAAAGGTGAAAAAAAAAAAAACTTATATTTTTACCACTATCTATATTTAGTCTTCCCAATCCTGTTCACTAGTCCACTAATCGTATCAATTAGATGGCGATCACAAGCAATACACATCCACCAAACTAGTAAAAGAATGGAAAAGTATATATAATATAGATTAACCACTCCAGCAAAAACTAATGAACATAACAGAATCGTTATAAAAATCAGACTCACTTACAAAGCCTACACTGAATCATGAAGAAGCTAAGGAATATGCAATCTAAAAGGAATTGATCCGACGAGCAAACAAGACAAATTTGAACCTAAACCATCCAATTAAATCTAGAAATCAAAAGTAAAATCTTTTAAAAGTAATTCTTTCATTGATATTGGTATAGCCTCTGTATCTAATCAGAAGTCTCTGCATTTTCACATGTGACTTATTATTAACTTTGTTACTGAATATGCCTTAGCATTGGATTTCAAGAACACACCAAAGATTCCCCTATTTGTGAACTATGTTTGTCTTTTTGAGTTACAATATATTATGAACTGTCAATTAAATGATGAACAGTTCAAGTACTCTATAGAACAGGAGGTAGTTTAATGATATATGATTAGTGAAAAAGTTTTTTTCAAATTAATCTTGTTTCATTTCATCATTTCGCTTTTGCCTTTGTTTTGTTGTGCACAAAATCCTGTCTCTACAAAAAAAGGGACTTTGAAACATTGTCCTAATGAAGTTTTAGCTTTTTAGTACTCGGTGTGACATTTCAGGTTGATGTGTTAAGCAAAATGAGGCGTCCAAATATCATCACGCTAATTGGAAACTGTCCAGAGGGGTGGAGTCTTGTCTATGAGTGAGTATCTTCCCGATGGAAGCCTTGAAGACAGTCTTAATTGCAAGGGCAACTCTCCACCCTTGTCATGGCAAAATCGTGTACACTGAGATATGCGCAGATCTTGTCTTTCTTCATTCCAATAGAGCTCATAGCTTAGTACATGGTGATTTGAAGCCAGCAGATATTCTTCTCGATGCCAATCTCGTTAGCAAGTTTAGTGACTTTTGAACTTGCTCGCTACGTCATTCTGATGGAAGCAAAAGTCCATACTCCATCTGGCCTCTTTCAGTGATAAATTTAATATCTGGAATAAATACTTGTGATGTTTAAAAAATGGAACCTCATAATTTTCTTCTCCATGTAAAATAAACATAGTTTAAACCCATATCAAGCACCTACAATGTCATGATCACATAGGTTTACCCACGAATGATAAATTTGATTAGTACACCACTTGAAATGACAACAACAAAAACGCAACATAATCTAGGCATAACTAGTGAAGGACAGGTAACTAGAGAGACATTGGAGGGATCCAGTAAGGGAGGAGTGATGCTGACGAGAAGGCTGAGGGAGACTTGGGACGGAAGGAACGTGGTTTTCTAGTGGCGATATCGTAAACACCATAGCCATCGCCTGCAAAATAGATTGAGTTAGGGTTTAGGCCAGGGAATGAGCTTGCCTTGACACAGAAGGGCTCATTATTGCCTAGGAATATGCAGAGATTTCCAATGTCCTCTGTGTAACACATGACCCCTGTTTCTTCTTCCTCTCTAAACACCATGAATCGCTTTGTTCCGCGACACAAGAATGTCATCCAATTGCCTGGTTGGTGGTTCTGAGCGTACCACTTGATTAGGAAACGCTGGCCTGAGGGAGACTCCACAAGGTATACCGTCTTGGAACATGAGTCCAAGAGCTCCCACTCGGACTGGTTCAACTCAGGAAGGTTGCAAAACTGCAACTCTTGCAACTCAGAGCCCGTCATATCCTCCTCGAAGAAAGAATCCCAGAAAACCAAGAACTGGCCTCCAAAACTAGGAGTGTAGAACTTTTCATCTCTCTTTGAATACATAACCTTTGATTGATCAAAATATTGGAAAGGGGTTTTAAAGACGACCGAACCCGAGTCCTTGTGTTTGCCACCAGGCCTATTGAAATTGATCATAGGTCCTAAACACTTGACAGCCACTGCAAAATCATTGCGTTGATCAGGTGAACAAGTCATTGCAGCGTTAGTGATGGCATGCTGTTGGATAGCTATAGGTTTACCCAGGGGATGCAAAGGAATGTTTTTGACAGATTTGGAGCCCCAAGGATTGTAGTAGTCGGTAACATATATGGCTTTATATGTATTATCATCACACACGGCCTTGAAAACTCCCCAACCATGGGACATTCCGACCAGACACCCTTTACGCAACTCCATTGGTAATAACTTGTCTCGGACAATAACTTCATCTTCCTTGACCGGGTCAAAATAGTGGATATTGCTTGTTACATGAATATCCTCCCAAGAACTTCCATAATGTGTGACACAATACAGCAAGTAAGGGTTGGTGGTAGAGGAGGAGAACATCCGAAGGGTGTGACATCTCTAGGGGAAGCGTAAGAAGTAGACATCAGAAGAAGAAAACAGAGATTATACCAAAAAAAAATAGAAACAGAGAGAGAGATTGAAGAGATTTACCAGAGCAAGTTTGCGGAGAGAGGGTTTGGAAGAGAGGCTGAGAAGCAGAGACGACATAGCTTTGCTTTTGATATGTGAAAAATCGAAAAGAAGCAAAAGGGTTTTGGAGTTAGTCAACAATGAAGTCCCTTCTTGGAGATCAAATAATGTCCTTTTTCTTTTTCCCTTATTGTATAGTATTTTTTGACAAAGCAAAAGGAAAATTCTTGTGATCAAATTTGTACATAAGATTCTGTACTATGCACCAAGTATTCGTTTTCCTTTTTCACCCTCTCAATTATCATCACATAATGAATACGCCACATTTATTATTTCTACCCGCACCAACCACATCAATGTTTAAAATTTTAAAGTTTTATAATTTTATTCTTTTATTAATTATTTATGTAAAGAAAAAAAAAGATAAGTAAATAGTACAAAAATGAATACTTTTTTTACAAAACTTGTAAAAGAATTTTGTAAAGTTTTTCAAAATGAATACTTAAAAAATGAATACTTATTTTACAAAAATTTTGACTTCATTGTTGACTAACTCCAAAACCCTTTTGTTTCTTTTCGATTTTTCACATATCAAAACAAAGCTATGTCGTCTCTGCTTCTCAGCCTCTCTTCCAAACCCTCTCTCCGCAAACTTGCTCTGGTAAATCTCTTCAATCTCTCTCTGTTTCTAGTTTTTTGTATAATCTCTGTTTTCTTCTTCCTCTTCTTCTGATGTATACTTCTTACTCTTCCCCAGAGATGCCACACGCTTCGGATGTTCTCCTCCTCTACCACCAACCCTTATTTGCTGCATTGTGCCACCCATTGTGGTGAAGAATCCCAAATGACAGAGTTCTTCATGTTTGACCCAGCCAAGGAAGAGTATTTCACCATCGTTGATAAGCCACTTCCGAAAGATTTGATTAAGTCTAGGCTGGTGGGAAGTTCCCATGGATGGGGAGTTTATCTCAGCTCCCCTGATTCCATACTAATCAGCAACTATCCCTCGAGCTCCAAATCAAACCCCAAGATCATCCCTCTGCCTCCTCGGCCTAATGTAAATGGTTCTCAAACTGAATTGGTAAGTGGTGTGGCAATGTCCTCTTCTCCTGAAGAGGAAGACTGCATTATTGCTGTCAAGTACGTGGGACGTCCGGTGAGTATATATACGCCCGGTCGAGACACTAAGGGGTTCCTCCTCGCTATGTCTACTAGATTATTCGATTATTTTGAGCAATCCAAGTTGATGTATTCCAAGAGAGATCAAAGGTTCTACATGCCAAGTTCTGGTGGCCACCACTTGTGGTCGTGGGGTGGTCTCTCATCCACCACGCCTCAGTACCATGAGTTAAACTTTCATAACCTTCCTCAGTTTTCCCATTCCGAGTTGCAGCTTTTGGATTCTTGTTACAGGGCACACGAGCTTGTGGAGTCTCCCACAGGACAACGTTTCCTAGTAAAATGGTATGAGGTTCGGGTTGTCTGTTTGCTTTTGCGGTTTCATGTTATCATTAGAAGAATATATTAACATGTTCTTTCTTTCTTTTTTTGGCTCTCCTTGGCAGGTATGTTCAAAGCCCTGCGATGAAGTCATTAAGATTCAATTGTGGCGGCACAAAGCGGTTCATGGTTTTTAGAGAGGAGGAAGATATGAACATGTGTTACACAGAAGACATTGGTGATCTCTGCATATTCCTGGGCAATAACGAGCCTTTTTGTGTCAAGGCCAGCTCATTCCCGGGCCTAAACCCTAATTCAATCTATTTCCTCGGTGAAGGCTATGGTGAAGGCTACGGTGTTTACGATATTGCCACTATAACCCCACGTTCCTTCACACCCAAGTCTACATCAGGTTTCTGCTCGCCACAAATAGTCCTCCCGTACTGGATCCCTCCAATGTCTCTCTAGTTAACCTCTCCTTCACTTGTTTTTTTTTGTTTGGCATCATTTGTTAACCTCTCCTTCAATTGTTATGCCAAGATTACGTTGCGTTTTTGTTGTTATCATTTCGAGTGGTGTACAAGGACGAGACTAATCAAATTTATCATCCGTGGTTAAACATAATGGAAAAGAGAAGTATGATCGGTTCCAATTTTTTAAACAGATCACTCATCTAGGATAGAGCTATGCTTCTGCATCCATTCTGTTTAACAAACGCATTGGTCGTGGACTCAACAACACATATAGATAAAAAAAGATTTAAGTTCTTAATTTCTGTTGTTATTGTCTAGTTGTTTATATAAATGGTAAGTAAAGTCGTGAAAGCAAGAGACGCGTCCCTTTTGTTAATATAATATACACAGTTGTGTGTACTCAAAAGAAATCGTGTTTGATCGTGTTCATCTACCAAAAATCCAACATATAATTGGTCATCTTTAGATTATTGAATAATGATTAGTGTGCTAATCCTGATTAGAGAGCGGTAGTATCAAAGGATTGCTTTACGTAGGAACAAATCTATATGGATTATTCCTAACGTTCTTTTTCCTCTTTAACTTAACCTTAAATGGTTACCTACTTCTCTCCAAATGACGATAGTAACCCTGATTCACCTGAGTAAGATGCCGACGAGTTCATGTCCTTTCTAGTAATTTTAAACCTTAAAAAGTAAAAAACTCATGAATCATTGAAATCATAACGATTCTTGCTTCCCTTCTCTGCGCAACGTTCCTGGGAATTCTCAAATCGAGTTGAATTTTGGAGAAATCGGAGCTTCGATTCATGCATCATGATGGATTCCTATTGATCATTTTCGAAATTTGTGAAGAAAATCTTCGTCTTCGCGTTCGACTCGCTGAATCGTGTTACGTTTTCTAGATTCGGCTGAGGAGTGATTGTTTTTTTTTTTCCTTTTTGAAACGATTTCTGAATAAAGAGGAGGAGAATCGGAGATGGCGGCAGGTGCAATGGTCACGGCCACAGGAGCACTGGTGATTCTCTACTTACTGAGCCGTCGGATCGTGTGGGCGAGAAATGGGGAAGATGATCCAGGAGGTGAATTGGGTAAATCAGGGAGATCCGGAAGGAGGAGGATTGTAAGGAGACCGGCTCAAGCGCCGGCGACTTGGCTTGAGACTATTTCAACTTTGTCGGAGACGTTACGGTTTACGTATTCAGAGACTCTGGGCAAATGGCCTATCGCCGATCTCGCTTTTGGTATTAACTATTTGATGCGTAGGCAGGTTTGAGCTTCTTTTTTTTTTTTTTTATCTCATTCTTCTTCTGGGTTTGAATTTTTTCAGTTGTATCTGTGAATTGTATGCATAAATTAGCGAGCTTGCTTTGATCTTTTGGTATATATGTTCTGTGACTATGTATGATTATTTGCTTAATTTAAAGAGTTGTACTTTTTTTAATGTACTCTCTGAGTCCTACCTACATCGTTTACTTTCCTGATAAGACATATTTGAGCTCTGTTTAGATATGTCTGGGTTGTTTGATTATCCTGTATGTGGAAATAATTTGCACTTTGTAGTGAATAGTGATGTGAAGCAATGTCACTATTTATCCTGCATCTGTGTTTTGCTTTTTATGCAGAGTGTATTTGTTTAAGATTCATTGGGCAATTTTGTGTGTAGCTAGTGACATTGCTTGCTTGCAATTTTTTTTTTCAGGGAAATTTTCCAACTGCTAGTGTTTACGCTGGAAGTAATTGTATAGAGTTAAAAGGGCCAGAGATTATCTTGGAGTTGACGGAGTTACTGAGATTTTTGACACTCTGTATGCTCTTCTCCAAGAAGCCATTTCCCGTGTTTCTGGAGACTGCTGGTTATACTCATGAAGATGTCCTTCTTCAGAAGCCTAAAGCAGGGGTAGGTCATGTCAATGTGATTTTTCTTTGTGCTATTACTCGTGATAGCTTGTTTATAATGACTATATACTTTCTTTTATGGAAGACCATTCTCGAAGCACTATATATTCATACTTTCTGGATAGATTGTCTTAGGAACATATGTTTTGGGAGGCTAACAAGAGTTTGTCTCACATAGATATTTTAATAACAGTATATATTCCCCATAATGATTGATCTTCAGTGTTGTTCCTCTATTAAAGATTGGACTTAACTTGTTACAAATAGTTTTATCCGTTGAATTGTATATTCGATAAAATGGCTATCATGCTGGTCAATCGGAAACTAAAAGAAAAGAGCTTGATAAGAGCTCAGTGCCAAGTCTTTTGTTTGGATGAATATTTTATACTTTTGAGTTCTGTTTTGTTGTTTTCGTTTATATCCGGAACCATGAACAATTGATTCTGGGAACCCTGCAGATTATGCAGCCAGCCTTCACGATTATACGAGATACCAAATCAAAATGTCTCTTGCTATTGATCCGTGGCACTCATAGCATTAAAGATACATTGACAGCAGCAACTGGTGCAGTGGTCCCTTTCCATCATTCAGTTTTGCATGATGGTGGGCTAAGTAACTTAGTTTTAGGTTATGCACATTGTGGAATGGTTGCTGCAGCTCGATGGATTGCTAAACTTAGTGTTCCTTGCCTCCTCAAGGCTCTTGATGAGAATCCTAGTTTCAAGGTTCAGGTAAATGCTCTGTATTTAGCGATACATTCTTGATTTACAGATTACTACTGCGTCTTCTGTTTTTACTAATTCTTTGTCTCGTTGTTATGACTGCTAGATTTACTACCGATAGGTGTAGATGACCTAGAACAAAGTATGTCGTTTACTTTTGTGATAATTCAGATCATATTTTTCCTTCTAACTTTCATTTGGAGACAGAAGTACTTTTCCCAGTTGCATTCCAGGGCATTATGTAGGCATCTGTCATACTAATCAAACTGCAGATGATATACTGTACAAACATCAGAGTCTATATAACTAATACTCACGTACTAATCTCAGTTCATTCAAGCATTCGTGTCAGAGAATGTTTTTGAGAATTTCACTGTTGAAATAGGAAGTCCTTTTTCTACTGTATTGTTTCTAAGGAGCATATATTGTGTCAGATCGTAGGTCATTCTCTTGGGGGTGGGACAGCTTCACTTCTAACATATATTCTGCGGGAGCAAAAACAGTTTGCATCGGCTACTTGTTTCACTTTTGCACCAGGTACACCCATTTTAGGAGTAATGATGGTATTTTCTTGTCTTTTATGTCATCTGCTCCTCTCCCTTAATTTTGATACCAAACTCTTTATACGTTAGTTAGTTCTGATTGTTACAATACTTTGCACTGAACTTTTATTGAACAACTTGCAGCTGCTTGTATGACTTGGGATTTAGCAGAATCAGGAAAGCACTTCATTACTACTATTATCAATGGATCTGATCTAGTCCCAACATTCTCTGCTTCTTCAGTCGATGACCTTCGCTCTGAGGTACGTGACCTGCTTTGCCTATATGCGATGCTAATCACACGGAATATATCCTTGTCCACCATCGGAATAAATGGTCCTAAAATAGTATAATATATTGCTAACCATGGTATATCAAACCTGCGTGCTTAACTAGATACTGCCATCGAGAGAAATGTATAGAGATATCATCTTTCCCTTCCTAAATGATTCATAGTCTTTTCAGATATCTTAGATATTTTCACTTTTTGGCACAAGTGCGTCAATGGAAAATTGAAACTATGGTCTTAGCTTTTAATCGTGATTTCTGTGGGTTCTTCCCATCTATGGTTCTCTAGTTTGTATCCACTTTTGCAAACATGGTTCAAATTTTCTCGTACACTATTTTTTGACACAGATAAGATCCTTTTTTCTATTTGGTGGCAGGTAACGTCGTCCTCATGGTCAAATGACCTGCTTGATCAGGTTGAACACACCAGGGTCCTTAGTGTTGTTTATCGGTCTGCAACTGCTATAGGATCTCGTTTGCCCTCTATAGCCAGTGCGAAAGCAAAAGTGGCTGGTGCTGGGGCAATTTTGCGGCCTGTCTCAAGCGGCACTCAGGTAAAATCTGTTGTAACACAATACAATTATCATGTGCAAAATGGTTGCGGCTTTATGAGTGAAGTGTGTATGTGGAACAACGAAATGTATAGATTCGTGGACAAGTATTTCTCTTGTCGTGATGATGTTGAAGAATGATTAATGGTGGAACATTTGTTCAGGTTATGCTAAAGCGTGCCCAGGATGTAGCGCAGGCCGTTGTGCAGACCCGTTCAACTCTCTCGTCATGGTCTTGCATAGGACCACGCCGTAGAGCTATTAGCTCCCAACTTAACTCTAAAGTCACAGACTTGCCAGAAGCATCCGCTCTTATACCCGAAAGAAGAAGCACTGAAGCTCTACTGGCTGAAACCGTAGTGATAGATCATAAAGGTCACAAGAAAACAGACCATTGTTCTTCATCAAGCAGCAGCGAATCAGAACGTGAAGACGCAGAAGAAGAAGAAGAAGAGCCATTGATTTCAATCGACCAAGTCATTGCTGAAACATCTTCAATAGAAGAAGACGTGACAGAAGGTGAGCTATGGGACGAACTGGACAAAGAGTTGACTCGACAGGAGAACGAAAGAGACAGTGAAGCCATGGAGGAAGAAGCAGCAGCAGCAAAGGAGATAACAGAGGAAGAGACTGTAATTACAGGCGGGGGCGGCGATTCCTCCACGGGACAGAACCAGAGTCCGGTTTCAGCATCTTCAATGGACTTGATAGAGAACCAGCGGTTTTACCCGCCTGGTAAGATAATGCACATAGTGTCTGTGACTGAGACAGAGTCTGAAACAGAGCGTGATGAAGTGATGGTGGTGGGGATGACGACGACGGTGGAGCGTGTGAGGATATATGAGACGCCAAGAGAACTGTACAGAAAGATTAGGCTATCGAGAACAATGATAAATGATCATTATATGCCAATGTATAAAAAGATGATGGAACTCTTAATTACTGAGCTCGAGTGTGATCTACACTCTTCATGAGCTTTCTCTCCTCATCAACTGTACATTATAAATATTTATACAGAGTTTACATTTTTTCTCAAATGTAGAGAGATATTAATGGAATAACAGAATTCTTGGTTGTGATTGTTCTTGCTGCTTACCGTTCAACACTTATCAGACCTTTATTGATTATCTAAATTTCAAACAATAGTCTCCATTTGAATTTGATGCACACAACACTCGTATCATGAAGATCCATGAGTAGTTCATAGTTAATGTATTGGTTTTCAGTTCGATTTTTGTTCTGTTTTGATGCAATTGGAAGATGGCGCAGTTCGTTATGTTGATTTATACGGAGTTCTCGAATATAGTTGGCGTATGCTAAATGGGATAAGTCTTGTTCAATATAAAATTGGACTGATCCGGTTAGGTGAAGCTTCCCTCAAAACGTCATCTTCCTTTGGTATGGGCAGAACCTCGATTGGGAGATCGAGGCTTCCAAAAATTGACGGGCAGGCCCAACCAAAGTAAGGCCAGGCCCACTCGCCTTTTAATTATGTTCGTCAAATTATGTGTCGGCACGATCCGCCGTCTCTAAACGATCATTGACGGATCATCCTTCACCTCTGACAGAAACGGGTTACATAAAATGACAAAACTTATTCCTTTTTATAGGCCGAAGAAACACAACCCTTTTCTAAAACTCCCGATGTGGGATATTGAGCCTTTTTTTTTGATTACTTTTTGGTAGCAAATAATGCCAAAACTCGGATTTTAACGAGAACCACAACATATACTTTTGTCTTGGGTTCCCTTAAATTAAAGCTGTAATTTAAAGCCTATCAATTTATTTATTTATTTTCAACGTTTGAAGTTTGATAGAAGAATCATCTTCTTATTTTCAGGTTTTTGATCAACCTCCATATCTAGACTTGAGAGCCTCCGGTGGTTCTTCTTCCATGATACCAGAACCTGTGCTGCTTAAATACTCTCTGATGGTTGTTTTTCGATCTCCCAAGAATGTATGATCCAGAAAGTTATTGTAAGCCTCATCTCCTAGATTCTTAGCAGCCAACACACTGCAAACACAGAAGAAGATCTTCAACATATAAGAATCTTTAATCTAGATACAGAAGAAAGCCATGAAATTTCTTATCCAAGTACCAAAATTTGAAGAACCAAGTTTTGGTGTAACAGAATTAGTTGTTATTTCGGCCAACACATGTTTCTCTCATTTTCATTTGAAACAAGTTAATGGTTGCTGGTTTGTTAACTGATCATTTAGCTACAAAGTTGGATAAAAAATCTGTAGTAAGGAGAGTGTACCAGTGTCTTAGATAGAGACGGCAAGGTAAGATGTCGTCCCGCCATATCTTCTCGATGTTGTACCTTCCATAATGCTCAAAGTAAGTCTCTTTGTTTCCTGCAGAAAACAAATTTTATAAGAGCTTGAACTTTTGAGACATTTAGATAAGATTGATATAACGTGAGGGGCCTAGCCTTTGCATCTAATCTGGAAAAACTCCTCATCACTGTATCGACCACAAAGTACCTGTTTATGCCTCAAAAACTCAGACTTGGCAAAGAGTAAAACAAACAAAAGAAATGTCACTGAGAACAAAGATTTGTTTAAACTAGACGAACCGCAGAATTGGTGTAAGGTTTGCCTTCCAATGTTTCAGGAACAACCTATGTGTGAGGAAAACAACATATGACAGAGTGACACACAATAAGACATATCTATCATTGAATATCTTGGAACTAGGAGAAGACGAGGAACTAGTGACTCACAGCAAGAAACCGGAATTCAAACTCCCTTTGTATAAAAGCCGGAATCTGTATTTTGATGTATCAAAACCGTCAAGAGTATACACTTGTATAACACAAGATTGAAGCAATTTTTTCAGAGTTATCTTTTGGTACCTCAGAGCTTTTGATCTCAAACACAGTAACCACAAGGCGATCTCCTTCACATGGCTCTACACTCAAGCTTGAGATCTCCTGTTTCATTAATAAAACATAATTGTATTCTCCATAACCTATGAAGAAGAGCCTTTGTAACATCTACAATATCTAAGCCTTTGGCATGATTCATTCACATAAGTTTCTAAAAAGTCCAAAATTTTTCCAATACAGAACCAATTTTTAGCATGAGAAAAAGATCGAATGAGACCTTAGTTTCAGGATTCGCGATCCCACGCTCGAAGAAGATCGGAGCAGAGTGGGCGAATACTCGCCGGAATCCTTGCAGTTTCGCGATTCTGAAATTCTCCAGATCTGGGAATGTACTCCTCGCGCTTCTCTCTATTAAGAACACAAGCAACCAAATCATTCTCGATGATCTCAATCATACACAAACGTAGGAGAAAGAGCTGAAAGTGTACGAACCGGAGAGAAGAGAACCGAAGCCAGTTATGGAGATCCGATTCTCCGATGAGAGAAGCTTCTCGAAATCAGATTCATCTTGTAATTCCATCACCTGCGACAAATCTGAACCGCGGATGTCACGGGACATGGCCTCAATTGATCGCCGGCGATCTTGTCGTCTCCTGGAAGAGATCGACGAGGCGGTGATACGCGGAGGAGAGGCGCGTGTTTGGCAAGTACTCGAGGGAAGCGCGTAGGAGAATGGTAGTGATGTGAGTGTGAGTGAGAGAGTAAGCATCGGAGAAGAAGCCGAAACAAGAGAAATGTGAAAAGTGGGCAAAAGTATAAAACGTAAATTACGAGATATTTTAATTCCAATAAAAATTATGAGATATAATATTTTAAATATAAATTACAAAAGTCATCATTTTTGCTGACAAAAAAACAAAAAAAACGAAGCCATTCTATATAGCACATAAAGCTTTGTCTTTGATATAGCTTAACTGGATACTGGAGTTTTGGTGTGAATTTTTCTGAGTTTCCATTGTTTTATCTTTGCCAAAGTGTTCTCCACTTTCAAAATACGTGCTTCCATCTTCATTGCTAGCTCCTTTATTGCAAGCTTTCTCTGCTTCAATCGCTCATCATCATCTACTCCATTAGAAGGTTTTGAAGCGTTTTTGTTTAAATCATTCTCTTCACTCTTTTGCTCTGTTTCTTTCGTTGCTACAGTCTCATTAAGCGTTTGAGGAAGGCCTGAAACATTGTTATCCACTTCAAGTCTACTCCTTTCTCCTTCAGTATTCTCTATATCAACACACTTCTTCCTAGATTTGATCCTCTGAGCAATGGTTGCAATCCCATCCTCAATAGCATCATCTTCTTCCTTCTTAGCTACTCCATCTGAAGGATTTGAGGAGGAGTTCTTTTCATCATCCTTTTGCTCTGTTTCTTGTGTTGCTACCGTCTCATTTCCATAAGTAAGCTTTTGATCAAGGTCTGAAACATTGTTACTACTTCTTTCTCCTTCAGCATTCTCTGCATCACTACACTTCTTCCTAGATTTGATCCTCTGAGCAATGGTCATGTTATCATCATCTTCTGTCTCAGCACTCTCATCATCCTCATCAGCTCGCTTGCGTCTCTTGTTTGTCAAATGCTTGCCTTTCTTCATTTTATCATCCAGCTTCTGAAGGACTTGGCTCAATGGCACTACCTTAAGAGGTACATCATCATCACTATCATCATAATGATCAACTGTACTGCTTACATTGAACGTTTCGGTTGATTCTTTCCGCATCTCTGAAACCGATTTCGTCCACCAGTCTCGGTATCTTGCAGTAACTGAAGCTGTGGCAAGACGAGAAGGAACGTATAGCCTTAAACCATCAAGAGATCTGTTGTAATCATCCCATGCTTCTTGTTCTGTGAAGTTTCTGCTGTGATTAGTAACCAAAGCAGGAAGATCTTGCGCCAATCCGAATTGCATCGCTACTCGGTTTGGATAGTAGTTCTCTACTAAACCAATACCAAAAAGCTTAGAAACTCTCACACATCTAGCAAACGACACAAACACATCATCATCATCATCATCACCATCAAGACTCTCGTCAATCCTCACCCACTTAGCATCTTCAACATAAAACCGAGTTGGGTTCCAGTTCTCCAGATGTTCAGTGTAGGGACGCCAATCAAAATTGCCATCAAAAAGAATCAGTCCCACATTCCCAAATCTCTGTTTCAGACCGCTCCATTGAGCAATTCTAGGTTTACTCCTTGGAATCACCTTAGCTTCTGGTCTTATGCTCTTGAACCTCTCCCATATCCATACTTGGACAAGCTTAAACAGAGAATTGGGAAAAACATTTTGCGTAGAGGCTAAAGCACAGATTTGAGTCAAATCATTGTATAGGTTTGCGAGAACAGCAGGAGCTAAAGCAACCCTAACAGCTATGGGGAAGACATCACTGAAAATGGAACGGCCAGCCTTGTCTGGAAACACAAATTTCGAAAGCCATAACACTAGAAATGCTTCATGCTCCATTTCACCATCTACAAAGCTTGAAATCCATGAATCCTGCCTCATACGCTCCTCCGTTCGTGCCTCCAGTTTCTCCACTGCTTCTTTCATCTCTGAGCTTTCAAGAGGAGCAAACACAGACGAACCCAAAACCGAAAACCCCAGAAGCACATTTACATCCTCGAGGGTTATGGTTGCTTCACCCCAAGGGAACACAAAGGTATTGGTTTCAGGACACCAATTTTGAGCAAGAGAGAGAATCAAAGACGGGTTTTTGTGGATTTTGTAAGTCGATGCCTTGATTGCTTCAAAAATCCCAGATTTTAACCAAGTGGGTTTGTGTAAAGCAGCCATTTTTTTAGCCCAAAACTGAAACTTTTTGTTCGGTAACCTCCACCCACGAAAGGAAACACACAAAGATGAAGCTTTTAACTCTGGACAAGGAGCTGGACGAAGCATACCTTCAATGGAGGTGACACAGGGTTTTAAGAAGTGAGCTTTTTTGATTATAGGTAGACTGTTGTTCTCACTGTAAGACACCATGAGTTCTTCTCTCTCTTCAAAGAGATCTTCATCAATGGGTGTTGAATCCATTTGGAGAAGAAGACTGAACCCCAAATCTTTTATTTTTTTAGTCTCTTTCTCTTTTATTTTTGTTTTTGTTAACGTTTGGACTTTGGAAGTGAAGCCATGAAAGCAATGTTGCTTGCTACTCACAGGTGGAACATGTCCTATATTTGGTAACTGAATTTGGAAAAAGTAACTAATAAAACAAATAGAAGAAAATAATTTCATTTATTTAGAAATCATTTCAGTGCTTTGCAGTTGGTGACGTGTGAGCGAAGATTTTAAAAAGTGAAAATAAATTTGCAAACTAACAATAAATTTCCGATTTTTTAGTTTCACCCTGACGAGTATTTTAGTTCTACTTCAGTTATGGTTGTAACTAGAGAAACACTAGACCAATATGGGCTCTTTGTTAGTTTCAGTTTTCATGCTTTTATTAATTGAAACTATCGACAACGGATAAGACTCATTCAAATTAGCCAAATTGTTTCAAGACTGATTTGTATCATAACCTTTTCGACCAAAGGCAACAAGTCCAAAATCATGTACTTATAACATTAAGGAACTGCTATATAATTAGGACATAAATTTGCTTTTTTTTTTTTACCGTATCTTTTATGTGAAAGCTATTAAAATCATGTTTAACAATTAAAAAGTGTATATCTAGAAATATTTCCATATTTTCAAATATTTCTTTTATTTATATATATTTCTTTTCCTTTCTACAAAATCTTAATATAAAAAATTATTATAATTTCAAAAATGTTAAGTAATGAGATAGCTAATTGCTATTGCTCGTTTTAAATCCCATGTGGACGGGGTCTCAGAAGCTCATAACTTCTACTTTTATGTAGTATAGAAAATTAGTATAATTTCAAAAATGTTAACTAATGAGATGGCTAATCGTGGTTGGTCGTCTAAAAAGGTTATGTGGACGGCGGTTTGGCTTTTATATAGTATATAGATTTAAAAGTTCTTTGAAAAAGATTCTCTAGTTCTATTGTTTTAGCCACCAGATCTCGATGTTTTAAGACACAACGCGCGCCTGACACAAATTCTTCTAGAGGTTGTGGGCTTCAAGTTTATTAAATAAGCTTCGTGTCACGGCCCAAATTCGTCCTATGCTCTACAGGCTGAGTCCATGAGGTTTATCCACCAACACTTAGAGAATTCCAAGCTTTCTTTTTTGTATACTTTCTAGAATGTTCTAGAAGTCTTGGAGAGGAAGTAGAGAATCTTGTAGAAGAAGTAGACGATTGAGAAGGATCTAGAGAATTGATTTCCACCGTTAGATCGATTCAATCCTCACCATCCATTATAGAGGTGAACGTGTATATAAAGGGGTAGAATCCTTCATTTGTAATCATCCAAAAATTTCTAAGCAATACATGCAAATACCTCTGTAAGTTTCTCTCTATAAGTTCGTTTTCTTTCTCTAAGTACCAAAGAGTCTTTCAGAGTTACTGACTTAGCAACCGCGAGGGATGGAAAGGTGCTAAAACCGCACGTTCTGAGTTCCGGGGAAATCTAAAACGACCCGACCGTTTTTTTTATACAATAGTTAATATCCCATAATATCAACTATACTCCCAAAAAAAAATTAACACAATAAGACTCGCTCTTACTATCAACTTCAACCAATCGAATTTATTATGCATAATAAAAGTTCGACATAACAATACAATAAACCAAGTCCTAATCATCCTCCTCCTCACCGACTCCATTCCACGATTACAATTTATCTTTTCCTGCAACAAAACGATGAGTTGCGTAAGTATTATCACAAATACTTAGTGAAACTGTCCTCCCATCTACGAGCTATACACATAAGCAAAAGATCACAAACCGCCCAAACATACATGAAAAACAACCAAATCACACAATTCACACAATTGAGCCACTTATCTTTTGGCTTCAAAACCGCCACGTGGAGTCCACACCCACCAACCGCTTCAAAACTCGTTTTCTGTTCGATAAATATTTTTTTTCGGAGCTCTTAAGATTAAAAGCCTCAACCGTGAGAAAACACATTTATCCCGGACTTAAACGGATCAAAAACATTTCAAATATATATTTACCTTTCTCTATATATATTTCTCCGACAAAAGTCCATTTTTCGGGAGACGAGCGTTACAAAATCAGTCAGTAACATTCGACTCTCTCTCACTCTTACTTAGAATTTGACTGGTTTGCAGCAATTGATATGTTGCGTTTTTACACACTTTTGTACATTGTTTTAATCCGTTTTTGTGTTGTTTAGTCTTGTTTTTGTTTGTTTTGCGTGTTTTCGGTTTTGTTTTGAGTTTTGTATAGGAAACGGGAACGTTGCTGGAAAGAAGCGCTACAGAGCATGTTCGGGTCACGTTAAGGAGGATTTGTGCAAAAATAACACTTGGATCGATCGATCCAACTCTTCGTCCGTTCGCAGCAACAAGAGATCGATCGATCCTTCACCCGGATCGATCGATCCAGATATCCACCCGATCAAAAGAGCTGACCGATCGATCCCCAGCTCTGACGTCCAAAATATTCACGTGCAGATCAATCGATCCTTCATTGGATCGATCGATCCACACATGTGTCGGCCAGCCACAATGTTTTCCCTTGACTTTAGTGTGAAAAAAGTTTGTAAAAATAAACTTAAATACTCTAAGTGTGCAACATATCTCAATACCATTTTTTATCTAAGTTTTTGTCATCTTTCTTTATGTTTTTCTCCCTTAAGAACACCAAAAATATCAAGAACACAAATCTCTTATATTGAAGAAGTTTTCTTAATTCTACTCTTAATCTCTTTGTCTTTTCATTATGAATGCTTGTATGGCTTTAGATTTTGCTTTAGTTATGTGTGAGTAGACTTTTATTGGGTTTT
Organism: Turritis glabra; assembly: GCA_900406565.1. Classification (NCBI taxonomy): domain Eukaryota; kingdom Viridiplantae; phylum Streptophyta; class Magnoliopsida; order Brassicales; family Brassicaceae; genus Turritis; species Turritis glabra. The sequence continues at coordinate 2,542,630 of OVBN01000239.1, forward strand.
AGGGTTCATAATGGAATTTAGGAGTGATGTGTTAGACTGAATGTTTATAGCTTTCATATGTTTGGGTTCTTCATTTCATACAATTTTAATGGTAGAATTAGCTTAATCTATTAATTCTTGAACCCAGAGAAACTCATACACCAAAAGTGAATTTTGAAGTTCTTTGATCCATGTGTTTATGAGCAATATACTCCTAGCCAACGACAGTTGATGTTAGGAAGTATTGTGACTCAATGAACTTGTTCGGTAATGCTAATTCGGTTAGGAAGAAATCAAACGACAGTTTAGTTATCGAATAATCGAATTTAGAGATTAGTGTCATGACAGTGGGTGAGTCTACCTTATGTTTATGTTCTAGAACGGTTCTGTAAGTTTTTAAATTTAGTTCATTTCAGTTTTCCGTTAGTCTAGAATTCCCCGAAAAACCTTAATGCCCAATGCTTTAAAATCATCATTTTCATTATTTTTATAAATTGCTTTCATGTTTACAAGTTACAAAAAATTAAAACTCAAAGATTTAGCTAAGAATGAATCCCGTAAGTTTTTAGTATAACCATTGGTCCTTGTGATTCGACCTCGTATATACTATCTAACGGTTAGTTGTATCGAGTAAAATTAATACCGTAAAAAAGATACAATCAGCAATATAACTATATATTCCAACGGTTAGAAGAATATGTCGAATCCGGAATGAGGTGTCCGCAATACCCACGTGAATAATTAAGATAAAAAAAAAATTCTCAAAACTATCTGAGGTTTTCTTGTATTGGATATAATTCTTACCAAAATTAATGAGAGTTTAGGTATCCATACTTTTCAATACCGGAAAAATGGTTTATTTCAACTCCAACAATTTTTTCCGGTGTCTTTTTCTATCTGAATAACGGTTGAATGTCTTTTCCTTCCCAAACACCTTAAAAATTCAGAAAATATATCTTAACTCTTTTATTTGTGCGTAAATCAGAGTCGTCGACAACTGCTGTTAATCAACCGTGCCGTTGTAGAGGATGACTCATCAGACACGTGTGATGCCGAGATGACATTGCATACACGCAAAACGACGTCATTTTATATTAGGGAATTCAATTTTTTTAAATTGTGCAAAACCAAGAATCAAACCTCAACCTTTGAATGACCTCTACATAGAATACCAATTGAGCCACAATTATTTCAGATAAAGAAGAAACAATTATATTTATAGAATCTTTCATATTCTCATTAACACATGTAATTAAACATCTTCCTCCATTTGAGCTCCTTATATGTAATCCTATCTCGTCATACACTGTGAGCTGAGTCATCTTCTATAACGGTTGACTAACATTTGTTATCCACAGCTATAACTTATGCACTAATTGAAGAGTCGATATCCGCTATTACAGTCTCAAAATCAGAAATAGGTAATTTCTTTGTAGCATCTTGGAACATAAATCTATTGCAAAGTGAATTACTTGGTGACTAATATGTAATAACTCTTAGTTTTAAAAATTCATATAGCGGATATATTGATCCGTTCTACATATTCCAGTTTCAGAATTATTAGAGTTTCATTAACCTGAGAAGAATTTGAGATCCTCGACATAGATTTTAACTCGTCCATCATCTCCTTTTTTTCTTCAAGATTATAAGTTGATTTTATGGAGATGGCAACTCTTTTTAAACACCTAGAGTTAGCAAGAATGTATCTTACGAGTTCCTTCTCTTCGCTTCTTCCTCCATATTTTCTCCATTCAAAGATCTCGAGATGGGTTAACATGCATTTCGGAACAGAACTAGGACGGTTCCAAGAAAGTGGAAAATCTTCATCCTCAAGTAGACCGTGTTCCTAGTAAGATACAAGAAATTAACCCTGTTTTAGTTCACCAAAATTGCAAACGCCGTTTTTGGAATAATAGGAAGAGTACGAACCTGGTCAATAAGAAGCAGTTTCAGTTTCGGAGAGTTTTGAACTAAAACCATAAGTGGTTCCAACCAGTCAAACTCATATGGTATTATCCTACACTCTACAAGCTGAGAGAAATTAATGGTGGTACAACACTTGACCTGCAATGAATATTACTACATAAGTGGGCGTTGGAAATATGATCACTAGAAGCATATGTAACATTGAGAAAAATATCACTACTTACTGTTAGTTTGTTCAAAATAATATCAAAAAATATGAGCGAGGAGAGATATCTCACAGACTTGTCACTTAGGTAAAATCCATGTTTTATACTTGCTTTCTCAAGGCGAGGTGTGTTCTCAATCGAGCAAGAGTCTGTCGAATAATCCCAAATTATGATATTCTTTAGAGCAGGAGAATCAATAACCAAAGACCCTCTAATATCTTCTTTAACTTCCTTATGTTCATACTCATACAGTAAGGTCTCTAAAGAAGATATTTTTAATTTGATATCTGTAACGTTGTCTTCTTTACATCGTCTCAAATGTAAAATTTTGAGAATAGGACAACCTGATAGAAGGCCAACAAGAGAATCTTCGTCTTTGTAAACGATAGAGATAAGACAAAGAAATTTGAGGGATGGGAGAGAAGCCGGACAAACAATGTCCACTAAAATCTTGTGGGAAAGATTCAGATAGACGAGCGTGTCACATGTGTAAAGGCTCTTAGGAAAGTTGATAGGCTTTGATGACCAATTGAGCTCAAACGTTAGTCCTTGCACTTTGCGATCAATCGCATGTGTAATCCACTTTCCGACATCTTCATCAACAGGACATCGTGGGCCGAGTCTTACAGATATATTTTCTAATACAGGTGCCTTGTGAATTTTCAAGGACTTATCAAGAAACTGCCAAACACTTTTGCGTTCACCATCAATAACGTCGTCGCTCTCTTTGTAATCGAGTTTTGGCATCATCGTCCAAATAGACAACCACCGTTTTGACAAAATCATGGTAGCCACTGCATCTTTTGTTGGGACAAGCAACAATATTTGCACAAGCAAATCATCGGGTAAAGTATTGATCATGTTTTCACCTACAATTTTCATCAATTAAACTACACAAGGAACACGATCTCGACGCAAATGTTATGAATTAGTTATACGCACAAACCCATTATATATTGGAATTTTATTTTTAAGAATATCAAAAAATAAAACCTATTAATTTTTTTACTAAATAATTATAGATTTTCTTTCACAAGTAACCTTTTTATATTGCTTATGTGCATAATAATTTAGTTAAAGTTTTGAGATTAATACCTTAAAATAATAAATTATAAATTATGTAGGAAGGGAGAGAATTAGGAAAATAGGAAAACAAATAAATGTATTAATAGTTTTGTATTTTTGAAGTAGATAAATGGTGAAGTTCATATTGTATATATCTAAAAGTAATTGATATGTGATAATTTAAAGAATTGAGTATCTTCATATATATGTTCAATATAAGTACACAAGGAAAACATATCTTGAGGCAGATTTTTTGAATTAGTTAGACACAAACACATTATATATTGTTATTCCCTTTCATAAAAATATTAAGAGAATAAATATTAACTGTTAACATTTTTATAAAATAAATCTATATTTGCCTCTTAAAAATTGCATTTCTTATATCCATAAAAAATTAAAAATAAGAAAAAATAAGAGAATATAAATTAAAGTTCAGTGTATTTCTAAATTAAATAAATACTAAAGTTCAATGCATGTCCTTGTTGAAGTGATAAGAAATTTATCCTAATTAAAATTTAGAATATATATATCTCTTCTAAATCAAAATTAAAAACTCAAAAAGTAATAATAAAATTTTGTTATTTTTCATTTTAATTTTATAAGCAGAAAATATGATTTCATTGAGAACCATAAAAAGATTAAAATAAAATTTACCTTTGGCACAACGCTACCATAAAGTACTGTCTAGCTTAGTAAAAACTAAAAATGAAACGACAGTTTTGAACTCATAATTATAATGTATAAGCATGTCGAGAATTATGGGAAGGAAATACCAAGTTACGTCGGATTAGATAATTTAAGTTTCTAACTATTTAGTTGATCTATCTATAATCTATAAATCAATAAAGCATATAGGAACTTGACCAGCCAGTTTTGAAAAATTTATATTCGTGAATCCTAAATTATGGATATACAAGGGAAATATCAACCATTTTTTGAAAAAGGGTTTTCTCGAATATCAACCATTTTCTTAATTAGGAAAAGAATTCATCGATGAATTGGTCCTCTCGTCAGGCCTACACGTCCCGACAACCTCTCGTAAGCTCTCTAACTCGTTTCACTTTCCAATTTCGATTTGCTTCAACAGCTCACAAGGTTTCAGTTTTGGGTCGGATAAGATTTGGTCTCTGTTTCATTCACTTCAATTCTTCAGTGCTGCCAAACGAGTGTGAGTCTCTCTCCTTCATTGTCTTTGCTGAATCATATTTGTTCGTTAGGACCAGTCGTCGTCTGTTTACTATGACCAGAATATCCAAGATGGGTTATATGACCTAGAGTTGGATGCACAATTGGATTCTTTAAGGCATAGCCTTAATTTGGTGAGACAAAACAGTTCTATGTCTGGTACTTTGATCTTTGTTCTTATACGTTATTGTTTCTTTAAGTGAGGTACTTTTGTTTCAGGTAGGAAAGAGGTCTGCTGAACTCAACTCCGAGCTCCAGGCTTTAGAAAGAACCTCGGTTTTAAGGGAACGCTTTGTGAGACTCGTTAATGAGGCTTTGGAGCTTTATGATGACTCTTCTATGGATGAAATGTTCAAAGGTAATCAAGATGCATACTTTATTTAGTCTTTGATATATTGAGATCTCTCGATTCACTTCAATGGATTGAGTTGGCTATGTTTTATATATTAGTTCTTGATGACCCTGAAAAATCTTCTCCACATTGCATGTCAGTCATGAACATGACCAAATCAACATTTTCTCCGCTGCTAGCTAGTATATTGAGTAATGTCCTGGTCTCACTTAGAATATAGATGTGATACATCCCTACCATTTTCTGGAGATATACTTCTGATTGGTTTTGTTGGGATCTCGTTTAGGATTTTAATATTTGGCATATATTATCAGGTAGTGCTCGTCCATTTTTTCTTTTTTCTTTTCTGTAGATGGCAAAAGTTGCATCAGAACTCCGTGTTAGGGTGAAAGCCAGTGAAAGCGCTAAAGCAGAGAGGCTAAAGAACCATGGCAAAGAGTTTTTGGTAACATAATTTATCATTATTGTGATATTACAAAGTTAGAATAATAAGACATGCTTATCATCTTCCTTCGTTTTATACAGCAAAATCCAATTAATAATTTTTCATGTAAATTGTAAAATGTAGAAACGATAAAGATAAACATATTACTTCTACAAAGAAAATCAATTATTTTCAACCCCAAAATTTCTCAACACAGATAACTTCTTCGCCTTCTTCTTGGTATCCCCAGAAGCCAAGCCAAGATAGAAGACCAATGTATCGGATAGTTCTTTCTTCAACGGCTCATGAAGAAAGAAAACTGGTGAAAATGAAACGGACGAATGTTCAAGAGATCTTTGACAAATCCAAACGATGAATCAAGATCGAGGAACACATTGCACTTTCTTTCGGTTCACAATGAGTACCAAGAAACCAGTACCAGGCAAAGATGGGTTTCTTACTCTGCTCGTTGAGGTGCTGGTACTGGTGTAGCTTTCTCTGCTTCAGGCCCCTATGAGGTGTCCAAAATAAAAGCAACCGAAATTTAACGAAGGAAATAATAATAAACAAAAGACCTATAATAAAACATGATTTTATTTTTACTCACCTCAGCCAACCGCTTTTCGCTTCTTGCAAACTTTCTCTCTCTGCTAAACTTGTGCATGCTTTCCATAAGAACACGCTTGTTCTTGTAAACTTTTCCTTCCACCTTCATGAACAAGTCATGGTACACGTGCTTGTCGATCTTCTTGTCCTGACATAACTTTTTTAGCAAGCGTTTTAACATTTTCAGCATTCTCATTAAAAATTTCATTTTTCGCCGCATCGCCTCCACTGTATTCTTACCTGAAAACCAAAAAAACTTTCTAAACAATCTCCTTCATACATTATATTACAGTACTTTCACATGAATCACCAAACCAGAGTAGTAGTCCAAAAGACTACAGTGGTACCGAGAACATAGTGGTCACTAAATTACCAAAATGAAAAGACCTACAAAAGATTATTTGATACAACATTTGCTTTCAGACTTACCGTAACCAGGAAGACACTTTCTCCTTGCACGAGAGCGTGAGTGGAACTTGATCGACACCATTTCTTATCCCCGTGAACCCTCCTCCTCTTCGTCAGGATCGGCGGTGAAAAAAACTATGGACTACTTATAAAGAGATTATAATTATAACAGATTTAGGGTTTTTGGTATATCACTTTAACCCTAATTTCATGCGGTACCCGTTTCGTTAACAGATATCTTATCATCATGGGCCTAAACGACCTGACCTGTTTAATATTTGTTTATAAGCCCTAATCTAACTCAGTACTTTTACGTAATTTAAAAATATTTTTACATAATAATGTAAAAATAATAAATTACAAATATGTTTTGTTCTCGGATTGTAAATTTATATACTATAAAAAATTATATAAAATATTAATAATTAAATCATATAAAATAATTATATATAATATAATATATAATTAATAAATCATGGCAAAAATGAGGAATTGATATCTTTAGTAAAAGATTCATAAGGGAATCTTATCATGATTTATGTGGAAGATACAAATCATGATTTATGAAAGAACTTTTGATGATCTTAATATTTTGTGTATCTAAAAATATATTAACTAATAAATGGCATGACATGAGATGTAAAGTTTTACAAAATGAAGGTAATAATTTTATCTCCCTTCTTAATTAATGTATTGAGATAGTACAGAGATGCGAGGAAACATTTGTGGCTTAGTGTAGCTGATAAGGAACCGTATCTCCTCTTTATGCTACTGCGACTCTGCACTTTTAACATGATTTTTATGTAGGACATGTATGTCTACAAGCTACATACATATGCATGAAACGTGAAATGGACGTATACATATGTGGGGAAAAAAAGTCAATTGGTCTTCATCGTTAGGATTTGGTCTCCATTGTTATATTCTTTAATATTTCCTCTCATTTAGCATCCCATTCAACTCTTCTATTATTCCTCGACATTGCTTTTCCTCGATGTATAGAGACTTCAATTGGTCTGAATGTTTTAAAAGAAAAAAAGAATGATATTCCTTTTTATTCCTTAATTTTACTATTTAAAAATTATTTTCTCAACGTTTAGTCATGGGACCGTACATTATTTTTTATAAATTCACCATTGAAGATAAATTATGAAACAAAAATGTCTTTTTCTTCAAAACTGAATTTGCTATGGTTACTCTTCGGATCAGATTTTCAAGATCCTATGAATGGTTGAATTTGCTACTCATCGCAGACTATCTAGTCTAATAGCATACTTATATGATGTCTGTTAGATTGTCATACTACGAGTAGTGGAGCAGATTTATAAAAATGATAATATTACAATTTATAAATGAGTAATTTATAAAGTGTTCCTAAATTATTGTATTAAACAAATTTCAGCTTGGCATAATATTGTCGTGGACAAGATATATATGTTGTACCACGAGAAGCAAACTGGACTCACCACTGTCGCGCACCACACTCTGTCTTAATTCTCTATAAAGTAATTCAATGTTCTTTTTTTCTGGGTCAAAGGAATTCACTGTTCGTTTAAGATCTACATATACTGTCTTTTCTTGTCTTCCTTTACTAAAACAATAGTATATGTTCTTTGTGATGTCAACTTTCAGTTTCAGTTCAATTAACCATTTCAAAAGGGATAATCTAATAAAAGTGACTATTCATATGCAAAGTCAAGGGAGAATTCCAAAAAGATAAGTCAACAGAGTACGTAGATTCGCTAAACTTTTTCTATATATATAAGGGAGGCCGTTGGCTTTCTTTACCAAAGCAAACTAAAACCAAAGAAACAAATATAACACACGCTAAGACAAAAACAACTTTCTTCTCTTCTTTGTTCGTTGATGGCAATGGCTCAAAATGATAGGGATACAAGAATCGCTCAGAAGGCTTTTGAAATAGTCGAAAATGTGTATGGTAAGTCCCAAAAAATAACTCCTAAACCATATGTTCCTAGAAACGAATTTCCTACTCATTTTAACCAAAATTCCTACGAATATTGTGGTCCAAAATTTTATAATGTAAAACAATTAACTAATACTATTACTGCTCGCCGAGTCATTTATCAATCTTCAAATGAGTCGACTATAGTAAAACCGATTGTTTATCATCCCATGGACCGTATTCAATACTTCAGTGGCGCCCGTTCTTTAATTGGCCATGTTGACCGGTCTGAGAGGCCGAAAGAACGGGCTATTAGCTGTGACGAGGCGGTCCAGCGCTATGGAGGGGTGCTTATAAAGGAGTTTCGTAATTAAGCGGGGTAAAACGCAAGCTATGTTGAAGATGCAGTAAGTTATAAGAAGTATGATAGTTTTTATTTCTGCCTTCGCAAAAAGTACAAACCAAGACATATGTGTTTGTTACTTAAAATAAGGTTTAGATCACTACGTACCAATTGTTGGGGTCTGTTATGTATTCAAATTAAGTAATACAAGTTGAAACTTCTCTAAGATAACATGCTATGGTGTTACTACTAGTAATGTAATCCGATATGCTTTTCTACTAAATGTAAACATATATGGCATGCGGTGCGCAATGAAACACGTCAATGAGCATGCATGTCCTATACACCAAGATTAAAAGTTCTTTTTTATCGGATATATGAAACGAGTTAACGACACATATCTATAGTGACTCGTATACTTGATATTTAGTTATGCACGTATCTAAATAGTCTGATCTACAAAGTGAGTTAATATTTAGAAAATCTCTCTAATTTGATTTGTATGTACATTTAGTACATTTGCCCCTTTCATCTAAAAATGAACTCAATCGACATTTTTCTGCAAGTACAGTTCACTAAAAATCATATCCTTATTCCTTATATATCATTTTCGAAGTAAAAAAAAAGAAATCACAACCTTAGTTTTGTTTTCATTGGTCAACACATTATACAGTTAAGGCATTTTTTTTGTGTGATATACATACTCAAAACATATATGAGATATGTTAATTTTCCTTATTGTATCTATCTCATATTCTATAGATATGAGCAATCATCTCATGATGAATAACATATAGAAAAATCACATTTTTAACCTTCAAAGTGGCATTGGGTAACACTTTAAACTTTGTAAGAATTTCACTAACACTAAAAACCACAAAAATAATTTACTAACACTCTAAACCTCCAGATTAGTTTTTTTTTGTTTGTGCCACCATTCGAGATGACAGAATGGTAACGACCGTGAACGGAATAGTTAACCTCCGTCTCTTTTTTGTGTGTTGCTAAAAAAAAAAAAAAAAAATCCCTAAATCGAGTTATGGTTCAAAATCAAAACTCAGAATAGAAGAAGAAGAGTGAAAGAGTGATTTCGAGTAAAATTGAAGAAATTTCCGGATACGTTGCTGTCAAAATGGGGTTAGTGTCGTTTCTTTCTCCTCCAGTTCGAAATATTAGTCGAATTCTCGTTGGTTTTGTGGTACCCATTCATTAAAATAATATATTGGGTGAGTGAATTTTAGATTCATATAATCAAAATAAAATGGAAGACGATTTTGTCCCCATCGGCAATTTTTGTTTGTATATGCATCGTTTTAATTGACGAGAAATCTCTCTGTTATTATGATTGTTCATGTTAAAAACTTAGATTTGGGTTATAACTGTGTTTTTTTTTTCTCAAATAAAATTTTGAATAGATACATGTATAACTTCCATCGTATATTATCTTCAAGGTTCTATTTCTTATGTCATCTATGAAATTGAATTGCATTGCTTCTAACAATTTAACTTTTGTCGTATAGTTTTCATTTTAGTTTTGCTTTTCTAATTTCAACCTTTCTTCTACAGTGACAGCGAAACCACAAAAAAACTCACAATCCACTTTGGTGGAACTGTGAACAAAGGAGGAGAAGTTTACACGTACAAGGAAGAATTGGATTGTAAGACAGTTCATTGGAGATTGTATGACATTTCATGGAAGAAATTCGACGACTTCTGTGTTACGGAGGCAAAGAATGTAGAACCGATTAGGTTCATTTGGTACAAAGAGACAAAGAAAGAGATGAAACAGGTAAAATTCCACACGGTGTCGGAACATTTTGGAGTCCATTCACGGATTGACCTTTTGAGATGTTTGGAGAGCGAGTTTATGATAGGTCTGACCTAAACCCAAAACCTCCAGAAAACCATAAGACAAAGCCTGACCAATAAGCACCATGTTTTGGTGACCATGGGCACTACCTTATCCACTCTTTGTTATTACTATGTTTGCTTTTACTAATTTAGAGATTTTGTTTGCTTTTGAATTCATGTATGACAACTTGACATTATCAGCTATCTATATCATCGGATTTGTCTTTTACTCATTTTTTGTAAACAGGGAATAGTTATAGTTATCATAACATACTGTTCTTGTTCTTCAAACTCCAGAAACCCTAACTCCCAATTTTAAAGACGTTAGACAACGATTATGGCACGTGGTCATAATGAAAAAAACACGTTTTATTAGGGGAGAGACGGACGTTAACTATTCCATTACCCGACGTTACCATTCTGTCATTACGGCGACACAAACAGAAAAACTAGTTTGGAGGTTTAGAGTGTTAATAAAATTATTTTGGTGTTTATAGTCTTAGTGAAATTATTTCTAGGTTTAAAGTGCTACCCAATACCACTTTAAAAGTTTAAAATGTGATTTTCCCGTTAATTTACCTATCAAAACCATATATACCATAACCTGTGAACTCCCAAGCAAGCAGCTTATACCTTCTTTTTGTCTTCTGCATGTCGTTTCCTTCTTTCTGTTTAAACATATGTATTCCACCACCAAACATGTCGCTATATTAAACATTACTAGCTCGAGGACATCCTTGATCTCGATCAGCATGTGGAATAGCACCAAGCCCAACCCCACAAACTATCTCATCTGAAAGCTTACAAGTTAAAGCCCTTCTTGAGGCTCATGATTTTTTTTATTTTTTTATTTTATATATCGATGATGATGAGTAATCTCCTCGAACTAGCATCAACAAACCTAACCATTATATGCTCATGGAAATGTCAAGATAAGATGCTATCCTCTTGTAAACACTATTTTTTTTTTCCATTTAGCCAATCACATGGACTCAAGTAAGATCCTCGTGTTTGGTATAATGAGATGCACCTAATTTTTCCTAATATCAGATTCACCAACTCGCTTCTAAGAACTCACTTTTCATTATCAATGAAGGTACTCCATGTTAGTTTACATTCTCATATATTTTGAAGACATTGTGAATACAAGCACCAATTCTATCATAGACTCCGTAAGATTTAAGTAATCTTCTTCTCTATGAAGAATCCTGGAGATCTCTTATACTTTCTTTGAATAGAGTTCACTAGCACCTCCGCTACGTACTCTTCACCTCACGCAAAATATATACCTCAAGGATCTCCTAGCTCGCACCTAGCTGATCAAAGGAATATCGAGCTGCAATTGAGAGTCTTTAATATTTTGCTATTACACTATTAGATATTGCTTAATGGAACTCTCCCAATTTATGTACTAACCAACACATACACATTGGGAGGTTGTCAAGCGTGTGTTTTGGTTTCTTGCTGGCACCATTAATCATACTCGGATATTTTTTGATGTGTTCCGTTGGTCCATACATTGTTTACCTCGGACGTGTAAAGTGCGTCTTTGAGTCAATGCTCAGTCAATCAATTGAATTTCACAGGGCGGATCAGAAATCTATTTTGAAAATGTAATGGAGTATTTTTCGCTCTTCTAAAAACCTTCATAACCAAAAACCAAAAAACAAAAAAAGGAGATATGGTGGAGAAAAATGAAAGAAATATTATTTATAGGATGAGAAATGGTTGAAGTTACATTTAAAAAATAAATATATTAAGGGAGTTAACCAGAAAATAATTAAATAATGGATTTACAATTTTGGTCAAAAGAAAAAAATTAGCCGTTGACAAAAAAAAAAAAAATTTAGCCAAATTCAATAAACAAATAGTCACAAATTTTATATATAAATAAATTTAAGAATTCATACTAAAAATCAAAATAGAGGATATATGTCACAATAATTTCTTGCCAAATGTCGCATTATTAGACAAAATTAGGAAAACAATCCTTAGTGTTGATGTTGTGAGAGAGAGGTCTTGTTAAATTAGAGGATTCAAGGTAGAAGAAAGAGGAACACTTAAACGTCCTCATGGTTTTTCGAACTCTTATTGTATAAGATGAGAGTGTTCTTTTTTTAACTTTACTTAATAATGCGACAAATGACATTTTATCTTTGTGATATATGTCCTCTCCATTAGCTTTTAGTTTGATGAAGTATAACACTATCGACTAAACGGTCGACGTTAAAAATGTGTGACATATATATATTTAGATGATATTTTACAAAACATATTAATTAGTAATGAAATTTCAACTAAAATTATTTATTTACTTTAATAAAAGGAAACACAATGCTTTGAAAAAAAAGAAAATGCTTATGCTTTTTTCTTCCTTTTTCTCACTCCCCTTTCATCACATCATCATCAATGTCACTGTAAACGGACAGCAAATCGATGCCTTCAAAATGCTTCTTCTTTAGAGTCATAATAAAGAGCCACTTCGACTAGTGATTAGGATAACCCGAACTGAAATCCAGTTAATCAATCTTTTGGAGAGAAGAGTATTTTGTAAGTTTATATTTAAATCAATTACTACAGTATTTGAAAATTATTTTATCATTTAGTAAATAATTACAATGTCACATCAAACACTTAAACAGAATATAAGCGGGTCATTAGCGGTCGTAAAGTTGCAAGTGTTATATTAGACTGTCTGGACACATAAAGTTGGTATATTTCTTTAGAAAACTCATATGTAGCATGTGAATATTTTTGGAAATCGTTATGTAGTTTGTGACTTCTGTTACTGAAATTTTTCCTTAAAATTTTGAGTACTTATTTTTTGTTTAGGTTCCTATTAAGGGTATGTTCGTTTAATCATTTGACATTTTCATCCAGATGATCCATTTAAATGTTTCATCCAAATGTTCATGTTGTTTGCTTAATTTTTATAAATTTTCATCCCCATCTAAATGAGTTTAATAAGAAAATGACTAAAATATAAATATTATGATCTAATATTTCTCTATTTTTAATCTTAATTTTAACTATATTAATTTAATTATTGCTCTAAAATATCTTTACAACTAAATAATTTTTTAAAATTATTATTTCAACATATACAAACTAATTTTACGGTTTTGACGGAAAAACATGATTTTACGGTTTTGGCGGGAAAACATAATTTGACGATTTTGGCAAGATAATATGATTTTGCAGTTTTTTTTTGGGGGGGGGGGGGGGGGGGGGGGAAGGGGGACATGATTTGGCAGAAAATATGTTTTTGCGGTTTTGAAAGAAAAACATGATTTTATGGTTTTGGCGGAAAAACATGATTTGGCAGAAAATATGATTTTCCAGTTTTGACGGAAAAATATGATTTGGGGGGAAAGCATTATTTTACGTTTTTGCGGAAAATATGATTTTGCGGTTTTGGTGAAAAATATGATTTTGGCAAGAAAATATGATTTTGCAGTTTTGACTGGAAAACATGATTTTGCGGAAAAACGCAATTCTACAATTTTCTATCAAAAATCGTGATTTCATTTCTTTGGCGGGAAAAACGCAATTCCGCGATTTTATGATTTTGATGAAAAATGATAATTCGTGATTTTACAATTTTTAGAAATTTTTTTGGGTGCAAATAGGTGATTTTGCAAATAGAAAATGAGAAATCTATAGAAAATTAACATTATTTGAGATATGATCGTAAATGAAAGTATATTTGTCATTTGTTATTTTTGACTGAAACATCTCCATCCAAATGCTCCAATCATGTTCATCTAGATGAGTTTGACAAATTTGCCTAAATTTTAAAACTCATTTAGATGATCCATCCAACTGATTCATCCAAATGCTTTGTGAAATTGTCAAAAGCAAATTTCATTTTTCATCTCAATCCAGATGAATCATCTGAATGGAGAAACGATCAGGGCCTAAATCGAATATTTACTAATATAAAGTATAAAACATAAATACATAAAGATCAGGTTACTTAACCCTCTTTCAAAAATATAAAAATAAAGATCAGGTTACATATATTTGTACTTTTTACATGCTACAGACAGACACAAATTCATGACGTTATTACAACATAACTCTCAAGAGAGTAAAGTTTGAACCGGTCTGCATCCACTCACACCATATCTAAATTAAAGAAAAAATAAAAGCTGCAAAAGAGCCTCACATCTTTGGCCATACTAACTTCATCCCTTAACTACGAAAATCAGCATAACTAGAACGTTGAGGCTTATTGCTTGCGTTTGGTTTGGGCAAAAGAGAAGAAACATATTTATAGTTGCACGCAAAATCGGCTGTTTTACATGGATTGAACTAGCTCGTTGAACATTGATAGACCAAAAAAGTTGCACTGGTGGAAGATGTTATGGATTCTTTGACGGTACGAACTTGTGGACCGTAGTAGATGTAAGAACTATTTTGGGTATAGTGAGAAGAGAGGTTGGGGTTATAAGGATAAGGAAGATTAGGATTTGACATGAAATTGTTTCTGTTGAGCTTTTGTAACCCATCTTCTGCTATCATCACATGCCGGTCCTTTCGAGTAAGTTCCATAGTAGTAGAAAGAGTAAGTGAAGGAGAGAGATTAAGAATGTATTTTGTTGTTTTGGGTGGTTAGAAAAAGCAACAAAGTTAGTGGATTTTATATAGTTAGAGCTCTGAGGGTGTAATTGTCTTTCGGACAGCACAATATTGTTAACATTAAGTTAATAATACGATTTTCATAAAATTGTACTTTAGTTTTTCTTCGAATGTATTTATTGATGTATTAATCAATGGAGAATTTAGAAAATCTAATCAATACAAAGACAAACTTGTTAGAGTTTAAACTTAAAATTAAGTCAAATACAAAATAAAATTAACAATATATTTTCAAATTAATTATCAGTATATATATAATCATATTGTTAAGGATATAGTCGTATCATGTCTTCAATACCTCTATATATATCTCTTTCCTTTGTTATAGTCCTTTCTATATTTGGTTTAACCTAGAGTCTCCCTCTGATCAGTGTATATATATGAATGTGTAATCACTCTTGTAAGATATACAATAACATATTCCTTACACATATTTGTTTATGTCAGAGATAATGTAATCATGACAGTGGTGTTAGATATTTGGTTAATAAGTTCATGGTTTTCTTAGGAATGTTGCTAGTTTGGTCCGTATTGGTTTCACAGATTTGTAGCTGGTCAAGATAGGATTTTGAAGAGCCCGGCCCTTCGCACTAACCCTTTGAGGGTACTCAATTGTGATTAACGCAAACAGATAAATAGATACTGGTTTTGATGGATTCGGCGGAACATTTGGTCATATATATAAGTTGGAGAACATGATCTTGATTTTTCTTAAAGCCTAAACAAATAGTACCAGCATGGACCAAGAAGACTCTTCTAAGACAAGACAACCAAGCTTTAAAATATGCAAGTTGAAACCCTGGTAGTGGTAGCAATAATTTCATAGACTTTTAACATGATTCTAGGGAATATATGCATGAAACGTGTAATGGACGTATGTATATTTTATGTGCTATACATAAGTAATGTATCAATTAAATATCATGTATGTAGCTGGAGAGTAGAAAAAATCTTCAGAAATCTTGGGAGAGAAGGGATATGGAATCTGCTTTCGGATGGTTAAAGCAACACTGGGAGAAAAAGAGAAAATTCGGTTAGGATTTGGTATTCAATTTTCTCTATTATTTCTTCTCTTTTAGCATCTCATTCAGACTCTATTATTGTATTTATTCCTCTATATCTCTTTTCATAGACTCCTTTCAGTCTTTTGTTCTCAGAATATAATATATATCCAAGGATGAAGGATGCCCATTTTTATATATTCTAATGGTTATCGTATTGATATTCATGAACCGGTTTTTGTAAGAGACCGTAGCATTTGTTGTCTACCAATTTTACGAAAATATATTTTGTTCGCTTATTTTTATCGAAGTTTAAATTTCTGTTACATACAACATATACACATGAATATTTCAGTCATAACAATAAATATGTGTATCAAATTTTTATATGCTTATTATATAGAGTAATTGCAGTATATACTATACTACCGACAAATATTTAGATCAAAGGAGAAATGACATTTTCGTAATATAGAGTAAACTGAAAATATCATAGAAACTAGAAAGACAAAATTACCCTTCTCCTCTCCCTATCTTTTACCCTCGTGTTTCTCTTACCTCTTGTTCCTCTCTCTCTCTCGATTTTCAAATCAAAACCTCCCCAATTATAACTCTTCACATTTTCAAAATTTACCGGAGCCAAATAATGAATTTTGATAATTCTATCAAATAGGCCGATTTTTTCTGATGAGATTGTGATTACTAAAGCCTATAATTTTGACAAAGATTCTATTGATGAAAACATTTAATCTTTGGTCGACTGTATATAAAGATTGTCGAGGATGTATTGATGAGCTTTCCACCGCTACCATCGTCACCGTTACCACCACCACCATTTTTATTATTATCATTACCATCGTTACCATCACCACCATCACCCACCACCACCGCTACAACTATCACCGTTACCACTACCACTAATATTGTTATCACCATCCCGCCATCATAACCGTCACCATTGCCACTGTTACTACTACTACCACCTTTACAATCACCATCACATCACCATTCTTACCACCATCACCATCACTGTTACCACTACTGCCACCGTAACATTAACATCATCAAAGAAGAAGATGATCTGATAAATTAACAACGTTCACACTATTTATATCATGACATTAACACATTATACATTCGATATATATGTATATATATATATGTTTACAGTGTAACATATGTATATATCGCGTTATTTATTCACATGTTACGTTATAACTAAAAATAACATCACTGATTATATAATTTATACATCAAATTATGTATTAATATATTTGTTATACATTAATATATTCCACTTTATAATTACATGTAAGGTTATGTATTAATATATCTTGTTATATAATCAAATATAATAATATACATTATCATATCAGGCTATATGTTAATATAATATGTTATATACTATTATATCACGCTATGTATTAATATAATAAGTTATATATTTATATATCATGCGATGATATGTCATATAAACATCATTATGTACACATCGATTTTCGTGAAATCCAGATGATGGCCCCACTTGCTTACAGAACATGTCTCGTGTATTAGTTCTCCCGTCCATTCTTTTGAGGGTATTTCTATCGTCCAAAATAATAATTGTAGCACTTTCTCTCTCTTACTCTGTAAAAATCCAAAACATGTTGCTTCTTTCCTAATTCGTTTTTAAAATATGTCTATGCACCTAATTGACTCTACTATATATTATACCGTAATATTAATTGTTTTGAAGAAATATGTGTATCAAATTAATTTGTTTATCAGGTTTTCAACCCAGTCAAGACTGTATTCTAGTACAATTTCTTATGTATGTTGAACGAAAATTTTGATTCTTTTGGTCTCGTGAGCTTTTTCTGTTTACAAATGGTTGGCGTTTAAGTAATGAGTTATTTTAACCCTTTTTGTTTACAGCTATTAAGACCGGAAATCTCGCAAATTTGCGAAAATAATAAAAGATTTTTTAATTAATTTATGGATTAATAACCAATATTTATTAAATATATCATATTATGATAATAAAATATATTATATTTTTGACAAAAAATTATATTGTATTTTATTTGCATTTTTTATTTTACTAAATTTTATCAAAATTTTTTTATTGATTTTTAGTAACAGATTCATTCAAATTAAATAATAATGTCAAAAGGTAAATAAAAATCATAAACATAA
The DNA here is from genome assembly GCA_900406565.1 of Turritis glabra. NCBI lineage: Eukaryota > Viridiplantae > Streptophyta > Magnoliopsida > Brassicales > Brassicaceae > Turritis > Turritis glabra. The sequence continues at coordinate 2,560,701 of OVBN01000239.1, forward strand.
TGTTTATCTATTTACAAATAATGTGATATTAAAGTTACAAAATATAAATTTATCAAACCAAAGATTTCACTTAATTTGATAAATTTATATTTTGTAACTTTAATATCACATCATTTGTAAATAGATAAACATTATGTAAAAAATTATCTATACGATTTTTATTTACCTTTTGACATCATTTGCAAAGATTTCACTTAATTGTTGACAAAAAAAAAGAAAAGATTTCACTTAATTAATTCATGTTGGTCCAATTCCCCCATATCTGTTTTGCTTTTAAAGCCTTGTTTTTTACAATAATGCTTCTACACCAAGAGGCATGAGATTCGAGTTCCAAATAATGCGATTTATTAACAAATTTATAGATTAATGGAGGTAAGTTTATATGAGATCTCCAGTGTTGTATAATTAGAGCCGTTTGCCGTGATTCTACGCATTGAAAGATCATTGAAGGTATACATCATAAGCATAGAGAAGAAAATGTCATTATGTCATGAATCTAATAGGATCAGAAGGAATTGTCTGTAGTAGAATCGTTTATGTAACAATTGTTCTCATAATTTGCAATAAATAATAAATCCAAACATTAAAAAAAAACTCCTTGTTTTTTACATTTTGATGTGGACCTTTATGTTTATAAGTTTTTCATCTAATTTTAAAGATTGTAAGATTTCTACGGATAGATTTCAAGCTCATACACAACTAGATTAGGATCTGTGGGGTTAAGAAATACATGTTAATTTATTGATAATTTTGAATTTCAAGTGGTAGTTCTCACACTTTTTAAGATTTTTTTTGATAATTTTTTTTAAACTAGATTTAACATCACGACTTCATCTTACAATACAATTTAACTCTCTATTCCATTATAATAAGCCAGATTTTTATTCTACATATTTCATTTTAATGAATAAGAGTTAATATTTTTATAGAAAACATAATAGTGCATAATACCAAATCTATATCTTAGTTGATAATAAAAATGATTAAAAATAAACAAAACATAATTAGCAAAGAAAAAGAATTCAAAATATAACAAAAATTGGAAAACCAACAATGTTTTAAATATATATTTTTCATATGCCGTAATCTCATAAATAATAATTTTACCTCATGTCATACTAATTTTAAATGCGTTAAAGTTTTAAAATAAACATAAATAAAATATACTAACATTCTTATCAAACAGTTATAACAATTCATATAAATTCATTTTTTCAAGTAATCTGATTTTGAATTACCACACTCGTTGTTTATTGATTAATATATATACTAAATGAATTTAAAAATTCTGATACATGTCAAATTCTAATTGACCAATAGTAGATGTAAATTAGCATATGTAATATTTTATAACTAAATTAAGAAAACATTATTAGTAAAGAAAAAGATACGAAAAAATCCTAAAAGATTTAGAAAACCAATCTGATCTTATCTACACATAAATTAGTATAGATAATTTTTGAGAAATGCCCTTATGGTGTGTCCCTTCTTAAAAATGTCCTCTTCAGCTGTACATTTTCAAACATACCTCTCATTAAATTTGAAAAATTTATAAAGTTTTATAAAATACTTATGGATGGTAACTACTACTCGAAAACTCGATGTCAAATATTTATAAGATTTTATAAGGTATTTTATAAGGTTTTATAAAATATTTATAAATTTTTACAAGGTATTTATAAGATTTTACAAGGTATTTGTAAGGTATTTATATAGTATTTATAAGATTTTACACACGTATAAAAGTAGTATGTGTATGTTTTTGTAATGTTACACAAGTATTTGGGTAAATCTCAGATTTTAAGAGTATTTTTTATAAGATTTTAGAGAGGGAGCATTTTTAAAAAGTGGTATTGGAAATGTGGTATTTTTTAAATTCCCCTATTAGTATATGTAAATATTTTATATTTTAGTATATGTAAAAATGTATGTTTCTAGTTAGTTTTCCTATTTTGTTGAGGAAAAGAAAGTGATCTTTTTTTTTACATGTGTGGAAATCTGATCGATAGATTTGACACGTATCACGATTATGTTAATGACTAACTTTGATAAATCGAAATTTATATAATAAGATAAAATTTGGAGTTGATGTATGAGTTTGCTTTAATATTTTTCATGTATTCTAACTATATGTTCCTTTTTGTTTTTTTTTTTGCTTTGCCTATTTTATTGTTATGCGTGAGTAGAATTAAGGTTTCACACAAATTTCATGGTGTGATAGATTTAGGATTGTGATTAAGGATAATAAATTTATTTCATCATTAGAGAATTTTGTAACGCTATAATTGGTTTGACCATCTAGTTTTCTTGCAAAAAAGCCAAAGTATTGATGTTTCATCTGAAAAAAAGATGATCAAATTGAAGAAGTATTTTGAAACCTTAACCTAGCTCTGGGTGTTCGGGTTCGATTCAGATTTTTCTAATATTCAAGTTTTTGGGTTTAGGTCTCTAGATCCCGTTTGGGTATTTTATATTTTTGGGTCGGGTTTGGGTTTGTTTCGGATTATTTTGGTTCTGATTCGGATACCCAAAATATCAGAAAATCTAAAAAATTGGTTAGATTTTAAAAAATTTTGGTTAAATTTTGAAAAGTATAACTAAGAATTTTTTGGATTTATAATTGTAATATTAGATAATTGAGTTATATCAAATCTAAAAATAGTTAATACTTTGTATATATAATTATATTTCTGGTATTTCAGGTACACATTCGGTTTTCGGTTCAGGTCGGTTCGGATTCAGTTTTTCGGATATAAAAATTTAGGAACCATTCGGATATTTCTTAGTGTTCGGTTCAGATTCGGTTTGGAGTTTTCGAATCAGATTCGGTTCAAATTTTTTGGTTCAAGTATTTTTCCTAGTCCTACCTCAACGTATCAAACGCTGCAAATAAACCCTTAAACACTATCGTTTTGATCATTAATTAAAAAAGACAGTGTTTTATGTTTTATATATAAACAATAAAGACTTTGATATGTTATATATTTCAAGGCAGTTGGAGGTTAAACCGGTCGTTTGGTTACCAATTATACGAGAGAATAAAACAAGCAGATGAAACGAGTGGTTGAGATAGGTGGTTAAAAGAGGCGGTTATAAGTATAAAAGAGACGGTTGTGAACCGCTAAAAAATATGGAAGTTTATAACAGCCTTGTTAATCAAATGCGCACTAGATTTTTTGTTTTTTAAACTTTAGTTTTAGAAAAAAATTATATATGTTCCTTACAATTTTTTAAAAATGAAACTAAATTTTTTATTATTATTTATAATTACAATTTTACTATTTAACTGTTTATTATCAATCATAACTATTATTTAACCGTTCATTTGAATTTAACCGTCTTCTCTCTTTCGCTATCTATAATTGCCTTCTCTTTGACCGCTTCTTTTATAACCGCTAAGAAAACGCTTAACTGTCATATTTTAACGATGTTACTAAAAGAACCAAGAAAAATTATATATATTTTTTAAACAAAAAGAAGCTAAAAGAGAAAGATAAAAGCTTGGAAGCTATACATCGAAAATGAAAAAGAAAAAAACTAAGGGCAATTTTCATCAATAACACAAAAAATAAGTTTTGTTTCTAAATTTAACACATCATCTACAAAATTACAAAAATAGCACAAATTTAATTTAAATCTATCAAAAATTTTGGAGGAGATTTGAAAAATGTCAAAATTGTTTAAAAAATAAATTTAAACTCTAAAAACTAAGCTGTAAATCCTAAACCCAAAATACTAAACTTAAACCCAAAATTTTAAATTATTTTAGTGTTATTTTTAATAATTTATAGAATATATACTAGCAATAGATTGGGTTCAAGAAACAATCTGAAAGCTCGCCATGTTGACGGTTGGTTATCGAAAAATAATGCATGTCAAAAATAATTCATTATTAATTAAATTAAAAAGAATCAGTCTCTCCATAAATTAAGTTTTAACTTGGTATTGGTTAAAGAACATGGTATAGTATAATTTGTAACAAGATATCAATCTTCGTCCCTAATCTAGATATATAAATTTAGTTTGAGATATTTGAATTCTTGTATATTTTTTGAACAGACAAAAAAGGAAAGATTCATTATTAAACAACATTAAATTCTTGGAAAAACCTCTTAATTTTGCAGGAATCAGTTTCTCTATAAAAGAAGTTTCAACTTGGTACTATATTTTATTATTTTCTTGTGGAAGAACTTGGTATAATAGAATTTCGGTTAAGATATCAATATTCGTCCCGAGAATCCAAATCTATGCTTTAACAAAAAAAAAGAAAATATCTAAAACTAGTTTATAATTTAAGATATTTGAATCCTTGTAAACTTTTTCTAACAGACAAAGGCGGAAAGATTTATTATTAAACAACATTACATTCTTGGAAAAAGCCTAAATTTTATTTAATCCCACACGTGCAAGTAATCATAAAGATCCCAATAAAAGAAAAGAAAATAAAAGACATTTATATATGTCATATTTTTCAATAAACCAAACGGTGGAAAGAAAATATTTAGACAAAAAAAATTCATATTTTTAGTGGTTTGTGATATTATGGTTGTCTTCAAGATCATTTAGAAGATTTCATTTCAATATGTTACATTACATGTTCAGATGTTCTTCACTTATAATGAAAAAAAAGACAGACAGCAAAAGTTTATCATTGATTAGTAAAATTTTCTAACGATTTACCTATTAGAAATCGATATTTTCGAATATAAATTTTTGTAAATTTTATAATACTTGAATTCATATCTTTTACTGGTAATACTTAAAATTTTAATTATGTCTAGCTTGACATATGGCGGACAATTTTTATGAGAAAAAGGACAATATGAGAGACGAAAGCTGTTGTGAAGATTATTTTTTTTGTTGAACATTGTAATATAAATAATATTCTAATATATGGAAATGAAAAGATTTGTTTTGCTTGCATTTGCTGCCTAAAAAAAAGAAAGAAAGAAAAAAAGGAAAAGATCGGGCTGACCGTCAAACCGACCATGACCTTTGACGGATAATAAATTTGATTCCATGTTTACACGTATCATATTTTCCACAAGGAATATATCGGAACTTAAACTTTATATTAAATAGAATAAAACAAAAAGAAGACGAGTGTTTATATGGAAGTACAAGTGGATTATTCCTAAACAAAATCTCACGAGAAAAAAGTAACAAAAAGCTCTAGGTAAAAGAGTATTGGCATTGAGAGGATTTGCCCATAGTCCCATAGTATATAAATGATTAAAGGGCATTGGCTTTCGATCCCAAATAAAACTTAAACTAAAGAAACAAAGATAATACACTAAAACAAAACACCTTTAAATTTCTTCTCTTCTTTCTGCTTCTATGGCAATGGCTCAAAAGGATAGGAATAGATGGGTCGCTCAAAATCCCTTTGAAATGGTCGGTAAGCACCGTCCATATCTATTCCCACCTGAGTCAACTACAGAAGAATATGTTGTTTCTCACCCGACGGAACATATCAATCCCAACCGGGTTGAGAGGCCAAAAGGACGGCCTATCAACTGCGACGACGCGGTCAGACTCTATGGAGGGGTGCTTATAAAGGAATTTCGTAATCGTAAATAAGCGGTGTAAACGTCAAGTTATGTTGAAGATGCATGGTCAGTTTGTAAGTAAGTGTGGTAATGTTAATTTCTGCTTTCGGAAAAAGTGCAGACCAACACATATGCTAAAGCTTGTTGTAACGGTTATGGCTTAGAATAAGCTTTAGCTCACAAACAAGTGTTTGTGTCTGTTATATATTTAGAAGTACTTTATGTTGAAGCTTGTATAATGTAAAATGTTACGGTGGTATGTAAACATATGTGTCGACTCTTTGTAAACATAAATAAGCATGTATTAAAAGACTTGAATAAGCATGTCGTCAATATTTTAGAGACGTCAAGCAGACCAAAAATATTTGACCCTTTTTTAAGGTAATTTCTAAGAAAAATATTTATATCAACTAAAATATACTTCTTTTTATGTTTTAAGACATTTTAATAAAGAAAATTTGAAGTTATTATTATTTTTAAAATAAATTAATAGAAAGTATTTAAGTAATTGGATAGAATCCAATAGTAATAATCAATAAAAACAAGTTTGCTGAAGAAAAAAAAATAATAAAAACAAGTAATGAAAGTAAAAGATAATTTGATGCTGCAAATAGTAATATATTAAATGTATTGTGGAACCTCGTATATGGGTGTAAATGGTAACTGCAATTTGTATAGTGAATAATTCTTTTTCCAATTTGTTTAGCAGATTAAGAAACCAATTGCAATTTCAATTGACTGAGTTCTGTAAGTGGATCCCATAAACCGTTGCATTTTTGTGTGGCTCCAAAGCTATAAATGCGTGCACTACTTTCTTTCAGGCCGGCTCTATCATTCCGTTAACCAAAATATATATATATATACGAAGATTGTGATGAAATTATTTTCATCTGTAGAGAATTTTTCAAACCTCGTCTAGGTCAAGGCTTTTATCGGTGATGCAAAATCTCGTCTAGGTGATCGCTTTTTTTTCTTGTTTTATTTCTACTTGAGTGGTGAAAATTCATGTGGAAAGAAATTGGGTTCATTGAGTTTTATATTTTTTCGTCAGTTTCGTTTTCTGAACTGATTTTGATTTTGGTAGTAATGTTGAAAATGAGAAAAAAATTTGGTCAAATTGAGAAACAATAATTAATGTTATGATGTTAGTCACATAACTTATGTTTGTTTGTGCACTAATTTACTATACTATGTGATGTGTTGAGTTATACGAAATGGCAATAATGTGTTTGTTATAACACAACAAAATATTATTAGGGGTTATTAAAATTTCATCTTGGTTGTCTCTTAGAATTTAGAAATCAATATTTTTTATGAGAATACTTAAAATGTTATTATGTCTAGCTTGACGATATGATGGACAATTAGCAAAATATATATGATGGACGATTTTTTTGTTTGTTTGTTCATTGAACATTGTAGACAAGGATATCAATAAATTGCTCTAGGCACAATTTAGGTTTTTTATATATACTAGTACGAAACTCGCGCTACGCCGATATTTTTTTGATATTTTTTAATTTAATAAAAATATAATTTTACTATATAAAATTTGGTTGTTAAAGTTAGACTTTAATACGATCGTGACACGTGTCAAGTCTATTGATCAGATGTTGACATATGTAAGAAAAAACTAATATTTGTTTTCTTAACGAAATAAGAAAACTAATTTAAAAATAAAATATTACATATGTATATCTATTTTTTGTAATTTTCATTTCCCTAACCTAAAAGAAAATTTCAATATATATATATATATATATATACAAATGCTAATTTACATGTATTAATATTCAATTAGACTTTGACATATATCAAAAAAATTAATTCATTTAGCATGGATATTAAGTTATTAATCAATAAAAAATGAATGTGGAGGTTCAAAATAATAATATAAGTTAGTTATTATTAATTTGGTTGATAAAATTACATTTATCGTTGTAATATAGTATTTTTTATTTGTAAGTGAAATCAGAAAAAAAAGTAATGACTATATAAGAATGAATTTCTCATTATTTGATGAGAATATTAATTAGTACAGTTTTATTTATGCTTTATTTTATAAAATTTCATGTAGTCATTAGTGAAAATACATAAAGTTGAAAAAAAGAATAAACTTATATGAATAAATTTTTGATTATTTGATGAAAATGTTAATATATTTTATTTTATTTTAATTTTAGCTCATGAAAATTAGTTTGATATGAGGTAAACTTATTACTTATGAGATTACTATATATAAAAATTATATATAAACAATGTTGATTCTAAAAAATTTGTGGATTTTTATTTTAATACTAATTATGTTTTATTAAATTTTTGGACAATTTTTAAATATTAACTAAGATGAGGAATTGCCCTCTTGAGTAATGGGAAGCGGCCGCTCTTTTTTTAAGAAAATTGAGAATATCAAGAAGATTTAAATATGTTTATATAAATTTGATATAATGTACATATTATTTTTGATATAAATGTTTTAATTCTTATTCATTGAGATGGTGTGTTTACAATTAGAATCTGGTTTATTATGATAAAATATAATTAAAATTTAATTACAAAAATGAAATGTATATGGTTGAAACTTAGTAGAAAAGAAAATTATCAGATTAAATCTAAAAGAAAGTGTATAAATAACCATTTAAAATCAAATATCATCAATAAAAATTTAGATTTATATTTTACATCCACGTAAAGACGGAAGCTCTTACCTAGTTTGTTATAATTAAATCATATTGTTTGTAATCATTATTAAATCAAACAGATGTGTGAACATATGAAGCCTTCCATATGAAGATGTTGTTGTAAGACTTTTCGTTGTTGTTCTAAACATAAGAAGATGTTGTTGTAAGAGTTTTTGTTTTCATCAACTGAGCTGTCTTATTTCATTAGTTACAAACAACCCCATGGCACACGTACAATACACAGCCTTCCATTCGATTTTACTGTTTTTAATATGATTACAATGATAATGATAATGTGAGGGAACAATAATCATGGGATAGGACATGACGCCAGATTCCAGATTAATCCTTGTCAGCAAACCTGCAAAACACATGAACGTACCCAAAAAGTTAAGCCATTATGATCAGTTTTAGACCAAATCAGGTGTTTGTAATGAGTATGCTTTCTGAGAAACAATTAAAGATTACGACATAAAATTAGAACAATAAGAAAAAGTTGAAGTAATGTAGAGGGAGAGATTGTTCTGTGTGTTATTTACCCGAGTTCTGACAACTTCAGATGAGCTTCCGTGTAGTCTTCGAAGAAGGCATCCTCATCCTGAGAGTAACAATCGAATCAGTGATATATCCGATTGACATATATGTAGATTAGTAGATAATGAGAATCATGAAATGATGAGTTGTATAACTTACTGCAGCATACCTTTCAACAAAGGGGCGAAAGAGAGGATCCTCGAGAAGAGCCTTGACGGTTGGTAGTTGAAGAAGTCATTCTTTCTCTCCGCCCAGTATCTCTCTGTTTAACAACCATCAAGATTCAAGAGCTTTTGATTCAGCTCCGGTCCAATTCAAGCATGAGGAAGCAGAAGCAGAGAAACTGATCTTGAAATAGGAGTTGTCAAAAATGGGATGGTTTTGTGTCCATGCTCTCTCGAATCCTGAGCGCTCCTTGTGGCACCGACCCTGAAAGTAAAAGAACAGAGAACAGTATGAGCCAAAACTGAGAAGAGCACATAGGTCTTTGTCTCTAGTTGCAGCATACATACCAAGGTGTGTCCACCAGACAATGCAACGATATCTTTGTCATTGAATCCCATCCGATCAAACACATCTCTTAGATGATCCACACCTGAATTTACGATTAAACAGATCATGAATATGTATCTATAATCTGATACCCCAATTCAAACTAAAAGTATTTTCTAAATTCTGCTTTACTTTTGGTGGCATGAGGCAGAGGACCTTCTAGAGGTGGCTCAACTTTGTCCTAAAAGATGAAGTTTCGTTCAGTTAATCACATGGAACAGTGTATTGTTATGTTCTAGTTGTCTTTGATTGGAACCTCCATCACGTACTCTATATTTTAGATTCGTATGAGGATAACTATAGATAAAGATGTTAATATGAGTAAGTCCATCTCATTTCAACCTATCTCATTTAAGTTTTATTCCATTTAACCTTAAAACCATATAAATCTATTTAAGTTTGAATCCATTTAACTTCTCTCATTTAACCATATTTAAATCTCTTGACCTATTTAGCCCCATACTCCCATACAGTATTGTTTTGCTCTAAACATTTGATTAGTTATTAATTGATTAATTAAATTTAATTGATAAATAATGATATAATTATACTTATTATTTTTAGAAAACGTGATTTTGCGATTTTGACACGAAACACGATTTTGTACAAATTTTGGTAATAAAACACAAATTTATGGTTTTTTGCGGAAAACACAGTTTTGCGGTTATTGCGGAAAAATACTGTTTGTGAAAATATATTTTTTGGTGATAAAACGCAATGTCACAGTTTTGGCGGGAAAACGCAATTTTACGGTTTTGGCGGAAAAACACAGTTTTTGGGTTTTGGTGGGAAACACTGTTTTGTGAGAATTTTTTTGGGTGATAAAAAGCAATTTTACAGTTTTGCCGAAAAACATGATTTTTGTAAGAAATATTTTTTAATGATAAAAAATATGATTTTACGGTTTTTGTAGGAAACAAGGTTTTGCGGTTTTATGGAATTATTCTTATTAAATATTTAATAAATTTATATAGTTATTATGGTTTAAATGATATTCATTTATCTGCGTTAAAATTTATTTAATAAATGAGGCTAAATTTAAAGGAAAAAAAAAGAATAAGAAGAAGAAGAAGCTAATTGGGGTACTCCATTAAATCTCATTAAAATGTTTTTTTTAAATAAACTTATTTTCCTAAGACATACCCATTTATTAAATGAGAGTTCTATACCCAAATTAACATTCATATGCGTCGGTTCATATAGACTTTGATATAGTTTTGAGTTCAAATAGTGAATTTGATGCTAACTAATATGTATATTTAATCTTGATAAATTTATCATATGATATGTTAAATCTGTAAATATAAGTAAGCTAATATATGGGAATGAAAGGAAAGGATAGGGTAGACCGTCAAACCGCCCATGCATGGCCTTTGTAAGAAGATTTACATTATTGAGGGAATAATGATTATTTTAAATTCTTTGATATGAATGATATTTAAATTTGATTCCATCTTTTGTGATGATCACACGTATCGATTCACAAGGAATATGTCAGAACTTACAACTTCATATTAAATACTGGATATAATAAAAGAAAACGAGTGTTCATAAGAAAATACAAGTGGATAGAAAAGTAACGAAATGCTCTGGGTTAAAAGAATATGTTGGTTCTATATAAAGGGCATTGGCCTTATTTTCCAAATCAAACCAAAACCAAAGAAACAAAGATAATACACTAAACAAAAGACCTTTCTTCTCTTCTTTGTGCTTCAGTGGAAATGGCTCAAAAGGATAGGAACACAAGGATTGCTCAAAAGGCTTTTGAAATGGTCGATAAGGTGTATGGTAAGTCCCCTAAACTAACCACTAAACCATATGATCCTAAAGACGAGTTCCCTTCTCGTTTTAGCCAAAATGCTTACAAATATAGTGGTTCAAAAGTTTATACCGTAAAAGAGGCGACTAGTACTATCAGTTGTGGTCGAGCTATTTATATGTACTCACCTGAGTCAACTATAAAAGAACCTGTTGTCTCTCGCCCCACTGCACATATTCAATACTTTGGTGGTGCCCGTCCTTTTGTTGGCAATCCCAACCGGTTTGAGAGGCCGAAAGGACGAGTTATTAACTGCGACGAGGCTGTCCAACTCTATGGAGGGGTGCTTATAAAGGAATTTGGTAAATAAGCGATGTAAACCTCAAGTTATGTTGAAGATGCATGGTGAGTTTGTAAGTAAGTGTGATAATTTTTATATCTGCTTTGGAATGTGCAGACCGACACAGATGCTAAAGCTTGTTGTAACGGTTTTGACTTGGAATAAGCTTTAGATCACAATTACCAAGTGTGTAAGTGTGTGTGTCTGCTATGTATTTAGAAGTACTTTATGTTGAAGCTTATGTAATGTAAAATGTTACCGTACTATGTAAACATATGTCTTGAATTTTTGTAAACATAAATAAGCATGCATTAGAAAACATAAACAAGCAAGTCATATGTATATGCACCGCTGGGCCTAATATTTTAGAGTCCTATTTGTTTAGCAAATTAAGGAACAAGTTGCTATGTAAGTTGAATGAGTTAATCATGTGGTTTCATCTCACATAATTTTTAGTTAGTTTTAACATAATTACAGTGCCGGAGTAACGTTAATTACGCCTCTTTATAAATTTTATACAAGATCGCAAAATAATAATATAAAAAATAAATTAAAATTTCATATAAAAAACCTAAACTCCATATATTTATAAAAAGAGAAAAAAAAACAATAAAAATAAAAACAATTATTATTGAAATATGGCTCTTTTGCATTAAACAATTATTCATTAAATTCATGTAGTCAAGTCTTTCAATCATAGTTGTCTCAAATGATAACAAAACCATCCCATTTAATCTCTCTTATGATATGGTAGACCGCAAATAATTCTTTATCAGCTTCAACTTTGAAAAACTTCTTTCAGTTGTGGCGACAGATACTAGAATGGTCAACAATATGCGATAAGTAATTTGTGTGTTTTGATAACAATCCTCCATTTTCTTTAAAAAAATCAAGTACTTCAATAGGCTTCCGAACTTTCGCTGGTATTGATTCTCAGAAAATTTTTAGTTCCATAAACAAATCATCACCAACTATGTCTGAATGCATACCACTTTTTAAAGAAGTTTCCAGGTTCAAACATGATGCCTTCAAACTATCCTCACTTGCTGCTGTTAGTTTTTTAAAATTAAACAAAAACCCAAAAGTTTGTTCATACTTTTGAAATTGTTCAAATCTGGACTCAAGAGAAACTAGAGCTTGATCCATGAGTGTGTGAAATAATCAATCCCAACAAACTATTATTCTAATTAAAAAAAGCCTAACAAGTATTATTTTAATTAAAAAACACATCAAACTTAATTTATTATCTATATTATTAAATATATATATATATATATATATATAAAATCTAAAAATCTGCCTTTTTAAAATGGATACTTTAATGGACGGTTTCACTTGGTTGGGCTCTAAGCCCTAAATAATTGTTTTTTGAAAATGAAAAATAATTGTTTTTTGAAGATGAGGTGAAAAGAGCTTTTTGTCACGATAAGAAAATTAGAACAAAGTACTCCGGATTTTAAAATGTAATTACAAAGGAAAAAAATGTGGTCACCCAACTCTTAATATTTATAATTTATAAATATATCTTACAATTAAATAAGAACTATATACTAATATGAATTTAACTAATTAGAAAAGAAGACATGTGCTAAATTTTTATTTGGTAATTACTTTACATAAATGTTGCTCAGCTCTATCTCTCTTTCTTTTCCCAGTTCTCTCTTTTCTTTCCTTTTTTCATTATATCTTAAGTTTAGAGAGAGAGAATAACATTCCATGTGATAGAGAATTAGCAATCATATTTTTTGAAGATAATGTTTTATACATCCAATTTTGTGATCTATCACCTCCAATGGTATAAAAAGAATATTAATTTCCCGCAAGTAAAGCAAAAACCACTGGAAACAAATTTCAAATATTTTTAAGAAACTAATTACTGCCTCATGTTTTTCAACGGTAAATAACTAACTTTCCCTCCCTTCTTCCACATATAAGTATGACTTCGAAACCAACTCACATTTAGCAATTGATATTCTAAAAAATCCTGGGAAAAAATAGAATGTTGAATGGATGGAATTATTCAAGCAAGATGAAGAAGTATGTCTTGTTAGGCGTCACGGTTCTCTTTATGGCAACGGTCATTTGCGTGGAGGCCAACAATGGCAGCATTCCGAGTAGAAAAACGGAAGAGATTCACCGTGAAAGCAAGCTGGTGATAACAAAGACTGCAGTTAGTATTATATGTGCCTCCACCGATTACAAACAAGATTGCACCACGGGTCTCGCAACTGTGAGGTCGCCGGATCCCCGGAGTCTAATAAGATCTGCTTTCGACCTCGCTATCATGTCGATTCGAAGTGGAATCGACAGGGGGATGATTGATCTAAAGAGTAGAGCGGATGCGGATGTGCACACAAGGGACGCGCTTAATACTTGTCGAGAGCTTATGGATGATGCAATTGACGATCTTCGAAAAACGAGGGATAGATTTAGAGGATTTTTGTTCACTAGGTTGCCAGACTTCGTTGAGGATCTTTGTGTGTGGCTTAGCGGATCAATCACATACCAACAGACGTGCATTGATGGATTTGAAGGGATTGATAGCGAAGCCGCCGCGATGATGGAGAGAGTCATGAGGAAGGGGCAGCATCTCACTAGCAATGGATTAGCGATTGCCTCAAATCTCGATAATTTATTGAAGGCTTTCCGTATTCCAATTCCATTTCTTAGGGTACATTCACGTCACACTTTATCAAATTACCTATATTTCGATATCATTCTTTAGGTTAATGGTTTTAGGTTACATTTTAGTTTTAAGAAAAAAAAAAATTGTGTTAGGTTCCATAATTTTTTCTAGTTACCGTTTTATTAACTTTCTGTAAATTATTTTTCTGGATTTTATGTCTCCAACAGTCAAGAAGGGACAGACTCGGCATTTTGGGTTCGGGTTCTTCACGAGATGATTCGTTGGGTTCTTCCCAAGATCCGTCTCCAAATTTGGATTCTTCTGATAATTCTGCTGGAACAATGGACTCTTCCGAGAATCGACCATTGGATTCATCAAAGAATCGGCCGTTGGATTCTTCAGATAATAGACCGTTGGATTCTTCCGAGAATCAACCGTTGAAATCTTCCCAAAATCGACCAGTGGAATCTTCCCATACTTCTCCTCAAAAATCGGCACCTTCCGAGAATCTACCGTTGGATTCTTCCGAGAAGCTTCCTCAAAAATCGACTTCTTCCGAGAATCAACCATTGGATACTTCCGAGAGTCCTCCTCAGAAATCAACTTCTAATGAGAATCGACCGTTAGGTCCTCCCCAAAATTCGGATTCTTCCATAATTCGACCGTTGAATCCTCTTGGAAAATTAAATCCCCTTGGAAAATTGGATTCTTTAAAGGATCGACACTTATCGGAGGAAGAAGAGTTCCCACCCTGGGTAACACTGCATTCGCGGAGGCTTCTTGCACGTAGATCTAGAAATGGAATCAGAGCGAACGTTGTGGTTGCAAAGGACGGGAGTGGTAAGTTCAAGACTATCGCACAAGCATTGGCAATGGTACCAATGAAGACCACAAGGAAGTTTGTGATTCACATAAAGCAAGGTGTTTACAAGGAGAAAGTAGAGGTAACCAAAAAAATGCTTCACGTTATGTTCGTCGGAGACGGACCAACAAAAACAATTATCACTGGAGACATTGCCTTCTTACCAAACCAAATCGGCACCTACCGCACTGCCTCCGTTGGTAAATTATTTATAACATTTTAAATATAATTTATCTATTATTGATCTAATCTAAACTATCAAGATTTATCAAAAATATTTATAAACTTTCATCTCAAAAATAATCCGCAATAAATAGATTAATGAGTTGATTTATAAAAACAACTTTTGGTGTTTGAAGCGGTGAATGGGGACTATTTCATGGCAAAGGACATAGGGTTCGAGAACACGGCAGGAGCGGCACGCCATCAAGCAGTCGCACTTCGAGTTTCGGCCGATTTTGCCTTGTTCTTCAACTGCCATATGAATGGTTACCAAGACACGCTTTACGTACATACCCATCGTCAATTCTACCGTGACTGCCGCATCTCAGGCACCATTGATTTCGTCTTTGGTGATGCTAAGGCCGTTTTTCAGAACTGTGTATTCGTCATCCGCCGTCCCATGGATAACCAACAGTGTATCGTCACAGCCCAAGGACGAAAAGACCGGCGTGAGACTACTGGGATTGTTATACACAATAGTCGTATAATCGGTGATGCATCATATCGTCCCGTCAAAGCCAAGTAACTATAATTACTATAATATTTAGTTAAGTACTTTAACCATATATGATTTTAATTAAAGCTCGTTGTATATATGGACCTATATATATATACAGGAACAGAGCATTTTTGGGACGGCCATGGAAGGAATATTCGAGGACAATCATAATGAACACAGAGATTGATGATGTGATAGACCCAGAAGGTTGGTTGAAGTGGAACGAGACGTTTGCACTCAACACGTTGTTCTACACTGAGTACCGCAACAGAGGTCGTGGTTCGGGTCAGGCTCGCCGGGTTAGGTGGAGAGGTATCCGACGAATCTCTGATAGAGCCGCAAGGGAGTTCGCTCCAGGGAATTTCCTACGTGGCAACACGTGGATCCCACAAACGCGTATACCGTACAATGCTAACTGATCATACATGTCTCAGTATCATGTTTACTCTTTCTTAAGGTAAAGTGGTTTGTGTTTACTAGTGTATATAAATCTGGAGAGACAAAGAGGATTTGTATATAGTTTTGTTTTGGGGGAAAGTATATAATATAGGTGTATTTATTGAAAATGTTTTCCTTGTAAGTAAAAATTAGTGTTTTTTTTTTCTTTTTTATTACGATGCTACGAATCAAATTAAAGGATAAAACTGAGTGAATCTTTCAAGTGCGGTGCTCCTACGTCCACACGATAGATCTAGAAAATAATGTTCAGTTTCCTCGTGTAAACGATGTTGAGGTGACTGTAAATTCGAAATTTTAAATATTATTATAAACCATTTGATTGACCAAACACTAACGTTCGTTGATCAAAGTTTATCACAAAAAAATAGTTTTTTTAAAGTTTTTTTTTTTTTTTTTGCTTTTCTTGGCTTTGAAAGCAAACTCTGTTTCTCTTTCTTATTTTATTCAAACACAATTACAACAACACTTATATATAGAAAGTTCTACTACTAGAAATCAGACAAGTGAATCCTACTCTATGCTTAGGATCAATAATTGATTAATAATACTCAACCAAAAAAATGCTTCACTTCTTGTTCCTCACGTGATTTGATAGTTTTTATTTTCTTTTAATTGTTTTTGGTGATTTTATAGTTCACTTTAGAATGATGGGTGATTGGGCTCTCATTTTTCTCAGGCTCAACTCCTTCTTGCTGATCTTCTGTGTGATATTGCACTCCATTTTATCTTCCTGTAATCCTGTGAACCCTTTTTTAGCAAGTCTCTTAGCTTCTTTTTTTTTGATAGGAAACATTTGTTTCCTTTGGAGTCTCTGAACTTATCTCTTCTGCTTTAATATCTCACCTTAAACTTGTGTTGAGGAAGATACCAACACCAAATTTGAATCGTAAAAGCACAAAACGCATCTGGCTAAAGAGATTTTGTTTGATGAATGATGATAATGGTGCCAAGACCCAGACGTTCTGCAAATGATGGTAGTGATGAGAACACATAACCAGTGTAACTCGGTGTCAACTAGGTCAGAAATGGAAAAGAGATGTGGTCTTGTTATGATTCCTAAATTAGTTCCTAGTGGGACTGTATCCCTGCCTCTTCAGGTTATTAGTTGTAGTTTAATAGTTAGCTTTCTTATTTAATTGGTTTGTTTAAAGACATTGTTAGAGATTGAATCAAGGGAGAGAAAATTTGTCTAAAGTACAGTGTATTCTTATGTTCTTGTTGTCTTTGATTGGGACCTCTATCACGTAGTCTATATTTTAGATCCGTATGAGGATAACTATAGATAACAAAGACAGTATATACTTGAACAAAAGAACAAGTACAGACAGGGGGATAAAAAATTTAAAATAAAAACAAACATTTTATAAATAGTTAATCTTTATACAAATTATACGTTTTATGTTTACATGTACGCAGTTATTTTGAGGTGAAGCAAGATGTAACGATAAATTTGCCGCAAATCTGTTTCATAAATCCATAGCAGTTCAAGATAGATTGAGAATTGATATCGAGAATTATAGCGGTCACAAACTGGTCGAGTTATACGATTACTAAGAATCACACAAAGTGATAATTCCTCGTCACCCCCTCGCATATCTAACACCAGTACATTCACTCGTTTTTTTCTCCGTAACTTAGAAGCATAAAAAGATCTATATCATTCTTGTTATTAACCATCTTCGGAAAATTAGCACATAGAATGTCTAAACAAATTCACACTCCTCACATCAAAACCATGAATGTGTTGTGCTATCTCCACAAGCATTGCAAAAACTGTCTCCGTTAGATAGTTGATTTAATTATGGTGAATGAATATAATAGAGCCACATAACACATCCATATAGATAAAACCATGCATTATCACTTCTGTACACAAAGACCTTGAAAAATGTTTTGACAAGCAAAGCAAACGTTATTTAATACGTCAAAACTAGATCTCGTGACTAGAGTAATCAAAATATTTTGTAGATGAAATCGAGAAAGATTTTTGTTTTACTTGCATGCATGCATCTTAAACTCCTAAAAAGTCTAATAAAATGAGAAAAAGAAATTATAAATTGAGACCAATAATACTACACGTCCACGTGGCAGTCACGTTCGAACAATTTAGGTCTCGAACTTTGGTCTTCACGGGGAACCACGTCGAATTTAGAATCCGAGACTTCCTTCGCCGTCTAGTTAACTCCTCCGGCGAAAGGCTCGATGAGTGATCGACAGAGAGGACAAGAGGAATGAGAATGAAACCACATATTAATGCAGTCAACGTGAAATGTGTGTTTGCAGTTGGGCAAAACCCGACCCGATTCGTTATCCTCGAACTCCGAGAGGCAAACCCCGCATTCGAACGCGTTTTGTGCGGTTGCGGCGGAGAACGTGAAATTGGGAAGAGATTTGATGACGGTGGGGTTAAGGCCGCCGCGAGTTGCGAAGACGGCGGTGGAGGAAGGGTCAGCGAAGAAGGTAATTGCGACGGCGACGCGACGACTGGGATTGGAGTGGCGAGAGTAGAGGTGGAGAGAAACCATAAGAATGACTATGAATAAGATTATGATTGTGGCGGTGAGCATGATTTTGCTGTTTATGGCGAAGCTCATAGGATCCGAATCGGTACCGGGTCTGCTCACAGGATTCGGGTCACGGAAACTCATTGTTTGGGGTTTGTAGTGTTGTGTGAGTGAAGTGAAGGAAGGTTTTGGTGGTTTTAGTAATGGCGAGTGAGAGAGAGAGAGATGACTTTTACTTTACTTTTTTTTAAGTCGCCAACGCATTTACTTCACTTTTTTATGCATGTTTGATTGATATTTTTTCGAGGATGCTACATTCTATAAGACCTTAATTTCGTTTTAGATTTTAAAATTTAGGTCATAACATCATTTTTTATATAACTTCCAATTAATTCAAAATATAAAATAAATTTACATAATCCACCATTTGGGATGAAATTATTGTTGATTGATAAAAAGAAGGCTTAGGGTTCAAGGCGCTTTAATGTTTAGGGATTAAGATACAACTATATGTTTTTCCTTATGGACCAAAAGCAATGAAAAAAGGTACATCAGTTATCAGAAGAAAAATAATAATAAGGCTTGTCAAAATTATTATTTCAAACTTTCTATGTCTGTTGATTGTTGACAAAACTTCTATGTCTATATATACATATTATTTATTTTGTAACAGCCGTAGTTGAAATCGGATGCATAATAGTAAAACTTCTATAAATTAATACTCGTTATTTTAATAATCTTTTTAAATTGATAAATTAGTGTAAAAAATGACATAATTCGATAAAATAATAAGATAATATTTTTTTAAAAAAATTCTATGTAAACATACGTTCCCATCAATACCATAAATTAATAATTATATAAAATTATGAAAAATATATATATATATTATATATAAAACATTTAGTGAAATATGACTTTAATGTTGTTTTTAAAAAGTTTTTTACATTAATTCTTGTTAGAATTCATTTATAATCTTTTTACTGTATCGAAATTTTTTTGTCTTATCTTCTAAACATAATAATTATTTACTTACTTGTAACTGAACGTGGAAGAATATTGATTATAACTAAAAAAACTTATTTTGAATATAACTTTTTTAAAAATTATGAAATTAGTCAAATCTCTTTATAAATTATTAATTTACTGATAAATTAATATCTCTATAAATTAATGAAATTTTACGGTCCTAATATTTATTAATTTATAGGGATTTTATTGTAAATGAATATCTCAGCAAACTTACACTGATTTTAGTGAAACACCCGGCACGCATGCCCGCACCTAAACTTCTCTCACACCAACAAAGCTAAGACTATACAATATAGAAAAATAAAATATTTCAACATGCATAAACATCAAAGAGGAGGTTATTGGTTTGTTTTACTTTCTTTATTTAGATTGCCAATCAAACTTTATCAAATTCTTGTTTTACTATTCATCTAATAATTTTAAAGTAATAGTCGTTGAAATTTCATGTTATTCAATATTTGACTTCTCTTTGGGTTTTGTACAAGAATTTGATTTTTAATTGCATTTTTTGAAAACAAATTAAAAAAAAAAGTTATGCTTAAAATATAACAATTCAAAGAAAGAGCGCGCATGAACTTTATTATCTTGAAAAGGAACGAGGGAGTTAACCGACGATAATATATAGAACATGTCATATCTTCTACTATTGACACAAAAACAATATCCGCAGAAGAATATGCCGTGTCAATAGTTCCAAATTGGAAACTTGCAAGGGGTGATATGAGCACCAAATACAATCTCTAATGATAATCCGTATAAAGATCAAAGATTGAGCAAAGTGAGGTCATAAGGTCTCAATCATATTGAGATATGTTGAGATATATATATATATATATATATATATATATATTCATCTAGTTGTTTATATGTATATTTGCCTAAATCTTATAAAGGATAAATATATCAACTATGCAATAGAAACTAGGTCAATGGTGTATGTATAAATAAGAGCTTTAGGGTTCAACATCAACAACACACACAAGAAACCTTCATACTTCTTTGGTTTCTGACATGGTATCAGAGCAATAACTATAGCACAGCTAGTCGTTAGTAGTTACTAAATTTTGTACCCAACGTGCGGAATTTTATTTTAAAGTTTCTATCAATATGAATCGTTGAGCATAAATATAATCAATCAAATTTTAAAAGATAAATCTATATAATTTTAAATTTATTGAACTAAGGTATTTACAACATAGATATTGTCGACGATAATGTTTCTTTGGCAAAGCAACAATTCAATATATATATATATATATATATATATATGTATATACCACTTGGTAACAAAAATCACTTAAGAATCTCGTGGAAAGTGTAAGTGTTATCGCCCACCATCGCATGACCCTTTATCCCTAAGAGAGTTCATTATATGGCCAAACGGTTAAACCTGACTTTGAATTCGATAATCCGTCCACTAATCCAGGTCATGTGTTTTTCTAAAAAACCATTCGTTCACACAATGAATGAGATCTAAAATAATTTACTTAATCATGTGCATTATCTTTCCAATGTTTAATAAATATTTACTAACACATCATCTCTTTCGTCATCTTCCACGATGCACTCGTTGCCTCCCTGCATCTACTCTCTTTTCACATTCTATTAGCTCATGTAACGCCCGTGTTCCGGCAAAAGGGAATTGTCGGGATCGTTACAGAGGAATCGTATATTTGCGTTTCGATTCCCTGAGGTTGTCGGTAATGTGATATCTCTCTTTGGAGTCGATCTTGAGCGTTTCGGGATTGGAGTTTTCTCGAGAACGGAAAGCGGAATGATCGAGTGTCGAAGTCAAACTTTTGACCAAAAAGGAGAGGGCATCGATCGATCCAAGTTAGGATCGATCGATCCAAGCCTTGTTGCCGATCTGGATTAGTTGGGTGAGTGGACCGATCGATCCAGGTAAGGATCGATCGATCCACATGTGTCAGCAAGTGACTTTTTGTTGTTTTGGTCTCACCTAACCTTCCTTGTTCGGGTTTTTGCTTCTTGTTCTTCTTCTGTGGGTTGTTGGCTGTGGAAAAAGAGAGAAAAGAAGTGAGAGATTCAAAGGTTTGGGTGTTGGAAGTGAGAGATCAAAGGGAGAAGCTTGTTATTACTTAGGAAGGAAGAAGCTTGGTGTGGTTGAGTTGCAGAGGATCTTGTGTTGCGGCGTGGAGGTTCACCGGTTTCGCCGTGGGCTGTTCTTGACTCTGTTGTCCGTCCGAAATCAAGATGAGTGCGTAACCATGAGCTGATCTAAGCAATTGAGTTTTCGGTGTGATTTCGATATGTTGTTAGATTTGTCGAACCCTTGTTGTGTTCTTGTTTTTGTGGTTGTGTGGCTTGTTTTCTTGGTTTTTGGGGTTGTGTTGGTGTTTAATCGCCTGTAGGAAACAAGTTTGGGTGGTCGTTGGATCGTGTGCGGTGGTGGAAGTCGAGATCGGGGTTTCTGAAGCTTGAGGATCGATCGATCTATGGGGAGATCGATCGATCCAAGGCTTGCAGGTCGAGTTGGTGTTGCAGAACCGCGGGGATCGATCGATTTATGGTGGGATCGATCGATCTAAGTTTCGACGTTGTGAAGGTAAGGGGATCGATCGATCCTAGGGGTGGATCGGTCGATCCAAAAGGTCCGGGTTTTTGCTGTGTGTTCAGATCGATCGATCCGTGTTTGTTGTGGGCTAGGATCGATCGATCTGGTTACTTCTTGTTTTGTGGTTGTTGCGTTTTTGCGTGGTGAGCGGTTTATCGTCTTAGTTGCTTGTGTGTATAGCTCGTAGATGGGAGGACCGCCTCACTAAGTATTTTTGATAATACTTACGCATCTCTATGTTTTCTGAGTTGCAGGTAAAGATAAAGTGTGATCATGGAATTAAGGCGTTGAGGAGGAGATGATTAGGACTCGGGTGTTTGCTGTTGTTATTGTTATCGTTTGTTAATTGCGTTTCTATTGTTTGACGGTTTGTTAAGTCTAATAAAAATCCGAGTTTGTGTTTAAAACCGTTTTGGCTTAATTAATACGTATGAGCGTATTAGTTGTTAAAAAAAAAACGGGTGTGGTCGTCTCAGCTCACATATAATGTTACGAGTAAAGTTTTATCTAATATAAAACTGCAAGGGCACAGTAACAATCACGATAGTATTTAAGGATCAAATCCACATGGACCAAGCAAATGCACGATGTACTATATTTAATTAAATAAAGGTATAATAAAAATGAGTATTCAATTGACTCAAGGTAAATATTGGAAATTAAAATTCAATAAAAAAAATATTGAGTAAATAGAAATCATCAAGGAATCATGTAATGAATACAAATAAAATATGGGAAACATTAAACTTGTTTTTGAACTTGAATTACTAATGTATAACTATCTTGCTTTCGCATATAATAATTATCTATGATAGAATTTTTCTAAAACCTAAACTGTTGTTTGTTTCAAGAAATAAAATTCAATCAATTCACAAATCATAATAACATCAATTTTGGCTAAGAAACCTTTGTCCATCTAGGATAAATCCATCAATTCAACAACATTTTTGGTGCTATGATGAAATCGATTTTGGGCATTAGTTAAACTGGCCTAACTCAAGCAAAGCAATAAGCATAATCTTAGATAGAAAACAATATGATTCAATCCTATAAGAAAGTTCACATACATCTACATAATTATCCTTTTAGAAAAACCAAAACCCAATGATGAAACTACTCACACATGAATAGAGAACACATGATAAAAATAGAAGAAAATATCATAGAGAATTGAAGAGAGAATAATCAAAGGTTAGGATTACAAAAATATGAATCTAAGAACAACCTCAAAAATTATCAAAATTGCACACTTTGCGTCTCTCCTATGCGGCTAGAATAAGGTGAGTATTTATATACAAGAGGAAGAAGCCCTAGAATCGGAAAATTGGAAATTTTCTAAAACGCTTCCTGATCGGTGACAATGTGTACCGATTGGTATCGTTCGTCTTTTGTACCGATAATATGTACCAATCGGTTATTATCTTCTATATTTTCTCCACTTGATGATGTTTTCATCTATTTCGACTCTACAACTCTTCCTTTCACTGCAGCAAATACAAAATCTTTAAAAAACAGAAAAACACTAAAAATTAGTTTATTCTTACCAAAAAAACTCAAGACTCGGTGTTGAAAGATTCTAAAAACTTATAAAAATAAGAGTTATCATATAATATAATATACTGATCTATATCAATCCATATATATCATAACTATTTCCTCTTTCATGTCAAGACAAAAGCAAGCAATGATGTCAGCGCCAAACTAAACCTCTCTTCGGGACTTCACTCGGCGGAGTGCCTGAATTTCGAACCCAATTCAAAACTTTAAAATTCTGTCCCAATTGTTATAAACATACAATTCACGGGGAAATAAAGAAATACTCTTTGTAAACGATAGCCTCTCTGACTAAAAAAACTAAATCATATTTTTACAGTTACCAAAATGATAAGATGTGTTACGCAACCAAGAGAAGAGGGTTGGACGAAGAGCATGAAGCTCACACACGGGGGAAAACTAGGATTTATATAGAAAATACAGCCAATACCACTTTTTGTGATGTTAGTTTCTTAATTATTATTTTTGTGTTATTTTGAAATTTTCCCTTTTGTTAATTGATATTTTCTTTATTAAAAATTTATATATTTATTTATCAAAAAATAATAATATAAAAATATGTGAATTAATTTTACTGTTCCTAATTAATTTTAATAAATAAGTTATATGAGATAAAATATGCTAACGTGAACGCTGATGAAAATCATAAATATAGAAAAAATTCTCCTATTATATCTATAATTTTTTTTCAAATAAATATTAGTTTTCTCCACAACATGGAATCAAAAAATGATGCTTCGTCATATATGTGTTTGTATCAGCTTTTGAAAACTAGTGTATTTGATTTCCAACATAATTCTCAATTTTTACGCCTCACAAAGTTATTCCCCACAAGCTTTGTATGACTTCGCTTTTAGTAATAATAAAGAAACACACACATTAAGTTTTTTCAAAATTAGAAGTTTTGATTCTTCCTTTCAAATAAACTACTTCAAAAATTTCAAATGATGAAGATTTTATGTATATTAAAGTAAATATACCCAAAAGTACATTGAGAAATAGGATTTCCATATTCTAGATCCATATGAAGATAAATATTTGATAACAAATAAAGTATAGACGTTAACAAAAGAAAATGTACAAATTTGGGATAATTATAAAAATTAAATATTATAAAACAAACATTATATGAATATTTCAATTTTACAAATACTAAATTTAATGTTTATATCTTTTGTGGTTACTATTTTTGAGGTGAAATAAAGTATCATTGATGAGTTTGCTGCCAAATCTACTTCAGATTAATCACTAGCAAGCTCAATCATAGACTCTTCCATAAACTTTTTTTTGATGCATTTAATAGAACAAAATATTTCTTCTAAAAATGACAAGATGGATGAGAATTGACATCTAGAATGACAAACATAACAAATCGGTCGAGTTATACGATTGTTAGGAATCACATAAACTCGGGATGAATATTCCTCATCTTCCGGTTTCATCCATATGAAATCTCCGAGCGTACATTTTATATGAAAAGTGAAGCCACAATGTTCACATGAATAAAACCATTTCTCCACATTAAGTTCTTCCTCGCATATGTCGCACCAGTACTGCTCACTTGTTTTTTCTCCGTAACATAAAAACAGAAAATGATCTTTGTCGTATTTGTGTTTGACCATCTTTGGCAAAATAGAACATTTAATATCTAAAAAATATCCACAGTCTTCACAACTTAAACCCATAATTGTCTTATCTCCACAAGCATTACAAAATTTGTCTTCTGTTGAGTAGTTTATGTATAACAAATGAAGCGGATGACTTTCATGAGCAAAGGAATCTGAAAAAGAACCACATCGCACATCCAGAATAATATTACCATCATCACTTTCATAATGAAAACCTTGAAATACGTATTGACAAGCATTGCAAACATATATTCTGTCACTCCAATCAGGTTGTGTGATTAGAGTAATCGGTATCTTGTAGAAGGAATCTATCTTTTTTTGGGGGAGAGAAGCACATCTTTTATGGAGGAGGAAATCATCACATTTCATGCAACTGTAGAACGGGCTTAAAAATATGGGATAGTAGCATGCTTTACACCACATGCATTTATTATTTGCATTACTCTCTTCTCTGAGCTTTAAAGTATGATTTGCGTGACTGTAATGCTTTATTACTCCTTCCTCGATCATCTCATATGATTTAACCTCTAAAATATTTTCAGATTTGCCTTCAAGTTCAATTCCATCCCAAATCCCGAACCTTGTGGCACATCTCAAATGAATGGCAAGATCTGGGCATTTTGAACAAGAATAAGCCCCAAATGTCCATGTCATCTTTTTATGACACACTCCACATTTCCAATCTCCCATATCTAGGAAACTATTGTAATAAATACGGTGATCATGACGATTAATCTTTATGACGCTTGGCATATCAATACAATTTTTATGGATCATGAAATTGCATGGAAGACATACATAAGGATTTGGGTCGTCATCCATTCCACAAGCATTACAAACAAATTTTCGCTGCGGCATGAGAGTTAGTAAATGCTCATGAGCCTTAGGGTGGACAAGAGTGAAAGGTGGTGGATTCTTTGCACAATTGACATCCACACTAAAATTGCAAATATAACAGTGATAAAACACGTTATGAAGTTTGTTACCACACAAACAACATTTTTCATTGGTGTAACTGGAGATACGCGTGAGACGTTTGAGAATATGTTTAGGATGACAAGAGTAGTTGATATCTGGTGTTGATTCTGCGCAATCTTTGTGAAAGCTCAAATCACATAATTTACATGCATAAGGAAACCGGTCATCAAGCAGTCCACATAGATGACAAGTAAACATAACCATTTTTGGAACAAGGGATAAACAATGCTCGTGGGTCTTTAGATCCTCAATTGTTATTATAACTTTTTTTTTTGCGCATATCAAATCAATGGCAAAATCACATATTGAACAATAGTAATACAATTTTGGCAAGTTACCTCTACAAATCTTGCATTCTCCATATATATTTTCATTTTCTGCAACTGCTTTGATGTGCAAAGAATGTTCGGGGTGATAGCGATTGTTAATCTCTAGATCAGAATTGGCGCATTCTTTGTGAAAGAAAAGTCCAGAATGAAAGCAACGATAACCATCACTATGGTAGTCTTGACCAAGATTGCAGCCATCACATTTTAGCCCACGCGTTGGAATTAGTGTATACATTTTGTTGAGTATCTCCATTGACGAAAGAAATATATATATATTCTAAA
This sequence comes from Turritis glabra, assembly GCA_900406565.1. Taxonomy (NCBI): domain Eukaryota; kingdom Viridiplantae; phylum Streptophyta; class Magnoliopsida; order Brassicales; family Brassicaceae; genus Turritis; species Turritis glabra. The sequence goes on from OVBN01000239.1 coordinate 2,587,666, forward strand.
GTTTTATAACTTTCTTATGTTGTGGTTTTATGTAATGATGAAAGCGTTTTGTTTTATTGATACATATATACCTATTTATAAAGAATATGATATATAATCATTATATTTAATTAATTCTTTGTTTACATGAAAAGGATACTCAAAGAATAATGCTTTTCTTAATATTGTTGATAAAGACTACTCATCAACGAATAAATTCGTGTAACTTAACCCTTTTCAGCTTTTTTTGTCAAAACAAAGGAAACTACACCAGATTTTCCTAAGAATATTTATCCACCTAAGTTATTCTTTGTTTAACTAAGAAGGAACTCATTTTTAGATAACTATCAAATAATTCCAAAATACAAAATACAAAATAAATGTTCAACTTCAATAAAGGTTGCCAAAATTATGATTTTAAAATTTCTAAGCTATCTTGACAAAACTTCTTATGGAGGTGTATAGATATGTCAATGTGATACACTTTTTTATTTTATAACAGTCGTTGAAATCTGATAAACAATTAATATATATACCTTAATCAAACAATTAACAATCTCATATTCAAATTCTTGTTAATCAATATTAAAAATTAGTTAAAAGCTCATGTTATTCAATATTTGATTTCTCTTTGAATTTTAACAAGAATTTTATTTTGAATTGTATTTTAACATATTTCAAAGAAAAAATCAAGCTAAAAACACAATAAAAAATTTTAAAATAGGGTACGTACACTTTATAATTTTGAACGGAACGTGTGAGTTGACTCAACAATAATACAACATCGTCATATCTTCTACCATTGACATAAGAGCATTGTTCGCAAAAAAAAAAAAGATGGCCTGTCATTAAATTCCAAACTGGAAACTTGCAAGAGGGATTTGAGCACGGAATACAATCTCCAAACAGAATTTGTAGAGAGATCAGAGATGGAGCAAAGTGAGGTCATAGGATCTTAATCATGTATTTTTCCTCTGTTCGTAACTAATCCAAGTTTTAGAAAAAACAAATTATTTCAAGAAAAATCTGTTTTTTTAATTTTTTTATGCATTAGTTATTAATGATAAATTGTAATCTTTTAGAAATAATTTATTTTTATTGGTTTAGAGTTATATAAAATTGCTAATCACAAAAAATAATGCATTTATAATCTATTTTCAATGTGTGAAAATTTTAAAAATTAGATTAATTAGGAATAGAGGGAATACTTAACATTGTAAATGATAGAGAAATATAGAAAGTCTCATCTCTCCCTCACAAAATGGTAAATCGGTCTCTCTACTTTTTCACGGAGTCCACCTATTTATGAAAGTACCATAAAAACAAGATACCTTCTTATGTTATTCATGGTTACAAAAATTTACAATGATAAGAGTTTTTGATAAATAACATAATATTTCTATAGTTTTCATTTCTATTTTCACCCCTGTACTCTTTTTTCCTTTTTCCACGACCACTGCTTCATGCAATTCTCCGGGTCTCGCCATGTCAATTTTTGACCATCAGTTGTTTTCGCCGCAGACAAATAATTCTCCCAATCCACAAGCACTTGTCTTAAATCTTTAATTTTATTCTCTAGTCCCACACAACAATTGGCATGCATTGTACAAACGTTATCCAAGTCCCTACTTGGCTCACAAAATCCTCCGAAGTATTTCGTGTCGAGAAACCTCATTTTGAGTCCAGTTTTTGCAGTGTACCAACTGCTTTTGATTTTATTGAACACGTCTTGATCGTGTTTATCCGGAAATCGCAGCCTCGACATGTACCAATAGTTGTAGAAATCTATGGTTCGTGGATTGGCTTGAACAAAAGTGAAACCACCATTGACATCGTTGTGGATGTCGTTATGATCTCCATTAAAACGGTCACAAGCGATTTGGAAATCTACATCTTTAGATAGACGAGGAAATGGATCTCGAAACCACATTATATCTATGTCCTACACACATTAACCATATGTTAATAAAGCATTATGATATAATCATCAAATTCAACTTCATCTACCATCTAATTCGTTTTTACTAAGCACCAAATATTGACTAATTCCTAGGGCCTATAGAAGAGGCATGTATTATTGTCATTTAACGTTAACAGTAACCAACCAATTTTAAAATCATGGCCCAAAGACTTGAACCCTACTCCGCTAACCACAAGATGAATATATCAACTACTAAACAACAATGAGTCTACACTGTAATCCTGCTCATTTGATTTAAAGCCCATATCTTCTAATTTTGTCACACTAAGCAACAACATGCAAATGTTGACAAACCAAAATCAACAACATGTAAACGATGACGTGCAAGTAGGGAGAGAGATAGATACCGTGAAGATAAAGTTATATCCGAGCTTTAACAAAGTACCCAAAAACTCTATACGACGCCACATCATCTTGAGATAGTCCGGAGTCATGAACACCTTATCGCCAGCAAAATCAATTCCGGCGGTTTTCATGAAATAGCAGCGACGAGGATGGACCTCCAAGCACCGAGAATAGGCCTCCACATCGAGACAAGCCACTACAAGGTGTCGGAGTAATGGCTTAGTCCCTTTACCGACACGGAAACTGTCGAGAAACAAATCAAACGTCGCGTTCTGCTCAGACCAAGCCCGGTTTAAGGTGGTTATGATCACCGTCTTATCCTCCGTCGCTGCTTCCGTCAGGATTTTCCCCAATTCTTTCACATCTTCTTGGTGATGCTGTCCAACAATTAAAAAAAAAAAAATTCAAGAACAGATAATTGTTTTGCATACGTAGTTTTTGTTCCTATTTTAGTTATTTTCCTACATTTGTAAAAGGAAGAGTACTAGCCAAAAGACCTATTAATAAATAAATAAATTGAACATATAAAACTATTTTAATTAAGTTTTTAAAATGTTTTATCGTTTATGGAAATAATAATTAAATAAAATAAAAATTAATGTAAGCTAATGGTATGTTAAAAATAAAACAGAAATAATTAGTTTCTATCCTTAGGGATATTTTCCAAAATTATTTAAGTGCATCTGTTACATTTAAGACCATATCATATATTAAAATTTTTGTTATACTTTTTACTTATACTCTTGGCATAATAAATATAAATATGGAAGAAAATCTAAAACCTTTAAATTCCAAAATTTCCATGAAATAGATTAATTAAAAGAAAATAAGCAGAAGTTGAAAAAAGAGAATTTGTAACTTTTTGTTTTTTGTTTTTTTAAGATAACGTAAGATAACAAAACGAAATATACAAGCATACATACATGCATAGATGAATAGAATACTAACGACATCGGAGATGTGGAAAAACAGTTGTAATGGATAAACACCAATTTGGTAGATCACAAAACTCAAGAATCCGGCAACGACCAAGAAAACACCGACCATCACTAGATCCCTCCGTCGTAACAGTTGCCCCATCTTCCACACAGCCTTTGACGCTAGTCGTAGTCGTTTCGGATGGCTCATGAATTGAATCTCAAGTCAAAATATTTATTGGTATACTACATATACTGTATATGGAAAATACTAGATTAAACAAAATAGATAAGTATAACTATATAAGAAAGTTAAAATATGGGGAAATAGGGAAACAATGTTTAAATTCTTTGACGCTAGTCGTTTTGAATGGATCATGAATTGAATCTGAAAGCCAATATATTTATATGTATACATGTGTATGCAAAATACTGGATCAATAAAACTAAAATAAAATAAAAAGAAGATAATTATATTTGGGTAAGAATAGTAAAATATAGGGAAATGAAACAAGTGTTAAATTTTTGAGAAGGCCTGTAGAAGGAAATAAATCTGTGCTAATAAATAAAGTTAAATAAAAATAGTATAGAAACTATAAGAAAGATTGTTCAGAAGATACAGGTGGTAACAAAAAAATGAATGAAAAACTTCGGTAGCTTAAATTATTTGGATAATTTTATTTTATTTTTCTAAAAAGATATTATTATTTGGATAATTTTAAAATATTGTAGATATTATTAATTAATTAACAAATCCAATTGGTATTTTTTTAATGTCAATTTTCTTCTTTTTGTCTTCAAAACTTGAAAATTATAAATTATAATAATTTTCTATAGAAATTTAAGTATTCTCATCACGCGTTTGAGATTACTCATGATATCCAACTGGAGATTATACAAACTTCACTAAAAACAAAAAGAGTGTTTGATATAGTTTGTTTTGTATATTTGCATCAGTTATAAATCCTGAAAATTAATTTTCATCATTTATATTATAGATTTTGGAAATACCGAAGTGGTAATACATATATTTTATATCGGTTGAAATAAATATTTGCATCGATTATTGTAATCGATATTAATATGTATATGTTGCAATAAATGATGTCAATTGTGTATCAGTTAATACAAATAATGTTAGTATTTGTTACAGTTCTAACAATTGATGTTAGGTAGTTGTATCATTTGTTTATAATTGATGTTAAAATTGCATCACTTGAAACAATTGATGCTAAAATTAGTTAGTTTTCATAAATAAATTTATTTATTAAATAATATTAATTATATATGATAATATGTAAATAGTTAACAAAGTTCAAGGTATTATTTATTATTTAATTAAAATAAATATGATAAAAAATTATTTGGTGCTGATGAAAATTTTATCCATCTAAACCCTTTATAAACTTATTCTAAAATGATGAGTTTTTTTATAGAGGAGTAATTTTCTCTTCTCAACCCTTTTTGTCAGAATTTTTCTTAAAAAATGAAATTGCATCAATTACTTATTCGTAATTTTGTTAGCATCATTTCTTAAATATACTTTATACTATAAATTTATCAATTTAACTTAATTTATGCCAAATAACTAGTTATGGCATCAAATATTTTGTATCGGTAATTAATAAATAAATTAAATTAATATCATTTATTTGTTTGATGTAATTTAATTAATGCAACACATATAAAGGTCTGTTTTTGTTTTGTAGTGCTTGTATACTACGTACATAAGGGTCAATGTCACTTAGGACATTATGTGGAGTCTTCCAAAGACTCTTTGTGCCTCAAGTCAGAATGCTTTCATTAGATTTTTAGGTGATGATGAACCAAATGAGTTGACTCAAGGTCTGTTATGTGTCTTAAAAAGTTCTGATGGTTAAGGTTTTTTTTTCCGAGCTTTTAATTCTATATTCGGATGTTATTCTGAGATTATATTTTCTTACATGTAATATTTATATAGTTTACCCTTCCTTAGTTTAGATTTCGAGTTACGTACCTCGGCGACTTGTCGATCTTCCATCTTGGGAGTACGCGTGTGAGTAGGCTTGGAGGCTAATTTTGTGTTGTGTGGAGCTGCTCCCGTGCACGTTGGCTGGGAGGCTAATATTCTATGCTTCTTGAGACGACCCGACCCGCTCTAATTAAGCAATAACATAATTAATACTCCATAATATTAATTATATAACACAAGTCGAAAATACAACAAATTAAACAACAATAAATTAAACACACGCTTTAACTCCACATAAAACATACATACGAAATCGCATTTATTAACACAAAAAAATACGATCAACAACACACAATACCGAGTCCTAAATAATCTTCCTCCTCATCGCTTTGATTCTACGTTCACACTTTACCTTTACCTGCAACTCACAAAAACACAGAGATGCGTAAGTATTATCACAAATACTTAGTGAGGTGGTCCTCCCATCTACGAGCTATACACACAAGCACGAGATCACAAACCGCTCACAACCGCAAGAAAACAACAAGCAACCCAATGCTAAACACATGGATCGATCGATCCAACAGCTCAACACCAGATCGATCCAACCACACTGATCTGGATCGATCGGTCCAACCCCCGATCGATCGATCTGAACTCACGACCAGATCGATTGATCCAAAGCATGGATCGATTGATCCAAAGCATGGATCGATCGATCCACCGCTCGCGAGACTCGCAACTTACAGGACATGGATCGATCGGTCCAAACCCCCCCCCCCGGATCGATCGATCCAACACCTCCTGCAACTCCGATCTCGACTTCCACCACGGTCGCACACGACCAACGACCACTCAGGGCCTCCACTTTGCTTCCTACAAACGATAAGGCTCACACCCAACCCAAAACACAAGGAAAACAAGCAACACAACTCATGGATTCTTCAAGAATCCATCTCAAACAACACAAACACACACAACCACCTCAAAGCTTAAATTAACTCATGGTCACGCACTCACCTTAGATTTGGATCGATTCAGGCGAAGAACAGCTCCACAAGCTCAGGGACGAACTCTCTCTCTCTCTCCTCGCCTCCGCAAACCGATCTCCATCTCTTCCGGAGCTCACGCTCCCTTGCATCCACCTTAACCTCCAAGGACCAAGCCCAACTCCTCTCTTCCTCCCTTCACTCCTTTTTCCACTCTTTCGAGCTCTCCCAGCTCCCTTACCCTCCATAGAACGACCACAACCCGAAAACAAGGAAGGAGGAAGAAGAACATGTGATACAAGTGGAAGAAAAACCACTTAATACCACTGCCGACAGTGCTGGATCGATCGATCCACACCTCCTCAGCACCAGATCGATCGATCCAGCCCCGGATCGATCGGTCCCCGACATGCCCACACAACAGCTCGGCAGATTGATCGATCCCCTCTCTTTTCTGGTCAGAAGTTGACTTTCCGACCCTCGATCAATCCGACTCCCGTTCCCGAAAAAACTTCATTCCCGAAACACTCAAGATTGACTCCAAAGAGAGTGATCACCAACCGTCAACCCAATCGTATCAAAACACCTTGATACGATCCTTCTATAACTTTCCCGACCAAATTTCATTTTCCGGAACACGGGCGTTACACTTCTCATCTTGACGAGTATGTCGCTTCCTCTTCATCTTTTTCGATTGGGATTTTTGGACTTTGCGGACTCTTCAACCAATTCAGTTTGCTTGGTTCACGTTTGGTTTTTTTAGTGGGTTGTCTTAGCAACTATTTTAGGATGTGCTCTTTATTTACAATGGGCAATTCTTGCATTCCATCCATTCTTTATTAATGAACAATCTTATAAAAAAATAAGTCTTAACCAGACTAACACGTGTTTATATTATTAACCATATACACCATGTGCATTAACGGTATTTGGGTCGATTCTGGTTTTGTTTCATTCGGATCCAGTTCTTTCGGTTGTAAACTTTAGAATCCATTCGACTATTGTTTTCGAGTTTTCAAATATTTTTGAGTATTTCAGATATTTTAAATATTTTTCGGATATTTTTAAGTATTTCGGATATTCGGTTATTCGGTATAAAAATAACTAGAACTGTCAATTAGAACTAGTCCGCAAGTTATTAGCCCTAATTTCGGCGGGCTTTTTCTCTTGCGGGTTTCGACGGGCCAACCCGACATGATCCGTGGGCATACAAATCAAAGCCCTAATCCAACCTGCTTTATGTTCGTTAATATGCGGTTCAGTCCGCGTACTTTTATTTATTCGGGATAAAACAACTTAAATTTAATTTAATAAAAACTAAAACTAAAGTTAAAAACTTTTCTAGTTCGTGGTCATTGTTATTGCATTAAATATTTAGAATAAAAAGTCTATGTTGTTAGTGTATGCAACTTAATAACAATTAACAAGTCACTACTCACTAGTCCTAAGTCACCACGCCACGGACAAGTTTCACCTTTTCATGACAAAGATAAAAAATCAAGCTAAAGCTATATATCGTTCACAAATAAAAAAGCTGGTCTTTCAAACAATCAAACTTGATTTCATAATTTCATGAAACTGGGGCCATTAAAATAATAAACTAATTAACACACACCATCACGAAAGTAGATATATGCATAATCGTCTATCAAATATCAACAGAAAGCATCTTTGTGAGTGATTGAAGGAGATTACAATAACTATATATACATAGACATAAGAGATTTCTGATTTCATATAAAAAAGGTTAAGAATTACTTACACAGAGGGAAATTTTGGAAACTAGGTCTAGCAGTAGCACGAACGTCAAGGAAAAAGCCAAAAAAGACGTGTTGGAGTTGTGATCTCGTTGTGGTGGAGTTGGTGGAGTTCGTGTAGAAGAACGTGTAGATAGAACCGTCTCAAAGAATTTAGGTTAAATACTTAAGTAGGGAACTAGGTTAATTTTAACTGGCCCGTAGCCCGCTGACCGCATCATTTAGACCGCCAATGATCTAGCCATTCCGTTATGCTTTTGTTTACTTGTTCAGCTACGGGTCTACCTTCTCACCTCGACCTCCGGAGCTCGTTGTTATCTCACACTCGGTCGTAATTATTGTTTTCGGCCGCTTAGTCGATGGGCCTATTTGGTGCGAAACCCAACACCTAACACATATTGATTTTCCGGGTTACACGCAAATGCCCGTTAGCTAGCATTCGAAGAAAAGTGATGAATGACTTAAAGCAAAAAGGTTGATACCAAATGTAACCATCAAGCAACCAAACTACTATTTAGATAATGGACCACACATTATTGTATCCACTCTAAGAATTTGGGGTTTCTTTTCGAAAGAAATACAAAAAGTCAATAATACTTTCCAATAGTTAATTTCAAGATTCCAAAATATGGATGTTGCATACAAATGCCAGCTGTGTCATTGGTAAAGTAATAAAGTAAATAAACAGGTTGAATACAATAGTTTGTTGATTTCTTTCTTCGTTTTCATTCCTTGTGATCATTTGCTACGTACACATTTGATTGGACCATTTGTTCTCCATCTTTAAACGACTTGTGATTTATCCCCACGACGTCGTCTCCCAGCCAAACACCTCAAACCACTCATGTTCTTGTGTAAGTATCTCTCACTCTCACGATTCCAAAACCATCTTCCTCTAAGATTCCGTCGTTTTCTCGGGAAAACCCCAAATCCAACGACCCATTTCTCCACATTTCCCGAGAATCAAACAAACCCACAAGAGAAGATGTCGACGCTCGACGGCGTAGAACACAAAACCCTCAAGGTAAACGGCATAAACATGCACGTGGCTGAAAAGCCCGGATGCGGATCCGGATCAGGAGAAGATCCGATCATACTCTTTATCCACGGATTCCCGGAGCTTTGGTACACGTGGCGACACCAGATGGCTGCGCTTTCTTCCTTGGGATACCGTACCATCGCGCCGGATCTTCGAGGGTACGGAGACACAGAAGCGCCGGAGAAAGTTGAAGATTACACTTACTTAAACGTAGTCGGAGACTTGGTGGCATTAATCGACGTCGTGACCGGCGGGGACAAGGCGGTTTTCGTGGTTGGTCATGACTGGGGAGCAATGATTGCGTGGCAGTTGTGTCAGTACCGATCGGAAAAAGTCAGAGCTCTGGTTAACATGAGCGTACTCTTCTCTCCGAGGAACCCTAATCGAGTTCCGGTTCCGACATTGAGACATGTCTTCGGAGATGATTATTACATCTGCAAATTTCAGGTAATTAATTTGCCCTAATCTTGAAATTTAAGACAGTATCAAACCAAACCGAAAAAAATAAACTAAAACTAAGTCCAGTTGAGTTTTATAAATAATCTCAGTTTTAAACCGAAACTTCCTAAATGACATGTGGATTTGATTGCTTTATCAATATAAAGACTACTCCTTATGACTTATGAGTGATTATATTGTAATTAAGAAACCTGGAGAGATGGAAGCAGAGTTCAAGAACATAGGAACAGAGAATGTGTTGAAAGAGTTCCTCACCTACAAAACGCCTGGACCGCTCTATCTCCCCAAAGGCAAATGTTTTAAACGCTCCGAAAACGCTAAGTTTGCGTTACCATCGTGGTTAACACAAGAAGACCTCGACTATTACGTCACCAAGTACGACAAGAAAGGCTTCACCGGACCCATAAACTACTACCGCAACATTGACCGGTACGTATATCACCCGGTTCAACAAGGTACTCACAGAATTTTCAATTTTAACCAATCGGTTCATTCTTTTAACAGGAATTGGGAGCTGACTGCACCATGGACCGGTGCTAAGATCCACGTACCGGTGAAGTTCATAGTCGGAGATCAGGATTTAACGTACAATTCACCGGGAGCTAAAGAATACATTAACGGCGGCGGTTTCAAGAGAGATGTACCATTGCTCGACGAAACCGTCGTGCTCAACGGATTGGGACATTTCCTCCATGAAGAAAACCCTAACGTGATCAATCAACACATTCACAGCTTCTTTCACAAGTTCCTTTAAAATCATAAACTAAGCATCGAACTACATTAACTCGTTATTTAAACGAGTCAAATAAAACAAAATAACATTCGTGTGTTTTACAATTTACATTAATGATAATAATCTTGTTCATTGAAATCTTGGACCGGATAAAACCCGGAAAATCGGATTAAACCGGATTTAATCTTGACCAAGTTTGATCGGACCGGTTCATATGAAATTAAGAATTTTCCCCAAATTTTGGGATTTGGATAATTTCTTCGTCATCTTCCTTACGAATGGATCTTACGTTTGGTCATAGTTTTGTGAAGGTTAATGGAATCACTATGCACGTCGCCGAGAAAAGTCCCTCCGGCGCCGGGAACGGAGCGTTCGACGGAGCAATCCGTCCTCCGGTGATACTTTTCCTCCACGGATTTCCAGAACTTTGGTACACGTGGCGGCATCAGATGGTGTCACTCTCGTCGTTAGGTTACCGGACTATAGCGCCGGACCTACGGGGTTACGGCGACACGGAAACGCCGGAGAGCGTGGACGCGTACACAAGTCTCCACGTAGTCGGAGATCTGATTGGATTGATCGACGCCGTGGTTGGAGATCGGGAGAAAGTGTTCGTGGTGGGACACGATTGGGGCGCCATTATCGCTTGGCATCTCTGTCTTCTTCGACCTGATAGGGTTAAAGCTCTGGTTAACATGAGTTTGGTGTTTGATCCTTGGAATCCTAAGAGGAAACCGATCTCGATGTTTAAATCTTTCTATGGTGATGACTACTACATCTGCAGATTTCAGGTTCATGAATCTTGAATTTTATTCTAATTGAATCTTTGGTTCAACATTTGAACTGTGTTTGGAATTTGTTCACTTTGTTAGTAGAAGAGATTGATGTGTGGAATTTGTTGTTAACTACTCATCTTCGTGCTAGCTTGCTAGCTATTGGAAGTTTTCATCAAGATTCATCATGTGTGTAGTTTAGGTGAATGAATAGACATTAGCTATTGGAAGTTTTCATCAAGATTCGTTTCTGCGTAGCTGCCTCTAACTGGAAGAATGGGTTTATATGTTGTAGGAATGTGGGGAAATAGAGGCAGAATTCGCTAAAGTTGGCATGGAACGATCTCTCTTAGAGTTCTTAACATATCGTTGTCCTGGCCCTATTCTCTTACCTAAAGGAAAAAGCTATCATGATCCTGTTTCACTTCCCTCTTGGCTTACTGATTGTGATGTCAAATATTATGTGTCAAAGTACGAGAAGAATGGCTTCACTGGACCAGTAAACTACTACCGTAATATGGACCGGTATATTCTCTGCTACTTTCGGATCGCTTGTCTATCCAAAGCCTTATAAAACTTGCTTGACTTCATTCTGGACACGGATGCACTTGCATGTATATCTTTTAGCAATAATTGAGGTAGTGTTATTCTTAATTCATTAGCCCTGCCCCTTTAAGTGGAGTCCTTTAGTCTTTATGTATAAGGAAGTCATCCTGAAATGTCTGAGAACTACATACCACATTTTCGAATGATAGCCCTCAATCTCTGACACAGCCTAAATCAACACTGAAACGTCTAGTATTATACAGAAGCAAGTAAACCTTCTTGATCAAAGGGTTATTGTGATTGTGAACCTTTCTTATAAAGGTCATCATCATCATCGAGTGGCCTCTCTGTAATTGTGTGTTTATATAAGTTGGTGACTCTGAACTTTGATTCAGATTTTGCATCCGTGAAATCATAATTTCTTTTACATAAAACTCGGATCAAGACCTCTAATCTTTCCCGCAAGATTCTAGTATGTTAATGTCACATTTTTTTGGCTCTTTGCAGAACGTGGGAGCTGATGGGGTCACTATCAAAAGCTCAAGTGAAAGTTCCGGTTAAGTTCATAATCGGCGACCAAGATTTGACCTATCACATTCCCGGCACCAAGAAGTATATCCAAGATGGGCGGTTTAAGAGCCACGTCCCGTTGTTAGACGAAGTTGTGGTAATTGAAGGCGTTGGTCATTTTCTCCATGAGGAAAGGCCTGACGAGATAAGCAAACACATCCACGACTATTTTGTAAATTTTTAGACCCAAATTGTATTTAGAAATTGCAAAAGAAAAGGACTAAAAACGTTATATTAGATTTTATGGAGAGGTATCTGCTGACATAATGACTCAACAGGATTAAAGCAATACCGGACTCCTTTTTCAATTGCAAGGAAGTCAGTATATATTCTGAAAACTAGAGATGCGTTTGAGTAGTCCCTCTCTTCGAGACTTTCTCAAAATTATCAAACTCAAATAAACGTTTCATATAATTGTTCTAGTCACATAATCACTGTTATATATATAATTAGTATTGGAAAGGCATGCAAATAAATAAGCTACACCATATCATAACGATAAAAACGCTCTTCTAATAAGATCTATCTTGGAGAAAGGTGATGTGGTAAAGAAAACACAACAAATTTGGTAAAGCTAAAGATATAACAATTATCCTGAAATAAAATAAACAAATTACCCTAAGAAAGTAAACAAATTGGTCGGCCTAATCCTTTGCTTACTCCGTTTGTCTTCCAACTAGCTAGGCTACTCAGGATCAAATGTTCAATATCGCACACATATGCAAAAATATGAACAGTATCCGGTTTTTCTAGTGCAACAATAAGGCAATAGCGTTGTAAGCTATCGCTGCAAATTGTATGGAAACATGCATCGCTTATATTTATCTTGTTTTCCTTGTAAGCCTTCACTTTTTCACCTAAGAAAAACAGTTACACATCTTATTATATTAAACTAAGTTTTCCAAAGTTAGTAACTAACATAATCATCATGATACATGTGAAATCTATCGAGATTCCGCTACGGAGCTTTACTTTTTAACAAAATAGATTTTGACACATCTTATTTTATTTTTTTTTAACATATAGATTTCTATATACTCTTTGAGTACCGAAAAAATTGATTAATTAATTTTTTCTACCGTTCTAATACACAAAACTTTAAATTGTAGTCATTTAGTAAAATAAAAGTATTTTAAATATCAAAAGAAAGAAAAATCCTAAAACAAAACTCTTTAAAATTCTTTTAAAATTTAACTGAAAATTAAAACTCTAAATTTTCAGATTCATAAAAATAATTCTGCAAAGCAAAAAAAAATCTCTAAAAAAATTCCAAGACATTTTAAAATCAATAATTTATCCTGTATATTCAAAATATTTTTTTATATACTAATACTAAATCATATATATATATATATATATGTTTTTTTATCAACGTTCATCTTATTTTATTTTATGGGTGATCAGATTTTACTTTCTACTTTATTCTTTTAAAAAAAAAATATTCCCATGGGTTATAAAACATTAAATTATAAATCCGCGTATACGCAATCCTAATTTAGTGATGGTGATAAGAGATGGATGGTAGTGAGTAGTGATGAAGTACAAAACACTGTGTTTTGACCTTATACTAAAAAGGTAAGTTTCTCTCTAATTGTGTAAGTCACTCTCCTTCATATTCACTTTCTTACAAAAGTATTTGAATTGTCGAGAAAAACATCCAACAATAAATTCAGAGAAATTAATTGATCTCACACTCAAATTTTGCAACACATGCTTTGCTACTACATTCTCTCATTTGTGCAAGTCCAAAACCCAGTTCTCTCACAACCAAACTTATTCTCCTAAAACCCTAAACCAGTTTCAGAATTTCTTCTTTTGCTAGTAAGTTCTTTTGCTTTATTTATATTTTTTGTTTTGTGGGAAATGTAAACATTGTGGGGTTTTCCTACTTTTGTGTGTGACCTTTGTCCGTTCGGAGTTTCCACCAAAACATAAAAAAAAAATTTGTAATCTTTTGCTGGGTAAAAACTAGTGTTTGGTAATGTCTCCTACTTTTTTGTGTTTTTCTCAAAAACTTTGTTGGGTCTGAGTCACATTGGTTTCGTTACAACCCTTCAAAACCTTCAGTCTAAGAAGATTGAACTGTTATCTCATCTCTGGTTTCTCCCTTATTAATAGGACATGATCACATGAAGATGAAAGTTCCCATTTTGTTTTTGTTACTTTTCTCATTTATTTTCTGAAGTTTTTATGAGGTCGGTAATTGATTCAACAGTTAAAATGTGAAAATATAATAATGTTCATGTATATAATATATAGTAGATATATATGTATTCTGCATGATATTGTTCATTGGAATGTCGCATACTTTTGGTCAGTCGATTAACTAATCTAATCCCCGAAGAGATTGTAAGCATTAATTCTCTCGGTAGCTATCTTAGCTTAAACAAATTCTACGAGAAATTTTCATTTTCTTTTTTAAGAATTACAAGCTTGAGAAATGTGTTAGTATCCTCATCTAACAAGTTTATTTTGCGTAATCTCATATATTTATTATACACTTTTGATTCCTTTGTCTTTGTAAACAAGCGTTTAAGTGACAACCAGTTCACAGCAAGTGTTACAGATTTCATCGAAAAGTGGATAAAGCTTGGTATGTTTTTTTTTTTTTTGGTTCTTTGCTTCCTTTTTACCAATTCTTCTGATCCTTTTGATTTTGGTTTGAATGTTTTATGACAGAGTTCTCCATAACCCATACCGAGATCAATTGCTAGACTCACAAAATTTCTTAGAATTATCTTGGATGGAGGTGGTGTGGTAAAAAAACAACAATTGGTAAGACTAAAGATATAATGATTATCCTAAAACAATAAATAAATTGCGTAATAAAAATAAAGAAATTGGTGGCCCTAATATTTTGCTTGCTCCGTTTGTCTTCGAAGTCGGGTTCAATTTGGTGCAGTTATGCAAACATTTTTCTTTGTCCGGTGTACAGTATTCGGTTTTTCCAATGCAGCAATAACAGTTGCGGTTTATGCCATCCCCGCAAATTGTATGGAAACATGCATCACTTATATTTATCTTGTTTTCCTCGTAAGCCTCCACGTTTTCACCTAAGAAAAACAGTTACACATGATGGCTATAAACTTATAATAGATGGATGGTAGTGAATTTTGATGAAGTACAAAAGCAAAAACTTAATGTATATACTTACATTCATGCACACCAAACAAGGAAACGGAAATTACCCAAAGTATAGCAAACCGTAATAACGACATTTGTGATCGATTCTTTTGTTAAACAAGGTTTTTATTTTTGCTATGAGATTGGCAAAAACCCAAGCTACGAATAACTCTTTCTCCCTATACATAATACATGTATATATATATATATATATGTAATAATGTAAAAAGTGATTTTACAACAATATATATAAATGTACATTGAAGAATGTTTCGTCTAGCTCATATGGTAATCTCATTAAGAAAAATGTAAAATATGCATTCCACTAAGTAAGGTATCGTAAAGAAATTGGAAAAGTTAAATCTATGGAGAGTTTGTTACTTTCCATTAGTTAGAGAAAAAAATGGAAGTCTACGATTCGACATGTAAAAGTGAACATATGCATTTAGAAGAAGTCTATAAGGCGGGGAAATTTTTGGCGGCTTAACATCTGATATATTGTAAAGAAACTAGAAAAAAAATTATGGAGAGTTTGATACATTCCAATAATTAGGGGAAAAATAGAAATCTCTATGAGTTGAAATGTAAATGAACATATACATTTAGAAAGGAAAAAGAGGAAGTCTATAAGCTAACAAATTAAATAAACATATTTATTTTCCAATATATTTAAGAAGGAAGAGTGTATATATTAATCAGGATCGTCTTTTAACACGTGCAAGTGGAGCGGTCGAACAATTTTTTTTTAATATGCATATTAATTTCCGCCTATAGTTTCTTTTCTTTTTTAAATAGTTGATCACATAAAATTTACCTTAGATAATTTTTTTGAACATAAAAATATATAGTTTGAGACAGCTCTGACACGTGTTCGGAGATGATAGTAAAAAAATCCATTTAATGGTAAAAAATTGGCGGTTTTCTATTTTAATACTTTCCCTATTTTGTTTCAACAAAAAGGTTAATTTGCCAATTTGGTTTAGTATTCAGCAGAAAGCCTTTCAGATCAAAGTATTATTGTGATTGTAGACATTTCTTAAAAAGTTCATCGAATAGAACCTCTGTAATTTTGTGTTTATATAAGTTGGTGACTCTCAACTCTGATTCAGACTCTGAACTCATATTTTTTACAAATACTCGGATCAACATATCTAATCTTTCCCGCATTCTTTTTTGTGTGTGTGTCACATTCTCTGCTTTGCTATCTGCAGAACATGGGAGCTGATGTGGTCACTATCAAACGCTTAAGTGAAAGATCCGGTTAAGTTCAGAATCGGCGACCAAGATTAAATCTATCACATTCCAGGCACCAAGAAGTACACATACAAGACGCCCGGTTTAAGAGCCACGTCCCGATGTTCGACGAAGTGGTGGTAATTGAAGGCGTTGGTCATATTATACTTTATAAGATACATTACCAGTTGAGCTATTAGATAATACTTTGCTGACTAGTGAACAAAGCAATACCAGTCTCCCTTTTCAATTGCAAGAACTCAATAAATATTCTAAAAATTAGAATATCCAGGTTCTAAACTCAATAAATATTCTAAACTCAAGAAACTCAATAAACTCAATAAAGCCACATCGCTTGATATCCAGGTTCCATCCATGGGCAGCATCGAGTTCCACACTGAAATTTGATGCAGGCAGTTCTTGACTGAAAGAAATAAGACACAAAGATTATGGTTAACAGTGTTTTACAATTGCCGAAAGCTAGCCATGAATTTGTAAGTTATTCTAACACACACCTGTAATGACTAATGAATCTTCGTTCCTGATTCTTTTGCATCTTCTGGTCTTATTTTACAGACTCGAGTTTGTTGACCCAACGATGAGAGAAAGTAAGAAACCGATATGGAGAATCTTCCAACTGCAAATGAGAATAACACGGATTACAGGCGTGTATGCAAAATCTGTAGACAAGACTTGTAAATTTTATATCTTTGTGTCCCTTGTTCTTGGTTAGTGGTTACTGACTCTACTTGTTTACATTTGTTAGGAGAAAGCAAATAAGAAGCCAGGAAAACTTAGAGAACAGACAAAGCAAGCAACTCAAAAAGCACGGGATTCTCAGAAAAATTGCTGAATGATTGAAATCAGTCTATGCTTATATGAAAACCATTGTGAACTCAAGATCATAACAAATATTATTTGTTCTTCTCTACAGTAATGCATTTCTTGAGTAATAAGTAAATTCAGGCTCAGATTGACTTTTTAATAGCATAATCATCCGTTTACGATGTTCAGTTCCGAGAAGTGCTGGCGTTAAGGCTCTGGAAGAGCTCCGGAAGATGGGCATTGGTGAGTTTGGTTCTCTTGCTTATCTCTTGTTTCTTCTTCTTCTTATCCTTCGGTTTATTGATTGATATGGCGTGCATCTGTTCAGCAGCTCTCCTTGCTGCAGTGTCTGTAACTGGCTTCAAACCGTTCTTCCGCATTTCTTTCTCCACATCCAGCATGTCGCTCGGGACTTCTGTGTTGCGGTACAGAGCTTTAATGTCATCATCAACCTTAATATCACACTTTAAATCATTTGGATACGCAATGTGGTCTTGTGAATTCCATATCAACAATATGTCTTCTGAAGCTTTCAGGGCCTACAATGATAAAACAACAATCTTGAAAACTTCTATAACCTTGTTGGTTTCAAGAAGCAAGATGTAAATTTTTGCCATCTGCTTAGCAAATACACCAGCCTATAACTTTGATGCAGCAGAAAACACATTGTAGGAATAGGAGCCAGTACAGTTTACAGTCATACTCAAAATGTAGAAATAAGTAGTCTAATTGATTGTCAAAACAAAAACCTAAGGGATTCAAGGTGAGCAATGCTTAAGAAAATCATTTCTCATGTCAAAAATGTTATCTCTTCCGTGTCGTACCTGCAAATCCTCCAGGACATTTGGGTAAGCGTCTTTGAGATGACTAACCGCAATCCCATTAAGATTTCTAAATATCAAGGAAAGAAGCTGGCTCTTGTCCTTGACATCGTGCTCAGCCTGTGGCAGCGATAGCAAAGATGAAACTTTTTGTTTTTCAAAGAGAAAATGAGAAGAAACTAATCAATCCACCTCGAATGTAAATGTTAGTTTACCTTGTAAGAGAACCTTCTTCCGTCATAATGAGCTCTCGGGTTCCTCCTCATACTATCAAAAACAGCCTTATTGCCAAGCATGTCAACATAACACACTTCATTTATTTGCTCTGGCGTAAAGGCTTGCCTTGTCTGCAATAGAAGAAAGTCAAACAAGACAAAATCAAGTTTCATTTGATGTAAAAAGCTCAGATGAAGAAGGAACAAACCTCAAAGAGAAGATCAATGACACGCTTCATTTGAGATCCAACAGGAGCTTTTCTTATGCTGTTAATGTGCTGAAGTTGCTCAGTATTGTCTGAAAACTTGACAGGACCTGCAGCAGCGGGAGGCTTCTGAATATTTGCCAGAGGCACGGGCCGCGTCCCTGCTCTTGAAGAAGCAATGCTCGAAAGCCTAGATTGGCATTTCGCTTGCTGCTTCTTGAAATCATTTAGCTGTTCCTTTAGAGACATCTGAAGTGTATGTACACAGAAAACATAATCCCAACAGTCAATTAATATATAGATAGGAATTTAGTGATGATTCCGACTACTGAAATTTAATTAAGTCGAAACATAACCCCCCAACAGTTGGACCAACCAAAACTGATGTAGAGTCCGTAAAAAATATGTAAGAGACAGACACTGATGTGGACTGTGTTTTATGTTCATGATTATCTGGTCTGGTTTTTCTTGTAATTTTGTTCTTTTCTAAGTTTTCTAGATCATGGAAATGACTATTATTACAGACCATTGTACATGCGTAGGCTTCTGACATAAAATTCATATATATAAAACCTTCAAATTATTCAAAGTAAAGATAAAGAAAAACATTTCGGAAACCTATAAAGTTGTGCATTAATTCTAATAGTTCAGCAAGTTGCTTACAGACCAAACGATGAACAAGTTGCCGTAAAATTCACAAAAGCAAAAGGCATCTACATAAGTAAAAGTGTAAAACCATGCCAGATTCCTTTTGAGACTTGATTGCTCCTACTATAGTTCTAATAAAAATAGATTGCAGTTACTCATAATTCAAAGCAGAGCCTCAAACACAACAAGATAGAGATTTTACCTGAAGAGATTATGTAGACTGTTGTGTAGAGATCCTCAAGAAACTTTCTATCTACTAGTATCTGCAATGAACATAAGAAAAGAGGAGCAATTGAGTTACAAAACACACACATTTCTCTTCAGTTTTTCGTGATAAAAATGAACAAGCAATAGCTACAGAGCCTACAAAGGTTTGTTATTGCGATTACTTCTGAATTAGCAGAGCCTAAATGATTCTCTGGTAATACATTCTCTGGTAATAGCTACAGAGCCTAAATGATTCCACAGGTTAGTTTCCGTAACAAGACCTGTTCATGAATTCACAAAACTCCAGAAGCAAAGACAAGACCAATCCAATTCCACAGGTTAGTTTCCCTAACAAGACCTGTTCATGAAAGGCTAAGAAGTCAAACCCAAAGCTCAGGTTCAAACTTTAAGTGGGTTTTTTCTATAATCTCATATCAATAAACAAAGCAGTGTAATCAGCATTCTTAAAGTTAACATAAACAAAACCCAGTAACAACTTGTTAACCCAGCAATAGATATCAAATCCTCAGATATTGAGAATTAGAACAATGAAAGACGTGAGAAATCACAAAACCCCAATTAAATTACAAATGCTTTTCGCCATTACGAATTGACGAAATTAAAGATGGGTATTTTAATACTTATCTTTTTACCTGAAGATTATGTAGACTGCAACAACAACACAAACACTTTCTTTATCTTCTTATACGAACTTGAACTGCAACAACAACACAAATCTTCGATTAATTTTCAGGATTTAAAAGCACTAAAACCACACAACAACAAATAGCAAAATCATAGTCACAAACACGAATATTACAATATGGATAAATCAAAAGATACATCAACGAAACATTAATCTAACTTCTCCAAAATCATATCCATTTTTGTGACATGAGATCAATCAAGCAAGCAGCTTCAACTGAAAAAGCTTCAATCTTGGCGACATAGAGAAGCAGATCGAGAGAGAGAAGGGACCCAGAGAGAAGCAGATCGAGAGAGAGAAGAAGACCGAGAGAGAGAGAGAGAGAGAGAGAGAGAGAGAGAGACCGAGAGAGAGGAAGCGAGAGAGACCGAGAGAGAGAGGAAGCGAGAGAGATCCTCTCGTCTCAGACCTTTTTTTTTTTGTGACGGCAATCGTCTCAGACCTTGATGATCGAATCTTTGCTAAAAAGCCTATTTAAACACATCTCCTAAAACAACAAAAGAAATAATATAACATGGACCGCCAGATGGATGGATTTTGTTTTCAAAAAAATACAATTGAATTTAATAAAATGTTAAATAAACGTTATTTGTAATTAAATGATGCGTACATTTTTTTTGGAAGAAATTATTGATTATTTTTAGTTAGTGAAAAAAAATTATTTGTATTTCAGTTTGAATAATTAATTTTAGTTTCTATATTTTAAATTTAGTATTAAAATTTACCACAATAATCTAGTAATATTAGGTTGTTAGTCACGAATCTTTTTGTTAAATATTAAAATTATTTCTAAATTTCAAAACACATGATTTCGTGGTTTTTACTTAAAATGTAATTCAATATTTTATAAAAGATATCCTTTAATTTATTGCAAAAAAAACATAATTGTAATAATTCACCACAAAAATTATGATTCCGCAAATCCTTGAAGTTCTTACAATTAATTAATTATTACTAAATGTAACCATAAAATTAATAGAAATTAATTTATGTAGTCATCAGTCGAGATTTAACTATTTGACGTATGAAATTAAATGAATTTATGGAAATATGATTCCGCAATTCCTACCTAAAATGACAAAATTTTATAATTCACCGCAAAAATTGTGATTTCGCAATTTCTTGATTTTTTGCAACTAATTAATTATTGGTAAATGTAATGATAAAATTATAAATTAATTTATGTAGTCATGGATTGACATATTTAACCACTTGACCCATGAAATTAAATATATCTATGGATTAACCCACTCCATTTTTTTATTTGATGGATTCATGGTTAACCCAATCAATTTAGTCTATGGTTCATTTAACACTCAACTAATAAGGAAAACTAGGATAAGATCCACGGTACACCGCGGGATTATGGTTTTTTATTTTTATTTTATATTGTATAAGTTAAAATGTGATTTTTGTTTATATAAGATATATATTTTAAGATTTGTTTTGTTATATAAGATAAAATAGGCATATTGGAAGTTTATAATAATTTTAGTTGTTTGATGTAGTAACAAATTATTTGTTTTCATTTAGAATTTGATCAATTAAAATTAGTTGTTGTAAAATTAAATAGTTGTTATTAATATGTATAACATTGTGTAGTTTATACAATATGTGGGTATAATTTGTAAATTGATTAATTCGAAACTAATATCATAAATCTCTAATTTATGAAATTAGTTAATAGTATAATTTATTTTGAATTATTTTTTTTTTAAAAAGAAAATTTAATCTGCGATACACCGCGATATAATTTTTGTATTTTATCATAAAAAATGTCTTTCTTGTACTTATATTAATGTTGACCCTAACCCGTTCATCCATATGATTCGGGTGCTTTTGAAATTCGCTTTTTCCTATTTATAGTTATAAAATAGGATATTATTCAGATGCGGATTATCTTTTGAATAACTTTTTCTTCATACTTTTAATAATTTTAAAACTGAAAAAGAAAGACATTTAATAATTTTAATAATTTTAATAATTTTAAAACTAAATCGTAATCGGAGTGGTTACGTAGCATCAAAAATATGCTAAAAAAAATCATTTTTCATTTTATCTTCCTATTGGTCATCATTATTGGCAACATGTTCATCCTAATTAAACCCAAAACCAACAAACAAAATTAAGATTAATTATTTTAAATGATATGAAGTGAATATAATCAAACTGTAAGAAAATCATATCAGGTCAATAACTTTTACAGCAGTTTTTCTCATAAATGGCTTTGGTTTATTCTTCAATTTCCTATTAATAAAACATATCAAATAGAAAAATATAAATTGCATATTTATCAAAATTATCTTAAAAAAAAAATATTATCTTAAAAAAAAATCTGAAACCCTAAAAACTAAATTATAAACCCAAAATACTAAAGGCAAACCCAAAATTTTAAATTAATTTAGTACTATTTTTAGAAATTTTTGGAGTGTGTACTATAATTGTCCACAAAACTTACATTAGTGTTGTTTTAGGGTATTTTTCAATTCTCACAAATAGCATAAAAATAAGTTTTGTTACCAAATTTAGATCTCAAAAATTCCAAAAGTAGCACAAATTTAATAATTAAAAGATTAATATAAGCAATTGATTGAAATTTCACGGAATCGTATTATAATCGTGATTTCAAATTGTAATTAATTTTATTATTTTGCATAATTAGACAAGGGTAAAATAGTTATTGAGTAAACTCATTAATTGTCCATAAAACTTGTTTTAGTGCTATTTTAAAGTATTTTTTCGTATAATTGTTCGAGTCATATAATCAGTTTTAATAAGATAATTATTATTGAAAAAACATAAAAATAAATAAAGCTACAGCATTATCAGAAAGATAACAACGCTCTTTAAATTTCTTAAACCTATCGAATTAATTAAGTGGTGCGGTTAAAACAACAAAATTTTGGTAACGTAAAAGATCTAATAACTATCTTAAAAAGCAAAATAAGAAATTGCCATAAGAAAACTAGACAAAATCGGTAGCCCTAATTCTTTGGTTGCTCCGTTTATCTTTTGGAGTGGGTTTATTGGCGGGCCGTAAGCCTTCGTGCATTCACTCACACATTCGTTTTTGTTGCCGTAACAGTCGTTGGAGTTTCGGATGCAGCAATAACAGTAGTGGAAATCGGTGCATACTCCTCGCGAACACGTTATGTTAGTTAGATTTATCTTGTTCTCTTCGAAAGCCTCCACGTTTCTACCTACAAAAAAACAGTAATTACACATGATTATAATATAATTAAGGATGGTAGTTATGAACAAAAGCAAAAATTATACTTGTAAATATACTTACCTTCATGCACACCAAAGAGGGAAACGAAGATTATGCAAAGTATAGCAAAGCGTGTTAACGACATTGTGATCGATTCTTTTGTTAAACAAGTTTTTTCTTTCTTGCTGTGAGATTGTCTATCCCTGTGCATGTATTATGTATATATACATATGGTACTCTCATTAAAAATGTAAAATACTCATTCCACTTAGGTATCGTAAAAAAAATGGAAAATTCAAATCGATGGAGAGTTTGATAATTTTCCAATATTTAGAGAAAACAAAATGGAAGTCTATGATTCGACAAGTAATTGAAAATATACATTAAGAAGAAAAAGTAAAGAAGTCCATAAAAATTCAAGAAGGAATAGTTAATACACATTTTTAACAAAAAAAAAAAAACTAATACACATGGTTCGAAATTGATGGTAATTTAACGGTGAAATTACCAGTTAATGGTGAAATTTTTGGCGGCTTAATATCTGATATGGTAATTTCATTAAAAATGTAAAATTTGTTTTATTTTTTGAATTTTGTTAGAGATTTGATGATCAAAAAAGTAAATAGTACATATATTGGATGATCATTATTACTAGTTGTATACCCTGACATATATATAAACTATAAAGGATAAAATGGGAAGCATCCGTTGAAAAAAGATCTAGAGCCTTCTCTGTACCACATTTCCTAGCCAGGCATGTCAAGAAATTCTCATTCCTACTCTCACGCGTCATCCATATATAAGACCCTAGCGGTGTAACAAGCCAAGCAGAGAGCTACCAATGTGAACATTCAAATTGAAGCCGTGAAGTTGGTGACCATAACAGCCGCAAGGCTGAGCTTATCACAAAATTATAACAAGAAGAAAAGTAACAAGATAGCTTTTATCACGCTAGACAAAGTGAACTCATTGGGACTGAATCCACGTCTCAGGGTCGATCATGATGCTTGTAACCAGAAATCAAGGAGGTCCAAGTGACAGTCTTTGTTACGCATTTGGTCGAAACAAGTTTATGGTGAAACAGGTTTATGGTGGATAAAAAGCTCATAATAAAGTCATAAACTTGGATCATATGTTAATAACCTTACTAGTTACTAGGCAGCTTGCATTCAAGTTACAGATTCATGAGATTCCCATATGAAAACACGAAGTGAAGGAAGTTGGTGTCTTCGGATGCGAAATGCTATTGTCATCGACGGATACAGACGATTAATAAAGATTAAAATGTGCCAATGACCAAAACTAGACAAAAGTTGTCATTGCGCAGGTATGTTAATGTTGAGAAAGGCAAAGACGCAAATACATATTAAGTCAAGCTGCAAACTACTCCTAGCATTGAACCATTCACTGCAGCAGTCTGCTCATCATTCCGATTTCTTCAGCTTGGATAGCTCCACCAATGCATCTTGTAGGGGTTGATTGATCACCTCTTTTTTAGCCTGAATGGATAAAATTCCCAAAGCCCATTCAGATCTCAAAGAATAACAACACACACATGAGACTCGGGTAGCTCTAAAAGCCTCACCTTCAGCGATGGAATAAAGGCAAGGACTTCATCTACGGTATCTGGGGAAGCATTGGCAATCATACACATCTGCACATAACAACTCAGCATTATAAAGAACGCTTTGCAGATCTATGGAGTCAAAGTGCTTAACTAGAGCTTGTTACCTCGCCATCAGAGATACCATGCGTTTTCAAAGGCCTGACATCATTCATAGTCGCTAAGTTTGAAAACAACACATAATCAAAATTACACAGAATGAAAAATAAACGAGCTTCTGGAGCCTAAGCACAGCTAAAAGGATACTCAAGAACTTGTCTGACAGATTGAGGGTTTGAGTAATGAACACAACTCTCCACATAAGCCAATGCTCTGTCATAAGATCTGGATCATAAAGAATACTTGTTAGACGAGAACCAAATACTTTCCACAGCATGGAGAAATTTGTGTTTAGACTTTAGAGATACTAACACAGGAATTTTGATGGAAGGGTCTTCAGACAACCCAACCAAATGTCCCTTGATTCCATCTAATATCTGAAAAGCTTCACAGTCCATCATGCATTCAGCATTCTCAGGAAGATCTACAAAGTCCAATCATCACACAGCAAAATATCAAATCACAGAACCAGAACGAAACAAGGCCGTCACAAGTAAAGTGGGAAAATTCACAAACCTTTGAGGTCAAACGAGTCCAGAGAGTTTTTGCTAGACTTGGTAGCTTTCTCTCCTTTGCCACCTTTAGCAGCAGAACTCTGAAATGGTTGATCAGAACCGTTGAGAATCTTATAACTAGGTCCCGGAAACCCTGCACATTCATAAAAAAAAGAGGACATTTTTATCAAATCAAAACGAAAAAAGCTTGAGACTTTGAATTCGAAATCAAATGAAGAGAAGGAAAAGGTTAAAACCTTGATCAAAGTGGATTTTTCTACCCTTCTTGAGCTTTGTTGAGTTCCCATCCATGCCTCCTGCACCAAAAACCGTAGAACTGAGCAACGAATCTCGAGGAAAATAATGTTAACAACAAAGAAACAGAGTGGGAAATACACATACCATCTTTGGACTTGAGAGAGGATTTGAGCCCTTTGCCTCCTTTCTCTGACATTTTTCTGCTACGAGAACGATTGAGATCAAAAGCAAAGAGATAAAAATGCATACTTTACAAAAACTACAGTGAAGAGAAATCACTGCCAAAGTGACATGGTCGATTGGGCTTCTTAGGCTTATCTATCATCTTTATAAGTTTTCTTAGTAGTAGCCCACGACTTGAGCCCACGACTTTATTATAATGTAAAAAGAAACAAAAAATAAGTAAGAATAATTATTTTGTCAACTAACATATTAAAATTATTTAAGAAAAAAAAAAGTTCGGTTTTTTTTTTTTTGTCAACAAAAAAGTTCGGTTATTAAATCCGAATATAGTTTACGTAATTTATATCGACAAATATAATAAAAGAAAAAGTAACGATATGATATAAATAAATGTGGTTAATATGACATTAGGAACAAAAAACAGAAGTAAATATAATGTAATGTAATTAAAAATAACACCAAAGAACATAGGTTTTACAAAATTAACTTCAACAAATCTCTAGTTTTTTTTAAAAAAAGAGGCTAAACAACTTGTCGTAAAATTTAAAACTTTAAGAAATTAAAGAAGCGGAAATATAGTAAAAATTAATTCGGAAAAAAAAAATTTATCAAAGAGATTCGACAAAACATGTCATCTTTAAACGGTGTGCGTTATTTTGACTAAATTATGGATAGTTTGTCCTCACAATTTTATAATCTATTCATCGAACAAAAAAAATTTTAGGATATATCCCATAGTAATTTTTCCCACTTTGAGTAAAAAGATTAAAGACTCTTTGAGTGACATTTTGGCTCCCAGCGTGTTATCTTGCTTGTAAACACATCCACCTCCAAATCTGAGGTTGAATTTGAACTCATCCAAAATCCATCAACTTGATATCTTGGAAGATTTTATTGGTTCATGGATTTTAATAGATTTAGAAATCTGAACAAAAGTTATGTATTATTCAATCATTAATTCATATGTTATTCGTTTAGTGATTTATTCTTGAATTTCAAAATCTACTTTGTATTCACGTTGAATTTTAATGAATTTGGATGTAAAAAATACAAATATTCAAATCTATGGATAAACCATGTTATTTCAAAATCCACAAATCTAAATTTTAAAATCAATAAAGATTTCTAAATCTCATAGATGTAGTGGAGAATTCCTCTCCAATAGACCATTCTACTACGTCGTCACCGCTTTCTGTCATAGATAGGGAATAGAAGATTTGAGCTTCTCTCCACACCTTACACTTTAAGTATGTCCGATGATTCTCGTTGGACACCCTGATAATCTTCTCTGTTCCCACTTTCTATATGAACCACAATATCGAAAGAAAACCATCATTTTCCAAACTTAAACCAATTTGGCATGGGATTCTCCAGAACAAATATCATTAAAGTTTGAATAAATCAAATCAGTGTTGATAAGATATGAGGACTGAGATGATGCTCAAGTCTGTAGGGAAGGAGGACACTAAATAGCGGATGGTAAATCGTATCTTCTTCAACCCCGCAGGAATCACAATTGAACTTATCCCTCTTTGGTGTAACCTATGTAAACAGCCCCAAAGATCCTCCTTGAATTTTCAACTTGGTCCCAATTTGCTTGAGGGGATACATATGCTTCCTTGATGTGAGCCAAACAATATATGTAGTAGGATATGTGGGTTATCCGATATCAAAGATTGTATGCAGACTTGATTCTCTGCTTCTTTTGATTAAACTCTCTTTGAATCCGAGAAACTCTTAAGCTCACTTGTATATATTATACAATCAGGATTAATGGGAATGTTGTAGACGACAATACGCCGATTCCAATAATAAATGGTTCCCATATGAACACACTAAACCAATCTTAGAGCCATTGTTTTAGAAATTACAAATGAAAGGGGTACAACTGTACGAGTTTTACTAAAACGTTATATTCTACTCCCTTCCCAAGTGTAAAGAAACACAGTAAATGATAAAAATTAGAGATGCTTTTATTAGATTGACATTTTGTATGAAAGAAATATAAAACCACTTAGTTCAAGGGCTTTACACGCCTATCGACATCGAATTGAACTTCAGATAGACCGGTGATCCCGGCCGTTATCTTCTGACCTATCTTTACAGGTCCAACACCTTCTGGTGTGCCTATAATTTGAAGGAATATTTTTTATAAGTTCCGACTGTTTTGCGATGGGAAAAACACAGAAGTTACAAGTAGATACCTGTCAAGATGACATCTCCTTCGTAAAGGGTCATTATAGAACTTATGTAGCTGATGAGGTATGGGACCTTGAAGATCATATCTTTTGTCAAACCCTTCTGTCTTGTTTCACCATCAACCTGTCACATATTAGATTCAGTTTAGCCCCTGCAGATTCTTATGTGAGGAAATAACTTTTTAAGTGACAACAGAACAAGAGAGTGGGGGAGGGACAAACCTTGAGCCAAAGTTCTAGATTATCGGGATCATGCACCATCGCCTTTGGCAGCTGAAAAGCGACAGAAGAAACAAAATTTTAACTAGACGATTGAAAAGAGTTTTAATTCTCAGCAAGATAGGGCATCTGATCCTCATGTCAAGAAAGCAACAAGAGAAAAGAAACTTAAACTAGAAAAATAAAAAGAGTTTTGATTCTCAGCAGGACAGGACATATGATCCTCATGTCAAGTTGGCTATGATAGTATTAAACCTCCTGCAATGAGACGTTTCTAGTCTCAACTATATATACATCACACAACAGGCGTAATATGACAAAGCAAACAATTCATGGTCATATCCTAACCGCATATGCTACAATCTGATCACATTGCAATTAGACAAACGGAATAAACGGGTCCATCAAACAGCACAAAAGTAGCATTTTTCATATAAACTATATGGTGTGTCAAAACTAGTATCTAGGTTTGAGATCAATACTTACAACAGAGCTGATTGGAGTGAAGGTATCTTGTCCTTTAGCAAGCGTCCACGGGAGCCCAGAAGCCTGGAAACGAGAATGCGAACAAAATATATGCTTAAGCACAAATAACTACGTATTTAGTAATAATGTCTAGGGAAAACGAAAACATTCATGATTCTGGCTATATGAAATGACAGTTAAGAACAGTCTGAAAACCCCAAGTCATGATCCCAAATAGAAATATCTCGATCCATAGATGCCTTATGAACTTACAAAAATACTTTTTATTAAACTATCATCGATGTTTTTGACCATTCACAAGGGTTTAACCTAGACTGGTTCAACAGATTGATAAATAAGTACTAAAATCACCACAAGATCCATTGATATGAACTTTTTTACCTTGGCAGAAGCTTGGAGTTCCCTAGCAGTCATATCAAGAGCAACCGCATATCCTTCAAAAACAAAGAAAATGCAATAAGAAATGATGACATTATACAATACATAAGAAGCAAACAATATGACATTATACATAAAAATACCTCCAATGTAATCCATGGCTACTGATTCGGGTACATCTCTAGCCTTTTGTCCAATTACTAAAGCGAGTTCCACTTCATGGTGAAGTGAATCCAAAGGATGTGGTATCTCAATTGTTCCTCCACTTTCCAAATACGATGATGTCGGCTTCAAGAATATAACTGGTTCCTGTTTCCCAATTTCAAGATCAGAGATCACAAATTTTCTCTCTCAGATTTATAGTTTCTCTCAGAAACAACATGCAAAGCTTTCGATCTTGGATCAATGATTGTGAATCCGTAACAATTGAATTACAATGAGATTCTATAGAGATGAGAATCTCAGAAAAAAAAAAAAAAAAAGAGATTAAAGAACCTTGGGGACGGCGTTGCCTAGTTCTTTGGCGTGAGCGGCGTAGTTACGGCCGACGCAGACGATCTTGGTGCCTTGCTTGAACATCCTCTGTATCATCGACGTCGCCATTTTCCGATCGATTCAATACACTTCTCTTTCTCTTCTTCTTCTTCCTTTTCTCCTTTTGATCAGAACCGTGGAGAATTGAAATTCGGTAATTTTGTCATCGAGTCTACTTTTGAACCGGAATTAACTATACTCCAAACCCCAAACTTCTGTATTTTCACATATGAGACCCCTTAACTTCGTAAATACCAAAATTTTGCTATTTATAAGTGTTTTCAATTAGATTAACAAAAAAAAAGATATTTCAAACTTAGTTTGACTAATGAAAGAAGAAAAAGGCAACACAAACCGAATCAAAGCTGAGTTTTAAATCAAGTAAAATCAAATTTACAATTTGAAGATGCATGACATGTACTAAAAGACTTTTATAGAATTGTAGGGTTTATTCTCCAAATTTGGTTTGGTTAAAGCCTTACAAGTAACACATACATACAAAACAAGAAACTAACTACAACGTGATGATGATAATGCAACTGAACATCACAATGAGCTTTCTTGGTTTTTAAATTCTTAACCCGACTTGAAGAGCAGGACAGCTTTCTGGTCGAGGTAGAAGTAAACGAAATGGTTTGTCTCGTGCGTTACATAAGAACCTGCAGGAATAGAGTAATATCAAACGAGAATGGCAATCAGATTATACAGACAAATAATAGAAAGCCAGTAAGATAAATCACTTGTTTGTTGGATGTATCGCCTTGTACACATGAATACTTTTTGCTAAGAAAAGAAAAGCTTAAATCCAAGAACAGTGAGGCTAAGGGGGGTGGTACCACATGATGCACAGAACAGTAAATTCTATACTAAATGCAAGTAAATATAATTGTTCAAGAAAGCACAAAAGAATAAACATATGAAGATTCAAGCAAGGCAAAATGTATTCTCACGAAAGCTAGATCGAAACTTCCTATATAGACTTACATAATTAACTGCTTCAGAGGATTAATACTTCTTGGTTGCAATTTTAAACTTACATGTCACTGGGACCAAATCTAACCCAAACTTTCTTTAACACTAAGCGCAAGAAGAACAACCGTTCCAAAGTTAGGACAGAGAAGCAACCAAACCATTGATCTGAGTCACTATTAACGAGACGAGAATCAATGATGAACTAACAAAACGAAAATCAAATGAACCAACGAGGATCAAAACCAGATTTAGCTACTAAGAAATCACAATTTCCTTTTAACTGAGACTTTTTGTTAGAACAATGCCGCCTTAAGGAGAGCTTAAGTGAGAAAGGAAAGGAACTAACCAAAGTTGCGACCAACAATGCAATGCCAAGTAGCACCATGTTTCTTGTCAAACTCCTTCTTTATATTCTCAGCTATATCCTTCTCCACACTGTAGTTCTCAAATGCCTACAAAAAGCAAGTCCCAGTTTCTGAAATGTAAATCCTCCTGATTTAGCAAAGTATACATAAACACTCCAAAGATACTTCACGAGACTCTTAGTTAAACCAATCGATTAGGCATTTCAAAAACAACATTTATTCACGGAAAATGTTTCATAGCCTCTAAGAACACTAACATAGTTACAAGAGATGGAATCTAGTTCCCTACACAATAATCAGATTTCGAAAGTTGAGCTTAAGCGCACTAAGATCCAAATCAAAGATAAACTCGTAATTCCGAAAAAATCCCAGGGCACAATCAGCATCACTCATACCCTAAAACTCAAGATCAAGATAAGAAATCCCTAACTCCAAAGAAAAGTACACAATCAAAACTGGATGAAAGATGAAGAGCGAGTAAGAGAGACTAACGGAGATGGCGATATCGATAGCTTCCTTCTGCATATCCTCTTTCATATCAGCACTCTTGATAACAGCTCGTTTCCCAGCCGGTGGAGAAGCTTCAAGTTCCGGAAGACTAGATCTCCGATCATCGGAGATAGTTTGCGCCGGTGCACCTCCGTTCACGCTCTTCTTCCTCCTCCCGTCACTCATTTTTTCCAATTTCGTCGGTGAACTTTTTTGAAATCAGATTTGCTGAAGAAGAGAGAAAAGCGTAAAGCACGGAGACTAGTCTCACACTAGTCAGTACTTACTACTTAGTCAAAGATTATTTTTTCGTCTCGGACTGAGATACTGATGACTCTATGATACGGCATCATTTATCGAGCTACTTGGGTCCAAAGGCCCAAATGAGTTAGTCAAATTCGATATTCTGCTCCATCAGGTTTGTGCGTGTTTGGTGACTCACAAAAGAAACTTAAGCTAAAACCAAAATAGACCCAATCTTAGGATTACGACCTAGATGAGATGTTTAATTAACTTGTCAAAGGTCATGCACTGTCCATATTTTTCATCTACATAACAATTTTAATACATATTTCTGTCGAAAATATGGAAAGAACTAGAATATACATATCAAGGAGTGGTAGTTGTATTTAAGGAAAAAAATAGCCAATTACACGAAGTATAGTAGAATATATTATCACACATCTTAAGTTTAAAAATGTATTGTCAACTACACGAATTAAATGAATTGTATATCTACATGTACCAACTATATAATGACATATGCTCAACATCACAACTATTTTATCGTTAATAATTTTATTTATTTTTAATATTAAAAACAACAATAATTAAATTGTTCTATTGAATCGTTTATGGTGATTCTAAGATATAATTTTTAAGATATTAAACTTTAAATTAAAATTAGAAAAATTTATTATAATCAATTAAGTAAAGGAATTGTTTATTTTTATATTGTCAATTAATTTCTAATGAAAGTCATATGTATTGGGTTTGATTCAAATAATTTTTACTGTAGGAAATAATTTTTGTGGTTGAAAATTATTAAATAAAGATTTTTTTGTATTTAAATAAACCAAATAAAAAGTTAATATTTTTTAATTAACAATGTAAATATAAGCAATTCTTTTACTTAATTGATTATAATAGGATTTCTAATTTTAATTTAAAGTTTTATATTATAAAAAAAATTGTTAATGAAATTTATTTCACATTTAGTTTAGTATTAAAATTGAAAAAAACTAATTTTACAAGAATTAATGCATTAAATATATATACAAAATATCTTTATATTAAATATTAAATATGTTTTATATATTAAAATACCACAAACGATTCAATAGAACAATTTTAATATTTTATTTTTAATATTAAAAAAAAGGAAAATAAAAATTTTGAATATTTTTTGTTAGTGAACGTCGGTCAACTCTGGTCAACGTCGGAGATTAACGAACAGTATACCGGAATAAAATGGTCGTGATATTGAGCACATATCGTCATATAATTAGTACATGTAGATATATAATCTATTTAGTTCATGTATTTGAATATACATTTCTAAATTTGGAATATGCGATCATGTATTTTGTTATATTTCGTGTAGCTAACTATTTTTTTTTTTGTATTTATTAGAAAAATAGACGTTGTTTTTTTTGGTAAAGAGAAAAGTCGACGTTGTTTGTGTATGTATTTTGTATGTTATCGATACAGAGAATATATAGACGAATATCTATAAAACGTTTTTCCTTTTTAACAATTTCTATGTAAATTCGACAGATTAACTATGTTTTAGCATAAACACAAATATAAACAGTATTACAGCACCCAAAAAAGGTAGATTTTTAAAATATAAATTAAATAAGATCAATTAAACTTAAGAAATAAGTGAAGAGGTTAAAAGTCATGTAGAATTAAGTCAAGATAAAAATTAATTCTATATAATTAAAAGAGGTAATACTGTCACAAAATATATCCAAAATAAACAAATAAATATCTACGAACCAAAACAAATCAAAACCTCAAAATATGAAAAATAAGAATTATTTTAGTTAAAAGAATTCCGAGTATGCAATTAGTTTAATAAATCTGAAAGGAGTTACAAACAGTTGAGAATACATGTGTGTTGGTCATTTGGTTGTATCCTCTCGAACGCACCATAACGGCATAATGGTCTCTTCCTTGCGTTCTTCGTGCTTTTAATAGTTTGTTCGACTATTTGGCACGTAATGCTAAAATTAGGGTCTTCGTCTCTTTTGTATTTATTCTCCCGCTTAACTCAATTTTTAAATTTCTATTAAATTAATCAAGTTAACAAAAAAATAATATAATAACTATAGAAAATACATTCTATAGAAATTATCTAAATGAATTGAATGGTAATTAAATAGTTCTTCAATTTTTTCAATCTTACTTAGATATAATTAGATTAAAGAAAATAATAATCATATATATGGTTTTCTACATATGACATATATATATATATATACAGTGTTATGGAAATTCAATAAAATTTGTTGAGCGACAAAGTTTTAAAATAATATGAGAATTTGAACTGTGAAAATAGAAAATTTAGAAAGAAAAAAAAATGTGTATTGGTCATTTGTTTTTATCTTGGCAAGTGTTTCTTAACAGAAAATTTTGAAAACACTATTAAAAAAAATACAACTTCAAAATAATAGATTGATATTCAGAAATTAAATCTAAGGCATTTTATAAAAGTTGATTTGATGATTAATAGCTAATATGTATTTGTATATAATATTTATTTTTGTTTTTAACTCAAACATACTTCATTAATTAATTAACTCCTTGTACAATTTAGTCTCTCATCCTCGATACATGGCAGAAGCCAAGAGGGAACACTACATTCCACAATCGATCAAAGCATAATACATTTCAAAAGATGAAGCAAACTTTGTCATAAGGTCTGCGCATGTCTATATAATATTATGTTAAATAATATCACTTCAATTCATTTCATAATTTTGTGTAATTTTTATTTGCATGTATTTTTGGTAAGATAAGATGTTTATGAATGTTGAACCAAAAAAAAAAGATGTTTAGAATCGTAATTTGTGAACTTCGATGAAGGAAAGTGGGGTTGAACAAAATGTCCTAGCCACGTGTGATTTCACTAATTTTTCTCGTCCATCCATCCATATTCACGTACACATATAGATTATATTATATTTTATTATCTATCAAATTTCAAGAGACTTGGATTCGAAAAGAGACAAAAAAAAACAAAAAAAAATTGTTAGTCTTTTTTTTTTTTGTTTTTCATATTGTTGTTAGTCTTAAAAGTGACATCAACGTCATAGAGATTAGAGGGGGTTGTGACTTGTGGTTGAAGTTTACCAGCGAGTAGCGACCAAGTGGAATATCCCAACGAGAGATACCAATCATACCATTACTTTCTGATTCTAATTACTTAACAAAAAAAGTATTTTTTGTTTATTTAAGAAACCGTGAATCTTTAGTAGGAAATATACTATAGCGCAGAAAGTGTAAAGTGTTGTTCAGTCAGAAGAAAAGGTAGAATTATGTAGGCACGTCTTTGGGACAAATACCAAATATTTATTCCCACTCCTAAGATATATAAATAGTTTATTGAGTAAGAAAAAAACTATATCAGTCTTAACAAACCTTTATTCATTTGGCAACTTCTTGCAAGATAATTTATCTTTTCATACTAATTGTCAAAATTAGTCTCAAATCTGGAAATATTGTGGAACCAAAAATCTAAGAGATAATTTGATGAAAAATTGATTCTATTTTTTATACTAGCTTTATAGAATTATATTGATGAAAAATGAGAAACAGAAATTGATTCTATTTTTTATTCCACTAAGATGGTATTGTTTGATTATATAGTGGGGAAATCTATATTCCACTAACCTTTTTTTTTTATAACACGGAAAAAAATCTTCAGTTTAGGAAGAACAGAAAAGTCCAGTATCTATTTTATTTCATTCCTATAATTCATTTTACTCAACTCATTTCTTTTGTTTTGTTCTCATTCATCCAATACTAACCATTCACACCAATATAGACAACACAGTCGCATACTTGAATACATTATAGTGTGACCAAATAAAATAACATTATAAAAACTAAAAGTCACGTTTCCCCGAATTAAGTAGCCTCCCCTTTCCCATCTCTCTCTCTCTCGCCCTCTCCCTCTCCCTCTCCCTCTCTCTCTGAGAAACTCTTTCTCCAAAAAATGGCAGAGCCAAGTTTCTATATCGGAGTCATAGGTAACACCTTCTTTGCACGTGTTCTTATATCTTTACATTTATATACACATCTTCACGATCGTATATGTAACATATATGTGTGTCGGTAACTTCTTATAATTTGTGTTTGACGACGCAGGAAATGTAATCTCCGTTCTCGTCTTCCTTTCACCAGTGTGAGCTCACTCTCTTTCTCTCTTTCGATTTCTGGAAGAAGTAACAAAATTGAGTTATATAGTCTATAGCTTTTTTAGTTTAGATTATTTATTGTCGATCGGTCCATAATTAATATACAAAATCATCAGGGAGACGTTTTGGAAAATAGTGAAGCGGAGATCGACGGAGGAGTACAAAAGCTTGCCATATATTTGCACGTTGTTAGGATCATCGCTATGGACATATTACGGCATCGTTACTCCCGGAGAATATCTTGTTTCCACCGTCAATGGCTTTGGTGCTCTTGTTGAAACCATCTACGTTTCACTTTTTCTCTTTTATGCCCCTCGACATCTCAAGGTTTTTTAATTTTTTTTTTAATTTTAGGTTCTTATATATATATATATATATATCCATGATCTTTAGTGTTTCTTATATGATAGCTGGTTAAAATCTGCATTTTATTTGATGCATTTTTATTCAGATTTGGATCTGATTATCAGATTTCTGTGTCGCACTTTAAATTGATTGTTTTTCTCCCTAAAGTCAAGTTGATTAAAATATGTGATCCACTTGTTATAATATAAATACTAGGAGTCTAGGATGACTTGTAAAGTAGATTTTCTAATGTATTTCAACATTTTACAAAAGTGTTTGGTTCGTATAATTGAACTTTATATATTTATATGGATGTTAATTTGTGTTTTTTTTTTCTTGGCTAAAGATATACAAAAGTGTTTGGTTGATCTGTTAATGCTGTTTTTTTTGGTTCTCTTTGACAGTTGAACACAACGATAGTGGTAGCGATGTTGAACGTATTTTTCCCAATCGCAGCGATCGCAGCCACGAGAAGTGCGTTTAAAGATGAGAAAATGCGTTCTCAATCGATAGGTTTTATATCTGCTGGTCTAAACATTATAATGTATGGTTCTCCTCTTTCTGCTATGGTAAGTTCATTATTAATCTTCTTCACCTATCTGTCAAAATTTTATATTTTATTGCGTTTAGGTATTTTATATCACCCACGTTTTGAAATAAAGATACCATTGTTCATATCCACTTGGTTGTTTTTGAAATTGCATAAATTAATGGAGTTTTTTTCTTTCTTTTGGAGTATACTCCAAACAAAAAGCTTATAGCCGTCCATAATTAAAAGCGACCCGCCTGGTCTGAAGACTAAAATTTTGTATAAAAACATAATGATTTTAATTTAATTTTGTATTTTAACTAGTCATTTGTCTTTTAGTTAGTGGAATTCGAATATCGTTTTCTAGTAGAATTATTTTTTCTTTCAGAAATATGGTCTCTGGGTTATTTTTTGTGGTAGGTGTTCATTTAGTTTATAAAGGTTATTTTCGTTCATACATGCAATCATCATATATAAACCAACCACCATATGGCATTTTTAAGCACGTCTTTAAAAAATCAGAGTCACATATCAATTATATGAACTTGTACGTCACTAGATTTTCCCACATCTAAATTTGAATATAAACGTCACAATTGTTTTATTTATTATTTTCCCAGCTATAATTGAACCATGACTTCGTGGGTCCATTTATATTTACAAATCTTAGATAAAGACATACGTATCATTTCATTTTCATATTTTGCGACAAAAATAAATAGAATACGTTTTTTGTGCTTATCACAATATCTGTTATTATATAATAAACTAATAGTGTATGTTAATTAATACAGAAAACAGTAGTGACGACAAAGAGCGTGAAATACATGCCGTTTTGGCTGTCGTTTTTCCTCTTCTTAAACGGCGCGATTTGGGCTGTCTATGCCTTACTCCAACACGACGTTTTCTTACTCGTAAGTATCGTTTTTACTGTTTTTTTGTTCTATTTGACGGTTCTACTCCTACACGGCTACACTCTCATGCCGCCCCACAGTGTCTGATAGTAAAGTTTTGGACATATACAAAGGACAAAACAGGAAAACTCAACAAAGCTATTTCAACGACCCCATGTCTCGTTTTCTTGACACCCTACCCAATTATAAGAAAAAAATTTCTTCTGGAAGAAAATCTCGATTTAATGCATAATTATTTAAAAAAATTGTGGACTCCAAGTCTCCAACATGAAACAAATTATTTTTTGTGGTGATATTTTCAAACAATTAGTCCTTTTCGCAAGTGTCTGGTCTACAAATGCAACAACTACTGTTTTGTGGGGTCTTTTTCCAAATGCGTCCTCTTGAGATTTCGGATAGGCGTTGAATTTGATTGATTATGCTGTTGAGAATAATGTATTTGTGATTACTTTAATTAATTAATTTTTTGTGGTTATATTGAGTAGGTGCCAAATGGAGTGGGGTTTGTGTTTGGGACAATGCAACTCATACTTTATGGAATCTACAGAAATGCCAAACCGGTCGGTTTAAGCAACGGCTTAAGTGAGATTGCTACGGATGAAGAGGAAGGCCTCACATCACGTGTTGTCCCTCTCCTCTCTTAAATCCCTTTTTCTTCGTTTGATTAATTTTACATCAAAACAATTTTAGATTATTTCTTTAAAATTTCGTGAAGAGCTTGTTAATCTGGGTCTTAAAAATATAAATCTTTATATTTTTGTGTTGATTATTGTGGTGTGTTATTTTGTGTACGTTATTCTTTGGACAAAATTAGATTAATTTGAAAATATTATATATTTTTGGACGTTGTCATTGTAATGCATCTTTTCCGAAGTGTAGATTGGAGAATTGAGTTACTATGTTTTGAAGCTTAGTAAATTTTTGTTTGCGATAAATTTTTGAGTTTTACTGACGATTAAATTGGTGAGGGATTGTTCGTTGAAAAACGTAATGTGTGCTAGATTGCAAGTGAGTGTGCGTAAACGTGTTGGTCGTTGTGGAACAAACCTATTTCAGTTTCACTCGACTCTCGATTTTCCTTCGATGTTTGGGTCGGGATGTGCCTCCCGAATACTTTTCGACGCTCAGTTTAGATATGGAAAAAAATGTTTGATATTTGTTAGATGAGGAAATGTGAGTGACTAGATTACCATAAACACAAGCAACAAAGAAAATAATCAATCTATCGATCGACTTCATGCAGATCTAGAAGATGTTTATCGATAAAGAGAAAGTCTACCAAGTAATAACTCTCTCAAAACATAGCGAAACCACCACTCACTCTCACTGGTTCCACAGTATAAACATTTTTACTCTGTTGCAATTCCTAAATATTTCGAATTTTTCTCTTTCAATGAAGAATAAGAGCATGAGAAATACAATGTTCATATTTCTTTTGCGCTTTCGAATTGTCAATGTATTCCTCGGGTTTTGACAATTTAAACTGATTATACTCATAAAAGTATGGGTGGATCATGAAACCAAACCAATACTACCATTCATTCTCATTGGTTCCACAATATAGACCTTTCTTTTTGGAAATAAAGTTTGAAAAACCTTCCCATTATATTCAACAGACTCTTTTTAATTTGGTTCATTAGGAAGGACACTAGGGTTCATCATCTTCTAAGGCATCGCTTGCAACTCTCTATCAAGCGAGCTTTCCACAGTCCTCGTATTTTTTTAAGACTTCCTCATGCGAAAACCAAAAAGACAAAGGAGAAAGAAATTATTTTTGAGAGAAAACGAATAGGAAAGAAATTGAACAGAGACAAAACTCTTCCGATAAAAAAACACATCAGTAAACCTAAAAACCAAAAGTCATGGAAATATTTAAATGTATGTAACACGAGTAACAAAGGCCAAAGGAGGAAAAGCAGCCAAAAAAAGTTGATCTCGCTATAGCTTAGAATCAATTTTATCATTTAAACTTACGTGAACAAATTGATATAAGAAATAGATGATCCTAAGCTCTTGATCGATCCCTTCACAGTTTCACACGATTATGGCAACCAAGTATATATTTCATACGTTGTTACTCGATAAGGCCCAGAAGTGGGCGGGCCAAATTATATCATATGCTCAGCTCAATCCTCAGAGTCCGTGTGTTTTGTACCAACCAGACTAGCAGCCTCAACAAAACTATGGGCATGAAAAAGTACCATCATATTCTACTACTACAGAATCTTTGTTGTATTTGATGTTGACAACAATATGGTAACAAAATCATTTGATAATGATACGTTAGTTGAGAATCATAATTTAGTGATAAAATTTGATCATTAGCAATTTATTTATTTATTTTTTTGTTCATCGTCTATCATTGATATATTGTTTATATGGTATCATTTTATGTTATTTTACTTTATTGCTAAGGGCAACAACATAAAACAAATCATTTTTAAAAATAGGAACTAAAAGTAGATTTTACGTCTATAGTTCCTATCTACATATATGTTATATTTTCCCATTACTTGAAATTACTTGAAAGTTCCATTTTCTTATTAAAATGAAAAATTATCTGATATATTCGATGGCGAAACCATTTATCCAGATCTCTACCGAATTTTAAGATATCCAGTATGGCAGTATCTCTTATGTTCAGTTAAAATACTCTTCGATACATATCCTAAAAATGTTGCGTTCAATCGATCGAAATATATATATATATATATATATTATATTTTTGAAATAGTTAATATTATCTTTATTTTTTACTTAAAACCTCCAGTACACAGATATAAGACAAAAGACATAACACACGGAATCATCATAATCGCCTACGACAACCTTCCCGTGGAACCGACGAATCAAAATCCTTAGAAAGACTTCGCTTTGTTTTTCAAAAGCAACTCTCTAAGCTCCGCTGGATCAATCTCAGTCGCACGATTGGAGGGTCTGTAGTATCCCGTGACTGGATCTGGCCCCCACGCAGACTCTGCCTCTTGATCTAAAGCCCTTTGTTCGATCTTCCCCACCATAACCCTTGTGGAACCTCCCTTACTCAATCCTGTTGCTGTCAGTGTCACATTTTGGGATGTCGCAGCGTAACTCCTCCTACACTCCAATAACAACATTTTACGACATAAATATATAAACCTAACAACGAAAACAAGAAAAATCTAACAAAAAAGAGGAAAATGTAACGTGATAATAATAATATCATGCATAGTCATCGTTGTCAGATCTCATCTAAGCAATTACGTGTATGATAGATAGATTTTAAGCCGTATGAGCTCAATACCAACAATATTCTCATTTTAATTAGAATTATAAAATTATTTACACTAATTAACAGAGCCGTGCCTATTCAATGGCAAAAGAAACTCTCGCCTATGGCATCAAAATTTCTACAAGTGTTAAGAGACCACATTTACATATTTTTACTCACGAATGATACATATGCTTGTTAAGTTTTCTTGACTTCAAATGCCCACTAACAACTTATGATTAATCTATGTTTCTTCTATAAATTTTAATCTTTATTACTATGTATTCATAATCCATGCGCTTGTTTTACTTCATTATACCACATTAATTTTATTTTATCAATTTCTTCCTTGTAAATCATTTTTATCCAATTAATTTTTGTTATACTTATTTTAAAGTTTTATAAATATATATTGTTATATTAAGTACACAATTTTTTATATAACAAGTTTATCTTTTTTTTTTCCAATAACATGCATTATACCGGTTAAAATCAAGTGGTGGCAATGACCCGATTACAAAATCTCTAGGTATAATTTATGCTAATGACACAACAATAACACTAACATAAATTACTAAGCATAATCAATCACAAATAATTATATTTTATTTGTTTTGTAATATTTTTGTAGTCAAACTATTTTATAAATTATTTTGCTTAAAATTTTGTGATACAGTATCTAATATTAAACTACATTTTAATATTTTATTTAAAACTTAAATTATATGTTTTAGTTTTGCTTATGGCCTTTAAAACTCTTAGCACGGCTCTGCTAATTAATATATTTCATTATTTTCAATCACAGTATTCAAGGGAAAAAAAAGTACATGATCTAAGCAAATAAAAAAGAGTGTAAATGTGTAATATTGAACCTCACTTGAAAAAAAAAGGATCATTTGAAACATAAGTACCTTAAGACAATGGAACCAGAAATACTGCCGGATGCGGCGGAGCAAAGAGATTTGACGGCGCCGGAGAGTGAACGAGCGGCCATTCTTTTATTTAAATATATCGAAATATTTATGATATAAAGATACGACGATAGAGATTAGCGTTTTAGCTACCGCAAAAAAAAGATCGTTATATTCTTCCAAGGCAAGTTTTAAGCCTAAGAAGAAAACAATCTTCTTTGCAGTAGCTAACCGGTGCTAAGCCGCCGTCAGATCTCCGGTGATGGTTTTCGAGAGTCTTTAGGGTTTTGGGTTGGGCGAGCTTATATACACCACGGGAGAGAAATTTGGGCTCATGGGCCTTACTGTGGGCCCACTCCTCATAATTACTGTCGAAGTAAAAAGAGAAGCTTAAAAACCGAAATGTGAAAATAGTAAATGGCAAATCCAGTTGAGTGTTTGGTTCTATTTCGTTTTTTTCTGGTTTTTGAAAAAACTGCAAGTGCAGAAAACTGTTTGTAATTTGGTATAGTTTGATTAAAAAGTATAGTTTATTTGGTTTGTTCTAGTCATGGTCCATGGAGGTGCTTTGCTGATTGTATTGAAATAAATAAAAGAAGTACGTAAAAACCAATGTACGTCTTCCACTAAACGATGCTTGCAGTTGCAGTAATAAAAAATGAAAAGTCTATAAAAATCTGCGAATAAACAAGTAATTTTGGTACAAAATATCAGAAGAAGTCGGTGAGATCTCATGATGATAGCTAAAACGTGTCGCTTACGTATCGTGAACAAACACAGAGGTGTCGTCGTGCAAACGAGCTCACTATCATCGTCTCTTTTAGTGGAGCTTTTCTATTTAATTATTTATCATTTCAAGATTTTCTTTTATTTTTACAAAAGTAGTTTCATATCTTAGTACTGATTTGATTTGGGTCCGACTGCCCGAACGCATATACCAAATCTAAATTATCCAAATGTCAACATATTATATTTGATACCAATCTAGTTACTATGCTTCATAAATCAAACAGCCTGAGCCAAAATTTAGACTAAACACTTGTATTCTATGTTTAGGAATTTTGTCATGGATTGAAAATAGTAGGGTTAGCCCAACCCTGTGCAAAAATGTAGGGTTCTAAATCCTTTAATTTTTTTAAGAGTTAATAATAGGTTATAATTTTTAGTCCTTTTATATATAAAAGTTAATTTTTTAACTCTTTAAACAAAATAAATTAAATACTGTTGAAATCAAAAACAAACGAAATGTCGAATCCCTAAATCCTCAATTGTAATTTACTCCCCCAAAATCTATAAGCTCACGCGCCACCGCTAAATCCACGATTCCGACACCTATCACGACGGTGTCAACTCTCTCTTTAGCTATCGTTTCAGCTCCACTGCTTATTCTTCTCACATCTTCGTCAATGAACAGAGAGCTTGATGGGTTTTGAAGTAAATCAATGATGAAGTAAAAATAAAGCTGATGGGTTTTGAAATTTGATGGGTTTCGTTTCTTTTAATGAACAGAGAGTTTGCTAGGGATATTGGTGAGAAAGGAGTTATATTGCAAATATTTGATGGGTTTTGAAATTTGATGGGTTTTGTTTTTTTTAATGAACAGATAGCTTGCTAGGAATATTGGTGAGAAAGGAGTTATATAGACTATGTTATAGAGATATGGGAAGTTGATCAAATATTTGGACTAGTCGTAAAACTTCACAAATACTTAAAAGTATCTATATCTGAGTTACTAGTGGTACTCCATTAGCCACAAATATCATATAACGTTAAGAGTGACCAAAACAGATTTGGATGCACTGAAGACCTTGTTCTTAATAGATTTTGGATAAGCACCAAGAGCAATTAAGATAAAAGTAAAAACGTTCTCTCGACATAAAAAGTACATGATGTATTATTGTTGACAGAATAAATTACAAATGCCTTTAAAATACATAAAAGTACATTGCCCTTTTTTTTTTTCTCCCCACGAAAACAAGGCCCTTTCCAAGTTGATCCAGAAAACAGAATCATGAAGATTAGTGAAACTCCAACAAGAGCTTTGGGATACAAATACAGGTTATTAGAAGCGCCTAATCTCCTTTGGTGGTTTGAAATTGATAGGATGAGTTTCTGGAGTTGCATTCTCATCTTCTTTCCACATCTTTATCGTCTTATCGGCCTCACATGTTATCAATCTCGTACCTGTTTGATCGTAACACGCTGCATATATACCCGCTTCACTCTCCAGTGAACCTGTCATATATGCCCAACCACATTTAATTAAGACCTCATTACTATTGCTTTTAGGACGCTAAAGGCATTTACATAAATAAACCCTAAACCTACGTCTTGAAAACTTTCTTGGTTTCCCTAGAGCTCAATCATACACTTCTAACATTTGGGTCTTCACCAATATTTAAACCTGACTACGTTTACTGAACATACCCAGACTTCTACATCTTACCATTACAAGCAGATCAACAGCAAAGGAACTGAAACAGGCTATGAATGTACGTACCTGGCTGTACAATAGTTTCTGACTGTTGGAAACTGTGACCACTCTTCCAGTCCCAGAACCATATACTTCCATTATCACCTTTAATTCACACATAGAATCAATTTTATTTGAAAATGATGATGAAAGCAAGTAATCAATGTCTGACCCTTACTATCAAAGAAAACAATCATAAAAAGAAGATTCAGAAATGAATTTATAACCTCCAGTGACCATTACACCATCCTCGTTTACAGCCATCGCGTTGATTATGGTTTTCTGCTGTGAACTGTTCCATGT
The DNA here is from genome assembly GCA_900406565.1 of Turritis glabra. NCBI lineage: Eukaryota > Viridiplantae > Streptophyta > Magnoliopsida > Brassicales > Brassicaceae > Turritis > Turritis glabra. The sequence goes on from OVBN01000239.1 coordinate 2,632,348, forward strand.
AGAAAGACAATATTGTTCAAACACATCAAAAAAATAGAGCTGTTTAATTTATCATGAAAACTCTTATTTCAAAAGCACTATAGATGCAAAATAATGGGTTATATATTTATCCCAGTAGAGACTTACAGCATGTTGTGGCAGAATTCTCCCTTTGGAAGACTAAATTTCTTGGTGTTGTCAGCTGATGCAGAGGCAAAGGCATTCCTAAAATGAAAAACAAAGAGATAACATAAGGAAAAGTTCAGGTGCAGCGTCTTGATGACTCTGCTGTTGGAAATTTAAAGTGGGTGCAATGCAATCACACATACTCTTTAGGATGGAGGGTCATTGCTCGGACAGACTTCTTATGATGTGTTAGCGTTGACATCGTTTTGCCTGCATATCATAATCCAGCAATATTCAAATGACTCCAATGATTGACCAGGGATAGAAAAACAACAGATTTTAAGTCCAAGCAATGCTTAGAATAATAAGATATACCATAACGGAGGTCCCAAAATTTGATGGTTGTGTCGTGTGATCCGGTGACAACTTGTGGGTCCTGCAACATCACGGATCAAAGTGAATTCCAGTTACTATTATAAAAAGATTCTGAAAGATATCCAAAAACCATAACAAGCGCATATGAAAAGAAGCGTACTGTTGGACGAGTGAAAACAGAACAAACAGTATTGTCATGCCCTGAAAGTGCAAAAATTTGCATCTTGGTACGAATATCCCACACCTGCAAATAAGTAAACATCGACTTTTGAACTACATTTCAGCAAAGCCCAAGTACCAAAAGTGCAGAAATATACATGTGCTACTAAACACAGGATATAAGTATATTCAGTAATTTGCTTACCCTGCAGACAGAGTCTCGCCCTCCGGTTAGTAGAACGTCCAAAGTTGGGTGAAGAGCTAAACAATAGACACCACTCAAGTGACCATGATAAGATCGGATAACCTACCAAAGCCAAATTCCAAGAGCATTAGATATGAGAAGTTCATATAAGGAAGAGAATAGAGTTGTAACCTTATTCTGCTCAAGGTCCCAGCATTTGACTTGCTTGTCATCACCAGCAGAGAACATATAGGTATGTCGATTGCTTACAGCAAGGCCTGTAAGAAATTCGGAAAAAAGCCCAAACTTGTAACTTGTTCTGCGAATGTTAATTACTGAGATGTCTAACATATAAGAGGCTAACCTCGTACTTGCTCGATATGCCCAGTAAGTGTTAGCTTCAGAACTCCAGTTGCTACATCCCATATCTAGCGAATATAACATAAGCAAGCAATTCAGCAAGTGTACTACATTCAGGATTGCTTCTACAAGTGCTAAAGTTGTGATTTTTTTTTGGCAACGCACTAAAGTGCTACATAAGTTCCAGTAACCACCCACATAATGGAAGTTTCAATCATGACATATGCGTACAACAAGAAAACAGATTCGGAAAAATACAATTCATATGAAGAAGAAATCCTCTCTATTACCTTGATGGTACGATCAGCTGAACCAGTACAAAACCATTCATTACTCGGGTCAAACGCGACAGATCTGACCCAACCCAAGTGCCCCTGAATGACCTGTGAAAACAATAATTAACCGAAAGTCAAGAAACTTCTTAAATGAACAGAAAGAGCTTTATGGGGACAAACAAAAGGCCAAAATCAGTGTGATGCATCAACAGAGCGGTGCCACAGATCTTACCCTGTAATTCTTCCATGGTGCATGCCACTCTGGGCGGGGCCATCTACTCGGTATTCTCTCCATTAATGCAGCAGTTGACAGATTTCTGTAACACGCAGAGAGGCACACAACAAGAAAAGGAACCCAGAATTAGAAATTACCGTATATGTACAAGCTAAATAGTTTTCAGGTTGGGGGAAGTCCAATTTGCATGCCCATCAACTACCTACACAACCTAGGGATGCCATTAATGAATTGCAATCCAAATGAAGAAGAAAATCAAGGATAAGGACGGGACAAAAAACCTTTGATATGAGGATCCATTAGCAGGTATAATGGTGGTGCTTTTGCCCGAGGGACCAATATTGTTCCTTCAATTCGAGAACCAAATGTTTTTTATGAGCATCCTCGCGATATAAGCAGAACATCAATTAGCATTCTCATCAACAAAAGCAACGGCTAAAGGTAATACTTACAAGCCTTTAGGCTGTAAAGTTGGACCAACAACAAGGGCATTCTCTGTCACACCCTTGTGCATACTCTTGGACCCTTCTGGACCTGCAGAATTAATCGAGCAGATGATTTTAGCCCTTCCAATACAATAAGAATGCGATGCTTAAGAGAAATTCTATAGGAAATAAGAAACACAAGTGATATGAAAAACACCTGAGAGGGCAAGGGCATTGGAGGTTCCTGTCTGCTCATTGCTGCGGTCAGGTTGACGTGGAGGTTGACTCACAGGTTCTACACCTCCGAATGCAACTTTCATCTGTACAAGAAAACTTGTTAAATCATTACACAACTCACAGCTCGAACTCAGTTTAATCAGTGAATCACAGAGAGTTAAAGCAAATCAAACATCTTAATTAGTATTGATGATTGTAGTCTTAAATGGTAAGAAAGGCTAACTACAATATTGAAAAATAAGGAAACCTAATAAACCTCAAGTTTGAACAATCCAACCAAATAGACATAAAAGCTAATAATTGAGACTCAAATAACGATTTACAGACACGATTCTGTTTACCTTGTGGCTGAGACGAATCTTCTTCCTGCAAAATTAAAAAAAACGACGAACTCTTATAAATTTATCAAGAAAGTAAGATTGGAATCGAAATTTGGGTTTGAATCGTAAAAGGCTAACGCTTCCGAGTCAGGAGGAGCAAATTGGCCATGGACGGGAGCGAAGAGATCAAGTGCTCGTTTGAGGGATTTGAGACTGAGCTTTTTCAGCGACTGTGGCTCAATAGGTTCGATCTCCGTCGTCGGAGTCGGCATCGTACTTCGTTTAGGGTTTACAGAGAAAGAGAGAGAGAGAGAGAGAGAGAAGGAGTGAAGTGTAAATATAATGTTGAGTTCGTTTATTTACACATCTCACATCAATTTCACGATTTGTTGCGCCGCCCGAAATATACTATTAAAAGAAAATTTAACTTATTTTTACTGGAGTATAATTTTTGGCTACAAATAACAAACATTAATTAATGAGTAGACTGTTTTTCTCACTCATATTCATTAGTCTGCTCTATAATAAATTTTACTTTATTTATTTCTAGTTTTGATATAATCTATTTTTAAGACTTTCAATTGCTTCTTTTTGAAAAACGTCAAAAGAAGAAAATTTTACTTTTTTAACTTTTTTGGTGAACAGAATGATTGCTTTGTTTACATGAAGTTGGAAGATCAATTCTGGTAATAATCTTTTTTAATGGTTTGATCTTTCTCAACATTTGTAAAAGTTACCATAAAATATTGAAGAATATCCTATAACAACACTAAAAAGTAAAGTAAATAATGTGATTTAGTTGTTCATGAGATTTTCTCGTTTTTAATCTATAAGTTATAAACTAGACAATCTTCATATCATATATAGTTTAATTTAATAAGAAATTCTAAAACAAGAGTACTCACATAAATATATATATAGAAACTTTTGTATCCCTTTGCTTTCTATAGATTTTGTTCTTCCTTTATTTGAGTATATATAATTATATTGTTATTTTAAACAATTAAATAGTGTTAATTAGAAAGAAAACCCATACATTATGACCAAAGGTTTAATCAACATACATTGTTTGAGTTTTACTAGTATTTAGTTAATTACTCACACATACACACACACATCTAGTTTTAATGTCTAATGCAGTTTAATAAATACTAGAGTATCGATCGAATCTGAACAAAAAAAAAAAAAATCAAAGTTATGCATTTACAGCAAAAGCTATTTCTAGAGTCTCATTCTAAGTTTTAAGTTCTAACTCTCATCATCAGACATGAAAGTTGGTCTTCTCCTCAAAGACTCCAACACATCAGCCGATGGTCGACCACTCTGGCTCCCTCCACGGGTCGACCTTAGCTTCGGAACACTCATTGCGCTCAGAGGCGGCGTTGCGGCTCCACCATTCACTTCTCTCAACACCGACCTAGCCGCCTTAGCCGCCACAGCATCAGCAGCCGCAGAAACAACTCTCGATTCCAATCCTGAATCCCTAACATTGTCCTCGCTTGCTGCTGCTGCTGGTGGTTTTGGTTCATCGTTTCTATGACTTGTCCTGCAGGCAACCCCTTGGTTAGCCATGGACCTTGCCTTTGCAGCCTCGTGCTTCTGCATATCGTAAACAAGTTCTTTCTGAAGCTGTTTGTCAGCGACAAGCATTTCTTCAATCTCGTTCTTGTAGTCTTTAAGAAGGACACGGAGGCAGTCCATGAGCGAACCTGTGAGAGGACTGTTCTTGCTCTCCAATAGCCTCTTGAGCTCAATGAAGATTGGAATAGTGTTCTGAATCAAACCTTTTCTAACAGCTTGCGTTATGGCTCTTCCTTTCGCAGCCGCTGCATTGGAATCTCCACCTTCTTCCTCCATCTCGACTGTCTCCGACGATGCTCCTCTGGAAACTGATAAACGGATCTCTTTGCACGCCAAGATTTGAAACGCATCCTACACGAGAGAACAAAACGGTAAGGACTCAAACGAATCACAACAAGAAAAAATAAGCTCTCGAGCAGTTTGAAAATTACCTGTAGGACTGACTGACCAGTGACATCGTCTATGTTAAGCATTCCATCAGAAGCAGCTGCGAGGATCTCTGCACATAACTTTGCGAATGTGGCCAAAAGGTGTTCTGGAGCCATTTGTTTAAGCAGAGTAATGTAGATCTGCATTCTTTTAGACATAGTCCTTTCATCATTCCCTCTACAGAACAAATGTAACAAAGAGAATCACTAAAATCATCCACACCAAATTGTCAAGTTTGTACAGTATATAACTTTAACACAAGTACCTGATAGAAAAAGCTTGATCCTTTGTTCTTGATTGTTTAGAATCTGGATTATTATGGCCAGTGTGGGCATGGCAGTCGTTTAAGACATAAATAGCTTCCACAAAACTGTTGTAAGCTAGGAGTGGCGCCTTCACTATAAGCACGTTGGGACAACAATAATCAAAATTTTAGAGATCATGTCTCACTGCAAGAATGTACAACAACAGGGGAATAAAAGAATGTCTTTCGTGGTTGCTCTCATGAGTTCTCATACCTTTAAGGATGCTTCCAAATAAAAAGTCTGCAAGTCGGCGTATCTTTTCAGATTCATCCACTAGCGATAGAAGGAACCGAAGGAAGAGAACTCCTCTCCACTTCACGTAGTCTCTCTGAATCAAGATAACAACAAGCCTGGCTTATTAATCTGCAAGCCTAGAATTTTTCAACAACGCAAGATAAAGAATCTGTGGAGAATAGCAATACCTGTAATAACCTTGAGAGAAGTATGAAGGTCTGCCTTCTAACAACTTCACAAGGATCCCGAAGACGTTTAGTAATATTCGGTATGTAACTATCCAGGTAAACAAACCATAAGCATGTAACAGTCAGTTTAACATTTGAGAAAAGTCTAATGAAATGTTAATGTTCTGTGGAGGATTTACCACTCAATCATGGCTGTATAATGAACACAAAAGTCTGTCATTGCCACTACAAGATTGTTACGCAAGGCTGCACAATCACTCTTTTCAAGCTCCTGCAAGAGTAAGGCATCAACGAGGTCAAATAGGTTACAATAAACTGCAGAATAAAGGAGTCTGCCGTCCAATATATTAAGTTCCTGAAACTAAAATTTTCCTTTCCAGAAATAATCAAAATGATAAATGGACACTGAAATCAGCAAACAGCAAATTGACAGACCTGTGCAAAGAGAGGGATATATCTTTTAGCAAGCTTCCCGTCAGCCAAACACATCTTCGCCATGGTCAACCAAGACTGACTATAGAGAGGAGGAGCTTTTTGCTTTAAGCAAACATGAGCTTGTGGCAATTTGTTTTTCAGCTTTGAATCAGAATTTCCTGAAGTGATGACAGTATGTAACAATGGAACAATTTTGGTCGTGTCAGCTGAAGGATATATAATGACACAAGATCCTATGGTATATACTGCTGTGACTGCTTTTGATAATTTCTTGGACACAGAATCCAGTCTCTTGCTTCTTCTACTTCCAAGTGTTGCTGGTGTAACAAAAGTATGATTATTACTAGAGACCACCTCGATGTACTTCTCAGTGACCTTAGATGCCTTAGATAAAACTTGTTCTACCCACTTCGTGACAAGCATATCAGACTCCTCAGAGGTGCATGCCTTCTTTTTGCACAAAGTTTTTAATGCTTTAACATGAGCATCGACCTGTCATTCAATGGCATGGACTAAGATCATGGGAACAGATAAACCATATATGAATTAACCATAAAATTTTCCATTTTCAAACCAGTGAATAATGATCTGCTCAATTCAAGCATTCCAGGTCCCAGTTAAAGAGAAGTACCAGAAAAATATATTTAAATATGAAAGAATACTTCCTTTAAGACAAAAACAAAACATAAGCTTGATTTTATAAAGGAGAAATCAGGTTTAAGTATTTATTATTACCTCAGCAGAATGGAGGTTAAACTTTTCTATTTTCTTCAGCAATTTGTCAGCCAGATCTGCAGCAGGCTCTGCTGGCAGCTGAAGCGAAACATTGGAGATTGTTTGCAAAAGACAAACTCGATCGCCAGCCCATGTAGAAGAATTACACTCGACACCCTGTTCATCTAGCCCTTCAGAAATAGCCGCATTATCATACATACATTCATGAATTGGTTTAGCTAGGGCAGAAGTTAGGATTAAAACCAGAGAACCACACTACCAGTAGCAACAAGTAAAGAAATAAACCAGTTAATTGAGATGTTTAAAGATGGATAAACTGGTTTTTGACAAACCTTGCACATCATTCTTGTCAAGCAACTGCCAATGATGGTGAAGAAATTCCCATTCGACAGACTTTGGAAGATAAACTGAAACCTCTGATAGAAGGAACCAAGCACCAGCAGGAGCTGTCCATTTATTTATTGGCATTGAACGGCTCAACCACAGTGATTCAGATTCCTTTATGATACTCTGGAGCGCAAAGGCAACTCTTGGTTTTAGACGCTTCTTCTTTCCCAAACTTCCACATATTTTCGTAACCCAAGGAGAAACCTCGCTGTTGCAAAGCTCCCTTAAGAGAACCAAAACTCCTTCTGGAAACAAGGCTTCAATGTCTCTGTCTAGATCTTTTGAAGCACTGTCTGGAGAAAGCACATTTCCAGCTCGTAATATTCTTTCCAGAACTAGTTCATGAAAGACATTCTCGCATTCTTCTTGGATGCTAGTTTCATTGTCCATGATCATCCGAGGAACAGAATGTAACCATTCAGTGGTCACAATTTCATCTGTACATATTCTGAAGGCCTACAGTTAACAGAAGAAGACAATGAATTTGCATCAGCAGACAAAACGAAAAGAAACGGAAGAAATACGATAACAAGTCATTAGCCTAACCTATATCTAGGGAGAAGTTAAGTATAAATATCATCGGATTTTAGTATAAAACCGACGGAAACAGTTGCTATATATTCTCATTCATTTATCTTAAAACATTTTTGCCTTGCAAATTTAGTCTCCTTAACTTTGATAAAGGACAAAACACACCCATATATAATTCCATTAACTTTACACATAGCATCACTGGGTAAATGAGAAAGAAGACACTGACTTACAGATAACATACCTCAGAAAGAGCTGAAATTGCAGCCTTTCTAATACTTATGAGCGGATCAGAACAAGAAGTACCCAATGTCTTTAGGATACTACCAACAACGCAACCACCCATAAGGGATGTCAATTTTGTCACCAGAAGAAGAGCTGCTCTCCTTACGGCCGCTTTCTCATCCACACATCTTTTCTTCAAAAGGTCAGTCACTACACCTTTTCCCTCTGAAGTCTCACCGTTAAACCCAAGGGCTTTTTTCAGGATCGACCTGCTCCTTGCATCACCAGACAAGAACCCCACCACTTGAGCCAAGTTGGACAAAGCTCGAGCTCTAATTAAAGCATTTGTGTCTGAACACCGCTGAAGTAACGCATCAAGACAACTTAACCCCCAAGAATCTTTCAACCCATCCTCTGAATTAATAACTCCTAAGGGGTCTCCTAATGAGCTTATCAACAGAGGTATAAGATCAACAGCTAATATCCTAAAATTAGACTTCCCTTGACACATCTTCATTACAAAATCAACAAAGTCTGATTGGTCCTCTACCTCCATTGCCTTTACAATCTCCAGTACCGCCTCCACTGCGAAACCACGCGGCTCTGCCTTCTCAGGTGCCTTATGAAGCAGAAACTTGGGCAAATTAAAAACAACCTTTTTCAATTCAGAGTTATCTTTAGCCAAACCCATCAATTTCCTTGACACAAAACCTAAAGCAAAACTTCTCGCTAGATGTTTCCCCATAAGAAGCAACGGTGTCAAAGACTTTGAAATCTCAGCAGCAGTGAGTGCCATATCTCCATGGTCAGAATTCAACACTCCATCCAGAATCTTCCCACACATTTCCATTAATCGATCATAATTCAGAAACCCAGAGTATTCCAACGCCAATAAAGGAATCTCACTCACAGTTTGTACCAAAGATTTCAAACTATCAGGAAATCTATCTAAATGAACAAAACTCAGAACCGAACCCAGCTTCTCCAGAACTCTAAACAGCAATTTCGCATCGAACCCACCTTCTTCAGTCTCATCCCCATCTTCATACCCTAGATTTCCCTTACCGCGTCCTCTTTTCTTCTTATTCCCTTTCTCCCGCTGCGAATTACTCCCTTGTCCAGCCGAATCGTCACGGTTACGGCGTTTGAGGTAGCGACGGATTGAACCGAGTAAAGAGAGAAACGCAATTGGAGAGAAGAAAGTGAAAACGGGGCAATTCGTGGAAAGAAGCAGACTGAGATACGCGTCAGAAGCTATAATATCAAGACGGCCTGATTCCACCGGCGAATCCATGGCGGCGGAGATGCAGCGGAGAAACGACGAAGTCACCGAGGAGAGGCTACCGTAGAATCGATTGAGAATTTCATCGTCGTCTGTATCAAGTAGAGATTTGAGATCCGTGACGAGTTCGTGGTAGTCAGATTCATTGTCTCCTCCTCCTGCTCCTTCGATTCCTGCAACGATTCTAGTAAGCAAAAGCTCCTCATCCATGGCGATTCTCTCTACTGAAGAGGGAATTTGGATTTCACAGAATTTTAGGTGAAAAGGTTTCGAAACTTTTTGGGTTTCCCGCGATCTGTACGTTCTTTCAAAATGGGACTAAGAAAAAAGTTTAGGGCCAAATTTAACATTTCGAGAAAAAGCAGAGCCCTTTACTAGAAACATTTTTGGGAGTTTTATTCGTGTGTTTCGACTCCGACGTCAACCCTCGTCACTACTCTTGAGAGTCCTTTTGATATACAAATAATTTTTAGTTACTCATCATATGTTTAAAGTTAGGTTATTAACAATGTTCTTAAACTCGGACTGGACCAGTCTAACCGCGAACTGTCTAACAGTGCGATTTTAGTTACCTCTAAAAATCAGACAGGTAAAAATTCGGATAGAACCAAAAAATTCGTCAAAAATCTGTGAACCGGCTGGTTGGATCAAATCCAAATACTATATTTCAAATTTTTGACGTGGGTCTTTAAATCCAAACCAATTTAAATACCGATATTGCTATTTTATAGAAGTAATCACTTAATTTTTTCTTCCAAAACCTCGATGTGGGACAACATATTTTTGATCAAGCGTGGCTCCTTTTTTCAATAACTATTAAAACGATATATTTTAATACTGCTGGTAAAGAGTTACCAAGCAAACCTTATAATGAAAAAATGTTGAATAACCATATTGAGTTACACAATGCATCCTATCTTGTTAATCCAAAATTAAATTATCAAAAATTCAAAAAACAGAAAAAAACTAATTTATTCAGAAATTAGAACAATAGTAAAACATTATATGGCTTCTCCGACGGGTAGCGCCTATGGCTAGAATCATGAGAGGTTCGTCGATGTATCTTCTTTGTTTTTGTTGTCTTGATTTAGCTTGTACCTTGGTCTTTTGGTGAAGAAGACTCACCATTTGTTTGTTAGGTAGTAAATCTTTGGTTTACGATACGATAGATCCAATAATCATTCTACAATTGTTTTGGTTCTTGTTGTTGTTTATCTTTGCCTTTGGTTGGGATATTTCGGGCCTTAGGTTTTGGAGTTTCCATTGCTTGTTGTTTGGTTAGCGTTTTTCGATCTTGGTGATTGCAAGGCTAGCATGTTTCTTTCCTCTTATGTGAAGATTGTTTTGGATTATCTCTGGTTCGAGGTGGTCGTTTGCTCCTTGTCTTTGTATAACATATCTGATCGATATCTGGTTTTTTCAAAAGGCTTATATCTAGACGTTTTTTGTCGTGTCACTGAATACGTCGCATCCAGAGAGAAGAGGAACTCGTAGTGTTCTGTCTTGTCAGGTTATGAAGTCTAGGATATTTAGAATTGTAAGGCAGTTACTCAATTTCATTCGGTAAATTTGTCAAAAGATATTCAAAAGTGAGAAAATCTTGTTAATTTTGAGTTAAATCGTTCTCTTTCTATTATAGTTTTGGATTTCGACTCCTAGTTTTAATCTCGTATATTTATCTTTCATACGATTTTGTTTTCCTCAATGGATTTAGTTTATGGAGATATTTTGTTATTCCAGGGTTTGTATGAGTACAACATGTATCCTTCTTTGGTTTTTATCATCAATATTCTAGATGACAAAAGAAAAAAGCTTAACTTATTAAAATTAATCAGAACAAAACGAATGCTCTGGGTTAGATGACACGTTTATAAAAACCTTGGGCGAAATCAAAGATATTTATAAACTTCGGGGTTCTAATTTGTTACTACGAAATTGTAATGTTTTCGAATTTTTAATAATTTTTGTTTATTGTCAAGACTTGTTTTTTTTTGTTTTGTTTGTCAAATATCTTCGTCTTTCTCAGCCTAGCATCGCTTACGGCACAGGCGAGTAAAATATTTGAAACAGATTCGCCTCGCTCTCTCCATAGCCAACGAGTAAAGGTCGATTAGGGTTTTTCCCTCCCACAGATCCGATTGTTTCCCGAGAAAATTCCCAGATCACAGATCTCTATCTCGGTCTCCTTTTGGTAATCATTTTTGATTTTTGTTTTTGTACTGTACCTCCTGAGATTCATCGATCTTTGCTTCAATCCTCTAATGCAACTTTTGGTGTTGGAATCTATCGGTTGAATTGCAGATTCGAAGGAAGTAGAACAAGTTTCAGGTGTAATCATCGCTTTCATGCTCTGCGTTGAATCCTAAGTCTCTCCCTCATTGTGAGTTTCCTTTGATTTTGACATCTGAAACTCTGTAGTCAGAACCACCATATAATTTTGATTCTGGTTTTTGTTTTGGATGAAGAGTTGTTAATACAGATCTCCCAAGTTGGCTCCTCAAAGAAGATCACAGCGCCACATGGGCGGCCAAATGCAGCAGACTAATGCTGCGGCTGCGACGGCGCTATACGATGGGGCTCTGCACAATGCAGGACCCGCAAATGAGGCAGGCGATGCCGTTATGGCACGGTGGCTCCAGTCCGCTGGTTTACAGCATCTGGCGTCTCCAGTTCCTTCTACAGGCGTTGATCAGCGACATCTCCCAAACCTGCTGATGCAGGTACTAACTAAATTACCCTTACTGTTTCCTTCAGACTCTTGCATTAACTTGCATGCTTCAATAGGTCTGTTGTCTACGCTTGATAATTATGCCCACTTCTTAGTTCATTATGTCTGTGCAGCATATATCATTCTTAGACAACTTTTGGGTACATATTTTGCTATAGCCTACATATGTATAGAATTAGGATTGTGTCTATGTCATGGATATTAAAGTTCTGTAGCAAGTCAATTGGATCCTATATATGTGAGCAGTTAATTGGTAATCCTTCTCTTTTCACTGGCCAACTTTTTTGATATAGGAATATGTGGGGCACTTTCTTGTGTTTGATGTCTGTGGTATTCCTTAGGGTTATGGAGCACAAACTGCTGAAGAGAAGCAAAGACTTTTCAAATTAATGAGAAATCTTAATCTTAACGGGGAATCGACTTCTGAGCCGTATACACCCACTGGTCAAACTTCTGCAGCTTTGCCCTCTTCGGATGGATTTTATTCACCCGAATTCAGAGGTGACTTTGGAGCTGGGTTGCTAGATCTTCACGCAATGGATGACACAGAGCTGCTATCCGATGTATGTTTGCAAGGGTTATTAGATTAAAGAAGTTTCCTATTTTTGCCTGTTTATAACCAACATGGTAAAGCTCCATGTCAATTATTAAAACTGTATCTGTCAACATCCCATTACAATCTTATATCGAGTTTTATATTGCAGTGCACCTATTGTATTGTTTGCCCACCCCATATAGTCATCTTTCAGAGATATAGACATAGTGGCTTTTGATATTGATACCTGAATACTGCTGTTAGTCAACATAATCATTACTGTTGTGAATGTGCCACTTAGGCCTTGGTCTGTGAAAAAGTGGTTTTTGAGTGGATTGTTATTTACAATTTCTTTTGCTGACGATAATGGTTTCATTGTTATAGTTATCAAATTTCATTCATGTTGCAGCATATGATTTCTGAACCCTTTGAGCCATCACCTTTCATGCCTAGTGTCAATCAAGCATTTGAAGAAGAGTTTAATGTGCCAGCTAATCGGAAACAGCTACAAGAGCAGGATGCTGAACCTTCGAGCTCATTTCCCAGGAGTGACAAAGAAAGTAGTGGAAGAGAGAACAATGTAGCCAAAATTAAAGTAGTGGTATGACAATTGTTTTGATATGTTACCTGGTTTGTTAGTGCTTGGCTGAAATTTCAAGCAATGGTCATTGTTATTGGGGAACTATACGTTGTTATATTAATTATTTCAGGTAAGAAAGAGACCCCTAAATAAAAAGGAAACTGCCAAAAAGGAGGACGATATCGTGACTGTATCTAATAATTCTTTGACTGTTCATGAAACCAAGTTGAAGGTTCGTGTGTGTGCTTCATTAAAGATAGCGATGACATCCATGATTCAGTTCACGATGATTAAAGGTCATTGACCCTCTTCATTTTATATTGATTTTTCTGATATTGAATGAAACTTAATCTGTGTTGGTGCAGGTGGATTTGACTGCTTATGTGGAAAGGCATGAGTTTTGCTTTGATGCTGTTCTGGGTGAGCATGTTTCTAATGACGAGGTAATTTAATAGTGTTAAGAAATTGAAGTCTACTGACAATCCTAGCGGGAGGGCTTTATGATAAATCAACTTTGTGAACTTTAAGTTATAGTGCAATAACCCTTATCATCCGCTTTTTCCTAGTTTGAGTACTGTGTTAGAGTAGCTATACTCTCCATTCCTAAAGTTAATTGCTATTCCTTTGATCAGGTGTATAGGGCCACTATAGAGCCAATTATTCCCATCATTTTCCAGAGAACCAAAGCCACCTGTTTTGCGTATGGTCAAACAGGTACATAATGGTACTTTTGTTCATGGGAATTATTTTTAAGGCGAATCTTATTGTAATAATTCTATTATCCCTAATGCGTTACTCTCTAAAATTATCTTCATACTTTCGTGCCCCTGATAATGTTCTGCTTTAATTAGGTAGCGGTAAGACATTCACAATGAAACCACTTCCTATACGGGCTGTTCAAGATCTTATGAGGATGTTGAATCAACCAGTATATCGTGATCAGAGGCTTAAGTTGTGGCTCAGTTATTTTGAGATATATGGTGGAAAGTTGTATGATCTTCTCTCCGAGAGAAAGTTAGTGTTTCCTGTTCTCTTCTCATATCTTTTTAAGGTCACATTTGGTGTTATGCGTTATTTCTTTTTTTGCTTTTGAAAAACTGCCAATGGACAAAACCTTGGTCGGGAACATTCTAACGTCTTGTTGTCATTTGTATGCCATGGACACTGGAGTATATACACTTTCTCTTTTTCCAGTCTCCATAATTTTCGTTACTGCTTGTTTGTATTACAACTGTATGTGTACAGTTGTCTGACTAATTCTGTTGTTGCCGAGTAGGAAACTTTGTATGCGAGAAGATGGTAGACAACAAGTTTGCATTGTTGGCCTGCAAGAGTATGAAGTCTCGGATGTGCAAATTGTAAAGGATTTTATTGATAAAGGGAATGCTTCAAGGAGCACAGGATCAACTGGCGCCAATGAGGAATCATCTAGATCACATGCTATTTTGCAGCTTGTTGTCAAGAAGCATGTGGAGGTAAAAGAAACTAGACGAAGTAATAATGATAGTAATGAATCACGAGGTAAAGTTGTTGGGAAGATTTCTTTCATCGATCTTGCTGGCAGTGAAAGAGGTGCAGACACCACAGACAATGACCGCCAGACAAGGTAAGGTCATGTTTGTCCTCTGGTAGAAGAGTTTTTAGTATTGACCTTTCCATTTATCTAGAATCGTTGTTTTAATGTGATTGTTTGGCCTCATGTATAATGTTGTCCTACAAACAAATATCCCAATGGCACTAGAATTCTCTTCTTCCTACAGAACTACTACTGTTGATATAAAATATTTGCATTTTTGACGCTGGTTTTTTGTAGGATTGAAGGTGCAGAAATCAATAAGAGTCTATTAGCTCTCAAAGAATGTATCCGTGCACTGGACAATGACCAGCTACATATTCCCTTCCGTGGAAGCAAACTAACTGAAGTGCTCCGCGACTCATTTGTTGGAAACTCAAGAACTGTGATGATTTCATGCATCTCTCCAAACGAAGGATCATGTGAACATACCCTCAATACATTAAGATATGCCGATCGGTACGTTTTGATGAGCTAAAAGCTTTTCTTAAACTAAGTCTCGGTTTCATCTACTTTAACTCATGTCTGTAATACTAATTTAAACAGGGTTAAAAGTCTGTCTAAAAGTGGAAATAGCAAGAAGGATCAAACTTTCAATTCGTTGCCTTCAGCTAATAAGGATGTTTCTTTGGCTTCTTCTCAACTGGCTTCAAATGATGTAGATGATGTCTTTGAGCCTCCACAGGAACCTACTGTTCAGGAGACAGGGAGGAGGGTAGAGAAAGACTACTACTCTACTTCTGGTATTGAATTCAAGCAGCCTACACATTACCCATCTTCTTATCCGGTCAACTTTAGAGAGGAAAGTGGAATACCATCGATATCAATGGACAAAGGAAGATCAGATCCGAGCAATTCTTTTGGCAGCTCCACCGGCCAAAGGATTCACTCATCTTCTTATTCTCAAGACACTTCAGATCAAGAAGAAAAAGTGAAGAAGCTATCACCACCTCGTAGGAAAGTTTCCCGGGAAGAAAAACCTGAAAGAACTCAAAACTGGTCAAAAAGAGATGTCATCAGTGCATCTGATGTCCCTGCCACGATACACTCTAGACAGCAAAATATTGCTAGCAGTCAGAACACAAGTGATACTGCTTCAAGGCAATATGAAACAACGGAGCCTTCTCTTGATGAAAATATTGATGCATTGCTTGAGGTAGAGAGCCATATAACCCTTCTACTTCTAAACCATGCTATGAGCGTGAGGGAATTTTACGTGCTCACAAATAATATTACAAAATCTTTACTATGGTATTTATATTGTTTAATCTCTGGCAGGAGGAAGAGGCCTTAATTACAGCACACAGAAAAGAGATCGAGGATACAATGGAAATAGTTCGCGAGGTTAAAGTCATTTACCTGCTTGTTATTGGCTTATATGTCTTGTGATTGTTTTAACAATAATTAGGGTTTTATATCAGGAAATGAAATTACTAGCAGAGGTGGATCGGCCAGGGAGCATGATTGACAACTATGTTACACAACTGAGTTTTGTGTTGTCCCGTAAAGCAGCTGGTCTCGTAAGCCTTCAAGCCCGTCTTGCTCGGTTCCAACACCGTCTGAAAGAACAAGAGATACTTAGCCGGAAGAGAGTTCCGCACTAGGAAAGGCAGTGGAAGTTAGTTTGCGTTCCGGTCAGGTGATCTTTTATTCTAATACACACAAATCTTCCTTCCTCCCGTGTTTTGTGAATTGGGGAATGTGTTTTTCTTTTTGGGAGGAAGGTTTAATTTGTTAATTTCATTTGGGGGGGGGGGGGGGTTTGTTTTCTGTGTTCTTGTCAACATTTGTATTCAGTGTCTTCTACAACTTACCCTATTGATAATGAAATGTGAATTGAAGTTTTTTACTGCCTTCAGAACAGTCATGTGGAAATCTAATTTAAACAGCTGTTTGTTGTATATTTGTAACACATTCGTGTATGTATTATGTATTGGGGAAAGTGTGCTGAACATTTGTACAACGGATTGTGATTCATGGAATTGGCAATGGAACTTGGACGTAGTTAAGATCAACTTAAACGAGACCGTAGAGAAAGAAAAAATGGACAAGTTCAGAACATTTAATGTTTTCATGTATTCATATATCTTCAGTTAGATTAATCGAACATAAAATAAACACTAGAGATCCGAAACGCTTCCATCTACAATTTAAAACAAAACAAAAAAAAAAAAAAAATCATACAGAAGGAGCTAATAAGAGCTTTGGGCTAGGCTCGGTGTTTACCTCTGGTCCTCTGCTTTTGAAGCTGAGTGCTTCACTGCCTAAAAGGAGTGGAATTTAAAGTTTGAACAAATCAACAATGGCAAGCAAAAATAGCATTCCTAGAAGCTGAAAATACTTTAGCCCGAGCAACTTCAGTCGGCTCGTAGTCTTAGAATCTCTTTAGCCGTTCTTAGTCGGAAGTATGGCATGTGTTCCTGCACCAAAGTAATACAATGTTTTTATATCAATTCCTAAAACATGCTAAGGATATAAACTGCTTGGGCGATATACTTTATTCCATATTGATTCTAGACACCAATTAACTCTCCACAGTTTCTTAAGGCGATTAGGGATTTGGATTCTTATAGCTTACCTGGCTGAAACATAGCCCCAGACCTCTACTGAAAAAGTCGATGTATTTAAGCATAAACATTCCACAGTCAAACCTGAGAATATAAAAATTGCAACAAAGAAAAAAGATAGAATTAGCAGAGAGTAAGCCAGAGAGCTAAAGAGCATAATCACATAGGGTTTCAAATGATCCCGCCCTCTTAATTTGTATGTAATTTTCACTTTTTGTGACTAAAGTCACAGAAGAAACTTGCATACCAATATGCTTAATTCGACACCGTACCATCTTGACTGAAGAAAATGATATTTTGACAACAGCCCAGGTAGGAAACTATGAAAATCATTATTAGTATTCAGGTGAACAGTTAAATTATGCTTGTTGATTCCATAATCAAAATTGATATCAGGTGGATTTCTCCTAATCAATCTCAACCAGATCTATCCTTTGTCTTAAAAACCCCATATTCCACATCAGAAGACAAGTAGCTGATTCTACAAAGTTTTTTTTCTCTAACAATATAGTTCCTCTCACATGATCATGATCATAGCAAGTTCAAGAATAGTTATGTACCCATTCTTTTGTTGGGGAAGATCTTCAACAAATTCCATGTCCCACGAATTAACATCAATGTTTTTTCCACTTTTTTCCTTCGCTTCGTCGCCCATGTATTTTGCCTGAAGCAAAATGTCAGATCTGGCATAAGCAATAACGACTAGCATGTATGGTAAAAACATTTCACAGTAGTGTCTGATTTAAAAAAGCAATCACAGCTTCTAGAATCTCCAAAATGTCTACAGACAGATTTATAATAAAAGAATTGATGATTAAGATCGCATCTACTATGACTACTCACTTAAGAACCATCCATTAAATAGGTGAATTGAGAAACAAGTTTCCAGAATTTGGCCCGAATGCTTTATTTTTACAGTATGTATGATAGCAGAGGTATATTCGGAAGACCAGAGGAATAAATAATGGTACGTTCACTAGGTCTAAAGCATCTGATATCTTTTAATGCCTCCAATACGACAGTTTTTAAGAGACTAAATAAGAGAATACGAGATGGAAATTAAACTATACCAGAGCACTCAAAATCATAGGATCAACTCCATTCAGTGAATCAAGATACAAGAGCTTGCTATCCCTGTTGTTAATTACTGCCAAGGTCCAATGTACACCCCTGTGGATCGGAACAAATATCTGCAGAGGGAAAAGACTGGTTCAAATGTAAATAACTTGGACTACACTTGTAGAAATAACAAAGAGAATCTAAACCTACAGGTTCTTCGAAAAACTTACCATGTCACAGTCAATAAGAGCATATCCCAACTTTCTCTGTGTAGTCCATCTCCTGACAGCTTTATAATTATAACCAGAATCGCTTACCAGCTGAAAAATGCAATTAGAGAAAGACAAACATAAGTCCCAGAGGATTCATCAACATATAAAAAGGCCACAGCTGGTCTTGGTTACTCACTGCCATTCATGGAAGACAGAAGCCAGAGACAACTGAGTACCATGGGGAGAAACGAGGCAAAATATATCAATGATCTTATGAAAAAGATCTCTTAAACATACTGCTTATCATTGTTATGGAAGCAAGTAGCAGCTACGCAATTGAACTGACATGAGGCAAAAAGGATCAATATTTTTCTTAAAAATCATGTGAGCACAAAGAAGAAAACAAACCTTTTTGTAAAAGAAGGTATTGAAGAAATGACACTTCAAATACTTTTTGGGCTCTCGGGTTTCTCTTTCTTTGAGTAGTTCAAGGTAGACATTGATAACCTAAAAAACAGAATAAGAACTCAGCAACAGAAAATGTGATTTCAGAGCTCTTAATTGTGTAGAATAGTATGGAACAAGTAGTACCTCGTCGTTTAGCCATGCAGATGGTGTAAGGCATTGTAGAATTTCTCCAGTAATATCAATGTTTGAGTTTTCATGAGTAGCCAAGACCTTCCTTCTGAAAAAAGGGAGACATTTTGTTATGGTTAGACTCACAAAACTCAACATGATAGAGCATCTTAAAAACCATACCTATTTCTCCCAGAAAAGGCACGGTAAACTTCAGCCTCTTCCTCTTCCGTGAGAGGTAGAAAAAGTTCACGAGGCACCTTCATTAGATCAAGAACACAACAAAAACATGAGTAATCTTATTTAATAAAGTGCCCCAACGACAGAAACACACTAAAGCTAAGATTGCAATATACTCTCATAAGTAGAAAAACTTTGACTGTTTGGGCATAAGAAATAATTAGAGCTTAATGACCAACAAAGCCAACAAGCATTGTACTATTTTCGGTCTACACTACATAACAGTAAGCAATCACATCATATGCATTTTAGAGAACCAATGCAAATAAAGTAGTGGCATTGATTATATCCAATTCGAGAAAAATTAGTATAAATCGCATCACCTCAGTACGCTTTTCTACAGGCTTTGGGCGAGACTGACGCAGCTGCGACAACCTCTTCTCATTCAACACAATCTCAAAACCCAAAGCTTCCAACTTAGAATTCCTCCTCTCCGCACTTTGCATGAGCTTTCTATAAGCTTCGAGGCTCGAAGCATCATTCACATCTCTATCTAACGACAACGAATCCAGCATCGTACTAGTATCATCAACTCTCAAGTTGTTCCCTTTCTTAAAATCCGTAACACCAGAAGAAGAAGAAGGCTGAAGATTCTTCTTCTTCTTCTTCTTCACCTCTACAAATTTCTCCTCCTCATCATCACAATCAACAACTTCAACTTCTTCAACACTTGAATCTTCAGAAACTGCTTCCTTTTCAACCTCATCAACAAACTCTTTATCTCTCTTAACAAATCTCAATGCCTCCAAAGCTGATCTCTTTGCATCATCATACTTACGAACAAAGAAATTACCATCCTTTTCGCAATAATCGTTAGATTTCGCTTTCCCGTATCTAAGAATCCCTCTGCTAGGAGCATGAATCTCTCGTCGAAGAGGAGCTTTAGCATCAGGGTACCTTGAAATCCTCGAAATTGTTGGGTTTGAAGACGAAGCTGGCCTACCTGAATCTTCACACATACCGAATGAGAATCTGCGTTTCTTGGAAGCTTGGAAATACGGTGAATTTCGTAAAGGGTTGGTTGATTGTTGACTGAAATTAAAGGATTCGTCGATGCGCTTACGATTGATCGCTACGGCACCCATTAGGAGACGAATTAGGGTATATCGCTAAACCCTAGAGATTGGGAAATCGATGAAATGAGAACCATAAGAGAGAGAGAGATCGAAACCTAAAACATGAAATTAGGGTTCTGTAGAAGACAAACAAACAAAAAGCTCAGAGATGAATGATTTGATTTCTCTCTTTCCTTTTAAATTTGGGTTTCTCCTCTATTTCAACGATTCTTTTCTTACATGTAAACTGCAGTTGAGAAAAGTAAATAAATAAATAAAAATGTACTGTAACTGTAGTGTATGTTAGTAGTGTTATTTTCCAATGGGGGAAAGTATATTTTAATGAGTAAATTTGGGGGTTATATTACTAAATTAAAAAGTATGAATTTCAAATTTAAAAAAAATCGTATAGTATTTCGTATTTTCTTAAAATGTAGTGTTCTCATAGATTACAAAAAAAAAAAATTCATAATAATTTATAACATATTTATCAAAGACATACTTAAAAATATACCACTTTTCTTCTATTTACTATATATTTGTGTGCAAATACTTGATTTCATTCATTCAAACAAAACCAACCAAATCAAAGTACAATGATAAGAAAGATTCAAAAATCTCAAAGTTTAAAACATGAAAATAAAAAGTATTCTCCAATGCAACATAAAGATAGATAAGGTAAGCCGATTTGTGATCTATAAACACTTGGAGACAAATGGTAGAAAGCAAATTGGCACAAGTGAATTCAGGGTGAGTTGAAGGCACTTCCACGAGCGATTCGGAAGGTGAGTTGATGGTCATGGTCGATTGACATGGTGACTTTGAAGACAATTCCAAAACTTTGATTCTCGCTGGAGTGAGAAGTTCTACACGAAGTAGCACAATGATAAGGAAAGTCGATTTGTCTTGCCTTTTGGTTGAAAGCTCTCTGTTCGCAACTTCTGCTTGGGGACATCGTTCAGATTTTGTAAGAGGGTGATTATGTTTTGAAGTGTCTAAGTTTATCGCATCGTCAAGGTTCTTAGATTGTGCCTTTGGTAGCTGCGGTGGTGTTGACTTTGATGATGGTATAGCTTCCGGTGGAGGCAAATTTACAATCCCTTTTGTTGGCGTCACATGTATCTCCTGGCTAGTTGATTGTGCTTCAAGGCCTGGTTTTGAATGTGTCTAGCTAGTGCGGTTGCTTTGAGTTGGAGTTAGTTTTGCAATAAGTTTCTCGCCTCTTGTTGCGTTTGTTTGTGTTCTAGAGGAGCTAGTAAGACCGATGGTGTTCGATGTGGTTATGTAACACATAAATCTTGCTCTGGGTTAGCCGACTTCGGGGAATGAAGTTGATAGAGGGAGCTCGCATCATTCGCAGAATTTGGTTCCATGAGGTTCCATTATGGAAAAGCTCATGGATTTCATCGACGAGTCGCTCTCACATGACACAAAAGGAGTATGTGACTGAGGACTTTCATGAGATTCTGCCGTTGACGGCCCATCCTTTGACTTCCAGTAAATGGTTTCTATTGCTAAGAGTCTAGCGCAATTCTGCGTTTTTCAAGTTGCAGTCACCCTTCTTCTTTGACAATTTATCCGGAAAAACTTAAAGAGTTAGAAAGAACTTCAAAATTGTTATCGCTTCATCTAACTCTTTAAGTTTTAACGTTTTGGTCGAGTGAATAGACCGAAATTTGTGCACTAAAATTTGTGCACTTTGATTTATGCTTCTATATTTTGCCATAGAACTATTTGTATATGTTTAAAATTTTTGATTGTAAACCTAAACTGTTTTTATTTTTAATGAAATATTTACATTTTTAGAAAAGAAAAAAAAATCCTACCCAAGAAGTAAGTCGCAGAAGGGCCGATGATATAGACAAGTACTACGATGGGCTGTTTCCTTTCGACAACATAATTGCTAGCAAAGTTGTATCGAAATTGTTTTGACAACAATATGTAGATTCTACTAAATTATTTACCAATACATTTTTTATATATATGTTATAAATGAATAAAAGAAAGTTTTATAATTGATCCACCGACAGTTATATACATTAATAATCAGTCTACTAGTACCTAGTATTATATAATATTAAAAATTTATAAATGCCTAGAAATAAGATGACGTATTTTTTATATAATACCTAGTATTATATAATACTATATAATTCAAAGGGGAGTATGAAAAGTTGAAGGAATCTCTAATCGGAGATGTCAAGGGTATGGTGAGCTTGTATGAAGCTGCTCACTTGAGGACGGCGACAGATGATATCTTGGACGAAGCGTTAAGCTTCACGACAAGCAACTTGGAGTCGTTAGCTGAAGCTGGAGCATGTTCGCCCCATATCTCAATGCGTATACGAAACTCTCTTTGCATGCCTCAGCATTACAATGCCAAAATGGTTTTCACGAGGGAGTACCTTTCGTTCTACGAACAAGAAGAAGGTCACAACAAGATGCTACTCAGATTTGCTAAGATCAACTTCAAGTTCATGCAGCTACATTGGATTCAAGAACTGAAAACTCTGAGCAAGTACTACTCTAGATCTTTCACGCTTCTAGCTATGTTTTTCTTGCGATACGAGCTGACAATAGTCATGAGAGAGAATCGACAAGATTAAATTAATGGACAAAAATAAGATGACCCTTTGGAGGAGAAAAGAAAGACCCAAATATATAGCTAGTCACACGATTCTTCCACTTGTATCGATCAAAATCAGGACGTTCTTAAGATTGGAAAGATAGGTGAGATAAAGTGAACGGAACTAAGCGAAACCTCGGACATTGATCAGCCGCCAAAACTAGGTAGTGACATTTTTATTTTACCTTTTGAGAAATATCAAATAACATGTTAAAACCTACGTAGATATCAGAATTCACTTTGCCAAACGAAAGGAGGACAAGAGTAGAAAGCTATATATATGAACAAATAAATAGTTTAAACACTTAAATTAATATTTCAGGCAGGGACATAATCTGCATATAAGACCTTAAAGCTATATGATGAGTCTGTGAGAGGATCAAGTTTGAAGACAGCACCGGACCACTCAATCTTCCCCCAAATGTGGCGCCGATTGCTTTTGCGTTTCACCAGGGATATGGAAATCTCGGCAGACCAAAGCTCCAAACTGTGAGGATGCGGTTTCCAGAAGATGACAATCCTCCGGCCAGCATGGTTGGTGCAAAGTTGGGTGATATCAAATCCACACTGTTGCAGTTCTTCCAAACCCTTGACTTCCTTCCAAACCAACTCATAGGGAAAACACCACAGTATTCTCCCGCGGGTACCACGGCAGAATAAGAATTTCCCAATGACACACCAATCGTTTCTGTAAACGTATCCTGGCATAGAATCTGTTTTGCCCCTTGCCACAAACATACATTTACTTGGTGAGAAGGAGAAGTTTTGACCATCCTCATCCACTGCGTAAACCTCCTTCTCTTTTATCATCACCACACTTTGTTGGATATTAAGGGGCATCTTGGGGGTAAACACACACAAGAAATCCCAAGTTAGGGTGGCGACATCGAAGACCTCTGCCCAGTTTGAGGAATCAGCGACATCAACCCCGCACCCTCCAAACACGTATATCTTTGCGTCTGTCATCAGGCTTGCGGATGCGGAAGCACGAGCCATCTTCATGGGCGGCACGCGGTACCATCTGTGCTGGAAACAGTCGAAAAACGAGACTTCCGATGTGGGTTTGCCGTCTACGAGTCCACCGATAATATATATCCCACAACACGTGACCACGAAAGAGGAGGCCGATTTCGGAGCCTGATACAAGTCCATATGGATGGGTTTCAGCAAACGTTGCATGGGGTGGAGGATGAACCAGCGTGGGCTTGGTTCTGGAAAGATGCGCAAGCATACGTAGAGAGTTGGCTCCATGGAACGCTGCTGCCATCTCAAGCCCCGGAGCTCAGAGGAAACCACCAGAGACCGGTGACTCTTGGAGGCGGATAGCTAAGGCCGCGAGGTCCAATCTCGACACCTGAGCCAGGCAGTTGACAACCACCGTATCTGGCAACGACCATAACCCACAAACCTTCTTCTTCCTTTGATTGTGCCATGGCGTCAATCCCAATCCCCGAATCGCACTTGTTCCTTTCGTTGATTCTTCAATCAGTGACAAATCAATTTCCATTCTCCCGACAGAAACTACTCTCAACTGCGCCAATTAGTGTAACTCAAGTCACAGTGTATAGTTAAATATATGAAAAAGCGACCCAAAAGCAGAAAAGGGGTTAGTGAAGGCAGAGACTTTTCTAAAGCGAGAGGCCAAAAAAAACCTGAAAGAAGAACGGAGAAAGCGAAGGTTATATACAATTCCGTCAAATTAAAATAATCGTATATCAAGAGGAATATATAAAAAAGGCAATATTATTGAGCAATTAAAAAAGGAAACAGTTAGCTAAAGACACGAAAAAAAAACAAAGAGATTATTGACTTGTAATTCGCGTTTGACTTGACCTTAGATTTAAACAACAAAAATATTTAATCTCACCCAAAAAAAAAACAAAAATCCATAACGGAAAATATCCAATTCAATTCGTAGAATACTTCAACGAAGCTAGACCAATCAACAACAGTGCTTCAACGAGAAGATCGAGAAATTGGAACAACGTTTTTGTTTGTATTCGATTTCAGTTATGTGATTATTAGGATGATTAGGTATGTATATAAGTTTGGTTCCTCTAAATATTGTAATTAAAGGGATCACATCTCCCTACTCGATTATATTTTGACATATGTCAAAAAATTTTAAGATTTTTTATAACAAATGGGAAAACGATTTTTTTAAAATAAAAAATATTTATATAACTAATTTATATGTATATATATATTTTTTTTAATTTTATTTTCTTTAAAAAGGAAAAAAAAACATATTTACACATATTTACATATATTAATTTAAGTGTTTCAATTGGTTTATTAAGATTTTGACATATGTCAAATTTTAAAAAATTATTTAACATGAATATTAATCAATAAGCAATGAGTGTTGAAATTTAAAAAACAATTAATGTTAAACGCGTTTAAAATTGTTTTGGCATATGCTAAAATTATTATTTATGAGATTTAATATGATGTACATATTATTTTTGATATGAAAATTAAAGCTCTTATCATTTGTGATTGAATACATAGTATTAAAATATGGTATTACAATCATTGAATATATCAATTAAATTATATTGCAAGATGAAAAACGTGAGGTTCAAATTTATTTATTTTAAAATTATTAAATAAAATATAAAAAATGTGCGGATTACCAATTAGAATTCAAACATTATCAATTAAATTTAACATCTAATTATTGTACCCGCATATTATGCATGGTCTAATCTAGTTGTTAGTAGATAATTAGCATAATTTAATTTCAATTTTTTTTTGATTATTTTCGGTTCTCAAGTTTTAATCGAATCAAACCAAAAACCGAAAATACTAAAAATTTGGAACGGATCAATTATTGTAAAATAACTGAAAACAGACCAAATTCTTATTTTTGATTCAGTTCAATTTGATTTTTTGGTTTAGTGTTTATGCCCATGGCTGGTTTAAATATTAATATATTAAGTATTAATAGTTAACCTTACTTATTTGCTCATATATACAATTATAGTCAAATAAAAAAAAGGAAATAATAGTTAATCAAGAAGAATATATAAAAAGGAAAAATTATTGAGCAATTAAAAGGGAACAGTTAGCCTAAGGATTAGAAAAAAAAAAAAAAAAAAAAAAAGAGATTCAAATCGGTAAGACGGTAACTCGACAAAAGAATTAACTCTCACCAAAAAAAGCCCATAACGGAAAAGCCTCAGCAGATCCAATTCAATTCGTAGAATTGCTCCATCGAAGCTCGACAAAGAGTCAAAAGGCTTCTAACCAAATTGTTTTCGCAAAGAAATTTCCAAACCCAATAACCTGTATCCAAAAAAGACCAGATCCGACCCGTTTGAGTATTTGACCCAAATGACTCGAGAGCCCCAGAAGAACTATGCTTCTGATGTCGTTTTGTTGAGTTTGGTTTGGGAGTTTCCGGTTCTTGAATTATGTTTAAAAGCTTGTCTTCCTTTCTTGGGTGCTTCTGACTCAACCAGTTCCTTCAGCTTCTCTAGAGCTGAAATGAGAAATGACTTACATCATTACCAAAATCCAATCAAGAGATTCAATTCAATGGCCTCAAATGTTTCCTATGCACTGACAAAAGTTCCATAAAACTCTAAATCTACATCAATATTGTTGGAAAGTAATGCTCTAACTCTAAATTCACATGGTCATTAGGAGGTTTAACAACTAAGCCACATTGCAGATTCTCAATTCCACATAAGTCCCCTATTATTCATGTCTATTTGTGGAGTGTTTCCAAAAGCTATATACACAAGGCAAGGAAATTACCGGGTGCGTAAGTGACCCGAATGGAATCAAATGAAGTGGGCGGGATTGGATAGATCGGACATGAATAACTCCCAACTTTCTTTAGGAGCTTTGAGAAACGTCTTACCTGAAATTTTTATATATCCAAATGAACAAATGAAGCTAGAGTCAAGAGCTTGAGCATGGCAAGAGTAACAGAGAATCAGATAAGAGAGTTCTAAGCAATTATCCTAAGAGACTAATGATTTAGTGAGATGAGCACAAAATTCTGAAACTGAAACTTTTTCCCTGTTTCAGACACTTTTTTACCTAGTATCTATTATCTGAGGCACCCTCTAGCTTGTGTTTACACATAAGTGGACAAGCTTATAGAGAAATAATAATTGTGTGTTTGTGCAGTATATAGTTTCAGTGTACCTCATGATTACTCAGCAATGTGAAGCACCGGCCAGCCTGGCCTGCTCTAGCTGTCCGTCCAGCACGATGGATGAAGGTCTTTGCAAATGGAGGCATATCATAATTTATGACATTTGTTACCCCTTTGACATCCATTCCACGAGTTAGAGCATCAGACGCAACAAGAACTTTGATATCACCTTTTCTAAAGGCCTTTAATTCTTTGCTGCATGCAAAAGTTGTTCAGACGATGAGCAAAGTTTCGTTTGTTATGGGCGCCAAAGACAGGACATGGTGCTACTAGTAATGTAATATTCAAATATTACCTCCGAACTGATTGATTAAGACCACCTGAATATTCTTTTGCCTTTATTTTTGGGTCACCGAAAAAGTTTAGTAACTTGCATAGACGATGAGTTGTCTCTACAGAAGATGTGAAAATGATACACTTTTCACCTTCCCATGATTTCAGGAGAGCAACTAAATATACAGGCTTCATCCCGGTCTCACAAATCTGTTAAAAAAGCACATTCTGGAGATAAGCTTTTGCAGATAAATGTTATGTTAAAGCACAAACTTGACAAGAAACGACATATTAAACACGCATACATACCAGTCTAAGACATTCCAACTTCTCGGGTAGTCTGTATCTGCTTTCTCCAGTTGTCATGAATAACGGGTGATGCAGGTCAAGCTGAATAAGCTTGCTTGGATCCTGCGTCAATGTAGCTGATAACACCATCTTCACCAGCCTTGGGTATGGTTTATCTTTGAAACCTCTCTCCACACTTCTGAGAATTTGAAGTAGGCATCACATTAGTTCTTTTTAATCAGATTTGATTACAAATTCTAACATGCTTGCGATATTATGTGACTAGTATATGGAACTCACTGTCTACGAATAGTCTGCAGAGAACCAAAAGTGTAAGGAACAAATGGTCTAGATAAAGGAAAAAGGCCATTGTCAGATGTTTGAGTCAATTTCAGCACAGTTGGTAGCCAAGATTGATAAGCCTCCCTAAGCAATCTGTCGGTTTCATCGACAACCTGGAACAATTAGCTTCATAAAAAAAAATGGAAACTAAGACTGAGCTAAAGTAAAAGCGAAATCTGGTTTTTCTTCATACAAGGTAATGCAAATGCTCAAGCGTAAAGCCCTTGGTGTTGTTGATATGATCCATCAGCCTTCCTGGTGTTGCTACTAATATGTCCACAGCGCTTTCAAGGTTTTGGGAAAGATCCTCAGGATCATAGCATATTCCTGCATCAAGTTTAGGTGTCTTGATGAGCTGTGAGATTTCACCAGCTATCGAAGATTGACCCACAGCTGAACCAACAGATAGTCCCACAGCTGGAGCTATAGCATCAAACACATCTTTAACCTAAACTTAGAAATGTCAAAACGGAAGACTTCAGTAAACCAAAGAGTTGTTGCAGTTTACAAAAAAAAGCATAAGTGGAACTTAAGCGGAAACCTACCTGCAAGGCTAAATCACGAGTGGGCAATACGACTAAAGCACGGAGGCATCTCACTGGACGAGAAGCAAGGATCTGCACAATTGGTAAAGCATAAGAGAGAGTCTTTCCACTTCCTGTTGGAGAGTTAACACAGATGTCTCTTTCGAAACCACCTGGCCCTATAGTCTCATGCCAAACTGCAACTTGCACAGGAAAAAGTGAAGAAATACCCATGTTCTCCAATGCCTTCTTCAACCTATCGCATATATAAATAGGCTCAATTTAGTTTATCTATCAATAAAATCTTCATCTAGATATCATGAACTGAATTTTGCTTCTAGCTTAAAAGCATAGAACTAAGAATTTTTCAGCTGGAATCTCCATAAATCACGCATAAAAATCAAAACGAAAAAAAAAAAACTTAAACATGTTGTTGTTACTTGGGATTGAGGCAAGGGAGGGTTTCGAGAGCACAGTTTTCGACATGGCTGACGTCAACCGGAGCTCTCATCCATGGAACAACCGAATCAATCGCTCTCTCCGCTGGATCCTCTTTCTCTCTCCCCATAGCCGATTAATCAGTTTACTCTGGCGAATCCCTCCGACGGCGACGAGGACGAGAAGAAGCAGAAGTTCTGACGGTAAGTGAGTGGTGGTGAGACAACAACTTCTCTCCGGCAATCAAAAACCATGATGGTAGAAAAGCTACAAGGGTTTTTTGCATTTTACTTTTTAACCCATGAACCGATCGGTTCAACCGGCAGGTCCGGTTCATGATGGTGAACTTGATTTTACCAAAGATGATGAGAATGTGAACTATGCGTTGGAGTTTTTAAAAACCTACGTCGTTTTAACTCCAAATTCTAGATTTTTAAAATTTACTTCGTATTTTAAAAAATTTTAATTCATTATTTTATTTTGGAATTGGATTAAAGAAAAGCACAACTCCAAAATAGAACTAATTGATTTTGGAATAAAAAATAACGAAATATGTTGGAGATATTCTTAATTAAAGGCTTAACTACTTTCGTCAATAATCTTACTCCAATTTTTCAACTCCTTAATTTTGTCTCATTGGCTACACAAAGAAAGAGAATTGAAACACTGATTTTCTTAGCATAAATTTAGAAAATTAGAAAAATATATGTTTGATAAAACAAAACAAAAACTCATTTACAAATAATATTCTCAAAACTTGATTTTTCCCTACAATCATATATGACTCCCCTATATATATAAGCATAGGAAAATAAAATAAATATTTATTAAGATGGTGCTTATAACTTCCAAAATATGAATTTTGTTATACATCATTTTAAAATGAAACCATAACTGGAAAAAAAAAAACGAAAAATAGAAGAGATGAATTGATGACTAGAGTTGACATGTTCATGTGGTGTTAGTAACACCGTGTTACAAACGATTGATGAACCTCACTCAACTTTAGGTATGCACGTGATTGATTGTCGAGGCCGGCGGAAGTGAGTTTGTGGAGGATTTGTGCATGTCAGCAATCCTACTTCAACTTTTTCAGCTCTTTACATAAACGAAAATATTAAAACACTGATTTTCTTAGTATTAATCTAGAAATTAAAAAAATTAATTTGCTTGATAAAACAACGAAAAATGAGTTACAAGCAATATCTTGAAAACATCATATGAATATGTTAATAAAATTAAACAAAATAAAACTTGAATTTGTTTAAAACTGAAAGATGGTGACAAATTCCTCAAATTAATTAGTTTGCAAACGAAAATGGAAAATTTCCATGAAATTTTTTAAACTAAGATAGCTACCACCAAAGGCAAAATATGACATAATCAAAATGTTCCAAAATAATTGCAAAACTCAAACTCAAATAAACTCAAACAAATGATTTTTCCAGTCGCGTATGGTTTGATAAACTCAAACAAATCTTTCTTTGACCTTGGGAAATGGGGAGACGAAGAGAAAAAATGTATTTATGATCAATGTTAAGGAAAATACATTAGTAAATTGAATCCATGAATACAATGTTCGTCCGAAATGAAATATCAAAAATCTAGATGAATTCACTTATGAAAATGACATTTACATATCTATGTTGGGATTACTCATCTCAACTATTTCAAAAGTTGAAGTCAATATTGAACTACTTAAGTAAATAATAATATGTATTTAGAAGTTTAGCGCTCACAATAATATTTTGCTACTATTTTTAAAATTCATCATGAAGTTGAAGATGATACTACAACACATTATTTTAAAACTGTAACACCAAATAGTTTAGATGCAAAAAAAAAAAAAATAGATAAGTTCCAACAAAAATTCAACTGAAAAAAACTAGAGAATAATATAGAAAGACAAAAAATAATATGAAAGAAATTGTTCTTACGAGTAACACATTGAGAGACCCAAACAAAATAATATTTACATATTTAAAAAAACAATTATGTCCGTTTTAAAGAAAAATCAAACTACAGCATATTCAAAAAATATCTAATTTTTTAAAAATAGAAATAAGAGTTTGAACAAAATTAAATATAAAAAATCTATGGCAAAAATTGTGAAAAGGTGTAAACAAATACCTTGTCCAATGAACATGGCTTCTACTCTCTTCCTCTCTCTCTTTATCCATATCCAGAATGAGGGTATTTTCGTCTTATTACAATGAAATGGTTACTTGCTTTATTTGGTAAAAAAGATGACTATAATCTTAATGTTAAATCCAAAATTGGTCACCGAGCTAGTTAACCACATAAATAATTGTGTTTTGTTTATAGCTCTCGGAGGAAAGAATATACCCAACTAACATTTTAGGAAGAGACCTTGAAAATCTTGTGTCTTGAAAATTTTGTCTCAAGTTCAAAACTCAAAGGGGCTTTAAACCCTAGTACCAGGTCACATAGACAACTAAAACTTGACTACAGTTTTAAGGAAGTAGAATATAGTAGACTAGTTAGACAATTCAAAGCATCGAAGGGAACATATTGATCTAACTCAAAGCAACAAAATATATGTAAGAAATTGATATTCTGAAACTTGATATTTCCCTCAAATAATTTCCGACTCATTTATACACACACACCCACAGTTTCAGGAAGTAGAATATATTTATTTAGAGGGTACCTTCCAAATGTGGATTTTGTCGAGTTTTTACATACAATATACAATTGACGAGTTTCAGAGCCCTCTAAACGAGCTGAACCACAGCAGCGACTCTCAGAGCACCGTTCTGGAGAAGTTCAGAGAGCTCATCGAAGAGCAGTGCGGTACGCCAGCCCCACCCTTTGGGAGCTTTAGGCAGAAGAGTTCCTCTCTGTTTAAAGCTCCCAAACAACATCACTTCTCTTTTCGACGGGCATATCAGCTACAAGAACAATGAAAAGAATATATCTTATAAGGAAAGTATGACTAGATGTATCAAAACAAGACCTGAGATTTTGTCATTCCGCTTAGACATGGAATCGTACTTGAATATCAACAAGAACTTGAAAATAGATATTTTTAACATACCTGGTAACGCGCAGTCACTTTGTCACGAGGATCTATGTAAACATGGACCTGAATGAGGCAGAAGAGATTGTTATTTCACAATACATGACTATTGAAGTAGCCTTCCTCTCTATTAACCTTCGAAAACTAACCTTCCTTACTGAATCCACTATCTCTGCTTTGCGACGGTGAAGAAATAATCCTGTAGAAATTGATTATCAAGTTATGTATTATGACACACCAATCTAACGTGAGGAAAACATATGATCTTGTCATTGTATTGACTCGAATTACCAATAGTTCGGCGTCCTTGAGGGTCTTCATCATTGAACGCTTGAATGCTAATCTGGATACGGTATTAAAACATCTCATCAAAACCCAAATTTCATTGTTAGAAAGCCATAACAGCTCCAAGAGAAAGCTTGACGACTGAGTTGTGAGTTTTTGATACCTTCCACAGAGAACCAGCATAGAAGAATTCAGGAGAATGCTCTACATGACCATTAGCGAGTCTATGGACATCCTCAAATTCAACTCTGCAGACAATGAAAAAGATGCATCTAAGAGGAACCATTTACCAAACAGGACAAAGCAAGGAGTCACATCCAAGTTGAAATAAACCAAGAGAGTTAGTTACAAGTAAACAAAACTGGAAACATTACCCAAAACGAAAGGGAGGAAAGTGACACAAAGGTGTCCTTGTATCAAGTGATATGGTACAACTTGCGTTCTCCCACTCAGTCCCTACTGAAGGTTCCTTTGGTTCTGATATTCCAACAGTAGCTCCACTGCCACGCCCTCCCTCGGTTTGATCTCCACGAGGATTATTACAAACACCGCTTGTCCCTTGGCTTAGCCCAACAAGAGCTGTCAAGCCGTCTTTTGAAATTTCTCCACTCTGATCAATTCTACCTTCAGAACCATCACTAGCAATAGATTGCTGACCATTTCTGTTAATGGGGACACGAGAGTACACAAAAGGTGTAGGAGGCCAAGCAGGTGGTGGCACAAATGTAGCTTCACATCCAATGCCTGCAAGTCCATCGATGTGTTGTCCTCTGACACTGATCCTGACAGGCTTAAAGATGCCTATTCCTTCGCCTTGAGAAGATTCCGTCACATACACGTTTTCCATGTCTCCCATCATATTGTTCTGCACATTGTCTTGGCAATAATAATTGTTAAAGGTTGGACCATGTGAAACCCCAAATCCCTGTTTACACGCGCATGCAACACTGATAAGGCAACACCTTTTGCATGTGTTGGCAGCAACTTCCTGCACCCTTTGACTGAGAAGCATCTGAATAGTAGTAAAACATAAGAACATTAATGCATTTATGTAAGCAAACATCTAACACTAGAGAAGGATTGCTCATGATAAATGCCTCCATTTTTATTCAAAATCACTACGCGGCATTAAGTCAAATGTATCAAAGCTAAGCGAATCAACCATCCCTACATTCCTAGGACTGGCTGAATGAGAAAGCATGCAAGTTTAAGGACAACGAACCTGCAACCAGAGGCCATCATTCACGGCTTTACAAGGGAAACCCAACTCCTCAAGTTCTTTTCTTGCGTTCAATAGTATTTCAAAAGACATATTGCAATACAGAAGTGAACCACCTTCAAAAGTGTTAACAAATGCAGTGTATTCTTCTTCAGTAAATCCATATTTTCCTTTAACAGAGCCTGTACCCTGCCTTGTCCCCACAACCCGTCCACCCCAGGTTAGAGCAGAAACACCACAGTTTCCCCAGTCATTGACCACAAAACCATCAGAGGAAGAACCTAAAGTAGGAGAATTTCTAGAGTCTGCTCCTGATAACCAACTATCATTACTCAAATGGTACGCTTCTTCAGAAGGTCCTTCATTTGCCACCCCACTGCCTTCTGTCTTATCAACAACACTGGTGCAAGTACGACCAAAACTTGTTTGTGAGTTAGCAGATTGCTGAAACACCAGGTTTGAACCAGAAACACCTCTTTGGAAATCAATAACACCTTCTGTGAGTGGAACAATCACGTCATCACTAGCATCTCTTAGGTTGTCTTCTATATCTAAATGACCTATCTTACTGTCCAAACTCTTGAAGGAGAAATCATCCATCATATTTTTCCCCTTCGATATAGCAGAATCAATAGGAAAGCTTGTCCCTCTCTCAAATCTGGAATCTTGATTGGAATGTTCTGAGTTGGAAAGAGCACCATTTGCAATGAAGGCGTACAGTGCAAGTTCAAAACTTTATGACGGAAAGAAACACGGTTTAAAGAAACTTTAGATGCAAATATAGTATGAAACCGTAATACAGTTAGAGTATGCAATTCTCCATACCGTTTTTCTTCACTAGGGACCCATAGTTCATCAGATGTCAGCAATGCACATAGAGTCTGAGCAGAGAGTTTTGGCAGCATCTGACAATGAGATGCAATTTCATAATTAGCAAGTAAAAAAAACTAGAATACTTATTCTAACTTATAACTAGGTTGAACACTGTTCAATTCAGTATCAGGTGCTTTGTAGATAGAATGACATAAAGGATGGAAGAAGGTGAAGCAAGATACGTCATGTCAATAGTTAGATGGGTAGAACAAGAAACTGCTAGAATGGGGATATTTTTCCATCTGACAGATACCCAAAAGAAACGAGAAAATCACTAACTAGACAAAAAACATAATGTCAATCTAAAGTATAGACATTATATTACCTGTCTCAGTTCCACGGCACCACTTTGACAGAGATAACCCCAGCAAGCATTCCTGACACGTTCTCCATGTATGCCATAGTCTTGGCTCTCAGCAAACACCTGAGTCACAAAGAAGCTCTGTGTACTCAAGATTCACGGAGACCATGGAGGCTGAAAAATATACATGACTGATATTTCTCAAACCTGATATGCCAGGAAGTTTGAAGTCCTCAGCTCAGAAATAATAAAATCGGTGCATATTGCACACAAATCCTGTAGGACAAAAGCCACTAGTTTTTAGATAAACTGATCCAAAGGAAACCAATCTTCTGATGAAGTCATAATAATTAAGAATACCTGGAGGTCAAGAAACGAAGCTGCAGCTAAAACGCGAAAGGCATTATCATCATCAAGCTTAGGATGATACCCATAAAGATAAGCCAAAGCAACAGAAATTGCATCTCCATTAACGTTTTTATCATCCACAAGTAAGTTAACAACCGGAGAGCTTGCTTCTTTCCATGGACCTTGTAGCATAGTCCTAAATCAAAATTGCATACATTGTAATCAAAACCTGAATATCGAAATCAAACCTATCCCCACTTGTACACCACATAACACCGCTGAACCATTTTGATAATTAACAAGGTGGGTTCGAGTCGATCGTCCCCTTGTAAAAACAGAAATTCACATGGATCATATACCTGAAGTAAGAGCTGCGAGATAGAATCAGCCGATGGAGATGGTAGCTGGATCCCATAGCCTTAACAACAACGTCGGAAAACGCACCAGAGCCGAAACCTTCGGATTGAATATGATCGCATAAGGAAGTGAGATTACAATCGAGAGAACGAAGCTCCGATGTACTCTGATCACTTTCAGCATGAGGAAGAACCGGAGGCGAAGGTTGAGGAGACGGTGGTGGTGGAACCGTCATCCTCATTTGATGATGATGGTGTTGGTGATGCGACACCGACGTTCTAGAGTTCCGATACTCTTGGTCCATTTAAAACGACGTCGAATTCTCAAATCAATTGTTCTAGGGATTCAATTTCAAGGGAAGCCATGGAAGACGGAGAATAAGCTCTCTCCCCGTTGAAGTTGTGATAACTCAAACGACGTCGTTTTATAGATTTTCGAAAACGCTGTCGTTTCAATATGAGCCCCGAGATTACTAAATGAACCAACTAACCGAATCTAATTCATCTAAACCGAACCGATGCTTATGACCGTTGGAGCCAAAACCTTCTCAACGGCTAACTTTATCTTCAAAATTTTTGAATATAAAGAGAATGCGAAAAAGGGAACAAAAATATTCCTCTTTATAATCCTTAACTTAACCCCACCATTGATTATTATTCATTCCCCCAGAACAATTTTAAAACTCAAAATCTCTCTCTATCTCTTTGAATTCTCAAAACTTGCATCAATGGCGTTGAGGAACATTGAAAACGCTCTTCCCATCTCACAAGAACGACCTAAGAAGCTAGCTAAACTCTCCAAGCAACCGGAGATTGGTATTAACGACGAAAACAACCCTGTCGCTGTGCCTGAATCAACCGTTGAATACGTTGCTTCTGAGAATCTACAACCATTTCCAGATCCTGAATCCTCTGCCCAGGTCAGATTCTCTCACCTGATTCTAGAATTATGTGGAGTAATTTCTTTGGATGATCATAGCTTCAATCTATTTTTTTTTCTTGGTTTTTGTTAATATTTTGAAGAGGTTACTAGAAGAATTAGCGTCAAAGGATTGGATTAAAGTGTGTGAGTCATTGAACAACGCAAGGAGATTTGCAACTTATCACTATTCTCTGTTGCTACCAATACTGTGAGGAGTGTCTTTCATCATTCTATTTTACCAGAACGTGAAGCTTATAGAGTTTGGTGATGATTTTGTTTCTGTTCAATTTGAATATGTAGAGAAAAGCTTATAGTTGTGATGGTGAAGGCCATGAAGAACCCTAGAAGTGCATTGTGCAAGACTTCGATTATGACTTGTTCTGATATCTTCAATGCTTATGGAGAAAAGTTGCTGGAAGGGCCTCATTTGAAATCAATGGACGATCTGGTAATATTAGATTTCTTCAGTCATTTTAGCTTTTGAGTGGTTTATCATGGATTGTTAATTAATAGGTTTAACATTTGCTATTTGGTGGTAAAAACACACAGCTATTGCAGTTGCTGATGAAAGCTTCACAAGACAAGAAGTTTGTGTGTGAAGAAGCAGACAAAGCGCTGAACACGATGGTTAACTCGGTGGCTCGCTTGCCTCTTTTGCGTAAACTCCAGACTTATGTCCGGCACAGTAACCCTCGTGTCAGGGCCAAAGCTGCTGTGTCTACTTCCAACTGCGTTTCTAAAATGGTATTTTTAATTCTTCAAAATTATTAAAATGGTCAGAGCTAAGGTATTATATTCTTGAATTGTGTGATTGATATTTTTCTCTATATGTTTTTTATCAGGAGCTAAAAGAAATGGAAGAATTTGGGATGGTTCTGCTTGCCCAAATGGCTGCGGATTTGTTGAGTGACAAGCTGCCAGAGGCAAGGGAAGCCGCGAGGAGTATGGTGAACTCGGTTTTCCAGAAATTTACATGGAATGCCGAGGAAGACGAAGAAGGAAGCAAACAAGAAGCTTGGCAGAAGTTTTGTGAAAAGAATGTAACAGGGCTCAATGCACAAGCCATGATCAAGATTGTCTCATCTCAATAAATGTTGTTCTCTCTCTGATTCATGTCAAATACGTTTTTACATGATATAACAATCTTTCTATTTCTACCATCCCTATTGGATCTGTCCTCTATATTCCAATGCTCATTGGCTCATTAAGCTTCATGAAAAATTGATGTTGTGGCCCCATTGTTCTTACTGCCTCTGTCATCACATCAATCATCTCTGGAATCTCTAGTTTTCCATTCCGAAGTAATGTTGCTGCTTTTCATCTTTGTTCTTGAATCAGAGTTAGTAGAGCTCTTTCAACATCTTGAAATGGCTGTCCAGCATACAACGTAAGCTGCCTCTTCCTCACAACAATCACATTCTTGCCACCAGAACTCACTTCGTCATAAAGATCCTACAGTGAATTAATAAAAATACAATCTCACTGCTCTTAGAATCCAGTATACTTTTACTTTCTGATCATGAAGAGAAATTCAGGGTTCAGAGGAATACAATTCTCCTAAATAAGTAGATTTCACAGATACATACATTATGAAAGAAGAATCAAATTAGCAAAAGAATGAGCTATCTACCTTGGTTGATACCGGAGCTATATCGGCGCTGAAATCATCCAAGTTTTCAAAAACTGATTCAAGCAGATAAGAGAAGTTTCTAGCATCACTTTGATCCTCAAATGCAATCATGTGTGATACCTGGCCCTCATTTTGTTCCATAGATTCGGTCCTCAAGGTAAAATATCCCTCAGATGCGTCGTGATCTATATTACTCCGCATGAGAATTCTCTGAAGAAAAGAGAAAACGGTAAGTGCTGGCTCATAATATTTTGTGATAGTTCGTTCTTGGTTGTCAATTAGTGATTGGATATGGCAAACAGAGCTTTTAAACCAAAAATCCAATATTGTTCATAAAACCGGCAAGAACAATGCTCTCGTAAGCTAATATACCACCTACCAGCACATAGGGAAGCTTCAGCCACCACATACTATTATCTTTCTCAGATTGTTTCTCCCTTGCTCTTCTCATCGGTTTTCCTTTCCTGACGTCTCCATGTTTCCCTGACAACGAAGCGCTACCAAATCCAGAACCAGCTTCCATATTTGGTGTTCCGCCCACTCGGTTTCCAGATTTCTTTGACTTTTTAATTTCGTTTGATGGTCGTCTTTGCTCAGATTCCTGAGCAGCACCTAAAAATTTTAAGATAAGCTGAGGATTGCTAGATATTTCCTCTTCATGACTAGTTATCATATTCCATATAGTTATACTACACAAGATCAACTTCGCATGTATTGCAACGATAATGTCAGAATACATACAATATTTCAAGTCAAAAATGAATAACTACCCGTTCTTTCCAGTCTGTTAAATCTCATGTTCATTGCTAGTCAATCCAATATCTATTCGGTACATCCCTAACAGCACCATCTGTTTCTTGCAAATTAACACAGCTCATCAATTTACTACTTAACAAGATGTTGTTGCAGGATTATGCACTTATTCTAAAACCTACCAGAAACCATCTTGGAATCTGAACGCCCCGCCTCTTTTTGTTGTTCTTCAGGATTCTTCTCACCGTCTTGTGATTCACTAACACTCCCATTTTGCCCTGTCTTCTCGGTCCCAGACATAAGCTCATCATTTCCCTTACTTGCACCAAAGCCTTTCACATAACCCATGGGGGGTTTCTCGGCCTTAAACTTGTACTTCTTCTCAAACATCAAACTTTTCTCATCCTTCAAATCATCATTTCCAGATTCATCCAACGGTTCTACACGCAATCCCGCCAAACCTTTCCTCTGCGAATTCAACCGTTTCTCCATGTTAGACAATCTTGCTTCTATCTCTTTCTCAATGTCAATCCCAGTTTCATCCTCTTCTTGCTTACCCTCACTTTTACGTGCTTCACGTGCCATCAATCTGATTTCTTCAATCTTCTCATTCATCTCAAGATCCTCTAGCGAAACCACATTGCTCTCTCTTTCCCCATTTTCACCATTACCACTTGAAATTTCCGACGTTTTACCGGATTTTGTTGAATCTCCCAGAAACAAAACAGCACAAACAGTTTGAAAAGCGAATATTCCGATCAACCACAATCCATACTTGGCTACTAACTTCGGAGAGAGCTTACTCAATACACCATTCACCTCGTTCGACACAACAGAGCTATTTAAGACCTGAGGCTCCTCAATATCACCACCCTGATTGGAAACTACGTCTCTTAGAGGAACAATTTCCGGCGTTTCGATTCCGATTAAGACGGTTTCTTGAGGCTTCGGATTTAGGGTTCTGAGAATTTTGGGTCGGAGGTAATTTTTCCTTTTCGATAACTTCGACGAGAACGGAATCGAAACCGAAGAACACCGTATAACTTTTAAAGAAACTCTCCTTCCGGTGGAGTACGACGGAAGCATAGTCGAAGGAGATAAGAAGACGGCGCATCGGAAAACCGCCATGGCTACGGCGGAGATGGTTTTAGCCAGAGAGAGTTTCTTATTAGACACATTGGCCAAAAAAAAACAATAATAACAAACAAAGCCCCAAACTTCTAAACTATTCCGTATATTCCTTTTTTAAATTTGAAATTTTCAAAATTAACCCCAAAATTGGATAATTAGGCAAAATCTGTAATTTTGTCTTGAGCCGCCTGTTTTGTAGCATCACTCTCACTTCTCTCTGTGTGGCTCTTTCGTCTTCCACACTATCACTTCCATAGCCACAAAAGCTTCACATAAATCCTAATTAAACCCTAAAATTATTGTCACGGACAAACAGAAAACTACAAAATACATCTTTTGTATATTTGGATGATTTGAGTAAATGGAGTCGGAGAAGCCTGGACTTGTTTCAATTCTCGCGGCAGCAACGGTCGATTCGGAGAAACCTCGCGTTTCAATTTCCGCGGTGAGAGCTGTTGCGGCGGCAAGAGCTGATTCGTTTCTTCTCACGCGTACTCTCTCTGGTTCGTTTTCATCTGCTGGTTCTGTTCCAATTCGTGCACCTGTTACAATTGACGAGGATGATGATGATGATGATGATGATGATGATGATGGTTCTGGTTTTGTAATCAAAGAACATAGCTTAGCAAGTAGTGAAGCAAGTAGGGGACTTGAGTCTGGGACAGATGACGGTTTTGAGTCTATTTCGGGGGACGCAGACGATGAGACTGAGTTAGAGGATGTGATTATGGGTGGGGTTAGGGTTCATAGGCTACTAGGGGAAGAGCTAGGTGGAGAAATTGGAGATGGGAGTGATTTTTCAGGCGGGAGTGTGATTTATAGACCATTTGCTGGTGATATTGACGAGGAAACGTCGGTGAATTACTCTTCTTTTGAGGGAGAGAGTGAGAATAGTGATGAGGTTGAGGGTGTTAGTGAGAGTGAAGTTAGTGAAGCTGATGGAGTTAGCATGAAAGCAAAAGTAGTCATTCCTCGGGCCATTTTGTCTTTGGATGATAATGAGTTTGACGAAATTTTGGGTAGTGGTGATGAAGAGGCTGTGTTATTGCGTGTTACAAAGGCTCCAAGTGATGAAGAAGCCGAAGTTGAAGATAGGGTTTTGCAATTTGGAGATAAGGGAGTGGTTGATGAACTACCAGATTGTTCGGATTCTGTTATAGGTGAATTTGTTTCTACAGAGGAAGAAGCGGTGAGAATGAACCATTCAGATAAATTAGATGATGGTTTGATGTCCTTTGGGAATATTGAGGAATCGAGTCTCGGTGTTCCACCAGGAGGTTCTAATGATTTTATCGCAGAAAATGAAGGGAACACTAGTGAGGCCAGTATGGAATTGGGTCAAAGTTTCAAGCAACTCTTCGAGAAAGAGGTTGTTCAAAGAACCATCATCAAGGAGGATGGTAGTGGTAGCAGTCATGAATTCGACGCTTTGTTGAAGCCAAGTGATGTAGAAAGAGTAGAAGATAGTGCAGTTGAATTAGTAGAAATTGGAATGACTGATAAACTAGAATGCTCAGGTTCAGTTACATGTGAACTTGTTTTCGCAGAGGAAGCTATGGTGCAAGAGAAATCTTCTGACGATGGGTTGGTGTCCTTTGAGACTAGTCTAGGTGTTGCGCCGGAAAGTGAAGGAAATGCTGTTGATGCGGATAGAAAATTAGATGAAACTTTCAGCCAGCTTGTCGAACAAGGGGTAAGTCAAGGAAGTATCAGCAAGGATAGCAATAACAGAATTGATGATGATACTTCTTGTGAAACAGATGAATTGATGATTCCAGATGAGGGGTTTTTTGGATCAGGAAACAGAGAATCAAGGGATGAAGACACTGCAAATATGATAGGCGAGGCAAAAGAACACTGTGAAAATGATTGTGGTGCTGTTAGCGAATTAGAAAAACCTGAATGTGAGGGTATGGGTTCTGAAAGTTTTCAGTTGACTCCAACTCTGGATTTTGTAACAACGAGGAACCTTGAGGTCGCTGGAGGAATAGATGTCGTCGTAAGTAAGTGTGGTTCTAACGACCAAAATGCTGAACTAGAGTCTGAAAATGAAGGAAATCAAGAATCAGACGATAATGATAGGAAGTTATCACTTCCTGGTGAAGATAGCGCATCAACTTTAAGAAGTTCCTTTGAAACAGCCAATGAGACTGTGGAAAGTGGGGAGCAGATTTTGGAGCACATTAATAAGCAGATCGATTTTCAGTCTGATAGTGAACCAAATCAAATCTCAGTGGGCATTGAAGAAACCAGTTTGCTTTCGGTTAAAGATGTTGAGAGAACCGTGCCTGAAAGTTCTTCTGTAATTGCTTATGATATGATGGAAAATGAGACGAAGATGGCATGGTTGATTCACAACCAAACTTTTATGGAGCTTGACAATTGCGAAGGAACAGGTGATGCAAGGGAGAAACTCTCTGAGTCCACTTTCCAGAATAATTCAAAAGTATTATCCTCTGATCATTCTTTGCAGCTGATAAGTGAGAAAGTGAAAGAAAGAGTTGAGAAGACCCAGCTCTTGAAAGAAAAGCTCCAGAGGATTATAAGAAGAACAAGTCGTTGCAGTGAAAATTCAGCTGCTACTGAAGTTGCGTCTAAGCTGAGCCTAGCTGGTGGAGAACATCCAACGTCCTTAGGGCTTGATTACGTGTCTGACGAAACAAAGATAATGCTGCCTGAACTCGAGTTTCCAGATGATCTAGACTTCTCCATTAACGTCCTTGTTATTGGAAAAACTGGGGTGGGAAAAAGTGCAACGGTTAATTCACTATTTGGGGAGACTAAATCTCCTGTTGGTGCATTTGGAGTTACCACAAAGTCTGCAAATTACGTAGTTGGGAAAGTAGGAGGTATCCTGATAAGAATACTTGATACTCCAGGTCTCATGTCCTCTGCAACTGAGGAACAGTTTAATCAGGAAGTCCTTACGTCGATAAAGAAGAGCATGAGAAAGTTCCCAGTTGATGTCTTCCTCTATATTGACCGCCTAGATGACACTCCAGACATCCGCTTACTTAGAATCATCACCAGTTCTCTGGGCTCATCAATATGGCAAAATGCTATCGTGGTTCTAACTCATGCAACTTCCGATGTGCCAGATACTTTAAGCTACAAAGACTTTATTGCTCAGAGATCTTCTCTTATGCATCAATCAATCAGACAAGTAGTTCCAGAGCTAAGCTGTGTAGGCCAGAGCAAGATGCCTGGAATTGTTCTGGCCGAGAACAACATGAGCTCTTTCTCGGCAAGCAACAGCAGCGAATCTACTTGTCCGGACTGGAGATTGAACCTACTGATCTTATGTTGCTCGGTTAAGATCCGGTCTAAAGCCGTTTCTTTGCAAAAGCAGAATACCGATGTAGAAAAGGCCGGTGTCTTTGGCTCCCAGCCTAGCTCTTTCACTCTATTCTGTTCCTTGTGGAATGTGTTGCTTAACTCAGGGCACATTTCTCATTCACATCATGATTTGGAGGAGAAGAAAAGGCAACTACTGGATTCTTACCCTAAAATTATCTGGGACGAACAGAGTCAAGAATGTCTCGAGCAAGAAACACTTCTCATAGAGAATCAAGAACCAGAAGACGAAGAGAGACAACATGAAACTGGAAAAACAAACAGAGGTTTGGAAGACGGAACTGTTCTTGGTCGCGTAAGAACCAGAAGAGGAAGACTTGGATTCCAAGCAACAAAAAGGTTCGGTATCTATCTCGATACATCTGATTTGCACACAGGGTATTCCATTGGAAGCCGAGACTGTAGAAGGGATAAACAAGAAGAAGGGAGGATCTTGGTGAGGATGAGAGGCTCCATGTCTGTTTTAGGTTTTGTTCCTATGTTGATGTCCGTATTCACTTCTGTCTATGGTGGAAAAGATATTTAAAATTAATTTGTTCTTGTTGTAGAATTTGTAACATATCAGATGTGATCTTTGTCTCTTTTGGATTCTGGGTTTATGCCATTAATAATATTCATGAAATTTAACTATATCAAATACTAATGTTGTGAGGATAAGCAACTTTAAGATCCTTCACTTGTCTCCTGATTCTCTTGAGGTCAGTTTTGCTACTTCTTTTAATAAACTAATACCGCATACGAATATATTAGGGGTTTCTGCAAAAAAAAAAAACTTCCAAACTCACTAATTTTTGCAACTTTACCCTCTTTAAA
Organism: Turritis glabra; assembly: GCA_900406565.1. NCBI lineage: Eukaryota > Viridiplantae > Streptophyta > Magnoliopsida > Brassicales > Brassicaceae > Turritis > Turritis glabra. The sequence continues at coordinate 2,676,164 of OVBN01000239.1, forward strand.
AGTTGCAGATCAATCATACAAAATTAAAAATAATAATTCTTATACGTATCTTCTAAACGTTTTTACTGTCGTAAACATTAGATTTTTAAAATTCTTAAGGTAGATTTATACGCGAAGGTTTTGATTTAATATATTATTTATCCAAATTTCACAAACTACGAAAACATGTTATATTGCGTATTACTTTTGACTTTGCAGGATTGACTTGCATTTTTTAGACATGAATGATAAATTTGCAAAAAATGGCGATTTAGAGAGTTTTTTTTGCAGAAAACTCTGTAAATTAACATGATTGTTTATCGGTGTGTATGTATACACTACAAGAAATGAGGTTTGTTGTATCATTTATTTGATTTGTTTACATCAGTTTCGCGAGAGCTTCAATTTGATATATTATGTATCCAAATTTTACAAACTTGACGGTAACGAAGACGGGTTATATGGCGTAACACTTTTGACTTTGCGGGATTGACTTGCATTTTAGAGATGAATGGTAAATTTACAAAAAATGGTGATTTAGAAAGTTTTGTTTTGCAGAAAACTATATAAATTAACATAATTGTTTGTCGGTGTGTATGTATATACTATAAGAAATGAGGTATGTTGTATCATTTATTTTATTTGTTTACATCAGTTTTTGATTGATGCAAACGAATTACATCGATTTTATAAGTGACTATGAAAGTGATGACTTTAATACATTGTGTCAGTTTAGCCAATTGATGCAACTATTTTTATCGTTTATTGGAATTGATGTTAACTTGTGTAACTTGTAAAAAATGAAGTTAAATTTTGTATCAATTAGTATAAATGGTATTAATATTTTTTTTGGTTATGACAATTGATGTTATATATTTGTATCAGTTTTTCTAATTGATGTAATAATTGTATCAATTATAAACTAGTGTTATTATAAATGATTGTGTGAATAGCTTCATTTATCAATAAATGATGTTAGTTTTTGTATCATTCACTTAAATGATGATAATATATGTAACAAATATATAAACGATATCTATATTAGTATTTTTGAAGTACATTTAGAAAAAAAACATTTAGTATTGTAAGTTAGTACATAAATTATCATTTAAAAAATAAATTTAGAAAGCTCATCAAGCGTAAATTTAAGAGAAATACTTATATTCATGTATCCAAACAACCTTTACAATTAATTATCTACTATCCATATAACCAAACACAATAAAAAAATTCTAACATTAATTATAAAATTAGAAATATCCATATAATATTCCTCAATTAATAATATAGATATTTATAAGATTTTGTTAAGATTTAAAATTATGATTTTCTTATCATCTTTAGTTGATTTTTTTAATTGTTTTGAATCATCATATAATACAGAAAGCTAATAAAATCTAATTTTTTTCTACATATATTGTGATTCAAATTTTTAAAAACGGACATATATTACTCAGCTAATAAAAAAAATGTGTGTTTAACTTCTCACATTGGCTAAAAGTTCTATAAAATGATTTATTGTCATAGTATAAATAAGACTAAAATAAATCCAAACTCCGAATGAGCAGAAGTATTAACTTAATAAACATCCAAATTTAAAAGTTTGTATCTGGTTTAATTCGGTTTTTTATTTGAATTATTTAGTTGTAGCAAATATAATAAGTTTTTAACTTTTCAAAAGTTTTAAATATTATTATTAATAGTTTAAATACTATGAATATTTTATTTTATTAAAAATGTAAAATATCATGTGACAGGTTATATTCTGGTTATATTGACGAATTAAATATATTACATATAATTAATCAATTTTAACTGCATAATTAGTATCGACTAATATTTTAACCGACACGAATTCAGATTGAGTGGCATCAAATAATTTAATTGGCATACAAATATGTATATATATCAGTTTTTTTTATTAAAATTATGTTCACATCGTTTTTTATTGATTTTAAAAAGTTTAGTAGATATATCAATTATTTAATTGATGTAAATTTATATATGTGCGTTGATTTGTTTTCAAGTGATGCAAGTAAATAATAATTTTGTATCAGTTATATGTAATTGATGTCAACAAGTCCAATATTTAGTATAAATTATTCATAAGTAATTGTAATTTATGTTGTTTATTTATTTGATACATTATTATTGATGCTACATACTCTTTTTCTTGTAGATAGGTGCAACACATGATAGAAAAATGTTTGATCTTCAATATGAGCAAAGAGGAATGCAAGAAAGCTCTCTCTAAGCAAGCAAACATCAATCTCCTCATCACGTCCACTGGTTTGGACTTTTTCTTTTTCTATACATTTGATGCATTTTTCTCGTTTATTAGTTGCAAACGTGAATAAGTCCACTAAAAACGTAGTTGAAATTTTTTTGGCAATGGACATCGTATGTCATATATATTAGAAAATGTCTGGATTTACAATTATATTTTCAACAAGTTGGATATATATTCCTTCTTTCTCAATTTTTTCTAAATTTGTTTTAACAAAGCTGTAAAAGCCAAGAATTTTACAAGTGACGTTCCTGTATTCCATAAAAAATAAGGGGCACGTCGACAAAGGGATATGTATGAAGAGCATATGCTTTTACACTGAGGGTGAAAATATATAGGTCATAAACCTAAAACGTATAAAGATTTTCTGTGTTATTGATCGCAAAGCCCTTAGACTAATATTTATACATACATGTATCAACCCTGATTGCGCAGGACCATTAGAGACACGACATGCAGACTTACTAGTCGAGAACTGTTGTTGGTAGACATGTGGTAAATCTACAATACACAACCAAATATAATACGTTATTATAACTAACAAATCATATAAACTTACTGTTGGTCAATATGGCTTACATGTTTCTGATGGAGTACTCAGGTTGAAAGATGGCTAATGCGGCTCCAATAGGATGGTTTTTGAGATTTTGAAAAGCTTCTTCCATTGTATCAATAATCCTTAATGTGTGCACACCTTGATGGATCTGGAGATTTAATATTCAAAAACCGAACAGCGAGAAACACTTTGATGATCTTTTTAGCATATACAGCTAACTATTAAAAAAATACAAACTAAAGAGAAAAAAAGTTATAAGATAAAATTCACGAAAATGAACAAATTTTATTAGAACCCAACAGTAAAAACAACAACCAATACTACCACAATGATATAACGACGAGGTATGATGAATTGATGATCAAGTTTTGTCGTACGTGGAAGTGCCGACATTATGAAGGTCGTTCCCTTTCTTGCTTGGTGCGAGTTAGTGGAGGAGCAAATTGATCACAAAGTTTTGGAAGGAAAACTTTAAATCTTAGATCTGAGCTACCTCTAATTTTTGGAAGGAAAAAAAACAACAACAAACAATGCTAGATTGTAAATAGACCAGAAAAGTTTGTAAATTTACAAAAATATTGAGAAAAATACAAAAAAATTAGTTAACTAAAACAGTTTTTAAATTTAAATAAATAAAGAAATAAATTTGGAACAAAAAACGCAAATTTATTTGATATTAAACTTTTTACAATGCTAGTATTGTTATCAAATAAATAAAAATATAATTTAATATGTTTTAGTTAATTCATATTTAAAGTAGAATTTTAAAAATAATTTTTAATTTTTTAAGAAAGAAAATACAAAACTTGTTTTTTTCTCTTCACGTTTTAAATAATTATATCAAATTTTTATTATCTTTCTATTTTAAAGAATTATACTTTTAAATAAATATATCTTGTCTTCACTTTTTTGTATTCCACAGATACAATATTTATGTTATGTTCTTAATAAAAATCAGATGGCCAAAAAAAAAGAATATATCTAAGATTCATGATTGTAGTTTTAAAGTGGTTTTTTGTTTTAGTTTTTCGAAACAACGAATTTATAGCTATTCAAGATTTTGAAAAAAGTAACTTCCCTAAAAAAAATACGAAAATCCAGATTATGAGAGCTTTTGCAAATTTATACAAAATCTAAAATCTCATTTCGATGAGTTTTTGAAAAAATTTACAACGAAACCTTTTTATTTTATTTTCGATATATTTATTTGTTATATTTTACAAAATCTAAAAACAAAAACAAAAATCTCATTTCGATGAGTTTTTGAAAAATTTACAACGAAACCTTTTTATTTTATTTTCGATATATTTATTTGTTATATTTTACAAAATCTAAAAACAAAAACTAAAATCTTAAATTTAAAAACAAAAATCTATAATCTAAAATCCACTTAAAAACTCCTAAACATTCATGGCCGTAGCCCGTAGTGGTGAAAAGAAGCAAACAAAGACGTTATTCTGTACATTCAATGATAAACGCATTTTTCGTTTTTTTTTATTCATGGATATCAATCAATTCTTAATTAAATTCGACAAAGTGTTTTATCCACCAAAGTTTTGATTCTGATCATCCTATTCATAAGATCTAGATCTGAATACCAAAGGTCCATATAAATTTGAAATTTGAATAACTACACACATGATCCCCCACCCAATCAAATCATAACGATAGATAGTAAAGTAAGTAAATAGGGGTATTTTGGACATTTTAAACCTATAAGGCTGGGTTAAACAGTAATAATACTTGTATTCTCGTTTATACACACACACCTCTCCGTCGTCGTCTCATCGCTTTTCGCTGTATCAAAATTTCTCAAATCTTCCGATCACACGAACGAACGAACGAAACCCTAAAAATGGTATATGTACGCCTCCTCAGATCAGTGCGCGTCTTTCGATTTTGCGTATCCCTTCACGAAACCTAGGCTCGTTATTCGGATTTGTCGATTGAATCTAAGTTTTTCAGATGAAATATATCTTCGGATTAGGTTGTATACTGTTTGGTGAATCTGGCATGATTTTTCAATTCTTCTTCTGTTATTGTAGATCGAGTATCAAAATTTCGAGTTTATAGTGAAATCTGGACAATTTTGAGCATATTTGCTGGGTTACAATAGGATTTTGCATTTGCTCAATTTACATCTGTGGATTTCGTACTTGAGAATTCGTTCTTTGCAAGAACTCCAGTGTCGTGAATCATGAATGAGGTTCAGGATATGATGGGAGATTCAGTATAAGTTTTCTTTGTTGTATAGTCTTGCTTAGGAATGGCCATTTGTGAGTGATGTTGGTACTAAGAAAGTTCCATGAACAATATAGTTCATGCTTGTCTTTTTTGGTCCTGAAAACGATTTATACATTTTTTTAGTGCTTCATCCTCCTGTTCTGATGCATGTAAATAGTTCCAATGGTGTTATGTTTTCTGTGTCTTTTACTTCCTTCTTACAGTATTTTTCTTTCTTTTTTTTTTTTGTCGACAGGATGGACATGATTCTGAGGATACTAAGCAGAGCACTGCTGATATGACTGCTTTTGTGAGTATCCATTTCTGATAGAATTATCTCTTCTCTTTGTTTGGTATGTTTCTGATTTTGAGACAATATCACTTGGTTTTTCACTGAATCCTTGAATTCTTTATATGCAGGTCCAAAATCTTCTCCAACAGATGGTATGTTTTTTCAGCTTTTATGTCTTCTTAGGCCTTGGAATTGTAACTTCTATAGGTAGATTCTGATTAAAATTTGGTCTCATTTTGTGTTTCAGCAAACCAGGTTCCAGACAATGTCGGACTCCATCATCACAAAGAATATCCTTTTATCAATCTGTGTTTTTGCTTGATTGTTGCTTGCATTAGAATATTTGTCATGTTTCCCTCCTAGAGCAGTAATGATTATCCGTGATAATTGATTCTTTGTGTCTTCAAGGAAAGAAATTGTCTGATTAGGAATCGACTATTATCATTAGAATCGACTAGGAATTGACTATTATCATTAGAATCGACTAGGAATGGACTATTATCATTAGAATCTGTCTTTTGTTTTCTGATTAAAGTATTTCTTGAGAGTCTAAATGTCTATTCTATGGATAGTACCACATGGTCCCATGGTATGTTCTCTTGTTAAGTTGCTCTTATATACGTACTTGTTCTTCTGCTCGCTATATATTCTCAAAATCAATTTTATCACCATGAAATGATACACATTTTGGAATCTGTGAGAACTCTTTGATCAGCAGTTTTCTGTTCATGACATTGGTTTTGATCTCCTTGACTTTGATGGTTCACTTGATGACATGGGAGGCAGAATCAATGAGCTGGAGCAAAGCATCAATGATCTAAGAGCCGAGATGGGAGTAGAAGGCACTCCTCCTCCAGCCTCCAAATCAGGGGATGAACCCAAAACGCCGGCTAGTTCCAGTTAAAAGGAGGGTGGTGTTCACCAATTATCAAATGCTTGACAGGTCATGATCTTTTTGCTTATAACAGCATTTGCAGAAGAAGAGAAACTATGAAAATTTGTTAAGAGCAGTATTACTTTTAATATTCCTGTTTTAAGAAATGAGTTTGTTGTTGTTAAGTTCATCAAATAGATTGATGATGTGGTGCATTACATTATTCTGCACTTATGAATTGCCTTTCTATTTTGGTTTCGAGAGAACTGAGAAGTCTTAATTATGCTCCTAAAATTCATACTAGTGTGTCGATACTAAGCAACTTATCAGGAAAAAGGCTAACTTGACCATTGTTTCATTTTTGGTTTGATCCCGATTTTAATTTTTCACTTGTTTGAGTTTAGGAAGGGTAACGTATAGGAGCCATCGTTAGACCTGATATAGCGATTACAACAGTTACCGATATATTTTAAATTTGGTTAGATTTATCTAAATCGAGCCTCATAGCTGAATTAGGCTTTGATTGTTTCAAACGCAATTTTTCTATGTTCTTTTCCATGAAAAAATGTCATATTTTGAAAAAAAAATTAAAAAGTGTCAGTTTGCTTTTGCGCAATGTGAATTCAAACATTTGAAATAGTGAAATTTTGGCTTGTGTTAAAAATTGTTTGTCTAAAATGTAATAAAATTGTGAGGTTTCAAAGAAAAGTAGACTAGATAGGAAAAGTAAGCACAAACAACGAAAACAAACTATCATTATCAAATTATCAATAAAAATTGGTGATGAGTTGGTACATGCTTGTCATGAGGTATGAGTTTGCGGTCCAAACCCTTTTCTCCGAATTAACCAAAACTTTTGTTACATTATTTTTTTCAATTTATTGTGGGTATAAATTTATGTAAATGTGACAAAGCCCTTAAGGGCCCGAGGAGCAAATGAAGGCCGTTAGATGATGTACATTAAATTAAAGTGTCTCATATTTGATGCTTTATTATTATTATTTTTTTTACTTTAATCTCCAAATCAGCCTCCCTTTAATTATGGGAGTAAATTAGTAGTGTTTTCTCTCTATTTTCTTGTTCTCACTTCTCTCATGTAACGTTTTCTTCTCTTTTGACAATGTTTTCTCCTCCCAAGTGGCTCCAAGACAAGTAGCTAGCTGTACACACAATTTTTGACATTTCTTTTTCCGGTTTTACACAATTGTATCAAATTTAATTTAATTTGTGTTAGTTCTATACGTAATAAATACGCCACGTGTGGTTCTGCCGAAAGTATTGCATGTGAAGCTGCCTTTAGTTGGCCCCAACCAATTCCAATTATTGCCTCTCTCTATTTTCTACTTCTCCACAATTAATACTAGTATTTATTTTTATTTTTTTGCCAACTAATATTATTCATTATTCAACAAGAAAGAAAAAAAACAAATTGATTTATTCCCATCATATTTTTCACCATTTGAATATTAACAACTATAACTTCAAAAGAAAAATCTAGAATTTTAAATCATATATATTCCATATGAACAGAACACCTGGTTTTTCTTCAGCACATGCAAAAAGCACCCATACACATATAATATCACTTTCTTAATCATTACTGATAATTGATATATTAATCAGAAATGTATAACATCTTTATATTTCTGTTCATATATCAAACTTATATCAATTATATTGCAATGAAATTTATATTTAGAGATCAAAATATATTATATAGTATATGTTTACGATTGACTGTATGAAATTTATATTGCAATGAAATTATAAACATAAGTAAATAATAATCTGAAAAAAATATTGTATAGAAGAAAAACAAAAGAATTGAGAATAAAATTTTAAAAGTACATAGAGAGAGAGAGAGAGATCATCGTCTGCAACGAGTAATGGCACTACAACCGCGAGAGTAAGGATTAGCCTGAGCTCCACGTCGGCAGTTGTAGTAAGATGCGCCGCGGCGTGAGCAAGGAACTGTGTTTCTCCTCAGCGCACCGTAGCTGATGTACCTCGTCGTCGCTAAAATACGCCTGTTGATCTCAGAGTCCATCTCGAACTCCTCCGTGGATAATAAGGAGCACTCGGCGATGGAACCAGTGCATTTCGACTCGATTGGCATGAAATCTCCGGCGAATCCGGCGGATTGGGAGGTTGCGGCGGTGAATAAGAAGTGGACGGTGAGAATTGCGATGATGAACGCACCGGATTTTGTGGAGAGTCCTCTCATCATTGTTTCTCTCTCTGTAAGTTTTTTTTTTTTGGTTTTGGAGGTTTGAGAAAAGTTTTATTGAAGACAGAGAAAGAAATGGTTTAAAAGAGAAAATGTTATTGGAATTGCCACTAGGATTTGGAATATTTACGAGTTTATGCCACTTGACACTTGACACTAAGGATGTTTAACGCGGTTTACCACTATATTTCGTTTTTGACTTTTTTTTTATTTTGATTTTAATTTTATTAAAACTTGAGGATAAGAGATGACAACATATGTATGACGCATTTACTTGGATATGCTACCAACTTATGAAAGAAGATATTATATATTTAAGGCTCAAATTAGTTGACAAATGAAACTAGAGAAATATTTGAAATTAGTGGAGTTGATAAGATTTGAACAAATGAAGAAGAGTATCAGAAGAAAAAAAGTAACTTCTCTTTCAAAATTTATTCACACAAGTGAAATTATTGGTATCATGTACTTGGTTGGTTGGTTCATTGATTGATCGATTGATTAAAATTTAAAATCTTTAAAAGCCTCTATGTATATCTTAAACTTAGGAGAATGCAAATCATTATAGCTCCTACCTTAAGATTCATAGTATTAACTTATCAATAATGGGGTTAATTAGATCCGTCGTAGACTCTGTGAGCTGTAATCAATGTTAAAAAATCTTCCACATAAATGATAAATAGATTATTCGAAATAAACCGGTTTGTTTGTTGGTTTACGGAAATTGTTGGAATTCTGTGATTTTGGGGCTTATTTAAGTGCACAATTTCACAATCTCCTTTGATGTCAAGAACGGAGAAGAGAGCTTGATTTTGAGATCTGTACTAAAGTTGGTTCTGTATTTGGCATCAATTCATTGGCGTATCAATCCGTTGCAAACCATTGTGTGATGGTGCATCATTAGAATCAACTAAACTGCAGAACTACATATTAAGCGTACTAGTACAATCTCAACGTAGTGGTAATAATAGTAGTAGTAGTAGTAGTAGTAGTAGTGACAAGATCATAAGAACAAACATTTTCATCATCTAATGCTCTGATTCTTTCGCATTGTCATCAGTCGATAGAGCTTCCACTTTCTCTTCTGTCACCTCACTTCTCTTATCCATTTGCTCTTTTGAATCTTTGGGATTATCTTGTAGCTGCAAGGAACAAAACAGAGAATCATGGAGGAAACATAGATTAGTTTCTGTAAGCCTAAAAGCCGGTCTTTTCCCCAAGTTATACATTTTTTCATCTATTGAAAATATTATTAGGAAGAAGAGAATATCAGGAGACTCACGCCTAAGCTTTTCAGGCTAGCAGAAACATCATCTTGTTGCTGATTTAAGGTGGTTTTCAGATCTTTGAATTCCTATTTTTAATGGTAACAAAACGAATCAAACATGTATCATGAAATAGAAACCGGTAAGGTATAGATGTGCCTGCTGTTCAATATACATACATACCTCACGAAGCTGCTCAACTTCAAGATTCAGAGTCTTCTTGAGCCCAGAGAGCTCCTGTAAAGCACCGAGGAAGAGTTTATATATCAAAATGCCAAAACAGTTCAAGAGGAGAGATCTTGTGTCGCATTAAACTTAGGAAAGCAATTCTCTTTGGGAGAAAAGTTTGGATAAAGAGGACTAGAAATGGAACTCACCTCACGGTAGACTTTAACTTGAGTGTTCAATTTACCTCTCCAACTTTGCAAGTCCTGTGACGATAAACACCGAGAGAGATATACGGTTGTTTTGTTTTAAACTTAAAAGAGATGTATAAACAAAATGACAAAGTTGACATGAGAATATGGTGTTAAAACCTGTTTCAGATTCTGGATCCTGTTAAGCAGCTCGGCTCTTGATTCATTTAATTCCTACAGAAAACAAAAAAGAAACTTGAGAAAACCGTTTGATCAAAAGAAATATACTTATAGGAAAAGATAGATGGCAGATGCAACACAGCTACACACCGTGAGCTTCGAATCAACAGGACTAGTATTATCTTTCTTCTGCAGCAGAAGAAACAACCAAGATCAACATCAATTTCAACTTAACCACTTAATAACAATTTCAACTCCACATCGAAACGGATATAACTCTAAGTTTTGCAAAACAATTGCAAAGAACAAAACCACAAAGCCATCAAAACCACCACAATGTCCATCATATGGGAGAATAATTCCAATAAAATCTGTGACTCCAAAACTAAAGAGATACACAGTGATAGCCCAAGACCCACCAAATGTAAATGAATCAACTCAACGTATCAATGTAATCAGAATCTGAAATTGTTAAATCCAGTGGAACTCTAAATTCAGACAATTCGACCAAAAACATAAAATCCACAATAAGAAAAGTGAAATTTCCGACAAATTCGAATCGAGAATACAAAACAAAAGATGTGTTTGAAGTTGCAGACAAAACACGGATCTAAGGTCCGAAAATGCCACATTGAATCTCAAACCCTAGATAAAATATTTACATCTTAAATCAAAACCCCAATTATAAAATAACCGTAAATCTCAATTTGAACCTTAAAACTCAGAAACCAAGAGCCCTAAGACTACGATGAAGCGCAAAACTAAAGCGATTAGAGAGAAAGGGAGAGAGATTACAGGAGCAGTAGGAGAAGATACGGAGAGAGGAGCCGGGGGAGATGTTGAATCGGAGGTTTGGTCCGCCATTATCGATAGAATTAAAGAGACAACAGAGTTCAAGGCTTATATGGTTGAAGAAGAAGAAGAAATGAGAAGATCTATAAGAAGAGAGATTGGTAAAGTGAGAAACAAACAAACAAACATCAGACTAATTAGTAGTCATGTCGTTGCGAGCCAGACTCAAAATTTCAAAAATCAATAAAAATAATAACACCAGAATTCAAAAATTATTTTTATCTCATAGGGTTGTTTTTCCCAAGACACCCAATCTAACTCTTATTTATTACGTTATTTTAATTTCAAAAAAGATACTTTAACCAATACGGTAAATATTTATAAACGTTTTCAGGTGGGCTAATTGGTCACTTGAACTTAGGTTCAGTATGCTGTTTTTTAGTACATAATGAATGTGTAAGTACAAATTCAACACTATTTTTCAATTTTAACTCTAATTTCAAATCAAACTTTTGATAAAACTTAAAATATATTGGTGCTAAATATATAAAATAATAAAGATAAACATATAACTTAAACAATATCGGATATGTTGTTGATATGCAACACATATTTTGTTTTGTAACAATATTGGTTGGTTTAGTTTCTAATTCTGATTTTGATTATGTGAATGTGAGTGCAACTAATGTTTGTATCTCCTCTACTTCAATTTTGATTTAGACACATGTTTTGCTTCTGGTATTCACTTCTTTTTGTTTATTTCACTATGCATACATTTTACATTTATTATATAACCTATTACCTATGTTAAAAACATCAAAATACCAGTATTGCTTGCATAGTTTATGACTTTTGTGTGTATTTCACAATTTTCCCCTTTTCTTCCTTCCCATTTAAAGTTGAGGGCTTGGGAGCGTGTGTATGTATACGGGGCCAAACAAAATTTAGATGTGTGTTTAAAACTTTTTGTTTTTGTTTGTTGGCCACTATTTATTTTTTAGCTACAATTTTTTTTTTTGTTGATTGTGGGATTTCTACAATTATTTGCAGGAATTCATATTATTTATCACACGTAGTTTTAATTATTTTAAAACATGAAAATACCATTGTTTGCATAGTTTTATCACTTTTATGACTTTTGTGTATATTTCACAGTTCCCTTTTATTTTTTAGCTACAATTTTGTTATTGTTGGTTGGCCACTAATTTGCTAATGAAAGAATTGTGGGATTTCTACAATTATTTACAAGAATTCATATTATTTATGAAAAAATTATAATGTTACATTCTTTTCCAGCTAAAAATATTGTTTTATTTCTAGAGTTTTAAACATATGAATTAAAAAAAAACACACGAAATCGGTAAAAGTGTACCAAAAGCAAAAAAAAAAAAGGCGAATTAGAGATGGAGTAAAGGTTTTAGTGAGAGTAGACGAGAAAATACATGTTCCTTTGCTCCAAAGGTAAAGAATCAAAACACTCTCTCTCTCTCTCTCTCTCTCTCTCTCTCTACCTTTGAGCCGACTCGGTTCGCACTCGGTGGCGACTCAATGGGTCAAGAATCGTTTATCTACAGCTTCGTCGCTAGAGGCACAATGATCCTCGCCGAGTATACAGAGTTCACCGGGAATTTCCCGTCTATTGCTGCTCAGTGTCTCCAGAAGCTTCCTTCCTCCAGCAACGGCAAGTTCACTTACAACTGCGATCACCATACCTTCAATTTCCTCGTCGAAGATGGCTACGGTTTGTCATTCTCTATCTCCTTCCTCTTCTCTAGCTCAGGATTAGCTGATTGATGTGCATCATTTGAATCTTAGGGCGTTTTAAGGATCTTATCGCCTCACTTGGCGATTCAACACTGTTTTGTGTGTTGGTTCCTGACAGATTTGAAGTTAAACAGAAGACACAAAATGATTCCTTTTTGCTGATTTGGTTTGGTTGCCACTTGGAATAAAATACCAAATTACTGAGAGCTCACATATCCAATCAAATAAGAATTTTTTGAATAGATGTGTATCAAATCCAATTAGCAACACAACTCCTCAAATTCTTTGAGTGTATGGTAGTAATAAACTAGTATTTCTTGAGTATGAATGTATGATGATTGCGTTATGTGTCCTATTTTTGGAGATACCTATGTAGATTGGAAACTATACATGTGTGTTTTAGAATAACTTGGAATATTGGATCATTCAAATCTAAAATATATAATGTGGATTTGGCATGCATGAGGCAGGATTTGACATTATGGGTTCCACTATATATTAAAAGATTCCATCTTTGGCATGCATGAGGCAGGATTTGACTGAATACTGCTGTTCCCTGAATTGGAATCTCCCAATTTAGCACTATATATAGGTTTAAAAGTTCTCAGACAGTGGTTTTTAGCATTACTATTGTAGTACATTCTACTTGTTACTTCTGTCATGATAAACAGCTATAAGTCATCTGCTTCTATGCGCGGTGTCCTTGATTTTTACTGGAACTGATTAATGCTTTGTGTTGTTAGCGATGTTATGAGGAAACCTAGTTCTTCCGATCGATGTGATGTCCTTTTGAACATTCTTGACTGTGTTATACTTAATATCTTGTGAAAAAATGTATAGGAGAGCAATTCACTTATATCTCCCTGACTTTATATATTTCTTTGTGTTGCGTTTTCAGCATATTGTGTTGTGGCGAAAGATTCTCTTAGTAAGCAAATCTCGATTGCATTTCTGGAGCGTGTGAAAGCTGATTTCAAGAAGAGATATGGTGGTGGAAAAGCAAGTACAGCCATCGCCAAAAGTCTGAACAAGGAGTTCGGGTACTTCAATTTTAAAAGTTTTTGAATAATAAATTCGATAATATATAACGAATACAAGTGAGAGATTCCATTATCCTTGACGAAAGTTGTAATAAAAAATTGCAGGCCGGTGATGAAAGAACACATGAAGTATATCGTTGACCATGCAGAGGAGATTGAAAAGCTAATAAAAGTCAAGGCTCAAGTTTCAGAAGTTAAAAGTATAATGTTGGAGAATATTGACAAGGTAATGCTCATCATTGACTCTCAATAGTTTTTATCGCTTTCTCTCTTATGTCTTTCTGCACACTTAGAATATCAATCATTTCTCCTTTGCTTTACCTTTTAGTCTTTTACAGTGATGTCTCTGCGAAAAAGCCATTACACAATGTTGGAATGTTGCCTTAAAGCAGAGACAATTCACTATTCATTTATGCTTAATACATATCCAATATTTTTGATCTATAGGCAATCGACAGAGGGGAAAATCTAACGGTTCTTACTGACAAGACCGAGAATCTACGCTCTCAGGTAAATGCACACTTGACCTTTTATAACTAATCTTCTCTGACATAGCAAAACTTTAACATAAGTTTATTTGAACCTTCATAGGCACAGGAGTACAAGAAACAAGGGACGCAGGTGAGGAGGAAATTGTGGTACCAGAACATGAAGATAAAACTTGTGGTTCTCGGGATCTTGCTACTACTTGTTCTCATAATCTGGATATCAGTTTGTCACGGGTTCAATTGCACGGATTGAAGACGCAACAAATTGCTCAGTATGTGATGGTTAGAGCCTTTGGCCGAAACGGCGACAGAGACAAAAGTCTCTGGTAGAGAGATAGGGGAGAGAGAGAGAGAGAGAGAGAGAGAGAGAGAGGGGAACAAAATGGTACCATATTTATATTGCAGAGAGAGGGGAACAAAATGGTACCATATTTATATTGCAAGGTTTTGACTTTGAATGTTGTATTATATAGTGTCTGTGTTCTTTCTTTGGGTTAACAATAATGTTGTCTAGGTTTACAAATATGTACCATTTCCAGCTTCTATGTTGCATAACTAACGGTGAGGATATCTTAAAAATTAGAAAGAACATACGGTCGAAGTAGTCAAATTGAATCAGAATTCGATGTTTCGGTTAAAAAAAATGAAATGCGCCCACCGTGGGGCTCGAACCCACGACCACAAGGTTAAGAGCCTTGCGCTCTACCAACTGAGCTAGACGGGCTTAGTGACTGATGACATCATATAAAATTTATATCCTATAAAACTTGTTTCTAGACACAGCACTCATCTTTGCATCACAAGTGACGGACGACTTTACAGAGACCGAAGACTTCGGGTTCAACTGAACTTGCAGGAATAAGTTGAAAATATCAAATCCGTACTCTTAGCATATAATATATTCTTGAGAAATCCTGATTTCTAGACATATCTTTGGGCCTGTATTTGAGTTTTGCAGATGAAAACCGTAATGTTTGAAATTTTCAGTGCGACTCTACAACATATTTATTCACAGTGAGAACACCCTCAAGATCTTTCCGGAAGAGTTATGCAATGTGTCTCGGTAAGATTTCAGGACGTAACGTTATTTGGCAGCAGTACACAACCTATAGATAGTTCAACAGACCCGTTAATAACTTATACGTGAAAAGTTTCAAGCTTGTGAACATTTTGAAGCTTTTGGGCTATAGAATCAAAGCAATCAATTTGTTTCCAAACACAAACCTGAATCATCATCAGCTTACAGATTTGATTCTTCGCATATATTTGTAAAAGATTAGCTTTTAGATAATCGGTTCGAGGAAAATCTGAGACTTTCATTGATCCAGCACCATGTTCCACATAACTTGTAATGACTCATAATGGTATACAAAGTACAAAACCAACAGATAGTTTCTATGTGCCTAGTTAAGTTGATGATTTCAAGCTTGTGAACAATTTCAAGCTTTAGGGGCCAATAAAAACAAAGCAAAATCAAGCAGTTTCCAACACAAATCTTAACCATCAGCTTACAGATTTGAAAATTAGCGTATGTATGTAAAATCTGAGCGTTTACATACCCCAAGACACTCTCAAAAACAGAGACAACACCTCAAAACAGATTCATAAAAATCAAGACTTTCATAGATCCAGTACCATGTTCCACAAAACTTGTAACAGCTACATACCTTAAAAAAACTTAAAACAAGCAGAATCAAGCTAAGACCAACTTACATAAACTTAAAGAAACATCCCCAACAAAGACAAAACCTTTAAACTTTCAAAGCTCATCTTCATCCCTCAAGTACTCTCCAATATCAGCCTGATGAAGCACAACAATACCATTGGGATCCAATTTCCTACAATCCTGCGTACTCTTCGCCGCAATACCAAACCCTAACGGAACATCAGACATCGAGAACACAACAACACCATCTCCAGGAACAATACTATCAGTAATCCTCCCTAACCCACCTTTCAACACATGGTTCCCATAAAGAAACGACATCTCCGAAGTGGGTTTAAGCCATACCTTGTGTTTAGCATTCGCCGCCAAGATATTGAGCGACATAATCGTCAGATGGAAACTACCGGCGTGAGTGTACTTACCGATGCAGGTTCCGAACGAGACTAGGTTTTTCCTGGAGATGTTTGTGGCTCGCTTCACGAGTGCCTCGCTGACGTAGTAGACTCTGTTCTTCTGGAGGCGGAAACAGTAACTGCCGGGTTTTGATTCGGGTCCTTCGTCTGATGGGTTCTCGACGATCTTCTTGAGGTTGCTGCCCACGAATTTGAAGAGCTTCTCGAAGACGACGGTCGTCTCGGTTTCGTCTAAAGGCCTCATCTTTGGGGAAGAAAGAGTGATTGAATTTGGAGAAGAAGTGGAGCTCTCTGTTTCTAAGAGGGATTGTGTTTTCTAGGGTTTTAGATATTTAGTACCAAAACCTAATGCGGCCGATGAGTTTTTGTAGTTTGCAATTTGGTCCTTTTGTTTTAAAAATTATAAGTAAAATTTCCACTGTTAAAATTGTTGAGGGAATAATTTTCAATTATCATGAATAAACCAATCGTAAGATGACACGTGGACAATAGACTCTATAGGAAAAAAAATCTCATGTGTGGATGTCGGATTACACACTCAAGTATTTATAAAATTCGTGGGTGAAAACTCTCAAAAAAAAAAAATATAAATAAACAAAAATAGATTTAAACGATACAAAGTATGTTAATTTGCAGAGGAAAGTATAGTATTGATATTGTATTATTGGAAAAACCGATCTCCTTTTTCATCTATGGTGTCATCAATTCGTTAATCAAGCGAGAAGACTTCGGTTCGGACTACTCGGTTGAGAGATAGGCGTGGAAGTGACGTGGACGTCTTCTTCTGGATCTCGAACCCTCAGTTCGGGATCCGACTCCAATAATTAGTCTTCAGAGTCCTTCGAACTGTTGCTTCAGTTCGAAGAACTTAAGTGAGTTATTGCTAACTTATTCTTGATGATTCTAAATTCTTTAATTTTCTCCATGTTTGATCATCACATCCCTTGAATTTTGGAATTTCGATGATTTGATTGTCCTGACACACGTCGCATTTTATGATAATTTTTTATTAATATAATAGAAAAAAACTGTCCCACTTTTCACTACTTTCGAAACGGTTATCTTCTTCTTGGTTAAAGGTGAGACTTTTTCCATTATTTTTTTTGTTCTCTTTTACTATCAAAATTTCGTCCTTTTTTATTCTTCTCAACAGAAGTAATTTTCTTTGCTGGAAACCATTTCTTTTGCTGAATTCATCGACCCTTCTCTACTTTATATTTCTTCATTTGCTTTTGTTTGAATTATGCCTGCTCCGATTATTGATGTCGAGGCTACAAGGCTAGAAATGGTGCGAACGTCACCCGAGCTTCTTCCTCTTCACTCTTTAGGGTTCGTCACGCTATACGAAAATGGGAGTACGTCCTATACCCTTTTATGTCAATGCGGCCAAAGAAGAGATATGGTTGTCTTGGAAGAACGAGTATACATCGCACTTTGAAAATTTCTTCCTTTACTTTGTTTCGGTGTTTTAGGTTTCAAAAGTTGCGTTTGACTTTTGGCCAGCATCCTATACCAGACACACAACTGCTAAACCGAAATAGCATTTTCATCCGGTTTGGTAGAATCAAACTTCTTTTCGTGGCTTTAACACTAAACAATCATACGGTATTCAAAATCATACAAGAACTAAGGATAAACAAGAATTTCTTTAACCGAACTTGGTACAATTTCGGTTCAGCTTTTATATGATGCAGTTAAGAATTGAAATGCACCCACAAATAAAAAGTCATGTTTTCCATGAATAACTGAAGAATCTTATATGACACAGTAAGAAATTCACTGAATAATTTGGAAGACACAAACAAATTGAATTAACTTCCAAATTGATCATCTATTTCCATCAATCGTTGCCTAAACTTCCAAGTTGATAAGAATAGAGCTCTCAGAGGAAGAGAGATCAATGGAGATAAACCACAAAGAATCACATCAGATGATGATGAATAGTTAAGTATCAAAAAAAATCTTCCATAGGTTTTCTTTAACAAATGGGTTTCAAATAAATAGATTACAAAAGGTAAAAGACTCACTACCGAATCTCTTTTGAGATCATGAAGACGATTCAAAGCTCATTTCTTTTCTTTTTTTTAAGTTTTTTTGGCACCTTTTACTTACGGATTGAAAACATAAATATAACTTTTATTTCTAATTAATTTAATATAAATAACTTATATTTTTATTTTGAACTTCATCATTTATTGATAAATAAAAGTATTCATCCACTCATTGAATCTACATAATCTACGTTGAACCATCCAAAAAAAAAAATAGTGAAGGTTAATTTTGGTTTGGTTTTTCCTGTCATTGAATCATTTGATCGACGTGGATTAGATTTTCTTTTTAGGAAAGCTACATTACAAATGAGAAAGAGCTTACAGTAAATAATATATATAGAGACATGACCATCTCAACTCATTACTAATAAGTTTTTAAGTGGAAACACTATTTTTCATATAATGATTTACTGTTAATTGTTTTTTGAGAAATACCCTAAAATAATATTAAATCAAATTTCGTATATAATTATAGCACATACTCCACAAATTTTTAAACATAACACTAAAATAATTTAAAATATTGAGTTTGGTTTTAGTATTTTGGGTTTATGGTTTATTTTCTAGGCAATTTTGATATTTGTTTTAATAGCCCACAAAATTAAGAATATTTATATTAAATTTGTGTTATTTTTAAAATTTTGCAAATGATGTGCTAAATTTAGAAAAAAACTTATTTTTGTGCTATTTGTGAGAATTGCTTTTTTTTTTTTTGTAGATAATATCTTTGCAAAAAAAAAATGCATACCTCTAAAAACCCAAAATAACATTTAAGAAATGAACAAACAATAAAATTAGGGCCATAAAAGTTGTATGTTCTAAATAGGACAATTGTTGTAAAAGGTTTTAAAAGCTCTAAAACGTTTTACAACCCAACCAATCACCTCCATATATTTTAGAAAATTTAAGCGGATAGAAACTAAAATTTGACTGAGATGAATGATTCAATGAACCAATATCAAGAATACAGACACGTCTTAGGATTTAAGACTCCTTTAAAATTAAAAAATTTTCATTATTGATTTCACTATCTAGCTGTAAGAGATTTTCTAAATTTACTCATTTAGTTTATAAATAATCATTTCTTTTTTGACACAATAAAATTAAAAATTTCCTTGAAACTAACAAATTTTTCCTCATGTCACATGAGTCATGTTTTAATACTTCCAATATAGGTATATCTACTACATGTACTAATAAAAAAAATATATATATGGTAATGAAATGGGTTCTCAACTTTTAATATTTCACTAAGATGATTGTATTTCTTAAAATTTTCGTTTTTTTTTAATTTTGAATTCTTTTGTTTTCATTTACTTAAAATTTAATATTAGATTATTTTCTACATTTAGTTTATCCTACCGTTTTTGTTTTATACTATAAGCTGAACTTGCAAAGTTGATTGCTCTCGTTACAGTCATGGAAAATCTAACTCTAAAACTTAATATTAACTTCGCAAGTAATCTTGGGAATGTCAATCTTTTCACAAAGATGGACGTTTACGCCAACATCACCATTCGTGGTGAAAATACCCGAAAGAAACAAAAGGCAAAAACCCCTATGCATCGCTCAGGTGGATCTAACCCAATTTAGAATCACCTTGTCAAAAATTCTGTTAATGAGAACAGTTCTCCCGTCGAGTCCTAGGCAACAAAGATATCAGAAAACTTAACATCCCGTTACTTGAGCTTTTGAATTCAATTACGCCGTCAAGTAACAGTGATGGTAACAATCAAGAGATGAAACTGATGACATATTAGGTGAGAACTCCATCAGGTAAACGATCAGGCTCTTTAACTTTCTCATACCGATTTAAATTGGATTTGCCAGCTATCATTACCCAAAGTTCTGTAGAGACGTCACCACCGTCTCAAATCGAGCATCCACCTTCAGCTCCACCACAACTGCCGATTGAGTTTCCTAAGCTGCCTCAGACGCCGTGTCTTCTTAAACATCCTTTTGTTGCTGGATCGAGCAATGATCCTCTTCCAATATCCTACGGTGCTGTGTTGACGGAGCAAGCCGATCAAGCTAACAATCACGCGCCAACACCACCGAGCCACCAAGGATATGGACCGTACAGTTATGTGCCGCCGTCTCCGATGGGATATGGATATAGAGGTCCGTCATGTCAACTGCCGAAAGAGATTGGGCTTGGAATTGGATTGAGAGCTGGACTTTTGGGTGGGTTGATGATCGGAGATATAGTGTCTGATGTGGCAAATTGTTATGATCTTTAATTTTTATTTCTTTTTTTTGTTTTCTCTAGACAATTTATTTCACTGCGCTCAAATACCTCAGCACTGCTCTATTTGGTCGTGGACTCTCTGATATTAATTGGTGTTCTAACGTAGAGATGACGTGGATAATCCTTCCCGGAACCTTTGGTTTGGAATCCAACACCAACAAACATCACTTATTATGAAATAAAGACAAGGCCGACTCTAGTCTCAATTAGTTGAAACATAGACGTAAGACCATTTAGCCACATTGGTTGCGGCCTGGTCAGTGGAGTCAATAGCCTTATAAGGTGTCCCTCCCTTTTTTAAAAATTATTACCCACAATATTATCCCATACGGAAAAGAATTTTTGAGTCCATTAGTTACAAAAATTAGGCTCCCAAAGAATATTTTATTGCAAATAAGCTCCATTTTTCTGAAAGTTTTAGATTTGATCTTAATTTCCAAAATCTATCTAAAAACTCCATCAGATTTTTTTTTTTTTTTGGTTTGGACCGCAAATTTTCAGGACTGGCCCTGAATGGAAAAAGCATTAATTATAAAAACTATATTTATCATATTTTCAGTTTTATCTAATAAAATACTTGTGATTTAAAATACTCTATGAGTCTAATAATATGTTAGGTTGTTTTTGTATTTAAGATATAGAAATTGACAATTACCAAACATATTTTGATTCTTAAATTGGCTACGAATAATATGTATTTATCATAACGAAAAATACAGGTACAACGACGGCACTATTTGGTGGATATTTCTCATAAAAACTATTATTTTAAAATCTTAATTTTTTATTTATTTAGAAAACGCCAAATACCAATAATATTTATTTTAAATTCGCTATGAGTGATATTTATATCTATAAAATACAACCGACTAGGGTACACAACCATGACAGTCTAGGCTGGTTCTAAAGGACAAACGGGCTAAACAACCGCTTTGGACTATCAATTTATTTTATGTTTATGAAAGCCAACAAATTATTATTTTTAATGATAATATGTATATATATATTAAGAGTCACAATTTTTTTTACTAAAAATTGTTGTTTAATAAAATATTTAACACAATTTGAAATAATTTTAAAACTAATTTTATTTAAAATTTATATAATAAATAGAAAGAGAACCACAAAAACAAATTGATTCGGACCACCATTTTTGTTAGACCGGCGGTGCACGGCACTAAATATATATGTAATCATGGCTATGTGGCTTCAACTACTACCACAAGGCAGATATAATATGAGTAAGAGAGATAAAGATCATAACAATTGGTAAAAGAGATATAAAGAAGAATGGAAGAATTGGACATAGTGATAGTGGGAGGTGGCATTGCTGGTCTTGCAACTTCACTTGCTCTTCACAGGTTCATTATTTTCTCATCCCTTTGTCAATTATATATCTCTTATGGTAACTTGTAAAACATATATATATATATATATATAGTCTAATTAGCGTATAAAATAATAAACATATAAAACTATAATTATAAAGGAAGGGTATAAAGAGCGTTGTGTTGGAGAGATCAGAGTCTGTAAGATCAGAAGGAGCAGCATTTGGTATTCAGACTAATGGCTGGCTTGCTCTTGAACAACTCGGTGTTGCTGATAAGCTTCGTCTTAATTCTCTTCAAATTCCTCAGTACGTATATAAAGATTTATTGTTTAACTGATCTAGTTCTGAGTATGATTCGTTGCTAATAATTTCTTCGTGCGGAACTAAAACAGGATAAGAGATGTTTTGATCGAAAAAGGGATCAAACGAAGAGAATCGGTCGGACCGGCGTCGTATGGAGAAGTAAGAGGTGTAATAAGGAATGATTTGGTCCGAGCTTTGGCTCATGCTCTTCCTCTTGGAACTCTCCGGCTTGGTTGCCAAATTGTGTCGGTTAAGCTCGACGAAATAACGTCGTTTCCGATTGTATACGTTAAAAACGGAGAACCTATTAAAGCAAAGGTACGATGTGGGCTAGTCTGGCCCATTGGGCTAGGATACCTGGATCATCAAAAAAAAAAAAAAAAAAAACAGTATATATATATATTTTTTATTTTTTTTGTCATACATTTTGTATGTGATCAATTATTGAGCCTAGTGGAAATTATTTGTATATATATTAGCCGACAGTGACGTTTTTGAAAGTCGTGAGCGGATCTATAAAACGAGTTTTGGTACATTCAATATATTGTGTGTTTTAAAATAGTTATATTGACAGCAACATGTTTAGCATGAAATGGTCTTATATCTTTAGATACTATACTTTCTTTTAATTTAGGTTTTGATCGGCTGCGACGGGTCAAATTCTATAGTCTCTAGATTTCTCGGGCTAAACCCGACTAAAGCCCTTGGTTCTCAGGCGGTCAGGGGGTTCACACATTACCCGGACGGTCATGGATTTCGCCAAGAGTTTATAAGAATCAAGATGGACAACGTCGTCAGTGGACGACTTCCTATAACTCACAAACTCGTCTTCTGGTTTGTTGTTATGCTAAACTGTCCCCAAGGTAACGAATATCCCTTTCATGGTACAAGTACTCATATTATATACTTCTATTGTTTTTTCAACATCATATATTATACGAATATAAACTCATATAAATTCAAGAACTTTATATATCTATTAAAAATATTTATTTTATATTAAGATTTATATAATTGAAATTAATTCCAATTAAACAACTGAATTCGTTATTTAATGAAGAAAAAAAATTATACAAAATTTACAAAAACTTTTAAATTATATAACTAAATGAATATGTAAGTACAAATTCAATATTATTTTTCAGTTATACACTAAAAAATAAATTTAATGAAACAATTTCAATATTTGAAAGGATCAATCTCTAATTATAAAATATTATTAAAAATCTATTACTGATTAGTTTGTAACTATTTCGTTTGGTAAAATCTATGTTACTAGTATATGAAAATTTCTTAATTTTAGCTATATATTTATTAATTTAATTATATACCTTTAAATCCTTAAGTATATGAGAAAATTCAAAAAAAAAGTGACGTTAGATTTTTTTTTTCCTTTATAAATTGGGCGCACCAGCCTAAACCCAAAATTATCACTAGGCCTTCTTAATAGATTGTTCAATGTTCATTGACGTATATATATGATGAATTTGTTATATATATAGACTCAAACTTCTTAAAAAATCAAGAAGATATCGCAAGATTGACACTAGCATCAGTTGGCGAATTCTCGTAAGACTGGAAAGAGATGGTGAAGAACTGTGATATGAACTCTTTATATATCAGCCTTTTAAGGTACCGTGCTCCTTGGGATGTTCTGTCCGGTAAATTCCGACGTGGCACTGTGACAGTTGCCGGAGACAGTATGCACCTGATGGGTCCATTTTTAGGACAAGGATGTTCGGCTGCGCTCGAAGACGGTGTCGTTTTGGCTAGATGCTTGTGGAGGAAGTTAGGTGAAGACAGTATGAATAATGTTTCTTCCTCCTCTTCAAGGATGCAAATCGAAGAAGCGATTGATGAGTACGTTTGGGAAAGAAGAGGGAGACTCGTGGGGCTTTCGACACAGACGTATCTTACAGGAAGTTTAATTGAAGCCTCGTCACCGGTAACGAAGATCTTGCTTATAGTTTTGTTGATGATTCTGTTTCGAGATCAAATTGGTCACACTCGTTATGATTGTGGCCGTCTTTAAATTTATCATACTTACGTACGGTCTAAATGCGAAAGATTGTGAGGTTGGTTACTCTTTGTGTTTGCAAATGTGTTATGTTTTTTTTTTTCCCTTTTTATGTTCGATTTGTATTAATCTCAAAAACTTTTTAAAAAAATATTATTTATAATAACATCATGGGGATCGTCATCTGCAAAAAAATTATTCTCAAAACAAGCAAGTTTCATCCAATAATTCTGGATTTATTTAATTCCAGACCAAAAATGATCAGTACGTAATAATAAATAAAATAATTTTAGTAAGAAAAATAAAATTTGAACATAGGATTGATTAAATTAAATAACAATTTCGTGTGTCAATTACTATAGTTAGTTTTAACAAATCTTTTTTTTTTTTGCTTTATTTCTAAAAATACTAGAGATTAAGAAAATGCCTAATATATTTACGAGGAAGGAAAAGGTGAAAATTCTTAACAAATCAAACTATTGATTATCGAAAAATTGAATTTTCAATCTTTATTCTAATTTATAGAAAGGTAAAGATGAAGCTCAAATTGTCCAATAACCTACTAAGAATGTGGAAGATGAATCGATTAAAGCAATAAAGGACTAGTCCAGAGGAAACTAGAATTGTATGCTCTGTTCTAGGTTCTGAGTAAAGATGTTCGGTTTCTGATGATCCCATCTTTATTCTAATAATAAAAAAAAGAAAAAGTAGAAGATTGATTTCGGTAATTTTGATACATCAGGAGAAAACGACAAGTATAGAGGTCACATTTACTACAACAAGTGCACATAAAAAAAAAAAAAAAAACAAGTGCACAATTGCACATATTGAATACAACTTGTCTAGTTGTTTATCCAAAAGATGATTTAATGTAAGTGGCGTCATGGCTTGCGCAAGGTCAAGTTACTACATAAACGTAGTACATGTTTGACTCGCAATGACCCACCACACTCACGTAAATTGATTGTCTCCCAAGTAATTAATTGTGTTAACTAAAAGTCTTCGCTGTTTCTCTTCTCTATATAAATAATAATAATAAAAAGAACTATACTACATACACATTCACACATCTTAAAACCAGAACCCAAACAAAACTTTAGATCTGAAAATCTAAGCTTTCAAATGGAAGAAGTCGGAATTGTTATCGTCGGCGGTGGAATCGCTGGTCTCGCCACTTCCCTTGCTCTTCATAGGTTTGTTGTTATTTGTTACTCTACTGAAACTCAAGTTCATTAATTCGATTTGTAATTTAAAATTTTGAGTATATTTAAAAATATAGGAAAGGAATAAAGAGTGTGGTGTTGGAGAGAGCGGAGAAAGTGAGATCAGAAGGAGCTGGAATCGGAACTCTCACCAATGGTTGGAGAGCTCTTGATCAGCTTGGTGTCGCTCAACGCCTTCGTCTCACTTCTCTTCTTATTCACAAGTAACTGTTAATCTTTTCTAAACATTTCCTAATTATTATTGATCATACATTTGATTTAGAATTTATATTTACTTGGATCTTTCTTCGATGTGAACAGGGCACGGACCATGTTGATTGAAAATGGAAAAAAACAAGAATTTGTTTCAACCATCGCGTATGTCTTAATTATCCTCCTTAATTCGATCATTTATATAAATATTTGTGGTAAGTATTGTTATTGATCCGAATATTTAATACTTGCAATTAAACAGAGACGAAGCTCGTTGTATTAAAAGGAACGATCTTGTTGAGGCCTTAGCCGATGCTCTTCCTGAAGGAACCATCCGATTCGGTTCTCAAATTGTTTCTATAGAGGAAGACAAAACTACGTCGTTTCCGGTCGTTCACTTATCCAATGGAAATACGATCAAAGCCAATGTAAATTTTTTTTTTTTCTCTTTTTTTTTCTTTTTCTTTTAAGTCATAGCAAAGGTAAAGTATTATGATTGTCTAGTTAATTAGGCCTTAGTTGTTTCAAATGAAGGTTTTATATTTGCGTTTTGCATTTACATAAGAATTGCATTTTTTTGGTCAAACATAAGAATTTGTTTTTCTATTGAAACAATTTTTGTTTTTCATATATATAAACCTGTTGATATGCTTGTTATTAATAAGGTTCCAATTGTTTGTTCACGTTTGCATTTATGTTTGCATTTTTTTCTAATTAACCCACAACATTAACTATTTTAAACAAAATTTTTATGTTCATATGTAAAAGTAAATGTCAAACACAAACGGAAGGTTCTTCATTTTTGTTCGTTTGCATTTTTACATATATAGTCTAATTTTTTGCTTCTCTCATAGGTCTTGATTGGATGCGACGGTGCAAATTCGGTCGTTAGTGACTACCTGCAGTTAGGCCCCAAAAAAGCGTTTTCTTGTCGTGCGGTGAGAGGGTTTACTAATTACCCAAATGGTCATGGATTTCCGCAAGAGCTTCTAAGGATTAAGAAAGGAAACATCTTAATCGGACGGCTTCCTTTAACCGATAATCTAGTCTTTTGGTTTCTGGTACATATGAAAGACAATCATCACAATGGTAAAGATCAAGAATCCATCGCGATTCTGTGTCTAAAGTGGGTGGATGAGTTATCTGAAGACTGGAAAGAAATGGTGAAAATATGCGATGTAGAGTCATTAACATTAACACACTTAAGGTACCGAGCGCTGTCAGAAATCATGTTCGGGAAATTTCGACGTGGGACCGTGACAGTAGCCGGCGATGCGATGCACGTGATGGGGCCGTTCTTGGGACAAGGCGGCTCGGCGGCGCTAGAGGATGCTGTCGTTCTAGCTAGATGTCTAGCTAGGAAAGTGGGTCCGGACCACGGAGACTTGTTAAAGGAATGTTCGATGAGAAGCATTGAAGAAGCTATTGATGAGTATGTGGAGGAACGTAGGATGAGATTACTCGGGCTTTCGGTGCAAACTTATTTGACCGGACGTTCACTGCAAACGCCATCAAAAGTTGTGAGACTAATGTTTATAGTTTTGTTGGTACTGTTGTTTGGCCGTGATCAGATTCGTCATACTAGATATGATTGTGGCCGTCTCTAGAGATTTGATGGACACTTTGTAATATTTTAGTGTGAGGTTGTGTGCTTTAATTTTTTTTGGGTGTTACTTATAACATCTTTTTCTTATAACATCTTTCTTTCTCAATTTAACAAGAGTTTATATGACCATACATTATATTGCAAATGTAATATATTAACATGACAATGATAACAAATATTTAATCTGTCATGATCTACATTTTTTGCTGTCATTCCTTCTATGAAACTCCACATTTTCTATCATAAAACAATTTTTAGTGATTTTGTCGATGACTTTGATCATCTGTTTGGTATGAGCTTGATATTTGTATGGAATCGCAGATTATCAAAGTCAAGAAAACCAAATACACTGTTGCTGACATATTAACACCAATAGCCAACAATATACAGTAATACTCATTGATCATCGACAATATGAACCATCATTTGCCTGTTAAATTCCGGAGTGGAATTAGACCCTTATTTTTGGGTCCAAAACAGAATACGTTTTCAGATGTGCATCATCACTATGCACATTTTTAGCGACCAAAAGTATTCATCCACTCATTGAATCTACATAATCTATGTTGAATCATCCAAAAAAAATTAGTCAAGGTTAATTTTGGTTTGGTTTGTCCGGTCATTGAATCATTTGATCGACGTGGATTATAAGATTTTCTTTTTAGGAAAGCTACATTACAAATGAGAAAGAGCCTACACTAAATAATATATATAGAGACATGACCATCTCAACTCATTACTAATAAGTTTTTAAGTGGAAACAGTATTTTTCATATAATATAGTGGGTGATTGGTTGGATTCTTACTGTTAATTTTTTTTGTAGATAATATTTTTCGAAAGAAAAAACACATAGCTCCTAAAACCCCAAAATAACCTTTAAGAAATGAACAAACAATAAAATTAAACAATTTTCATTATTGTTTTCACTATCTAGCTGTAAGAGATTCTAAATTTACTCATTTAATTTGTAAATAATAATTTCTTTTTTGACACAATAAAATTAAAAATTTCCTTGAAACTAATAATTTTTTCCTCATGTCACATGAGTCATGTTTTAATACTTCCAATATAGGTATATCTACTATATGTACTAATGAAAAATATATACATATGGTAATAAAATGGGTTCTCTACTTTTAATATTTCACTGAGATGCATTGTATTTCTTAAATTTTTTTTTTTTTTTATTTTGAATTCTTTTGTTTCCATTTACTTAAATTTAATATTAGATTATTTTCTACATTTAGTTTATCTTACCATTTTTCTTTTATATTATTTAAACTGAACTTGCAGAGTAGATGACTCTCGTTATAGTCATGGCAAATCTAACTCTAGAGCTCAATATTAACTCCACAAGTAACTTTGTGAATGTCAATCTTTTCACAAAGATGGACGTTTACGCCAACATCACCATTCGTGGCAAAAATACCCGAAAGAAACAAAAGGCAAAAACCCCTATTCATCGCTCTGGTGGATCTAACCCAATTTGGAATCACCCTTTCAAAATTTATGTCAATGAGAGATTAACCCATGATGGTCGTTTGACACTTGTCATGAGACTGATCTCCCGTCGAGTCCTAGGAAACAAAGATATCGGAAGAGTTAACATCCCGTTATTTGAGCTTTTGAATTCAATTACACCGTCAAGTAACAATGACGGTAACAATCAAGGGATCAAAATTGATGACATATCAGGTGATAACTCCATCAGGTAAACGGTTAGACTCTTTAACTTTCTCATACCGATTTAAATCGGATTTGTTAGCGATCATTACCCAAAATTCTGTAGAGGCGTCACCACCGTCTCAAATCGAGCATCCATCTTCATCTCCACCAGAATTGCCGATTGAGTTTCCTAAACTGCCTCAGCCGCCGTATCTTCTTAAACATCCTTTTGCTGCTGGATCGAGCAATGATCCTTTTGGTGCTGTGTTGACGGAGCAAGCCGATCAAGCTAACAATCACGTGCTATACGTGCCAACACCACCGAGCCACCGAGGATATGGACCGTATGGTTATCCACCGCCGTCTCCGGTGGGATATGGATACCAAAGTCCATCATATCAATAGCCGAAGGAGATTGGACTTGGAATTGATTGGGAGCTGGACTTTTGGGTGGTCTGATGATCGGACATATAGTGTCCGATGTGGCAAATTGTTATGATCTTTAACTTTTATTTCTTTTTTGTTTTCTCTAAACAATTTATTTCCCCTACAAAAGTATGGTGTCTTATATATATATATATATATATATATTTTTTTTTTTTTTTGTTGCCGCCTTCTATATTTTGTTCTATTTACATTTTTAATGGCATGCATTATTAAAAAAAAGAAAAAAATGGGAGAAAATTTTGGGAAATCTTGATAAGTGTCAAAAACAAAAACAAGAAAATTGTTTACCTACATGCCAATTTGTTAAGATTCAATAGAAAAACAAAATATGTTATAAGAAAAATATGCATCCTAATATGTTGAAATCACAAGGATAATTTAGCCGAAAAATATTACAACTCATTTTGCTTTGTATGATAATATAACATTTACCACCCCTTTTTAGATACCAGCACTTTTGTATTTTCATCTACTTCAACTTCTTAAGAATGTACACTACATGTAGTTAGGCCACATTTTTGTCCTTATCATGATCTAATGGTTATCAACTACTAATTGCTAACCTTATATATATCTTTTAATTTTTTTTGTCAACATCATTCTATTAATTTTTAAGAGTTTAAAGAGCCAACTTGAAAGAACATTGTTTACATACATTATATAATTGCGGGTAGACACGGACATTTCGTGCTAACATATCCGCTTTAACATTAGCTTTACGAGAAACAAAGAAAATAGTAAAAGATGAGAAACCTTCGTTACTCTTCTCTATTTCTTCTAAATAAATCTCAAAAGCCGGCCACTCTATTGACGTGGACACCATTTTCACCAGGTCAGAGTAGTATGTGACAAAATTAACCGTAGTCTTCTTTTCTGCAATCAGTTTTCTCATTGCCCACACTAAAGTTTCCACTTAAGAATGTAATGGAGAAAGACTCTGTTGCAGGTTACAAACTCCCATAAGTGGCTTTTCATTATTGGCCTTCGAACAATACCATCCTATTTCGGAAAAAGTTCATGTTCATTTCATGAACCATCAATAAAGATACCCTCTAACTTATGTCCTTTCTAGACATAGTGGGTTTGGAGGTTGATTGGCATTAATAATCTCCTATTTTGCCATTATCCTAGTTTAAGTCTCACTTTCTGCTAATTGTAGAGTTTCCTTTGGGGCTCTATCCAAATTTTCAAAAATCTTATCATTTCTACTTTTCCAAATATACCAAATGATACAAAGGAATTATTGAGTAGGAATGTCGTTAGGTATTCACAAGAAAAGATAATCTATATTTGTAAATAGCCAAGTATACGGAAACGAAGGTGGTGTTGTCGAAACCTGAGACAAAGCCCAAGTTTGTACAACTGATGGACATTAAAAAAAAATGATTATTTGTTTTTTCATCTACCCCACATCTAGTACATCGTAAAATTGGATTTTCTGCTACCGATACTCATCCATTAAAAACTTGCCATGATTTTTAAAAAAAATTTAGATATATTAAAAACATCAAATATCCTTGATCGGACCATAGAAATAACCGTGTCAAGTAAAAACGCTTAGGCACCAAAATCAACCAAACTCATAAAGCAAGGCTTTGGAGAATCGACTTTTCAACTTCCATATTACTAACAAGATCATCTAAGACATTTTTCACCATCCCAAATCAAGTTTCTTCTTTTTGTGTGAAATATCCTTGTGTATATCTATAAAAAAATTTTCCTAGAATTTCCCTTGAAACTAAATCTATATATTTTGTTTGTCTTCTTTGGATATATAAAATATAGAAATACGTCTATTACATGCACTTGTGTACATGCATCCAAATCTTCATTTTTGAAATTTATCCAAATGCATCGGATTTTATGCCTTTTCAATTCATAAATCAAGAGAAATATTTTTTTCCCTACTCACTTATTATTTTCTTCCTCTTTTCCAATATTCAGTCAATATGTATTTATTTGTTTTATTACCCTAACAAAGTTTAATTGCTACCCCTTTTCATATCACCCAACAAAAGTCTCAGTGCAACCTCTCCATAAATTGAAGTGTGAATGCGCGTGTCTTTAGGTAACATCATCTTGGCATTGAAGCCATGGAGAATCTTACCTTAGAGCTTAACATCAACTCCGCAAGTAACCTTGAGAATGTTTTCCGTCAACGAAAAATTAGTCGTTGAAGGTCGTTTGACACTCATTGTGAAATTATTTTCCAAACGACTCCTCGGTGATAAAGACGTTGGTGGAGTCCAGGTCCCGTTACTTGATCTCTAACGCCCGCATACACCGCCAACTAACGGTAACGGTAACAGTAACATCCAGGGGACGATGAAGTTTGTGACGTATCAAGTGAGAACTCCATCGGAGACAATGAAAGGCCATTTGACTCTCTCGTACCGGTTCAATGGGGCACCGGTTATATCTTGTCACGGTTACCAACATGCGCCAATGTGGACTCCACCAAGTCAGCAAGGGTATGGACCCTATGGTTACATGCCACCTCCGCCTCCACCGCCACCGGGGTATGGATACGCAGGTCCGCCGCCTCAGCAACCAACAAGGAATGAAGAACGGCTACAAAATGGTGATATATACTTTTCTTTCAGCAATGTCATTAATTAGTTAGTGCTTTAATGAAAATTTAAAAACGTCGTTAATCGATAATGGATAATTAAGATTTGTGTTGTTGAATGTTTGCAAGATAATGAATTTTTTTAAAGTAAGCAAAATTTTATTACCTCTTGCTTACCCAAAAATGTTTATTACGCTTATCATTTTTTGTGTTTATGTGTATATACATTAAAAGCATCAAATGTCCTCAATCTGACCATATAACAAACGGTGTCAAGTCAAAACGCATATACACCTTAATCAATCAAACTCATCAAGCATTGGCTTTGTTATTAATTCGAATTATCTGATACTTGGAATTAAACAGAGGCGAAGTGATAATGTAGATTCCCAAGGTAAAAATGATTAACACGTTAAGTGATATTATAGATTTCTAAGATAATAAACCGCATGTATCTTGAAAATTAAAATCCATTTAGTATGTCCACAAAAAAAAAATTATACATTGTTGTAGAAAACAAATACATATCCTAATATGTTGAGATCACAAGAATAAATTAGTCGAAAAAATATTTCACTTCTTTGCCTTGACCCTTTGATGATACGAACACTTTTGGTTTTCATCTACTTCAACTTTTCAAGAATGTACATGTAGTTGACCACATTTGCGCCCTTATATATATATATATATTACAAATGTATATTAGGCGAGGTTGAACCCAAATAATTACACAAGAACATTAGTAACATAAACCACCAAACTACATAAACATGTTTATTTGATATAAAATATTACATAATCGACATTAATACCTACTCCTTATGTCTCATTTTATAAGATGTTTTTATTAAAAGTACAAAAATATGAAATAATAAATGTTTACTTATTTATAAAAACGACCAATAGAATTCAACCAATTCGGCAGAATTTTAGAAAACCTAAAAAAAAACCGAATAAACCGAACCGTTTAAACTGATTAAACCGAACGCCCAAGACTAAAGCCAATTGTTGTAAAAGGCTTTAGAAGTTGTAAAACGTTTTACAGCCCAACCAATCACCTCCATAGATTTTAGTAAATTTAAGCGGATAGAAACTAAGATTTGACTAAGATGAATGATTCAATGAACCAATATCAAGAATACAGAAATGGCTTGGGATTTAAGACTCCCCTAAAGTTAAACAATTTTCATTATTGATTTCACTATCTAGCTGTAAGAGATTTACTAAATTTACTCATTTAATTTATAAATAATAATTTCTTTTCTGACACAATAAAATTAAAATTTTCCTTGAAACTAATAAAATTTTCCTCATGCCACATGAGTCATGATTTAATACTTCCAATATAGGCATATCTACTACATGTACTAATGAAAAATATATATATATATATAAAATGAGTTCTCAACTTTTAATATTTCACTGAGATGCATTGTATTTCTTAAATTTTCTGTTTTCAAAATTTTGACATTTTTTGTTTCCATTTATTTAAAATTTAATATTAGATTATTTTCTACATTTAGTTTATCCTACCGTTTTTCTTTTATATTATAAGTTGAACTTGGAGAGTTAGATGATTCTCGTTACAGTCATGGCAAATCTAACTCTAGACCTCAATATTAACTTCGCAAGTAATCTTGTGAATGTCAATCTTTTCACAAAGATGGATGTTTACGCCAACATCACCATTCGTGGCGAAAATACCCGAAAGAAACAAAAAGCAAAAACCCCTATCCATCGCTCTGGTGGATCTAACCCAATTTGGAATCACCCTCTCAAAATTTATGTCAATGAGAGATTAGCCCGTGATGGTCGTTTGACACTTGTTATGAGACTAATTTCCCGTCGAGTCCTAGGAAACAAAGATATCGGAAGAGTTAACATCCCGTTACTTGAGCTTTTGAATTCAATTACGCCGTCAAGTAACAGTGATGGTAACAATCAAGAGATGAAACTGATGACATATCAGGTGAGAACTCCATCAGGTAAACGGTCAGGCTCTTTAACTTTCTCATACCGATTTAAATCGGATTTGTCAGCGATCATTACCCAAAATTCTGTAGAGACGTCACCACCGTCTCAAATCGAGCATCCATCTTCATCTACACCAGAATTGCCGATTGAGTTTCCTAAACTGCCTCAGCCGCCGTATCTTCTTAAACATCCTTTTGCTGCTGGATCGAGCAGTGATCCTCTTCCAATATCCTACGGTGCTGTGTTGACGGAGCAAGCCGATCAAGCTAACAATCACGCGCCAACACCAACGAGCCACCAAGGATATGGACCGTACAGTTATGCGCCGCCGTCTCCGGAGGGATATGGATACAGAGGTCCGTCATATCAACAGCCGAAGGAGATTGGGCTTGGAATTGGATTGGGAGCTGGACTTTTGGGTGGGCTGATGATCGGAGATATAGTGTCCGATGTAGCAAATTGTTATGATTTTTAATTTTTAATTTATTTTATTTTCTCTAAACAATTTATTTCTCCTACAAAAGTATGGTGTCTTCTATATATATTTTTTTTTCTTTCTGTTTTTTGTTGTCGTCATCTATATTTTGTTTTATTTACATTTTCAATGGCAGACATTAATCAAAAACAAATAATGGGGGAGAATTTAGGGAAACCTTGATAAGTGTCAAAAACAAAAACAAGAAAATTGTTTACCTACATGCCAATTTGTTAAGAGTCTTTACCAAAGTCCATTTAGTAATTTAAATGCCAATAGAAAAACAAAATATGTTATAGAAAAATACGCATCCTAATATGTTGAAATCACAAAGACAAATTAGCCGAAAAATATTGCAACACATTTTGCTTTGTATGATAATATAACATTTACCACCCCTTTTTAGATACCAACACTTTTGTATTTTCATGTACTTCAACTTCTCAAGAATGTACACTACATGTAGTTATGCAACATTTTTGCCCTTATCATAATCTTATGCTTATCAACTACTAATTACTAACTTTATATATATATATATATATATATATATATATATTTTGTCAACATCATTCTATTAATTTTGAAGGGTTCAAAGAGCCAACTTGGAAGAACATTGTTTACATACATAATATAATTGCACGTAGACACATCATTTCGTGCTAACATGTCCGCTTTAACATTAGCTTTACGAGAAACAAAAGAAGTAGTAAAAGACGAAAAACCTTCTTTACTCTTTTTTCTTTTTGTATATAATATTTTCTGTAAGAAAAAAACATGAAGCCTCTAAAACCCCAAAATAATTATTTTAGGAAAAGAAAAATAATATGAATAAATAATGAAAAAAACTATAGGTTTTGAATTGGACAATTGTTACAGTTAGACTTTAAAAGCTCTAAAACATTTTTCAGCCGAACCAATTACCGACATAGATTTTAGTAAATTTAAGCGGATAGAAACTAAGATATGATTGAACAGTGAACCAATATCTCGAATACAGAGACGTGGTAGGACTGAAGACTCCCCTAAACTTAACTAATTTTTACTATTTATTTCACTATCTAGCTGTATCAGATTTTTTTCTAAATTTGCTCCTTGAATTTCAAAGTAATAATTACTTTTTTTTAACCAATTACCGACATAGATTTTAGTAATTTTAAGCGGATAACAACTAAGATATGATTGAACAGTGAACCAATATCTCGAATACAAAGCCGTGCTAGGACCGAAGACTCCCCTAAACTTAACTAATTCTTACTATTTATTTCACTATCTAGCTGTATCAGATTTTTTTCTAAATTTGCTCTTTGAATTTCAAAATAATAATTATTTTTTTTAACCAATTACCGACATAGATTTTAGTAAATTTAAGCGGATAGAAACTAAGATATGATTGAACAGTGAAACAATATCTCGAATACAGAGACGTGCTAGGACTGAAGACTCTCCTAAACTTAACTAATTTTTACTATTTATTTCACTATCTAGCTGTATCAGATTTTTTTCTAAATTTGCTCCTTGATTTCAAAATAATAATTACTTTTTTTGATACTGCGAAACAAAATATTTCTTTGAAACTAATAAATTTTTCCTCATATCACATGAGTTTTAATACTTCCAATATTAGTATTTCTACTACATATACTAATGAAAATTGTATATTTATGGAAAAAATGGGTTCTCAACTTTTATTATTTCATTGAGATGCATTGTATTTCTTAAATTTCCCGTTTTGTAATTTCTAAATCTTTTATTTCCATTTTAATATATTTTTCTACATTTAGTTTATTCTATCGTTTTCTTTTACGTTATAAGCTGAACTTGCAGAGTTGATGTTAAGCTCTCGTTACAGTTATGGCAAATCTAACTCTAGAGCTCAACATTAATTCCGCAAGTAACCTTGTGAATGTCAATCTCATCACAAAGATGGACGTTTACGCCAACATCAGCATTCATGGCGAAAATACTCGAAAGAAACAAAAGGCGAAAACCACTGTCGATCGCTCTGGTGGGTCTAATCCAACTTGGAATCAAGCTGTCAAATTTTCCGTCAACGAGAGGTTAGCCCATGATGGTCGTTTGACACTTGTCATGAGATTAATCTCTCGCCGAGTCCTAGGCAACAAAGATATCGGAAGAGTTAACATCCCGTTACTTGAGCTTTTGAATTCAATCACGCCTTCAATTAGCAGTGAAAGTAATGGTCAGGAGATGAAATTGATGATGTATCAGGTAAGAACTCTGTCGGGGAAGCAGTCAGGATTTTTGACTTTCTCGTACCGGTTTAAACAAGATTCACCAGTGATCGTTAATCGGAATTTGGTAGACACGCCAACTTATCCTCCGATGTCACAAATTGAGCATCCACTTTCGGCTCCACCAGAATTTCCAATTGAATTTCCTAAGCTGCCTGAGCCACCGTATCATTGGAAACATCCTTTTGCTGCTGGGTCGAGTGATGATCCTCTTCCAATACCCTACGATGTTGTTACATTGGAGCAAGCCCGTCATGCTTACAACCACACACAACCATCACCGAGCTTTCAAGGGTATGAACTGTACGGTTTTGCGCCGCCGTCACCAACGAGATATGAATACGGAAGTACGTCGTATCAACAACCGAAGGAGATAGGTAGATTAGGAGAGATTGTGTCTGACGAGACTAACTCTTTTGATCTTTATCTTTGATTTTTTTTAATATTTTTTTTATGTTGTCTCTAAGCAATTTCTTTTCCCTATCTACATGAACTCATTAAAGGTATGGTGTAACTTTTTGTTTTGTTAATCAAACAAATAATGGGAGATAATTTAGGAAAAAACTTGATAAATAGCAAAAAAAAAAAAAAAAAATTGTTTTACCTACACGGTAATTTGTTGCCAAAGAGTTCTTAGGCAAATGATAATGTAGATTCTCAAGGTAAAAATGATTAACACGTTAAGTGATATTATAGATTTCTAAGATAATAAACCGCATGTATCTTGAAAATTAAAATCCATTTAGTATGTCCACAAAAAAAAAAAATTATACATTGTTGTAGAAAACAAATACATATCCTAATATGTTGAGATCACAAAAATAAATTAGTCGAAAAAATATTTCACTTCATTTTGCCTAGGGATACGAACACTTTTGGTTTTCATCTACTTCAGTTTTTGAAGAATGTACATGTAGTTGACCACCTTAACTATTATATTGGTCATCATTTTCTAATTCTTATACATGCGTATCAACCTATTAACTACCAATCTTATTTTGTTTATTTGAATACATTTACGGCGAAACTAACCTTAGAACTTAACATCAACTCCAAAGCCTACTTGAGAAATATGGAACTTGAGAAGTCGATGTTTTCCAAAACCTTGCTTGATGAGTTTGGTTGATTGAGGTTTCTATGCATTTATACTTGACACCGTTTATTGTATGGTCGGATAATCAACATCAACTTCTCAAGTTTCATCAAGCAAGACGAACAAGATTATCAAACACATTTCTCACCATCACAAATCAAATATTCTTGAGTGTAATATCCTTTTTTCTTTGTTTCCTTGCTTTTGTATATTTCTAATAGAGGCATATCTATTAAATGCACTTGTGTAAACTGTACATGCATCCAAATATAAATTTTCTTCATTTCTAAATTTATGTAAATGCACAGCATTTTATACTTTTCACAATAAATAATTTATTTTTCCGACTCACTTATTATTTTCTTCCCCTTTGTTCAATAACAATAAACATTTATTTGTTCCATTACCCAAAAATAATTCATTATTACACCTTTTCAGATCCCCAAAAATGTTAGAATTGACTTAGTCCTTTTCACGTTTTTTTTTTTTTTTTTTTTTTTGATAAAGTCTTTCCACGTTTGCTACGTTAGTATTTAATATTCTGCAATCTCTTAGATATAGGAATTGTATTGTGTATATAAGTGATGTTCAATGCATAGATCCCTCAAGGGAAATTAATAAAATTCACAAAACAAATCTCAGTGCTACTTCTCTATAAAGTAAAGTCTGATTAAGTGTACGTATCTTTAGGTAATATCTTCTTCGCGTGTAAGCCATGGCGAATCTCACCATAGAGCTTAACATCAACTCCACAAGTGATCTTGAGCATGTCAATCACATCACAAAGATGAATGTTAATTTACGCCATCATAACCCTTCCACGACAAAAAAAACCAAAACAAACAAAAGGTGAAAACCGCCGTCAGCATGGGTATGGACCTTATGGTTACATACCGCCTCCATCTCCACCGCCACCGGAATATGGATACGGAGGTCTGCCGCCTCAGACCGAAGACGAATGAAGCAAGGCTAAAAATATTGATAATTTTGTTACAGCAATGCTATTAATTACTGACTAGCTAGTAGCCTTAGTGACAATTAAAAAATGTTGTTCATCAATAATGAACAATATAAGATTTGTGTTGTTGAATGTTTGCATGATAATGAAATGCTTTTAAAGTATTTTATTATGTTTTGCTTATCAAAAAGGTTTAGTATGCTCATTCTTTTTATTAAGTTCACTAATCTAGATGGTTAAGAATTTGACTTCATAGCATATTCATTTTGAGTCAACTGAAAAACATATCTTGTACTTAACTAAAGTTTTTGTGTTGCACCTTGATATTTATATTAAAAAGCCTATATACATACTACTGCATATGTTTAGGGTGTTATTTAATTAAGAAAACGATCTACAACCCAAACCCACCGGGCCAGCAACATGTAGGAAACAATCTGCAAAATCCGGGAACCTTAAAATTAAAGCCCATATCCACTTTTCTGGAAGGTAGGTTAGACAAAAGTCACAAAACCTGAAAACATAGCTAGGAAAAAGTTTCTTATGGCAGATCAAAATTAACGAGCTCACATAATTACTCAACGTCCTAAGGAATCTAGTTTAATCTATATACCCAAGAGGAGCAAAATAAAATTACAGCTTACATTAACTTTATGTTGAATAAATTGAAAATTTGCCTATGAATGGCGAAAAATAGGTTACAATCAAGCTACCACCTCATTAAACCCCACTAATGAGAAAGTGACTCGTAACACAATCAAATCTCAAGGTTCTTAGTTTAAATAAGCAATAAACACCTCTTGATCAAAGCATCACCACCACAAAACATCAAACAATAGAAACCTATGAAGATGCACATGATTGGATCAGCTCGCTGTTTGGCTCAGCAGGCTGTTGGGATCAGGACGCTGAGTCAGAACACAACAGGCTGATTAAGCTGACGTGGACGCGGGAGCTGACGTGGATCATTCGGAGTGAATGATGAGACATATCCAAGAAGACGTGGACTTACTTGGAGCCGAAAATGAAGATAAATGCAATGATATATCCGAAGATATTCTTGCAAGTATTTGAAGATTCGGTAATATCTTGTTTCCTAAAAAATAGGAAAGCGTGTATATAGGTGTGTTAGGGCTTTCGGAAGCCGCTAACACTCTTGGGCATATTGTGAGATTGTAACTTCGAAGCTAAGCAAAAAGGCTGAGAAGGTGAGTGTGTTTTTTCCATTCAACTAGGGTTTTGTAATCTTCGTGTGGGTAGATTCTAAACTAGGGTTGCTTGAGTTGTTTACTCTTCCTTGAGATCATTGAGCGGATTGATTCAAGGTGAGTTAGAGCTTAGGATTTGTTTTAGTCGGGGTCAAGTCTATTGGGTAGAATAGATTGTGTAATACCGAAACAAGGTGATCTTTGTAGAGATCAGAGTGTTAATAAAACAGATCAAAGCGTTGGCGCGTTCCAAGCATATATTGTTGTTTACTCCGTCTCTATACTCTTACAACA
The DNA here is from genome assembly GCA_900406565.1 of Turritis glabra. Lineage (NCBI taxonomy): Eukaryota > Viridiplantae > Streptophyta > Magnoliopsida > Brassicales > Brassicaceae > Turritis > Turritis glabra. The sequence continues at coordinate 2,716,475 of OVBN01000239.1, forward strand.
TATTATCAAAAGGACTAGAGAGAAATGACTAATCCCATGATCAAGGTTATGCTATTGTTGTTTCTTGTGATGTCGATTGGAGCAAACAAAGAGCTGACGAAGGAAGATTGTTATTACACAAAGGTCCCAAAGACATGCCTCAAATGTCTTGCATCTGATCCCACCTCCCCTCAAGCAGACAGTTTTGGAGTCACCCTCATCGTTATACACTGTCTCGAATCTCATCTCAATATCCTCATTAAGTAAGTTCGTCTTCAATCGTCTTCCGTTATAAAATCTTTTGTATTAATTTCTTGTAATGTCCTCATGTCACTCTCTTGTACATTCAGAAACAGTTTATATCACATAATAAAGACTATATATTAAATTTGTTTATAAGATTAGCAGCTTACATTAATTTTCTGTTGAATAAAATGAAAAATTGAGCTATGAATGGCAAAATAGAGGTTCAATCGAGCTACCACCTCATAAAACTCCATTAATGGGATACTGACCCGTGACCCAATCAAATCTCATGGTTCTTAGCTTAAATAAACAATAAATACCCTCTGATCAAAGCATCATCACCACAATACATCAAACATAGAAACCTATTTTTAAAAGAACTAGAGAGAAAGAGAGAAATGACTAATCCCATGATCAAGGTTATGCTATTGTTGTTTCTTGTGATGTCGATTGGAGCAGACGAACAGCTGATGAAGAAAGAGTGTAATCACACACGATACCATGCCTCATGCATGTGTCTTAAATCCGACCCAACCTCCTATCATACCGACCGTGTTGGATTCGCCCACATCATTATACACTGTCTCGAATCTCAACTCGATATTCTCATTAAGTAAGTTTCACTAAACAATAAATCATTATTGTGCAAATAATTTTTCTAGTAGATTTTGGAAATTAACTGTCAATTAGATTACACAATCCCTTTTATTAGTCTCTTGTAATTTCCTCACAACACACAAATTTTAAATGTTGTTCCCCCATTTCACTAAATCACTATTTCAACATTTTTGTAACCTAATATTTCTCTTGAAACATGATTTGTGTACCAAATTTGACGTCCCCTGTAAAGTTTTACCTTCGTAATAATATTAACATCTTACCACAAAATGTTACTTTTTTGTATTATGTGAGTTTTACTACGGTAAACTCAATTTACAAAGAAAGAATAGCGTTTTCCAAATGAAAAAAAAAATGAAAAATACATTCGCAGTTTATATATTATATAATAACGACTGTTAATTTATTTTCTTTTAACAATGTCACAAGTCTATTGGCGAAAAAAGGAGAGGGTGAAGCAATTAAGAAAGTTCTTGAAGACTGCAACAAGGCTTTTCTATTGCAAAATTACAACTTCACGAAGCCAAAGTCAGTGTGGTGCTCCATAATTATGATGAAGCCTTCGGATTGGTGAAAACTGCGTTTAGCTATCCTCTGACTTGCAGAAACAATCTCCAAAAAATCAAGTTCAAAGAGTCACCTGACGTTTATCACGAGATCAGTTTCTATGGCCAACTCTCCTCTGTTGCTAAGACGATCATCCACCGTCTCGAGTATTTTTATATAGTTCAATGTATAGATATATAGATCTGGTTATATATATCGATCGGTTGCTACCACTAATTATATAAAATAAAATTTCATTATGTGTCATGCCTAATTTAATTGCACTCATCCACCATCCTACTAAGCACATGTGTAGAAGTTACTCAATTTTTTTTTCCTAAAAAAAATCTGGAGATAAACTCTCTTAAATCATGTTTAAAAGTATGTTTAGGGGTTCATCAAACAAGAAAAGGTATGTTTAGGGTATATACTACGCAAAACGGATATACAAATATAAAAAGGATTGGAACTACATCAAATAAATATAACGAAAATTATGTTTTCGAATTCTCAATTATATATGTTTTGTATATATAATACCATATCTTACATAATATGTGCATGTATTTTAATATATATCGTTCTTTTAGTTTCTGTGGAACTTGTCTTGTGACTTATGTTTGATAGTGGGAAACTACTCGGCATAGACTTGTTAATATATGTTTTCTTCTCACGTCTTGGATTGGATTTGATATACAACAGGTATCCATGTCCCAGATATCCATCTACAAATCCCAATTTCACATGTCTACCGTTGGAACTTCACAGTCGATTTCAAGCTCCATAGGGTTTTAATTTCGTTTTACGTAAGAAATATATATGTTGTCTTTTTGGAGTGTTACGTTTTTAATGTAGCAGAAAACACAATTTGGTGTCTGATTTGCCTGCTTGGATTTTTTGAATGTTGTTCCCTTCTTTTTTTTTTTTTTTTTGTGTGCCCTTTCACACTACCTATTTGAGACATGCAGTTATATAAAATTGTGCGACCTTAAAAAAAAGAAAAAAAAAGAATTGTGCAAGCTTTTTTCGATTAATCAAATAGATCAACTGCTAATTACGTGAGTACCATGAACCATAAGTGTTATCGCATTAAAGTTTTATAATTAGTACAAAAAAACCTCTATAAATTAATACTTAATAAATTAATAAATAATATAAGATAATAAAATTATCTGGTCTCGGGGCAGTACAAGAATAAACAAAATTCGAAAAGATAATAAAATAATAATTTTTTTAAAATCTCTTATGTAAATATATGGTCTCATTCATAATATAAATTAATAATCATGTAAATTTACATATATATATATATATAAAGATATATGTATATATAAACGATAATATATTCTAATGATTTTTTTAAATGAATTTATGCTAGAATTCATCACTAAACTTTTTTATATAAAAAATCTTATGTTATGTTTTAAACTAATTTATTGTTATATAATGTATAAATTTATCATAAAATGAAATGTAAATTTTCAAATTATGAATGCATAATTTTTGTTTCAATAGTAGTATAGACTGTTCATATACAAAAATTGAGGTCATTAAAACATAAATTTGAAATTTATGTATATCGTTTATATAAATAAATTCATCTATAATTTTTATTTATTTATTTTCAATATAATTTATTTTTCTTCTAAATATTAATTTTCAAGTCCAAAAATACAAAATTTATAACATCTAAAACATTAATTTTATTTAAATCAAATTGCTTCAACTCATATTTTTCTAAAATTTTAAATTTTAAGAAAATTTATAAATTAATATCAGTATAAACTAATAAAATATTATAATCCTAACATTATTAATTTAATGAAATTTTACTGTAACACTAAATCGTTTTGACCAGCAAAAGTTACAAAACAAACAATGTCACTATACTGTAACTGTAACTGTGTGTAAGCATTGACTAGCGTTAAATCGATATTATTTGGTCCGTACATAATCCGTTTTGACCAAGTTGATTTAGTTTTATTTTTATTGGTTTTTCTTTCTTGCTTTTTTTAAGCTGTGAGTTTCCATGTTACTTTCTACAAACTATTAAACATGTAACTCGAAATAAAAATACGACAACCAATTTTTATATACGAAACAAATGACGAGATAGTTTTTACATGAGAATCAAAGTTTTAGGTGAATGAGAAAATTGATTAACTTGAATCTCATAATTTATAAACTTACCCCTGCATAGGAGAGGCATGCTACTAGTCTATCTTCTAAGATTCTATGTAGAATTATAAATAATGTTGAATTTACAAGAATTTGAACCAATAATTTACATCCATGTTATTTTTCAATAATTCTGTAACATAAGAAGATGTCAACACATAAATTGTATATAAATATCTTTGTCTACTTGACATTTGCCAAGATTGTACAAAACGAGACTCTTGAAAATGTCTTCACCACAGTTGCAAAGAGCCATGGAGAACCCAACTCTTGAGCTCAAAATTGTATCAGCTAGTGACGTCAACCATATCGATGCCACAGACAAAATGGACGTATACGCCGTCGTTTCAATCAACGGCGGCGACACGAGTCACACGACTCAACAGAAACAAGCGGCCAAAACTCCCATTGATTACGACGGTGGTTCTAATCCGACGTGGAACCACACCGTTAAGTTCTCCGTCAACGAGAGAGAAGCAAACGAAGGCCTATCAACTATTACGGTCAAGTTATTTAGCTATTGGCTACAAGGTGATAGTGACCTTTATTTGGGAGAAGTCAACGTCTCGGTTCAGGAGCTTCTTGCCTCAAATCCGATTCCACCGTTTACTAACGGTAACGTCAACAAAATGAAGTCAATGACTTGCCCTATCAAAGTCACAGAAGAATGTACCAAAGCAACGCTAAGCCTTTCATACCGATTTAAACCTGTACCGGTTGGTGATTCTTACCCTCCATCACCGGAGTATTCGCCATCCATCGGTAAACCCGTTTACCGAAACCTGGATCCAGCAACATTAGGTCAGCCTCTCGTATTTTCCCCTCGGTTTCAATCTACGTCGACGAAACTGATCCTAGAGCTCGTGATCAAATTCGCTAAGAACATCGAAGATGTCAACGCCTTCTCGTCCATGGACGTTTACGCTTCGGTTGCGATCCTTAAGGACAGAAAAGTTAAGGATAGAATCAATACCCCTGTCGCTTTCTCCGCTTATACAAACCCAAAGTGGAATCAAATGATTAAGTTTTCTGTTGATGAGAAGTTAGCTCAAGAAGGGCGTTTGATGCTCCTCGTGGATTTGATGAGCCACCGGCCTTTCCTTGGTGATAAAGAAATTGGATTTGTCAGACTTCCAATGCAACAGTTGTTGGGCTCAAATCCACCTTATCCCTTGACCAATAGTGCTGATGCTAACAGTATGAAGTTAGAGACGCACGCTTTGACGGGTCCTTACGGAAAAAAAGGTGTCGTGAGCTTCACTTATAGGTTTCTTGCAGAACAAGTTACAATCCCACCACCATCCACACCACGCCAACCATATATTATGTATGTACCAGTCTCGCCTCAGTCATACGCGTCATCGGACCAGATTCAGGTGACCTCGAGTTACGTGACTGTTCAACCAGGTGCTAATTCTGGGCCAAGCAACGGTCTAGTACCAATATATATGCCGCCTACATATCAGTCACATGGATACCAACAATATTCACCAAGGAAGGCAAAATCGCAAATGCAACCGTCACCAAAACAGTCGCAGCTTCAACCGCTGCGTATGCAGCCGCTCCCTCAGTAACTACCGGCCGGATACCACAACAGGCAACAATCCTTGGGGCCTTCCCTTGATTGAGAAGAAGCATAATGAGTCGCATCCCTGTTACATTTAGTGCATGGAAAATTAAAATTTCTTGATTGTTATTTATATTTTTAAATGCAGGGGATATTTATCATTTTTCCTTCTTAATTTGTAAGAAATATTTCTTTTGTTTTTCTTTCATTTGGCTTTTTTTGTACCTCATTCTAATTAGCTTGAAATATAATATGTTTTTTTCGATTTAAATCATAACTCTTCACATATATATTCACATTTCTTGCTACATTATTTCTATTTTTTCCAGTCGTAGTAATTGTTTTTGTCTTCATTTTTAAGTATAGAAATTATTGGCAGTATATTATTATTGGCTCTTCTCCCCTGGATTTGGTTCTAATCAGGTTATCTTAGTACAATATGAAAGTATGGTTGACAAAGAAAATGTAGTTCTCAGTTTTCCTTTCTAATGTTGAATCACTACTTTCTTGTTTTTGTGTGGAATTCGTCTTATGTGTGCTGGTGGGAAACCACTCGACAAAGACATGTTCTTTCTTTTGGGAAATAGTCTAAATGTACACAAATTTGATTTATATATATTTGAATTTTCAAATACTATTATAAATTAAAATCATCTTAAAAGAAAAATCAAATACTTATAATAATCGACGGTAAATTTACACATTGACAGTTCAATTTTTCTGTTTTACACATCTAATGTAATATAAGTGGGTTTACTCTTTAACTTTTTAACATTTGACACTGCTAATATTTGATATGTGTCATAGAAAGTATTAGTATTACTTTGCAAATATATCCATTATAAACTTGGATGCTCAGTTAATATTTTGTAGAGACAATCTGCTAATACAATAAACACTTGTAAAATGATAGTTTTTTTTTTTATCTATGTTCGTTGTCTTAGATAAAATGATATTTATACCTTACCGATTTACTTTCAATGTTTTTGTTAGAAGACGTCATTGAAAAATTTGTTTGAATGTTTATGTATAGTTTTTGCTTAATCCAGTTGAGTATTGTTTGTAGAATATTCCAATGATTAAATATAAAACAAACTACTTAATGATTAAAATGTTGAGTAAAATTATTAATCATATAAATAATAGGCTACTTCAAACAAACAGAAAAATAACATTTTACTATATGTTTTCACGTTTTCAGATTTTGAAAGTTTATTTTTCTACTTTGTTTTTAAATTGTTAAATCTATTTTTTCTGATAAATAGAGTCTATGTTTCATTTTCTTTGGCCGATAAAAAATAGAATCATCACAGGAACTGTCACATAAACATTTTCAGATAGACGTTTTTTATACTATACAAACCAGATCGAGTATTCACCATATTTGCAACCATAGCACTTGTACAAAGGGCCTTCTCATACATATATTACGCACAACACATGTGAAAATGTATATCTTTGTCACTGTCTAATTTTTATCATTTCTTATAACTTAAGCAGATCAGTGTTTTTTGGTTAATGGTTAATATTGAATAAAAAGAGAATGAGTTTTTGTTTTTAAACAACATGTAAATAAAAGGAAGAAATCCATCTGAGCTAATCATATATCTTTCATCAACCTTTCCCGAACAAAACTACAAAACCTTATCTTCTGAAGGAATGCCACTAGTCTTGGAAATGTTGAGAAGATCATAAAACTGCAAGAAGAGAGTAACATGTCATTATCATATTCACTTGAGAGAAATAGAAAACAATTAGAGTATATAACATACCTCACCATGAAGATCACTGCAGACCGTGATATGCTTGTCATTAGGTACACTAATATCAACAAGAGAAGGTAGTGCACGCATGAATCTCCTTGTCTATAAGAGGATTTAATATGCGAACCTACAAAGCAAAGCATCAAATTATTTATCATCACTGTATTAATGAAGTTCAAAATCACCAAATAAAAATGTATCATTATTCTAATTTTCTTTGGTTCCTGAAAACATTTATCATCTGTTTCACAAAAACTAAGCTAACCTTCTCTTATTCGGTGTCAGTATTATGAAAGTCAGTGTGCTTTTCGAAAACATTTCTTTTAAGGAGATGATGGATACATTGGAAAGATTTCTTTGTTTTGTCTTCTGGACCTAAAATCTAAAAGGTAATTTGTCTCGATTCTTATTAGTATAAGAGATTTGAACAATTCTTCCTCTGTAATCACTAGATAGTTTAAGTAAATTATGTCATTAAATATAGATGATAGTAATAATATTTATCTTAAAACACTGATAATTATAGGATACAGATGAAAAAGTTATTGAACACATACAAAAATAGAAAACTAAAAGAATTTAACATTCATTCTACCAAACAAAAGTACTACTTTTTACCCTCTTTTTTTTTTGTTTATTCTTTTGTCTCTCCATAATAGACTTGTACTAATAATGACCGTGTTCCTCGACTACGTTTTATATGAATTCGACCAAATCCTTCTTGTACCTAATTTTTATCCTTCAACTATTTAGTAGGAGAATAAAGCGTCAATTGAATTTATTGACAGTTGCAACCCATGATGTTCTCAATGTGGGATATGGTAGAGATCAACACGGAGCATATAGGAATATCCAGGTTATGGTTTTGTATCGGAACACAAAGATAGGGAAAGTTTCAGTGTTGTCAACATAAAAATTTGAGTTAATAATGTTCACCCATATGAGAAGAAGTAGTAAAGGATTGAAACCAAAAATATTTTTGGTCTAGAAGCATTCTGAATCTACCGACATCTTTCTTACTAGAGATTTAGTTTTCGGCTTTCTAATCGTATAAAATAAACGATGTTAGTTTATATGATTTTTAGTTTCAAATGTTTCTTGTCTGATTATTTTCAATTTTTTACACAAAACAGAAAACATGTTATCTTACATTAATAGATCGTTTAAAAATTAAGATAAAACTTTAAATGATGATTATTTAATTGTAGTAAAAATCTACGTTTAATTTTTTGTTCTTAGTTTTCTGTTGTCTTAAATTGACCCAATTTAAGGCTTCGTGCGTGGCGTATATATGTTTTTGAAATTTGAAGTATTTGCTAAATTCTGAATGGTTCCATAATATATGAATTAGTCCGTATAGCAACAGAAGCAGTTGAAGAATTTTTCAGCGTATTATATTAGGATATCTAGTCTACAACATGGTGTTTACTTACACTGTAATTAAGTTTGCCAATTTGATTTATGTATATAAACAACTAACGTTGCATCGATGTTATCTTATTTTCCTATAATATGGTAACATCAGAAAATGTCCATGGAGTTGTGTAAATAAATTTATTTGTCTTACATTACATTTGTCAAGATAAGACGAGACGAGACTAACTTTTCTCGAAAATGTTTCCCTAACGTTTACAAAGAACCATAGAGAACCCAACTCTTGAGCATAAAATCATATCAGCCGGCTACGTACATCAATGCCATGGACAATTGTTTTGGACAACATTGACTCAGTTTAAGATACGTGCGTGGCACATATTGTTTTGAACTTTGGATATTTTTTTCAAACCCAAATTGTTATTAAGAAACATGTTATAATAATATACGGCAATTTTCTGTATGGGAGTAGAAGGTTTTACATTTTTCGTTTCTTTTGCCTAAGATACGTTATTGTAAACAATATGGTTATATATCTAGATAATGTAATGTACATTATCTGATTCGAGAAATGACACAAATAATGAGACTATATAGATTCTAGTTTTGATTTCCATTTCTCGATCAATTAACATTTTTCTTTTAATATATATGTAAAATTAATCATTAGTTATTAATCTAAGGATTTCATAAGTGGACTTTCTCTCCAGCCGTGCTTATGATAATTGTAAGTGGACATTTATTAGAGTATATTTCATTTCATTAGAGTATATCCCATAAATCATGAATTTCTTAAGATATTGATTCGTTTCATTTCATTAATGAGTTCATCAGTGGACTTTCTTTCCAACATGAGAAAAAATCATGATTTATGAGATATACTCTAATTCAAATTCAGTTGAATAATAAAACAACTTGTATAAACTACTGTGATAGCTTTGTATATTGTCTTAACACATCAAAACATGTCCATGCATTTCTAGATAAATATCTTTATCAAACATTCCACACCAGCCAAATTTGCCAAGACAAGACTCGCTCGACTCGACTCTTCTATCGGAAATGTCTCCCCCAGAGTTACAAAGAGCCAGAGAGAATAATCCAACCCTCGAGCTCAAAATCATATCAGCCAATGACGTCAGCCTTATCAATGTCGCGGATAAGATGGACGTATACGCCGTCGTTTCAATCACCGCGGACAACATTCAAAAGAAACAAGCGGCCAAAACACCCATTGACTTCTACGGTGGTTCCAATCCGACGTGGAACTACACCAGGAAGTTCTACATCAATGAAGAAGCAGCCCTATTGACCCTCAAGGTCAAGTTATTTAGCTATTGGCTTGAAGGAGAGAATGACCTTTATTTGGGAGAAGTCAACGTCTCGGTTCAGGAGCTTCTTGCCTCAACTCCGCTTCCACCGTTAACTAATGGTAACGACTATAAACTCAAGTTGGTGACTCACCCTGTGAAAGTCATGGAGAGAACCAAAGGAACGCTAAGCTTCTCATACCAGCTTAAACCGGCAGTACCGGTTGATGATTATTATCCTTCGGCCCCAGATTACTGGCTATCGTATGGTCAACCGATTAATCCCAATCCGGATCCAGCGAGTTCAGGTCACCCCGTCATGTGTTCCCCTCAACTTCAAACCACAGTGACGAAACTGACGCTATAGCTCATTATCAAGTCTGCTAAAAACATAAATAAGGTCAACATCGGCAACGAGATGAGCGTATATGCTTCGGTCATGATCCGTGAAGGTAAGATAACAGTTAAAGAAATGACCAATACTCCTATCGCCTATTGCGACTATAGAAAGAAACCCAAGATGGGACCACGAAGTTAAGTTTTCTCTTGACGAGAAGTTAGTTCGAGAGGGTCGTTTGACCCTTATTGTTAAATTGATCGGAGTTAGGACGATTCTTGGAGATAAGGATGTTGGTGAAGTCAAAGTCCCTATTCATGAGCTTTTTGGATTAAATCCACCGTCTCATAAGTCAACTAACGGTGGTGGTAATGATGATAATGGTATGAGTTTGGTGACGCGGAATGTGAGCGTTACAGGTTCGTACACAGAAAAAGGAACACTTATCTTCACATATAGGTTTCTTGCGGAGCAGGTTCCCCAACCGTTTATTATGTATCCAATTCACGGAACCTCAGGTTACGCGATTATTCAACCCGCACCAAATGTTGGGCCAAGCAACGGTCAACTGCCAATTTATATGCAGCCGCAGTATCACCAGTCACATTGATACCAAAATTATTCACTATCGCAGCTGCAATCACAACCACAAAATTCGCAGTCTCAATTCCAACGTCTCCACCAGCCACTACTGCATACACAATCGCAATCACAATCACAATCACAATCACAGCAATACCAAAAATATTCTCCACCACAACCGCAAATGCAACCACTGCCACAACAACTTCCACCAACACAATCAGAGCCACATACACAAGGTGCGCGACCAACACCCGAAGCCGCAAGGAGGGAGTATTGCAGCGCTAGGATTAGGGGCGGTGATTATGGGAAGACTAATAGGTGGAGCTTTATTGGGTGACATAATGTCCGATGAAGTAAACATGCATGATGTTGAGGCCTGATCGACTTTATTTAGTTTCATTGGGTTTAACTACTTTTAATTCGTTGTTGTGTTTGATATTTGATTTGGCTTGTGAATTCTTTTGTTTCCTACGCTTGATTGCTTCCATGGAAAATTTATAATATGAAATGCTCCATGAGTGAGTGTATATGTATTTCATTGACTTGTAGTCATCTAACATTTCTCAACCCTAGATATGAATTTAGTGAGCACCTTATTTCTTAATACCATACAATCTATCTAATAAAATTTGCTCAAAGTAAGAAACTTGCAAAATGTGTAACTTTCAAAATTAAGAAATCATTGATCAATGGAAATGTATTCGTATGCTTGCTATAAGGTTCTACACATTCTAGTCAATTTATGTTTCATCTCTAGCCCACATTCTTGTCAAGTTTTGTAGCCAAATCTCGATATTGAATTTCTAAGATAAAACGGAATGGTTGCGAGAAATTACCTCAGAAAAAAAGATGTGAAAATTTTCTAAGGTAAAATAGAGTGATCGAAGGAATGATTTCGGAAAAAATAGAAATATGACCACTTAAAATAATTAAACAGATGTATATTAGATTAGGGTATTAATGGAGACTAATTTTTAATTATAATTGGAAATATGCTAAAAATAAGTAAAAATAATAATATATTAGTAGGTGTTAATTACAACAACCGTTGCAAACAACTTGACATTCACAAAGACGCTTGTTTTTAGGCAGAGGAGTGCAATTGCAGTTCTTAGGCATCTCACTTGCACTTCGTGCACCCAAGAAATCAAGGAAACAAGTGGTGCGTGGACTGCCTCTGTCTGTGCATGATCCATTGAACACTTGTTTCGAAGGACAGTACACTGGTTCCTTCATTGGTGCAGCAATTGATTCTTCTGTTTTTTTACATGTCACAAAAACAAATAGACTATTAGTATATGAATCAAATTAACTTTTTACCCAGACTGTTTTTTCTTGGTGGGCAGAAATATGCATCTAATTATGATATAATATGTTGTTACCCTGTGACAAGTGGGTGGGGAGAAGAGAGAAAAGGACACAAGAAGCCAAAAACATTGCAGCAACCTTCATCTTTTGTTTCTCTTGACTATTTTTTTTTTCTTCTTTTGTTTCTTTAAAGATTGTATGTTGTGGTTTCAGTTGTAAATTGATATATAGCTATTTTCCAACTTCTTTGCATCTTATGTTTTGGAAATACAATGTAAAACGTTTGACCAAATTTATATATTTTGTCATTTTAGTGAATATTGAAAAGTCATGGGAATCACTCTGTTTTATGGTATAACATTTTTTTTTTTTTTAAATGTAATGATTAAAAATTAGGAAGGCTTTTAGAAATATCAAAACCTTCCCTTTTTCTACCGTTATATCTCTTTCTTTTTTCTCCGTTATTTTTTGTTTATTATTAATAGTTAACAAGACTATAAGAGTCAACCAAAACACGTTATATATGTAAATTAAATAGAACATGGATTTGACTTTCATTGATGAAAGCCATGTTTACTGATAAAGATATAATCAAAGTAATTTGTTTTCTCAACTGAGACTCTTTCACTTATTACGTGGATTACAAAGAGAAAACTCATTAACAAATACTTATTGCTGATGGAAGAAACTCCGAAACCCTAATTATAAATCAAGAAATCGAAAGAATCAATTAGTTGGTGCAAACGACAAAACAGTCACATTGACGACGGTTGTGAGGAAGAGGAGTGCATTTGCAATTCTTAGGCATAGCACTTGCACTCTTCGATCCCAGAAAATCTAGAAAACATGTGTAGCTTGGACTTCCTCTGTCTGTGCACGAGCCATTGGACACTTCCTTTGATGGACACCACTCTAACTCTGCGTACATTCACATAATAAAATATAGACTGGTTAATTAGATTGCATTGTATGTGTTTTACATTTTGAACCGGCATTTGATCGGTCAACTGGTATTTTGATAAACTGGTTACGTACATATGAAAATCTTAGTATCATACCTTTGGCAAGGTTGGTTGAGAGAAGGAAGAAAAGAAGACATGAAACCAATAAGATCGTAATGCCTTTCATCTTCGCTCTCTTCTTCTGCTTCTACTTCTTATTTTCTCTTATTTTGTGTCTGTGTCGTGTGAGTTAATCCTATATATAAACTAACCAAGAACTAGCGATTTGCTTGCATGTTTCGTACTCGATTTTATTTTCTAAAACTTGGAATATTTATGGCGTCACAAATTTAGGTATTTCATGATGATTCTAATTTCCTGAAAATCTGGCGAGGTTTGTTTTATGGTAAAGTATTTGTTATGCATATTTACTATGGATATATCAATCATATATCGTAGATATTGTTTTCCATACACGTGTGTGAATATTTTCATTATATAATCTAATTTATTCATTTTCCGAGATTAAAAAAATCTTCTAAGACTAAGACAATAAATGATTAAATGCTTCAAATGCTTCGCTATTTGTACTCACACGAACCCATGTTTCTTTATCAAAAAGCATATATTTAAACTTATGTATTTCATTTTACATCATTCTTTGAATTTTAATTAATTAAGTCATGATCAAATGATCTCACTTAAGTTTGTTGGCGATATTTTAAAGTCTTTGTAGTTTATAAATTTGTATAAGGTTTGTCTTGGTATTTAATTATAAGTTTTTATGAGGTTTCTCTAATATGATTAAACGAACTTGATTAGAATACTGCAAATGGATACTAAAGTTTATAAAACATGCAGGTTTCAACTTCGGCTAGATCCACTAACGTGACATTAATTAACTCATGACTCATCTAAGATAATTCACCGTTTTCTATATTATTTTTGGTACCCATATTTTCTGCTAAAATCATCACAGTTCATTGATTTGTTAGTCACTACAACTTGCTTTTTTTTTGGTTCAACTTCAAGTCACTGTGAGTCTGTGACATTTAAGACAGAAGAAGACTATAAGAAAACAGTGAGGGTTTGAAATTTAAATCAATCAAACTCAACGGTGGAGATTAACCAATCGTTGAACTCTTTTGTTTTCGAACCCTAAAATACGAAGCACAATCAAAAAGAAAATAAGGGTGAAAAAATCATCACGAGGGGCAAATGATAATTGGGTTTAATTATGATTTTAAAAAAAAAGTGAGATGAAATTTGAAGAAAATATAAAATTTTCGTCTATGTTATAAAAACTGTTTAAAGTTCAAACTTTTGCCTCAAGTGTTCAATCGATTAAAATATATATAAAAAAAAATTAGCAAAAATATAAATGCAAGATTCAAATCTTAGTTTTCCAAAGTTTCCATATTTCATGATCTTCATCTTACAAATGATATAGAAAGTAGACAAATTAGTCTCCATTCCTATATTGTCAGGTTGATAAGGAAAGCTAACAAACATACCAAAATAAGATGAAATACGATAAAATATCTAAGAATTAAATTCATAGAAACAAAGAATATGGAAGATCCCACATATGTATATTATTCAAAAGGAAATAAATATACCAAATACATATCCTGAGTCTTGGGGCCGATCTGCAGAATCTGCAATCCGAAAAAGGATTGGGTAACAACTTACAACTAGCCTTTTTTGACAATTTAAAACGCAGTTAATGCACTTAACTACAACACAACCATTTCAATGTTTTCTTGATCACCCATAAAGCTGTTCATATTGAGACGGTTTATCCAATTGCATTAGTCTTTTAGACGTGGCTACAATGAGCTAGAATTTTTTACTCTTATCCGCAATGGCTTTAGACACAACAAGACCCATAGATGACACATGAGAAACCTAAATTCCTTCTGCGAATAGAAAATGAACTTCACGTACAAGCTTCTAAATTTAACTACTTCAATTTTTAAAGTGTTATTAAAATTTAGAGTTAATAATTTCTTCATAAAAACACATTCACAGCCGAAGCGGAAGTGACAATACCACTTTTCTGCGCATTTTGGATGATTTGAGCGAAAAAAATTATATTTTACAACGTATTATAATTCTGCTTATAAAAATCTTTAAAATACTATACATTTCAAAACTTATATTTTTGTTAAGTATATAAATCTATAATATATAGATTATTTAATTATTTTAATTAAAAATTTTATCCGAGAGCCCATCTAACGAACTTCAAACAAAATCTATTATATATATAATTCACCATAGGCCGATATGGTAGGGTAATATTTTATTGGGTTTAGAATTTTACTACATATATGTTTCATATCGGATTGAGTAGGGTTTGCTCCGCATGTTTCGTCTAATTTTACAGTCATAGTCATATATTTATCAAAACTTATCAAGTTTGGTGCCTCCATTTCAATATTTTGTTGAATCAATCCCAAAATACCATTAAAATGTGTAATTTAGGTTTGTTGACAAAAAAAAAAGACTAAATAATCATACTTTAGAAAAATAATATAAGTCTATTGAAAAGGTAGAAAATACTAGTTGAAGTTTGATGCTTGTTATACTTTTTTTTTTTTTTTTTTTTTTTTTTTTTTTTTTTTTAACTCTGAAGCCACTGACTTTTGTTATATGTTGTTTACTTTGACAGTTTCATTTATCCTCACAATTTTAACCGTTTTGTCCAACTACGTTTTAGTTGTCAAATTTAGAGACATAACTTTGAACCGTTACTCGAAAATTGATGATCATACTAACAGACGCATTCAACCATATTTGAATCCAGATGGTGATACAATATCATTACAATGACGAACCACCAAAGAAGAACTCCGATCCAAATTCTTTCAAATAGGGGTGATCCAATCTAATTTCTAGATGACAAGCGATATCTGATAAAATCTAAGAAACAGGGGGCAAAAGTGTAAATTACCTCTCCAGCTTTAAATGAGAGATACGAATTATAGGAAAAATTACAAATTAAAAGTATTAATTAATTAAGTTAAATGATTAAACGAAAGAAGGAACCCTCCAAAACTAAACACTCTTGCGTCTTTGTCTGCCAAGAAAAACTCGGAGACGCAAAGCAACTTGCCGCCGAACCTTCCGTAAACCTCGTAGCCGCACTTCGCCGTCTCTTGACTCGATCACGACTCGGCTCAGTGACCGAATCGTCCTTGTCAACTTCTCGTTCTCTGATCGAACGAGTTTGATCGTGGTTTCGAGTTTTTAATAAACGGGATTTTAAGCGATTAATTTCGCGTTTTAAACAATCAGAAATTGCCCTTTTGGGTTTGGAGATTGAACGAATTTAGGGATTTTGCGGGATAATCTGACTGTTTTTTTTGTTTTTTTTTATTTGTGTGTTTTGAGATTCTTGGGCAATGTTGGATTTTCGAGACGGTTTTGGTGGCGGCAGAGTTAGTGTGTGTCGTGGGGTTTAGGAAGTGGTAGTAATTAGGGTTTGGAATTGGGTTATGTTTAGGGTTTTTGTAGTTGTAGAAGATGGGAGAGGATTATGAACTTGAAGAAGGAGAGATGAATTGTTCTTCTGATGAAGCCGTTGTTGATCTTGACGTTGATCTCTCCTACATTGTGAGCCTCTTGTTTTTGATTTTTTTCGTTATGAATTGTTCTTTGTGTGGTGTTTTGTTTATCGAATTGAAAAGCTGATTACAATGTTAGATTTTGTTATTTTGAAAGTTGAAGGTCTTTTGGTTAATGATGTTTAGTTTTTGCTTATGGGTTAAACTAGTAAGTTCTGCAAGTTATCAAGGTGTGTTTATAAGGCCGATGATGATTATGTTTTGTGCATCTTAGGTCAGTTAAATATAGCTTATATAAAAGATATTACAAATGCTATGTATCTTGCTTTGACTTTTGAGTTCCAGCTTGAAGAACTATGCGTCTTTTGTAGCATATGAAATCTCGCTTGTTTGCATTCTCTGTGGGGAACATAGTATGCTTATAAGTGTGGCTAAGCATTTCTTCTCTGTTTCTGTATCTTTGTTTGCTAAAGTCGTTTTCTTTGCGTGGTGTCTAATATTCTGTTGAATAGTTTAACCTTCTGAATACTTCCATTTGATTTTGTTATATATGTGCTCTGCATTTCAAATTTTGTTGCTTTGTGTATCGAAGGACAAGAAGGTGCAGAATGTACTTGGCCACTTGCAAAAAGATTTTGAAGAGGGAGCCCTGAACCTGTTTGGTAAGTAATATTAACAATGGTTTTAGTGAGAAAATATGTTGGCATGAAATGTCATTGATAGAATGATATGATGGGTCAGGTTCGAATATCTGTGACTATGGATCATTTTTGCCCACTTACAAACGTTCGCTGGCTGTACCATCATGTCAAAGGAATTCCATAGGGAATCATGCCGTACAAAGATTTTCTAACAATTTACCCGGGAAGGTATGAGAACAACAATTCCCAATTCGATGTGAAGATAAAAGGAAAATATGGTATTGAGAACACTTAGTTGTTTTTGTTTCTCCATTATGGATTCTTTTGAGGTTTGAAGGAATCTGAACCTTTTAGTGATTGCTTCCTTAGTATTATAAGTAGTTTAATTATGAGTACTAATAAATTATTGTTTGCGCAGGATGTGGTTCAGAAGTTTCAGTCACTACCTGCTACATCATGTAAACTAGTAAGAAATCAGGATCCTCAGAACTATCAAACTTCTGGCTCTCTTTTGGCTCAAGCTCCTGGAAAAGCTCCCATAAAGAAAAGAAATGCAAGAATACCAGGCAATGATTTGCTTGATCATAAGCCGATTAGAGTTCGGATCAAAATGGGTTCTGAAATCTTGTCCCAAAAGGTCACGATAATTTCCAAGGATCTTGGTCTCGATGGTTCTCCAAATTCACCACCCCGAAACAGCCATGATGATAGTAGCAGAATGCTACCACATACATCTCTGGAGAAGACAAGTGAATCTCCTTCCCGCATTCTTCAGGTAGATCATATATCACATTCTTTTACTTAAATTTTTTTCTTGTGTGTGGTGGATTAAGTGGATTGATGTAGAATACCGGCTTACTGTTAACTTCATGAAACAGGAAATGACTGCTGTTCCTGTCCCTGAGAATCTACTGATGTCGCCTCTTCCTGATAGTCTGCTTCTTGTGAAGGATGAGGAGAAGCAATATACTTTATTAGAAAATCAACCTGTGGTTAAGACGGGAAAGGAACCTTCTATTCAGACACAGAACATGTTTTCGGATGTTTTAGGTTGTGAGGAAACTCCAAGTGGAAGGAGAAGGAAAGCGGTCTTTGATGCTACCACTTGGAATGACACTTCATCAATTGGTGAGACGAAGAAGCAAAAACTTTTTTCCACTGGTCAGCTCGCCAGAGAGAAGCCAACTTGTGGTTTAGTTGGGGCAAGTTCTACTAATGATGGGCTTACAACAAAAAGTAACTTGCAGGAAGGTATTAAAAAAGATGGAGAAAGTGATCCCAGAGTCGCATTTCCTAACTCAAACAAAATAAAGGTTGTTGGGATACATGCTGTGAAGGAGAAGAAGACATGTCCGACAAAGTTGCAACAGACCAGTAGCAAAACTCGTTTTGGTGATAAATTTTTATCAAAGATGCCTAACAAGGATGCCGCATATATAGGTCAAAATAGCATGGACATTGGGTTTGATTTTGCGGTTGCACCTTCTTCCATCAGTCTTGACCTAGATAATTGGGCTCAATGTGATCGTTGTGAGAGATGGCGGCTACTGCCATATGGCCTGAAACCTGAGCAGCTGCCTGATAAGTGGTTGTGTAGCATGCAAACCTGGCTGTAAGTATCTAACTATTCCATATCACCTCGGTTTCTAACATATCTCTTATTTAAGTACAGTTTGTATTTTGTGCTCTTTTCTTGATTCAAGCACTAGTTCTTTTTAGTCGCTATCGTGGTTAGTTTGAAATAAGTTTTATAGTTCTTTATAGGAGAAGTATATTCAACCGTGTTAAGGTCTTGTTCCCTAGAACGGTGGGTCAAGCGTTAAAGATATAAAATTGTGTTGAAAACGCTTCTACTTACTTTCTTGATTTGGCCCTTCAACCTTGTACAACCTTCAGGTTATCATATTATCATATCTCCTTATCATCCTCCCTAAAATTCTCTTGTAGGCCTGGAATGAACCACTGTAGCTTCAGCGAGGAAGAGACAACAAACGCTATTAAATCCTTTCATGCTAGTGAAGCTCATGGTCCTGCGACTGGTGTTAAAGATGTTGGTAATGCTGATAAAAGAACTTCTGGTTCATTGCCTAATCCAATTGAAAAGAAGTTTAACATGAAAGACTTATCACAAGGAGTTCCAAGCAACATCCTGGTTGATGCTGCAAAGCCTATGAGAAGTAACCCACATGTTTTTAAAATAAAAAACATGAAGCTGCCAGGAGGAACACCTAATGCTACTCAGATATCCACAGACTTTGGTGAGTCGCACGATTTTGTTCAGGATAAGATTGACCATAAGAGGCGATCAGCAGGTTGGTCTTGCCCTCTAACAGCTAGTGTACATTTTCACCGCACCTGGGCTTCTTTTTATCAATGTAACTTGTTCCTTTCTGTAGGTACTGGTTGTCAGATAAAGATCAAGAAGAAAAAGGAGGGTGACAAACAAGAAAGTGATGGGTCCAAGCATATCAAGACTGGTGATGGCAACAAACTCGCCAGAGATATTAAAGCAGAAGAAATACATTGGAATCAAGATTCGGAATGGACTCCAGCAGAGAGAAAAACAAAGCGTCATGACAATGATTTTCACACTTTGGGTGTAGAGCGAGACACAAAGAAAAGATTACTCGCATCTAAAAACAAACCTGACCACAAACCTCAACTGCCAACTGTTAGTGGTTCCCTGTGTACAAAAGCTCATGGCAGAATCAATAATCCTGTGAGGAAAATAAGGTTGATGGGTTACAAGCAGGGTAAGGATGGGAACAATTTAAAGTTGTTTGCAGATGATGATGAAAAAGAGCCCTCTATGGAAAAGGCGACGACAACTAAGATTTCAGTCCAGGAATCTAAAGCACACCAAAGAAATGAATTGTTTCAGGCTGATGGCTCTCAAGAACACCGGAATGCTGATGCCTCATGTAGATATTTCTCTAGTGGAAGTGGACAGATTTCTGGGGTAGAAACATCAAGCTCTTCGAAGGTTTTAGAATCACATAAAAGTGGAAGAATGTATGTGGAAGAAGTAAAAGCATCTCCTGTGGAATCAGTTTCCTCTTCCCCTGCAAGGCCTTCATGCCCGACGAATCTTGCATCAGCTGGAGAGAGCATATCTCGGAAAAAACAAAACATGAAATATGATGATACTGGGAGTAGAATTGTTAACGATAGAAAATCCCTATCCCAGGAAGCTAACTGTGAGATTTTGTCGACAACTCATCCTAAAAACAGGAAACAGCCAAAACCAGAAGTATGTAAACAGAACCCAAAGTTTGGTGATTTACCATGCACAAGTATGAAAACGGTCCTCGAAAATAGAGCTGGGATAAAAAAATTCGGTGCCATTGCTCATGAGACTATGGATAGATCCTGCCAGGCTGCGAATGATATACTTCAAGAGGCTGAAAAGCTGAGAAAGCTTGCTGACTGTTTCAAGGTCAGATTTTTATCCTACGTCTAATGTAGTATGAAGCTTCAAGTTTCATCTGCTATAAATAAACAAATGAAACAAATGATGGAACAGTACTATGAATCACCGCTGTCTTTCTTCTGCTAGTTTTGTGTTTGCTTTTAATTTGGTTGTCTTTCTATGTACTCAGAGCTCTGGATTTGATTATGAATACAAAGAGACCAACTTTAAAGCGGCTCTGAGGTTTCTCTTTGGAGCTTCAATTTTAGAAATGTGCAGTACTGATAATGTGGAAGGGGTGACGATGAGCCATGTTGAAGCTTATCATACTGCTGCAAAACTTTCAGAGTAAGTGAATGTTTGTGCTTGCTCATTTTTCCATTTCCTTATAACTGAGGAAACTTCTCAGGAATCAGTGTCTTAAGGTGACAGAATGCTGTTGATTCTCGTATGATTTTGTGGTCATTGAACACTCTGCTTGTTTGTCACAGAAGCTGTGCCCATCACTATGAAACGAGCCAAGAAATGGCTGCAGCTGTTTTGGCCTATAAATGCTCAGAAGTGGCTTTCATGAGGCTAGTGTACGGCAGAAGTTTAGGTCTGAGTGGAGAATGGAATGAATTGCAAAAACTGGTACAGATGACTCCTCAAGGTAATATTGGATTTTGCATCTATGATCATATCAGTGAATGAACTTTTTTTCTGGAAGTTATCTTTTCAATGTGGTTAAGTCAGAATTGTAGTAGTTTTCATTGTCTAAAATAATCCTCAGTTGCTTGAGTCAATTCTCTCAGAATATGTCCACTACCAAACAATCAAGTAACATTTTGTTTTGGTCACTTAATTATGATAATTATCTCAGCAGTAGTCAACGTATTCCTATTATTTCATAGTTTACAGATTTTTTTATAACTTTTAAGTGTTTTCAGGCAAAACTAATGTTGGAAGTTCCTCATATCTGGACAAAAACTAGAGAAACAATATGCTTGTGATCTAATTCAACGGAAAAGTTATTTACTGCTGTCTGTTTCAGTAAAGTCACATCTAGTTCATATAATTGTTCTACAGGTGAATCACCGTCATCATCTGCATCCGATGTTGATAGTTTTAATCATCAAGGGGTGACTGATAAGTCTGCTAAAACTAAAAGAGGTCTTTCCCATGTTCCTGGAAACCTTCTCCCTGTTGCTAGAAGCCAAATAAATTTTGTTCCGCTATTGGACTTTGTAAGTTATCCCACCTTCATCAATTATTGGCATGATACATTTCAAAAAGCGAGCTGGGTTGTCTCTTACCTCTGCTGTTTGAGTTTTGAAATCTCACCTTTTCCAGGCCTTTAAGTTGGTTGAGAAAGATAAAATAGTCAGATATTACTTTTTTTTTATATAAGCATTCCCTATACATCTTTGATGCAACACGTGTTACAAGCATTTCACTGTACTAGAGTACTTCAATTGAACAAACTTATAGAGTTCCATATGTGAATCACTGAAAGACACTGACTGATGTGTGCGTAGTTGGAACATATCAGTTTCTTTTCATTACATCCCTGTTTAAATATATGATTGCTGAATTGAAACATGGACGCTCTGTTGCCTGAGCTGTGCATGTCTTTGTCATCTATCTTCATGTGCCAAACAAAGCTGATATTTTATATTTATCTAATGCAGACAGAGAGCATGAATCTGGCAATGGAAGCCTCAGCAAAATCCCAAAATGCTTTTAGAGCAGTCACTATCACCTTAAAAGAAACAAAGCATGAAGACTGTATCTCTGCTATCAAGAAAGTTGTCGATTTCAGTTTCCATGATGTGGAAGCGCTTATAAAGATGATTGAGGTTGCCATGGATGCTCTAAGTTCATCATGATTCGGTGGCCCAAAGTGTTGAATCTATTTTGTACATAGGCTCTGGTCCTATAAAGAATAGAATAGTGTTTTAGCAAGAAGAGAAACCCAGAAGCATGGATCTAGATTACCTTTGGTTTCATGAACTTCCATAGAAAAGTCTTATTAATTAGCATAGTGGTCAAGGCTGATTACCCTTGAATAGATTAGGAAAGGAAGACTTGGAAAGATGACACTAGATAAGGACATAAGGTCTAAGTTTGCACTTTGCAGTAACTCTCAGGGTCCTGTTTCAGGTCTTCCTTCTTTTTGGTGTCCGGGTATTCAAGACTAACTAAAGAATATTTATAGAAGAGTAGCAGGATTCTTAGATATAGTCATTTCAAAGATTGGGTAGTGATGAGAGTTGTGACAAGACACTGCTCTATGCCCCTCTAATCCTGTTTCAGTTCTGTTCAAAGTACTATTGGAATTGAAACATACACATTTTTTGCGGTGATATTAACAAGATCATGTGCTAATCAGCTTCCGTCAGGTATATGTATCCCTCTGTTTTGCCATCTTATTCTGTAGTAGCTTTTTGAGCACTTATGATAGAATATCATGTCACACAAGTTCTTTGTGTTTCTAATTTGACATCGTACACGAAACCTTTCAAAATTTTGCTAACTGATATCATCAATGGATTCCTGTTTACAGCTAATTTAATTATAAGTGATCTCCTTCGAACTGCTTCTACATCAATGTTTTGACTATGAATGATTCGGAAAATGTCGGAACAAAAAAATCGATCTGAATTAGTAACAAACAATTCACCAAAAGTCACGACAAGTGCAATAGCCATTCTTAAAACAATGAAACCTATTCACATCCCTAACAACAATTTCTCGCTGCACAATCTCACTGATTAGCTTGAAAGCCTCGTGACAATCTCTACACATCCTCAAATTGTTCGTAATCCGAATTGTTGATCCTGCAGGCAGATGAAGCAATCCATAGGCTAAAGCCAATCTCTCACAATGCAAACTCACCATTTCATCTTTAGCTTCCTCATCAACATCAACGAAAACCGATGAACTTGTGATCATACTACTACTTCCTCTATGTCCTCTTTCCTTCATTCTCTTCTCCAGATCTTTCAAAAACCTCTTAATTTCACCGCTCTCATCAAATGACAAATCCCCGGCATGAAAACCATAAACTGAATCCTTATTCTCAATCCAGCTACAAGCTCGTTCTTTCACATTTCCACTACGCTTCATCTCTAATCGAAGAGATTCTGAATCTTCCCATCCTCCAGCCATAGCGTAAGCATTGGATAATGTGACATACGCACTTGTTACTTGCTGATTCGATTGTATTAATCGCTTGCTCGCTTCACTAACAATCTCAAATCTTCCATGTAGCCTACCAGCTGAAAGAAGAGCTCCCCACAAGAGCGCACCTTGCTCTGGTCCAACTTCTATTGTTTTCGCCAAGTCATAAGCTTCATCAACACGACCAAATCTTCCAAGCATATCAACAACACATGTGTAATGCCTCGGGTCAGGAATCACACCATACTTCTCAGCCATTGAATTCAAGAATTCTAGGCCTTCGTTAACCAGACCCGAATGGCTACAAGCATGTAACACGACGAGTAACGTTACATAGTTGGGCTTTATTCTCGTACCCACCATTTCATCGAATAGTTTCAGTGCTGCTTCTCCAAGTCCATGCTTTGCCTTTGCCATGATCATAGATGTGTACGATATTACAGAATGACAGCGAATTCTCAAGAAGATTTTATCCGCACAGCTTAGAGACCCGCATTTCGCGTACATATCTAGAAGCGAGGTAGCAACCACATTGTTCGATTCGTAACCACCTCGAGTAACAAACCCGTGAGCAACTTTCCCCCATTGTAGCCTACCTAAACTAGAGCAGGCGCTAATTACACTAGCCAGCATAAACTGATTCGGCCTATCCGACGTAGAAGCAGCATTGTATGATTTAAACAACTCAATAGCTTCATGGCCACGAGCGTTCTGCGCATAAGCAGTGATCATCGAGGTCCACGAAACAACATTTCTGCCATAACCAATCATCGAGTCGAAAACCCGTCTAGCCGTTTCCACATCGTTGCATTTTCCATACATGTCGACAAGAGAGGAACTCACCACAGTATTGCTCCTAATCCCGGAAATCTCAAGACGGGCATGTATGTTCTTCCCGATTCTTGGTTCAGCTAAAGCCGAACAGGCTTTAAAGATACTAGCAAACGTATACTCATTGGGAGACACAGGTCTATCTTCATGCATCTTCTGAAACATACACAGAGCAGTTTGAGGTTGACCCATGTCGTTATACCCAGAAATAAGCGAAGTCCAGGAAACAACATTTGGTTCACACATTTCATCAAACACCTTGCGTGCAGTGTTGATTTCTTTGAGCTTAACATAACTAT
This sequence comes from Turritis glabra, assembly GCA_900406565.1. Taxonomy (NCBI): domain Eukaryota; kingdom Viridiplantae; phylum Streptophyta; class Magnoliopsida; order Brassicales; family Brassicaceae; genus Turritis; species Turritis glabra. Next base: position 2,741,138 of record OVBN01000239.1, read on the forward strand.
TAACGAGGTGATTCAGAGTGAAAGTGTCGCTCGTGAATCCAAGTTTCAGAGTCAGAGTATGTAATAAATTCGTGAGAATAGGGTTTCTAGATTCTAAAAGCTTATGGACCAAGACAGCTTTCGTTTTCAGGTGAAAGAAATCGTTTTGGGAGTGAAGAAGCAACGGAGAAGTTGCAGGGGCTGAACGGACATTTTGGATGAACTCTTTCTTCATTGGGTCAATTGGTCTTTGTTTTTTTCTTTCTCAAGTGTAATTGGTTATTTTAAATTACATGTGCTATATTTAAAAGCTCCATAGGTTTTACACACAAAGCTGAAATCCAAATAACCGCCTAAACTGAAGATATTTTCATTTTGGACTTTACCCGAGCCACGTGTTACCAAGTGGATGAAACCACAAAAACCATAAAACTAAAACAGCAATCGGAAAACACACAGCAAACGAAAGTTTGTGACCAAAGTCGAGAAAACTGAATTGTTAAACTAACACCTAATTCGGTCATGAACAAGCGGCAAAAATCACCGACGGTAACACCAGTCATCGTGATTATGAAAGCCAAAACGATATCGAATAAAAGCTAACCAAATACCGCAATAAAACCGGTGCATGTTGTAAGAAAAATCTCATGACTATCATTTAAAATTTGATTTAAAAAGTTCAATCAATTATAAAAAATACTGCAAAATGCTAACAGTCATAAAATATCAAATATAATTAAAGTTTGCATAAAAATTTGTATTTTTAATCAATTTCCTCTTTTATTATTAAAGTACTGTCACTATGTGAGTAAACTTTGGATGTAAATAAAAAATGACAACAAACAGATCTATATCGAAACTAAAATAATTAATAACGAAAGAGAATATCAAAATACATGAAATCATATATTTAAACTAAAAGTGTATAGCAGAATTTATACTTTAAAAAGTTAGAAAAATGTTTTTTTTACTTACTATTTGTATACTTACCACATCATGACAGCCATTAATATCATTTTATTTGTATATTTACCACATCATTTTTTCTGCAAGATGATAGTCATTAATATATTTTATTTGTAGATGACAACTATAAATATATATTTTTTTGTATATTTACCACATCATTTTTTGCCAAGATGACAACCATTCATATATTTTTGTTTGTATATTTAGCACATCTTTTTTTCTGCAAGATGACAATCATTAATATCATTTTATTTGTATATTTATCACATCATTTATTCGACAAGATGATAATCATTGTAGATATGTTTTTTTTTTTTGTTAGTTTCCTATTTAACTAAAGAAAAACATTAAATTTTCTTGACATGTTAATCGATTAATTTACACGTGATACAATCATGTTAATGACTAACTTTGAGAAACCAAGTTTTATATAATAAGAAAGTGTCGATGGGATTAGGAATCAAACATACAATTCCTTATTTGATAAGGTGAAGTCAGTATTTCAAATTTTCGTTGACCTTATATATATAGTCTTTTGTGAGATATTTCAGTCTTTTATTCTCATCACATTTTTTGAACTTTGAGAATTTCATTTGTAGATTTGAGCGTGCAGTGACAAATTACCTAAAAGTCATTTCCTAAAACTATATTTGGGTAAAAAGTATTATATTATTAGGTTTACGGAAAATTATTATATTTGAGTGAAAAGTATTATATCTTGAAACGTTTCATATCTTGAAAACAGCAGCCGAGAAGAGTTGATCATGTAGATATGGGGTCGAAAAATAGAGGCAAAGAAAGCTTTTCTCCGTGTCCTTAGCATCCTTGAAAAAAGAGATATTTAAAAAGCGCATCGATCTTGATAGAACAGTAAGTGAAGGAGGAGAGGAAGTTAGGTTGATATTTATTGAATATATGCTGGATATTTTCAAATTCCAATACAAGTTCAAAGAATGGTGAGTTCTTATTTGGTTGTTTTAAATTATTTCATGCTTTGCTTTGATTATAAACATTTTCATGCTTTGATTTCTAGGTATGCATATTAGATTATTTTACCTGCTACGAGAATCATGAAGGTTTTTACCTTCTCTTTTTAATATCACAATGCCTACTCACAAGCAGATCATTGTATGCAGAGATATTTATGAGCAGGTATATTTCTTATCTACTTTAATCGTTTTCCACTTCTCTCAGGAATATGACAATGACTCTCTTCTTGCATGCAATTCCATTATATTATGAGTGGATGACAGAAAGTTTTCTTCTCGCGTTTGGAATATTGTCTTAAAGTTTGTGTGATGACGCTGAATTCAAAACCTCTTGGTTTGTCATCCATATCTAAAACTGATGGTAATACATATCCATATTCTTTTCCTAAGAGCTACAAATAATACAAACGTCTTTTATAGAGCATATAAAAACGTTAACATAAATTCCAACAAGAAGTTTAAGACAGGGAAACCCACTTTCTCCATATTGATTTATCTTGTGTACATAATTTATTTATTTTTTTGTTAAAATTGTGTATAGAAATTTTGATTGCAAATATTCAAAAAGTATAACAAGAAAAACTGATTACATTAACTTCGATTGCTAGTCATCACTAGTACGCAAGCAAATCTAATCCTATGTAAGTGAATAATGAAGCATAAATAGAATTTGTAATTGCATCTCCCCAAGGAAACGTTAAGTTACTTGACAAGTAAACTGTTCCAGATCAAGTGTCTTGGCACTGGAAGCCCACGAAGTTGAAAGCCATTATCACTTGTATGCATCCAAGATTCAAATAATGAGCGAGACAACTCACAAGTCATGTTACCATTTATTCAACTCAAGAAGCAAAATTAAATTAACCATATGAAAAGTATACCTCACCATTGATTATTATTGTGTTGGCCTTAACCTGAAAAATTTACTAACCTCGATCTCATGCATAAAATTCCTCACCTTTGCTTGGTAACATTTTGGCTCTGGATTTGGTGAGGAAAGAATTTTTGCCCAAAATGTTATATAAACAAAAAATCTTGGACGCCAAGTACATTTGTACTCACATACTTGACAAACTCAAGTTTTGTTCCAGTTTCTTCGTTTTTTTCTTTAATGGCCGTCTCTATGAGCAAATGGAGAAACTCCTTATTGATACGTCGACCAGATAGATAACCTGCCCATTCGAATCTGACGGCAGGGAAGTTGAAGTACAAATTATCCCAATTAATATCATAACCCTAAAATACAAGAGATATACGAATTGGTGAGTTCATAAAAGATCCAAAAGAGAGAATCTGATAAAACTATATTAGGATTTACGACTGACATCGATCGGCATAAGCCCTAAATTACCTCGCTTTTTTCAAATTGCTCCTCAAAAAACTCTCGCTGTCTCGTATATTCTGGATCGTTCCAGTCTCCTTCTCGGAGAATTCGCTTTTCTGGTTTGACCTCTGCATCCGCCTTCGCCTCCGGATCTGTCTTCGGCTTCTTCAGCGGCGGAGAACCAACTCCGTCGGATCTCCAGCCTCGTTCCAAACCCTAGACATATCCTTTTCTGTTTCCAAGTGTAAAACGAGAAGCTAAACGTAATAATTTTCTTTTATCTGTTAAATGTTTTTTTTCTTAAGGAAATATATTTGTGGACTTACATTACTTTTTTTATAATTAATTTGAAATTACGTAGCTATGATAAAATTATGATGAAAACATTTGATCATTCACGACGAAAATAGACAAGATGAATAAATTCACGAGCCAACAAATCCGTAGCCGCATTACAATCTTTAGTCAACTCTCTCTAATCTACTTGCTCACCTCACCAATGTATATATACTAAAACATAAGTTTTCCATAGTGAAATCATGGTCCTTTTCATGAATTAGGTGGGTTAGTACTTTACCGTCTCCTTAAAAAAGACTCTTCTATAACCCTTTCACTTACAATTTACATTGCTTATACGTTGCTTAACCTAGCATTAGCATTATATATCCCCAAGATTTGCAGACGGCATAAACATCTCCATTTACTTGTATGGATTCTGGTGTGAATGTAATTGGCATCCTAGGTTTTTTGTTTTGTATAACATTTTGCGCCAAAGATCTTTCCTCACCAAATCGAGAGCCAAAATGTTACCAAGCAAAGGTGGGGAAGTTTGCTGATGAGACCCTGGTATACGAGTTCAGTCTAAGGCTAACACAAAGATGAATATTGATGAGGTACACTTTTCATTCTAAACACAAATGGCTGCATCTTCTAATTTTTTCTTTTGTTGAACATCATATCATCATATGATTAAATTGATTTTCTTCTTGAGTTAAATCTGGTTACCCGTTTTCTCTCTTGGGTTTTACGAGACATGGAAAACCTCCAGGCCGTGACTTGTGAGTTTTTTTTTTTATTTTGTGAGAGAAAACAATTACATCCAAAAATGGACCTAGTGTTTATTTCAAGTTGCAACAAACAAAATAAAAACAAGCCCATAATAAAGAGAACCATAATAATTAAGAGTATCTCCAACAACTCTCCTACTACACCCCAAGCTCAAGCTGTATTATTTCCTTACTCTTCCATGATTTTGTAAACATTTGGCATGATTAATAAAGTTATCAAATGTATATTAAGAAAACAATTATCTTTAACGTATTTATTATATTAAAAAAATCAGCTTCAAAATAGAGTAATTTCAAAAACAGGTCAGTTTTCTCCAACCTACTACTTTATTTTAAACTTCAAAAAACCATAAATTTATAAGATATATGTTATAGTTACATTTGAAAATTTTCATTAGTTAAATAACTTTATTATCTTATAGTTTTGCTTAAATATAAAATTAAACATAAATAATCTTAAATTGAGTAATATTATAATCCATTTTAGAGTTGGAAATGGAGTGTTTATTGGAGAAGCTTTTCCTCTAAACTAATGCTTAGCGAAAAAAAATCAGATGTGCTGGAGATATATCAAAAAGTTAGTTTGATCAAGGATTCCCACCAATTATTGATTACTTTATATGTTGAGTTTTCTTAATTTCATATATAGTTCACCTCATTTGAGGTATTACGTTCATGAAACATTTATAGTACGGCTTTATCAGAAAAAAAAAAAAAAAAACATGTAGTATGGACAATGGACCATAAGAAAAGAATTGCTCTAATATTTCCATATCGCAGGGCAAAAAAACAATAACAATAATTCAGATAAAAAAACAAAAATCAGTTATTATTTTATATATTCTGTATTGAAAGTATGGTTTTTGATTTTACCTAATAGGAATCAAAGATATTAAGTTCAATTACGCATGATGATCTTTTGTAAAAGAAAACTATATTTCATTATGCGCGAGCAGTGTCTATTTTTTTAAAAATGAGTTGATTGTGTTACTTCGATTTCTCTTTTTCTTTTCAAAGAAACTCGATAAAATGATATGAAATATTAGTTTGCTCGTGATATTAAAATTTGATTGTGAGCTTTGTAAAGTTTATATTTTTTTAATTCGTTTTTTAAGGGTTGACATTTTTTTAATGGGAAAATGGACAAACGTAATGTAGCTTTTTTTTATCAGTTTGTTTAAATGAATAGCTTTTGTTTTTGTGAAAGCTATATATCTTTTTGTACTTTGCCAAAAAAAAAAAAACTACATGTCTTTTTTACTACTATATAATTATATTTGTGCTATTATAAAATTTAGAATAAATAAAATCATAAATACTAAAATGCTAAGTGAATGACGTATTTATAATAAGTATGAATAATATTTTAGTTAATATAAAATCAATTCATTTCAAATATTTGGCTCTATTTGTTGTCTAATAAACGAAAACCAAAACTGATATTCTCTACTTTTCTGGTGTAGGCACTCTTTGGGACAATAGGTCTGGAGTCTGGACTCTGTATGACGACTAGGCAATAAATGTCGTACTCTGTAATAACAAAATAAAATCATCAACGAGCAGTAATCATGTACAAGCTGATGTATTCTACTACCACTAGTCCACTACCTAAAAGAACAACATGTGTCGAACAACTATTCGCTAATATATTTTTCCCATCGAGGACAAAGTACGGACAGTTAAAGGAGGAGGGGAGGGAGGATCCGTATCTCCATCTCACGTGACAACAAACATAGCCAGAGAAAAAATACTAACGTGACGCGAAACATGCATATTGAAGCGTCACAGACATGAGATATATATTAATTATATTACCAACACGCTATTTCACAAAATTCAAATATATTTGTTCTCCTTAATTAGTAAACACTCAAATTTGGAATTAATGTGTCGTCTATGAGCGTATGTTTTTTCAAAGCTTTGTCAATAAGTCATCTGGATGTGATTCTTTTTAGAGCTATGTCAACAAATAAATAATAATTTCAGTTAATTGGTTGTTGCCAACATATAATTTTAAATATTTATATAGAATATATTCTGAGATAAATAAATATACAGTTAAACATATATAAATATAACTTGGCGAAAAAATTACAGATTCTTGAATCAAATAATTATAATAAGTTTTGCCCGAATTGCTTTTCTTTCTATAAACATTTTGCTTAAATAGTTTTGTTCGTTCTTTTGCTTAAACGGCATATGATGAGACCTGGTTCTCATCATCCATAGCCACTAATGGGCGAGACTTTAGCTTCATTTTTTTTTTTTTTTTAACTCATTTACCACTTACATTTTCTTGGTTGCATTCAATTCATTTTTTTTTACGTGACTTGGTGATACGCTGTATATATTTCTATAAACTAGAAACAAAACAAAAAAATACAACGGTGAAAATCCATGGTTAAGTGATATAGCTGTTAGTTATCGATAGAGAAAAACAAAATAATCAACACTTAGTAAGTGAAACTGCATATGGAAATAAATATAGACTCATATGATGTGATTATCATATGTATATATTGGTGTGTAATCCATGGTTAAGCTTCAACCATTTTTCTTTTTTCTGACTTTGAAAAGTTCAGGAACTTGTATGAAAATAGAAACTTTGCTTTAAGGTACGTAGGGAGTGTGTTCTATGAACGGTCAAATCTTCTTGACTTACTCAACCAATAAAAAAGAATTGAACAATCTCTTTTGCAGCACATTCCTTTTCTACACATTCACTAAGTTCATTCCGAAAATATGTGTATTCGTATTTCAAAAAATAAGAATTAAAATTATTAAAAAGGGCATTGAAGTAATTTAAAGAAAACGAGCAAAGTTGCTTTTCTTTTTCTTCAGAGACTGATCTCTACGTCAGACAAGCTTGCTATATTTTCCATCCTTGCTCCTCCTTCATCAACTGCGATTCTTCTCCCTCTCTCTCTTTTGTGAGCAAACCACTTTCGATTCTTCTCTCTCTCTCTTCATCAAGTGGATATTCGCTCCTTTTCTCTGCTTTTTTCATCTTCTGCGTTGAATCCTTAAGTCTCTTCTCGTTGTCATTTTCCCTTATTTTGACATCTAAAACTCTTGTAATCCTTCATTTCTGTTCCTTTTTGCTCTTAGTTTTTGATGCTGGTCTTGTTTTGTTGAAGATTTGTTCGTTGTGAACGTTAAATTATAGTGCAATAACCGGCCCTTATCATCCACTTTTTTTTTTTTACTTGTTTGAGTTCCTTCTTAGAGTACATGTACTCTCCGTTTCTGTCACAGATCTCTATCCTCGTCTTCTTTTGGTTTTTTTTTTGTTTTAATATTCTCTACTGTACTCCCTGATGATGAGATTCATCTATCTTCGCTCTACTTATCTGATGCAAGTTTTTTTTTTTTTTGTGTTGGAATCTATGGGTGAAATTTCAGGTTCCTAGGAAGTGAAACAGGGTTTATATATAAGGTGTAATCGCTTTCGTTGAGTCATAATCAAGCCTCTCCTCACTGTTAGTTTCCTTCGACTTCTGTATATATGAAACTTTATAATCGGAGTACCACTATTTAATTTCTTCAAAATCTTGAAATAAACACCTAAATGTTAATATTCTTAGCCATGTATAAGCAAAAGAACATCTGTGTATTTCATTAATTGGTTGAAAAAACCCATTGTGATCCTCATGCGCAATCAACTTTTATTTTTAGGCTTATCGCGAAGAAGGTGATCAAGTAAATTATTTAATAATATTTGGGCTTTATTATAATTACCCAAGAAGGCCCATAAAAACCCTTGTATTTGTATATCAGTTGTTTCGTTTCGACTTTTGATTATTGATGCATGAACATTTATATTCTAGATGCATCATTTTTCCAATCAATCGATAAATATATTTTACTTTGTTAAATAATAATGTATTTTTTTAGAACTAGAAAAGATTGTATTTTTGTTTTTACAGAACAAAAAATTTCACTTTTTGTGGTGATATAAAGAAATCAAAATCTAGTTTTTGGTTTATATATTTTCGAATAGAAGGATTTGAAGAACATGGATATTGGTGGAGGAAATAAAAAAAATGACAAAGACAATAGGAAGAAGGTATGACATTTTTTTTTGTTATCTTATTTACATTGTCAGTTCGTTTTTAATATATGAAATTAGTTAAATAACTGATGTCTTATCCATTTTTTTCTTAATTAGGACAAAGGTAAGGAGAAAGAACTTACTGAAGAAGAAGTGCCAAGGAATAAAAAATTCATGGTACTTTTGTTATAAATAAATATATATATATATATATATATAGTTTGTTATGTGAACATTCTTAATCAAATTTAATCATATGTTACATGTAATTAGGAAGATGAGAAAAAAAAAAGAAAACAGGTAGCTGTTCCGGATGATGGATATGTAAGAACCTTATAATCTCACTAACCAGAATATAATTTTTTTGAATTTTGTTATATTGTTTATTTGTAGGTTGTATGTTAAATTAATATGATTTAGTTATATGTCAGGATCGGCCTCCGAGTTGGGATTGGAGTGGCTACGCGGGCATCATTAGTAATGTATTAAAACAAAATGACTATCGTAAGTGCAAGCTACATTACGTATCACTAGTATTGTTAACTATTATTGGGCATATCGTCATTGTTTGTTTTAATATCATGGGCATCACAATAATGGTTTATGATTTTTTCTTCGGTAGCGATTTGTTGGGCCATCGCATTTATTCGAGCCATTGAAGCATTATTCAATATCGGCAAAAGACTCGAAGAACAACGCTCATTCTCCATTCAACATTTGGTCAACAATGTGAAAATTAAGAAATTTGGGTTAGAAGATACTAACACTCTAGCAGATTTTATTAATCAAAATGGAATATTGGAAGAAGGAGAGTGCTCATACACAGGTACCCGAAGACCTTGTGCCCACGCCAATGTAAGAGTTTGGTCGTATGTATCTTGTCAGTAGAGATATATATAGTTATAATAAACTGTTTATTTTAAAGTCAATTTCTTTTGTAGCCCACGGTAGAGACTATCGATGAACTTGTCATCATCGACGAGGTTGATGATGTTGACCTTGTCAAGCTAGTGTGGAGGCATCCAGTGGTTGGAGTTATACCACTGTGGACAGATTTTAATCCACATGAAGGAGTGAGTAAAATTTAATATATGTTCTTTTAAGTATATAGATAAATGTGTTTTACTTAACAAAATTTCTGTTAACAAACAGGAAATATATCGACCAACAAAAGCATCTAAAGGAGTACTCAATTACCACGCTGTTCTTATTACTGGCTATGATGTTGACGCTTTCGGAAACTATTATTGGATCATCCAGAATAGTTGGGGAAGAAAATGGGTGCAAAGAGGATTCGGTCTACTTCACAGGGAGCATAGGAGAGGGAGACGTTCCTTGTTTGTGCAGGTTTACTATGGAAAAAAAAAGGGATATCCACAGAAGAAAAAGAAGTAAATTGCTTTTTGGAAATTTCATTTTATCGAAGACTTTTGAGTTTCAGTAGGAAGAAGATACATTTACCTCAAAAAGCATGTTGAATGTTTTAGAAGTGCCACACTATTGAAAACATATTTAGGAAGATCATGTGACTATGTTTAAATCAAGAGATGTTTGAACTACTTAAATAGAAGAAGCTCAATCCCGGATTTTATTTACTTACTAACAACATTAGCTCTGTTCTTAATGTACCACTAAACAACTTCGATGATAAAATGCATTTTTTTTTGTTTTCTTTCTTTCTATAGAAATTGTTATTTTCTTTTGCCGCTGGTTTCAACAGAATGATCATTTCCTGCTTTACACATTCTTCTTAGATGCTAGATTTGTTGCTAATGATCATATGCTAACGGCCAACAAAGCAAATACACAGTAGAATAATCATTTCCTGCTTTACACCTACGACATTCTGTTCGCAAATTACATAAGACGATCAGCGATAACTTATAAGATGAGACAAACAGCATGTTAGGACATGGCATGACAACTAACAAAGTTACTTCAAAGTTAAAATACTCAGAAGAAAGATCTCTCGGCAGATGAAGCCCATGGAGCTGAAGTCATTACCTGTATGCATCGAAGGTAAGTTCAGATAACCTTTGTAAGACAACACAACTGACAAGTCAGCCTAGATCCCAATTTGTATACCCAATAGTGAAAATAGAAAACCACTTCAACTTAGAAAAGGAATACAAAATTAACATGAAGTGTTGGATAAAAATCATACCTCATAAACATCATTCTTCTGTCGGCCTTGGCCTAACCATACGGACCAAAATCTCATCGAAAAACTTGCGCACCTTTGCTTGGTAAAGTTTAGGCTCTGGATTTGGTGAGGAAAGATCTTTGGCCCAAAACGTGATGTAATACATATAACCCTGGCACGGCATTACATTTGCACTGACATAATCCACAAACTCAAGTTTGGTATCCTGGAAAACAAAAAAGATAAGTAAAACTAATCATTAGAAAGCTGAGTTTAGGGAAGAAACAAGCACTAACATATTCGTCGTTGTGGTCTTCAATGGCTGTGTCTATGAGCAGTGTAAGCATCTCCTTATTGCTTCGTTTATCATCAAGATCTCCTGCCCACTCGAATTTGAAGGCAAAGAACTTGTAGTCAAAACTGTCCCAGTCCACATCAAAACCCTAACATCAAGATGAACAGAGAAATTGTTCAGTACCCAACTGGATGCATACAAATACAAGAGAAGCACGATTAAACATCTGAGTCACAAGACAATAACAGAGTTCATCTTCTAGCAACTAACAGAGTAAAAAAGGAAAGAATTTGGAAAACCAATAGAGAATAACAAGATCTTTGAAAACCAAATGAACCCAATTAAGTCCAAAAAGAGGAAGAGCACGATTGACATCTACATAACCTCTAATTCGAAAGGAACGAACCTCGGTGTCTTCAAATTGATCGTCAAAGACCTGACGTTGTCTCACATATTCAGGATCACTCAATTTGCCGTAGCGGAGTAGCCTATCGCCGGCTGGGCAGAACCCTGGTAGGACCATCGCATCCGTATCTGTCTTCTCTACATGTATCTTCGGCAGTGGAGGAGGGTTGAATTCCGTCGAATCTCGAACCTTGTTCGAATCAGTATCATCTTCACAACCCATCTATTCTTCTAACCCTAGCTAGCACCTCCTTTTCTTTTTTCTTCACTTCTTTTGTTTCTTGGTGTAGTGAGTAAACCGTAAGAATATATATATATTGGGTATGGGCTTCGCCCTACAAACAGGCCGGGACCAAATAAGATCCGATCCATAAGAAGAGATAAGTTCGGCCCATGTCCAAGCTCGGCCCAATAAGCATCATCAGCCCAGTAGGGTAAACAGGGGAATTCACTTTGGTCCGTAACCTGACAGTTTTTCCTGTTAACGCGGAAGAAAAAATGTAGAGAGAGGTTCCAGCAATTCACGCTGTCACACGATAATACACGTCATCAACTCCGTTCGCCTAAACATTTGTTCGTCCGAACGTTCCGTGCTTGGCCACGTTATTTATGCCCCGAACTAGACATACTCGATTAGTTATGCTTAGGGATTTTATATATGACTGATAATTTAGGGCAGACCCGGATTCGTTAAAATCAATGTAAATCAAGACACTTACTAATTGAACATAGATAACTTTGGATTAATATAGGATTTTGGGAAAAAGTCTGGGCTAAAACAGGACCGGCCCTATTACATACAAATTTTTATTGTTGCATAAATTCATAAATTGATATTCAAATATAATTTTACAGTTTTGGCGAAAAAATATAATTTTGTGATTTTTGTCGTGAAAACGAGATTTTGCTGTTTGACGGGAAAACATAATTCATCGGTTATAATGGAAAAATGTGTTCAATTTTGATAAAAAACCCAGAACTTAGCGATTTTTGCTGAAAACGTGATTTTTTTTTGTTTTGAACGAAAAACAAAATTTTGCGGGTTTTGGCAGAAAAACATGATTTTGCGGGTTTTGGCGGAAAAACATGATTTTACGGGTTTGGCAGGAAATATAATTTTGCGGGTTTGACGAAAAAATATGATTTGATGGAAAAATTTGATTTTGCGGTTTTGGCAGAAAAAAATAATTTTGCAGTTTTTGCAGGAAAATATGATTTTACGGTTTTGGCGGGAAAATATGATTTTGCGGTTTTGGCGGGAAAATATGATTTTGCGGTTTTGGCGGGAAAATATGATTTTGCGGTTTTGGCGGAAAATATGATTTGCGGTTTTGGCGAAAAATATGATTTTGCAGTTTTGGTGGAAAATATGATTTTGCGTTCTTGGCGGAAAATATAATTTTGCGGTTTTGGCGGAAAAATATGATTTTGCGGTCTTCGCGGAAAAAATATGATTTTATTGAAAAACATTTTTCTTAAGTATAGAAAAAATTTGGAGGGTTAGAAAGGACAAAAATATGGCTCAAACCCTGTTATACAAATTTTCAGGACTCAAAATGGGTTAGGCCTCATTCAGGGCCGAGCTTTAAATAAACAAGACCGGACTGGGCTGAAAAACCTTATTTAACATCTCTAGTTATGCTTGGTAGATAACACGTGTAATTCTCCCTGTAACACACTTCTGTAAATTGTCCAATACGAGATTATTCTTTCTTCTCTTGAAATCCCATTAAACATATTTGTTAATTTCATATATATATATATATATATATTCAAAAAAGAAAAGAAATTAAATATATATATATATATATAAATTCAAATTAATATACAATTTAGATATAGATACATAATATATATATATTTATTTATTTATTTATTCATATATACAAATATACAATAAAATTCATTCACACCTCATAAAAAGTTTATCTATATGTTCTCTCATTATAATAAAACTTTCAATTCACTATTGTATAGATATAGATAAGATGGTCATCCAAAAATAATATATAATTGGACAAAATATTTGGGCTCCTAGATCCAGCCCCCATCTTTTCAGAAAATAGGGTATTTAAAATTTTTGGATCTACTAGTATTTTAGTTTAAAACCGAATCTGATCCGGATCTCTTTATATATATACACTAGATTAGGACCTGTGCGTATACGCGGATTTATAATTTAAATTTTTTTAACCCATGTAATTAAAAGAAACCAAAAAACGAAAAAGAAATACAAAATAAAATCAGTTGATCTATAAAAACAATAGAAATTAATTATTTTGATTTTTCTATATATTTATTAATTAATTTCCATTAAAGTTTCTCGTATAGTTTCAAATGTTTAGTTTTTTAATTCCTATGTCAATGATGTTCTATTGAATGTGATGAAAAAAACTATAAAATTATATCGAATAGCTCAACAATTTAGTAATGGATTATTCCTAGATTATGACTTTTGTGATATTCGGGTTAATTCATACATGTTTTTTTTGTTTACAAATTTTGTAGGTTTTACTGTAATCATATGTAAATATGTACTATGTTAAAATTTAATCAAATCAACCATAAATTTCAGCATAAAAAATTTGGATTTGAAATCTCAAAATATGCTTTTAAAGATTCACTTAATTATAATATAAAATATAGTCTAAGGGTTTAAAGTATTAAGGGATATGAATTGGTTATATTGAACGTTTCATAATCCTAAATTTAGTTTTGTTTTGTTTATTTTATAAGATAAGTAAAGATAAGTCAAAATATATTTTCAAAATTAATTTCATGGCAAAAACATATTATAATTAATACCACATATAACTTATGTTAACATAAAACATCAATAAAATTTAGCTACAATTTTACAATTTTGTTAAAATGATTACCAACCTACTAGAATTGGTTTTATGATTCTTTAGGTACAACGCTGAGAATAACACAAATAAAAGAGAAAACCATAATATTATACTTTAACCAAAAATATTTGAGAAAATTTACGTATTATAATACAATTAAATTAATTTAATGTGCTAAAACCTCACCTCAATTTATATAATCTATATAATATTAATAGATCTTAGAAATTCAGATTTACAGAACTGAGAAATTAATAAAACATTTTGAGGTATCCACAATTCATTTGCTTATATAAACTCAGAATCTTTAATAAATTGAGAAACAAAATAATTCATCTCATAATCTCAAGTAACTCAGAAACAAATAAGAAAATCAAGATACACGAAATAATATACATTATATTATATATAAAGATATGAATAAAAAGCAAATAATAAGAACTCACACTTTGATATGATAATAACGATTTTTTATTTTTCATATGTATATTTATCATATCATGTTTATCCAATCGAGTTGCCCATTAGTTGGCCCAATCAGTTATATTTTTTTAAAATAAAATTTGGATCCGAATATCTGTCGGGTATTAATTTTTAAAGCAAGTATCCGAGAGTCGGATATCCGGTGTTTACGAATTCAGATAGTAAAATTAGAGACTCGTTGAAACCGGATCCGGATACGAATATCTCAAAAATATCTCAGGGCTAGCAGCTATATCATATGTGGCATACAAAAGATAAATGTGAAAGGCCATACTATAGAGACATCGTGATCTTCCGCATGATAATATTGAACAATTTTGTTGGACGTGCAACCACTTAGTTTTAAATCGCGCCCTGCATGGAATGCAAATTTTTTAAAATATTGTTTAAACCTTAAAAAATTTAAACACCAAAACTAGGGCTGCGAATTCAGTTAACCAAAATCGAAACAACCGAGTTATTCGGTTTCCAATTTTGTTCAGTTACTAGAAATTATGCCAAAATTAACCGAATAATCGGTTTAGTTCAATTCGGATCTCGTTATTTCGGTTATTAAAATTCTACCCAAATTAACCAAATTTCAAATTTTACGGTTAAAACCTGGTATAACTGTTAAATCAGATAAAACCGGTTAATTCGGTTTGGACTTATATATATTTTGGTTTGATTTGGTTTAATTTTGGTGTATTTTGGATTTTTTTAAAAAGCTAACCGATCGATTCAGCGAACATAATCGTAAATAAAAAATGATTCAAAATCCGGCCGAATTGAACCGATTACTAAACCGATTTCGAACCCAAAAACCAAAAAATCATGTTCGGTTTGGTTCGGACCAACTGGTTCGGGACAAAACCGCATGCCTAACCAAAACAATCATTTCGAGTTTCCTTTTTTGTTATTTGAAAATTCTATCATATGAAGTTTGGTTTTTCAAATTTAGTCACTAATATGATCGCGACACATATCAACTCTATCGATCAGATGTTGACACGTGTTAAAAAAATTATTTTCTTCACCTTAACGAAATTGAAATTATTATTTTTAATTAAAAACATATTATATATACTAAATTACATGTGTATATTTTAATTGGTTTTTAATAAAATTTGTTTTTTCTATTTGAGCATTTTTTGTTTACTGAATATATAATTAAATTTCTTTTTACTTATGTATAGATTTTTTCTGATAGGATTAAAAATGTAAGGTTTTTTTGTGGATATTAAAAAAAAATCAAAGAATTAGGTTAACAATTTTTTAAATCTGTTGAATATTTGAATATATTAACAAATATCTGATTTTCTTCTCTTTATACGATAAAAAAAAAAAATTGTTTTTTGAACATACTAACAAATCTCATTTTTGACATGGGCTAAAAATCTCTGATCGGTAGATTTAATACATGTCACCATCATGTTATTTATTAATTTTGAGAATCCAAGCTTCTATATTAACATTTTTGAAGTATATTTTAAAGAGAAACCTTTATTTTGTAAGATATTACATAAAATGTCATTGATTTAAAAAACAAATTAGGAAACTCATTAAGGGTAAATATGGAATATGAATATATTTATATACATATATCTAAACAACCTCTACAATCAATTCTCTACTATCCATATAGCCAAACAAAATTAAAATTTTTTAATTTTAATTATAAAATTTAAAATATCCATATAATTTTCCACAATTAATAGTATAGATATTTAGAAGATTTTGTTAAGATTTAAAATTTTGATTCTCCTATCATATTTGTTTGATTTTTTTTTAATTATTTTTAATCATCATATAATACATAAAATTAATAAAACTACATTTATCATGATTCAAATTTTGAAAAACGGACATGTATTACTCAAGCAATGATGAGAAATGATGTGTTTAACGTCCCACATCGGCTAAAAATATTAGACAATGGTTGAAAGTCATATTATAAATGAAACCAAAAATGAATCTAAATCTGAAAAAGCAGGAAGCTAAACTTAACAAGCATCCAAATTTAAAATTTTGTATCCGGTTTAATTCGGTTCTTTAGTCGAACCGTTTAATTATATCGGATATAATAAATTTTAAACTTTTAAAAAGTTTAAAATATTATTAACATTTATACTTATAAAAAGTTTAAAATATCATAGGACGGGGTTATATGACGGAATGGATTTGAATCGATATTAATATAAATTTAAAATATCACTAATGCGATAAATCATTATTTTATTATTTTGTTAACACCATCAATATTACAATATTAGATATATATAATTAAGTTAATTAAATTATAATTATGTAAAAGAAAAAATTGTTCCGTGGTATACCGCGGGTTAAATCCTAGTTATATAATAAGATATGAATTGGTTTGGTATAATTATGGTTTAAATTCAGTTATAAACCAAATATATAATCACTTTCCTTTAGGAATTAAGTTTTGATATTCTTTTCCAATTCTTTTCAAATTTGGTTAATTTTCAAATTTTGGATACATAATAGTTAATCGATTTAAATCATATTAGGATATGGTTCGCTAATATCAATTCGGAATCGTGTCGTGTTGCTTTTACACCAAAAGAAAAAAAAAAATGTTAAACTTTAAATGCATTGGTTTTGTATGTGCTTATATTATAGAGAAGAAGAAATAAATTTCAAGCCGATACCCTCACGTTATAAAATTGGTACAATCTCATAATCTATCCCCACAAAACTTAGATAGACTACATACATAACATACTATCTAGTTTTAATTTATTTGGTTTCATCTTTTTCTAATAATACATTAGTATAACTTATAAGGTACGTACATACGCTACGTATGTGACTTTATGGGTTTCTTTTATTTCTGTTTTGTTTATAATCAAATCCATAACGCTCCAACGCGCTTAAGCATTGGGACGAGAGAACGATTGAGATGGAGGCTCATGACTTGATTGGCTCCACCTACGAGCTGCCCACCTATGAACACCACTGGCACTGTCGGGCTGCAGCCGAGTTGAGCCAATGCTTGCTCTATCGCCTTTCCTCTGTTGATCTCGTCTAGCTCATAGATCGTTGGGTTCACACCAAAGTCTAGGAAGAGAGTCTTGATTGTGTGAGACATGCAGCACGAATTGTTGCTAAAGATCACCACAGGCTTCTCGGAGACCATCTTTTGTAGCTTCTCCATCGATCGGTGGTAATATTATGGGTTTTAAAAGATTTTACTTAATTAAGAATATGTAAAATTTTCAACTCAAGGGAAATTTAATATTTTTAATTGGAATGATAAATAAAGAGTGGAAAATGTAAGCTTGAGGAATATTGGATACAAGATGAGAGAATTGACTTTGAGTTATTGTGTTTGATGTGTTAAGGTCGACTCTAAGGGTTCATATATATAGCTTCTGCATGAATGCATGTAGACAAATGAAAGTGATAGATTTTAGATGCTATTGTCAATTTCTCAGATTTATCATTATTTTTTCTCAAAAAAATTGTCAGATTTAACTAAAAAACAAAAAACAAAAAGATGTCGAAATCTATTCTATAATCTAGCCAACTAAATTATCCCATATAGTTTCAATTTATGGTAAATTTATAAATGGCAGTATGAAAATATAAAAAGTTATGAATTAACATATATCTGTTTTTAATTTAATTTAATTTATTTTATTTTGTTAGTTTAACCTTTAAATAATAAATCATATTTTTTCAATTTGCTTTAATTGAAGTCAAATGTGTTCATTTTTTCCCTTTTTCCAACTCATACGAATATACGATAAACACAATTATTGGAATTATTTGATGAATGTCTTTATAAGTGATAAATACAAATGATTAATTCCAAATATATAAAATCTTAATGACTTAAGGGGAACAATTTCCCACATTTTTTAAAATAGCAAAAGAATGTTAAGATAGTGGGAATATAGTATGTTAGAATTTGGAGTTATGGTCGGTTCAGTTACTCTTGGCTCTCGTAGGAAAAGAACAAAGTGTTTGAGTCTTTTTTTAAAGAAAAATAGATAAAAAATCTTAGCTGTGAAGAATATATGATCCGGACGAATCATATGATGTCTCTATAGTACGGCCTTTCATTTTTATTGAGCTGTCAAAAATATTACAATATCACATTACATATACGCCTATAAGTTATAGGCTATAACTATATCTAATAATGTGTTATATATCATATTAAATATATAGTGATCAATACATAACTTCTATATTCTTGAGATGCCAAAACTTTAAATTTGTAACATATATTAGTTATCAAAAATGATTTAATATTTCTTACAATATTTAATTTAGAGTTTGGTAAAAACTATTTATTGATATAATTATATGTTGTCACAAAAAGTGAAAAAAAAAATAGTATGCGTTCAATCCAAAATTTTATTATCATTTTTAAAGGTATCTATTGAAAATCCAAGGTAAAATCAGTTGATTGCTGGTCTCACCCCTTTGACATAGTTTTCCATATGCCATACAAAGTTTCCAGCTCCTTCGCTTCTATATTTGCGAAACCTCGAGATCGCATGATATCATCTCAAGAATTATAATATTTTTGTACGACCACTTGGAGAAAAAGGCAAACTATGTGGTTCCGTTTTAGTCTTATCGTCATGCATGAAATCGAATCTTACGATGTCAAGAATCAAGAATCAAAGCAAATTGAGCTTTATCCCTAATTCGACGAATAAGATTTTTAGAAAGCCAAGCTCATGGCCAAGAAGATGGATTTGATAGTGAAGCAACCACGTATCCCCCCAAAAATAAACATCTAAAATGTAAAATAATTAATGGTGGCCCAATTTTGATCTCAAGAGTCATTATTCTTATATCACAATACAAGGTTATCATCATTTTCAGTGTACGTGATTCACGTACCGACACAATATTATGTGTAATTATGCCAATTCCGCAAGTTGCCCGTACAGTCCTATAACATGGAATATATGCAACAATGTAATGATGTTCCTTATACAGTAGAACCCAATTCTTTACACACTTCGTCGTTTTCATGGTTAGAAACGTCGATTCTATCATGAAGTTGAACAATTCACTGCCACAATTTTTGTAGCTGGATAAGAATTATTTATCCCAATACAAAAATTTCTTTTAATTGACGATTGCTTGTTATACGAATGATCCATATCACAAATTTACACAATTTGGAGCATATTTTTCAATTTTAGCTAGCAAAAAACCAACCATGCCTACAATATTAGTGACAAATTTGTTGTATTCTTAACAATTGCATATTAGAGTTGACTACTTCAAATAGTTAAGGTTGACATTCCATACGAAATAAGATCAGATCTATTTTCTGCATTTTGTAGCTAAACTGTATGATGCAAATGTGATTTTTTTTTCTATAGGTGACATAATATTTTCTTCTAATCATCAATAATATGTAAAAGATCTGGTTATCCGAAATGTTTCCTCAAGTATAGTTCGTTGTCTTTTCCGCCAATATGTTAGAAAATCCAGAAGTACAAAATGTTTTAGCCAATAGGCTTATTTATATAAAATCATAATTTGACTAAAAAGTTTTTCACATATTTGAGAAAAGTTCTCTACCTCTTTAGCCATAAGAAAATATACACAAATGTTAACTTTTCTTATACTATAAGCCAGTCTCGTATTATCCGAGATCTCCTAATAGCCTCCGGCAAACTTATGAAATTGGAGATTTCTTCAAAATAACGAAAACCAAACATCGGATCAGATTGGGTCCAGCCGTCAGATCATCTTTGTGGTGTTTATATCCGGGAATAGGATAATTGTTGTAGCATTTATACCGGACCAACGGATCTTGAATGGTGTTTGTACTCGGCAATAAGATCATTGGTTAGGAATACAAAATAATCGTATTTGTGTATATCCATCGTCTGTATGTGGTCATTATGGTCGGGTTCGAAGTCGTCATGGCCATGTTCGATGGTTGGTTAAATGTCATCGTACGTAGTTAGATGCGGAGTCGTCATAACCAAGTTTGGTTTCGTCATTTGGCACGAACTTGGTGCCCATCATCCACGTTGCAAGCATAAGAGACTTGTTATTCACGACCATGAAGAATAATGACAAAAGATCAATTGATGAGAGTAAAAATATAAAAGTGATATGGAAGAAGTATCATGAGACTAAAAACACAAATATGTTTATCCTTTCCATAGAAGCGACAGTACATCACCTCTATTATATTGTTGATAAAACTGGAACTTGAGTTAATTAAATTTTATTAACACTCGTCATCATTTATAAATTAAAGTAATATACAATATTCTTCACCAATAAAATATGGCATCTCCAGTTTTTAATCATTCTGTATTGGAGCATGATAGATATGCATAAATAATAATATATACTCTATTCTTTCTATTTTACACCATAAAAATACTCATTTTTCAGTGCACATGTGGACAGTCCTTACATGCATGTATAATATAACAATATATAAATATAAACAAGCAAAAGGAGAAATCAAACGATAGTTGATTTTATTTAAAATATACCCATCACTTTACAAAATAGGGACCCGCATAATCTATCTTTTCAAAACTTAGATAGATATAGCATGAACTCATACATACATTCTTCTGTATGTTTTTGTTTTAGTTCACTTTAATTAGTTTCTTCAGTACATGATTAATTTGCAATCCCATTTATTTTGAAGTCAAAGCCATAATGCTCCAGCGCGCTTAAGCATTGGAACGAGAGAACGATTAAGATGGAGGCTCATAACTTGATTGGCTCCACCAACAAGCTGCCCTCCTATGAACACCACCGGCACGGTCGGGCTGCACCCGAGCTGAGCCAATGCTTGCTCTAACTCTTTCCCTCTGTTGATCTCGTCTAGCTCATAGATCGTCGGGTTCACGCCAAAGTCGAAGAAGAGAGTCTTGACTGTGTGAGACATGCAGCAAGAGTTCTTGCTAAAGATCACTACCGACTTCTCTGAGATCATCTTTTGTAGAATCTCCATTAGTGTTATAATGCAATAGGATGTTTGAAAAGCAGCTTGCAAAGGAAATAATGGGTGTGTTTTGATCAAGATGCGATATAAGAAAACTTATGGAGAAAGATTAAGAAATCTTTGGGTGAAGATGAGAATTGATTTGTTATTCTGTGTTTGATGAAGTGAAGAGTGTATAAGAGTCCTTTATATATAGCTTTCTAACGTAGCCTTTTTCTATGAGAATCAACTTTAGCACAAAATAAAATATCTCAAATAAAAAACACATTTTACATATAGAAAATTAAGATGGTGGGAGTATCCGAAAGAATATGAGGATATGATCGGTTCACACCTTCTTGACTCTTGCAGAGAACAAACTATATCTAATTCTGTAAACGTACAAAAAACAAAATCTCTTGAGGAATATTTGATACGGACGAATCATGTATGTCATGTGTTTATAGTTCGGCCATATATTTTCATTTTCAAAAGAGATATATTTTTATCATAAATACAGTACATCTTTTCTCGTATCATCACATAAGAACATTTATATGTTATCGGGTTGTATTTTTAATTATAACTATAGTTATATTTAATTAAATTTAGATAGAGGATCAAATTTGGATAAATTGGAAAAACGCCTAAAATGTATGCCAAATTAAAAAACTGGAAAAAAATTAACGAAATGAGTTTTATTTTGGCTAAAATGTATGTCAAATTTTTTTAAGCCAAATCAAGACAAAATTGAATTGAAAAAGTAAATTTAACCGAACCAAAGCTTATATATAGACAATATTAGTATATAATTAAAAGGTAATGACAAAAAGAAAACTGTCCTAAAGATCCAACTTCAATTCACTTAGAATAAGAGTAAACTGTTCTCAAATCTCCAACTTGAAAATATCTAATTTTAAATTTTGGAGGAAGCATATTCTATAACAATTAACTAGGCGAGTACCTTCGTAGAGCGGACTTTTCATCCTAACTAATTTTTGTTGTTTAGTATACCTTGTAATATATTTATTTGGTGTTTTGCATATCATTTATTTGGCGGATGGGATCTTAGTGGATCCATCAAGATGATCGGCAAGCCCATATCCATCTACAAAGGCATGAACTTGCAGTTTCCACATGAAATAATTGGTTGCTATGAGTTTGGTAACATTTGTGATCATGTTGATGTTGAGGAGTGTCTGATTGTTGGTGTTAATGGTGTCTGTGACTGTTGCAAGAGACGAGTCATCAGAAGATATGGCAGCAAATCGTGTAAAAACAATTTTTTTTTTGTTTGGTTTTATAAAAATCGTTTTGCTCTTGATACCATGTAAACGTTTATATAGAACTTATGATCTTATTATCTCAATGAGAGGAGAATATATACACAACTACTTTAGCTAGGGTATTACAAGAGGAGTTAGTGTAAATATACTACTGTACATATATGGATCCGTAATGTACTCAAACAGTGATTTGAGTATATCTTTAATATAGTTACTATTTGGCGCTCTGTTTTTTTTTTCTTTATTATTAGGCAAGATCTCGTTGGACAAATGAAGGGTTTATTAAAATGCTCATACAGAGCCATTAAAGAACACGACGAAAAATATATTGGTCTTCCTTATTCTCTTAGCTTTCTTTCTCTATGCTTCTACTTATCTTTTGCTTTTCTCACATGGAACAAAACTTGAATTTGTCAAGTATGTGAGTGCTAATTTAGTACCGTGCAAGGGTCTTATGTATTATATAACATTTAGGGCGAAATATATTTCCTCACAAAATTTAGAGCCAATACTTTACTAAGCCAAGGTGTGGAAGTTTGCTAGGGATCATTTTAGTGGAAATAGTCCGGCTAAGGTCATCACAATTACTAAGTTGATGACGTACACTCTTCACATAATGTTGGTCTCAAGTCTCAAAACTTTGACATAGTTTTAGATACGCCATACAAAGTTTCCGGTTCCTTCTTTCGATTCTTCTATATATGCGAAACTCGAGATCGTATGATATTATCTCAATAATTAAAATATTCTTATTATGGCCACTTGAGAAAGCAAGGAAACTCTGTGGTTCCGTTTTAGCCTTATCTTCATGAATGAAATCAGAACTTACGATGTCGAGAATCAAGAATCTAAGAAAATTGAGTTTTATTCTCAATTCGACGAATTTTGGAATGTCAAGCTCGTGGCCAAGAAGATGGATTTGATCATGAAGCAGCCACGTGGTGTCCCAAAAAAATATTAATCTTTAAAGTCATAGTTTTTCATTTTCTTCTTAAAATGATTAAATTTAATGGTGGCCCAATTTTGATCTGAAGAGTCGTTATTCTTATACAATACAAGGTTATCATCATATTCAATCTACGTGATTCACGTACCGACGCATTATGTATATGTAAGATGCCTAATAAGATCTAGTTCCGAAACTTGCCCGTACTGTCCTATAAATGGAATATATGTAACAATGCAACCATTTTCCTTAGATGGCAGAATCTAATTCCTTACACACTTTGTTAGTTTAATGGTTAGAAACGTCATTTTCTATCACGATGGTAAGAAATTAATGATTGATTTACCTCAATTCATAATTTTCTTTAATTGATGATAGATTTGTTATAAGATCCCATATCACAAGTTTACACAATTTGCCAGCTAATAGACAAAAACACCTAAAATATTAATAACAATTAAGATTTTCTTATTAACAGTCGCATCTCATCAGGGGCGGAGCTACATGCATCATAAGGGGGTCAAGTGACCCCAATAGAATTTCTGAAATCATAATTAATATTAAGTAATGTTAAATATTTGTTTGATAAATTGCTTAATTTGACTCTCGTATTTGACCTCATCTCATGAGGACGACTGCACCCATCCCCGTTCAATTTTTTTTGTTTCTTCTTTTTTTTTGTTCAATTTAGCTTAATTATTCTTTTACCTTTATCATGTATTGATTACAATTTACATTGAAAATTATCATTAATTTGTTTCCTTTGGTTTCTTTTTCTGACGATAGTTTTCTCTTTATTGGAATATTTTTTTTATTACTTACCTTTTTTGAAGTTATCCATACTCTTATTTAACATCATATTCTCTTTATTATATTTTTTATAATAGATATGTAAAATAGTAGAATGACATTCTTTGTGAAACAGATGAAATATATAGTAATTATATATAATTTACAAAAAAAGCAGCAAATATAGAAAATCTAATAAATGATTATTTTTAAAGTTATAAAAACAAATAAATAACACATTTATATATGATATTTAGTATTATGGTTTATATGCTTTTTCATATTATGAATCCAATAAAACATATTTCTAACTCCGCCGCTGCATCTCATTGTAAGAATTTCATTTTAAGAAGTCAAACGGATCTATAGAAGGCGATCGTATATACCACTTCGACTAGTTAACTAAATTTAAGGCTTGACATTCCATACAATTAAAAAAATAAAGTAACATAGAGTCCACCTTGATTCAGACTCGTCATTGTTTTTAATTTAAAGCATATGAAATATTCTTTTATCTATAAAATATTTCTTCTTCAGTTTTTATATTATTATGTCTTGGATCATGTTATGCATAAAAAATTATATATTCTATTCTTTTCCTTAAAATAACCATAAAAAATCATCTATTTTTCAGTGCACAGGTGTTCATTTCTTAGATGCATGCCTGCATGTTTAGAAAATTATATAGAAAAAAATGTTTAGAAAATTATATTAATATAAACATGGGAAAGGAGAAATCTAACGGTAGCTGATTTTATTATAAATATAACCACTGTTTACAAAATATGTAACCGCATAATCTATCTTTTCAAAACGTAGATAGACATAGCATTAACTCATACATACATTCTTGCGTATGTTTTTTACTCTCTCTTTTTGTTCACAATAATTAGTTTCTTTAGTACATAGTATTTAATTTGCAAACCCAGTCACTTTAAAGTCAAAGCCATAATGCTCCAGCACGCTTAAGCATTGGAACAAGAGAGCGATTGAGATGGAGACTCATGACTTGATTGGCTCCACCAACGAGCTGCCCTCCTATGAACACCACTGGCACGGTCGGGCTGCACCCGAGCTGAGCCAATGCTTGCTCTATCTCCTTTCCTCTGTTAATCTCGTCGAGCTCATAGATTGTCGGGTTCACGCCGAAGTCTAAGAACAGAGTCTTGATTGAGTGAGACATGCAGCAAGAGTTCTTGCTAAAGATGACTACTGACTTCTCGGAGATCATCTTTTGTAGATTCGCCATTAGTGTTATACTGTGATATGATATTTGGAAAGCGTCTTGCAAAGGAGAAAATAGGTGTGTTTGGTGAAGATGCTAGCAGATGAAAATGGGAAAACTAGAGAACTTATAGAGATATTATGATATCTTTGGCTGAAGATGAGAAGTGATTTTGTGTTTCTGTGTTTGATGAAGTGAAGAGTTTATAAGGGTCCTTTATATATAGCTCTCTAAAGTACGTAACCTTTCATATTACGTAGCCTTTTTCTAAGAGGATCAACTTTAGCACAAAATAATATCTCAAATAAATAATGAAATAAAGAACTTATTTATTAGAAAAAAAAAGAACTTATTTTAAATAATAAAAATTAAGATAGTGGGAGTATCCGAAAGAATATGAGCATATCATCGGTTCACACGTTCTTGACTCTTTGCCTCTTGCAGCTAAAGAATAAAACTAATTTGGTAAAACGTACTGAAAACAAAATCTCTCATAGATGTGAGGAATATTTGATACAGACGAATCATGTCATATCTCTATAGTACGGCCATATATTTTCACTGTCAAAAGAAGAACTTATAAAAAGAAAAGAGTTTTATCTCGGCTAAACTGATCTGACTTTTAAAATTTCAAAATGCCGAAAACTTTTCTTAAGGATCAAATAATTTTGAAAAATGTTAGTTGAATATTGCTAATAGTGTTTACCTGGATTTAATTTTGGCTTGGGATTATGATTTTAATTTGGTTTTAAGGATGTTTAAGTCAATGACGGATACGGCCGTCGCCCCTCGGTAATCTTCGGCTTTTTTGTAGTATACTATATTTTTGAGCTACCCAAAAATTAAATTTATTACAAAATATTTTTCAAAACCAATTTAAATATTCCTGACAATATTTTGTAATCTGATAAAAAATTATTTAATAATATGTGATCTTCCTAACGGTTATTTCTACATAAAATATGGATGTTGAAAAAAATCTACGATAACTAATATGCTTTCAATCGTAGTTTTCATTATCTAATATTCTTTTTATAAGTATTCTGTTGAAAATCCGGTAAAATCAGGTGATAGCTGGTCTTACCCCTTTGGCATAGTTTTAGATACGCCATACAAAGTTGCAAGCTCCTTACCTTCTTCAATATCTGCTCAAACTCGAGAACGTATGATATTATCTCAAGAATTAGAAATATCTTTTTATGACCACTTGGGTAAAAAAATGGCAAACTTTGTGGTTCCGTTTTAGCCTTATCGTCATGCATGAAATCGAATATTGCGATGTCAAAGAATAAAACAAAATAGAGCTTTATTCCCAATTTCCCAATTCGATGAATAAGATTGTTAGAAAGTCAAGCTCGTGCCCAACAAGATGGATTTGACAGTGAAGCAACCACGTATCCTAAAGTAATAGTTTTGTTTTTCTTCTTCAAAATAGTATTAATGGTGGCCCATTTCGATCTCAAGAGTCAGTTATTATTACATCACAATACAAGGTTATCATCATCTTCAGTGAACTATTCACGTACCGACACATATTATGTAATATGCCAAATCACACCTTATTCCGCAACTGGCCCGTACCGTCCTACAGCATGGAATATATGAACGATGATTTTCTTTATATGGCAGAATCAAATTTTACCCACTTTGTTGTTTTAATGGATAGTAATGTCATATTCTATCACAATTTGCACAATCACGGCCACAATTTTCTTAGGTGGGTAGAGATGAATCTATAATTTAATCTACCTCAATTCAAAATTTTCTTTAATTAAAGATAGATCTGCTTAATTCATATCACTAGTTTACGCAAGCTGCAGCAGAAGTTTTACTTGTAATTAGTTAAATAACAATAACTCTTAACATTTAGTGACAATTAATATTTTTTTTTGATAACAGACACAGATTAGTGGTAGATATTTTTATAAAAATTTATACACATCTATAGAGATCATGAATTCTGTGAAATTACTAGTATAAACTATAAACCAATTGAATAATTTAGGCTTAACATTTCAAACCATATAAAATAAAGTATTTATTTCTGTCTTGTTAGCTAAACTGAAATATATCTATGTTTGAAATGTCTTATTAGATTATATATAGGTATTTCTCAATCATTGGATGTTATTTACTATAGTTGGTACAATATTTTCAACGGGCCATAAATTAACAGGTTAAACATCTGGTTATTCCAAATATTTTTTCTAGTAGTACCTTGTCTCTAAAATCGATATCTATATTTGTAGGAATTAAACCAATTAAAAACTATAAGAACGATCTGAATAATTACATAAATTGTAATTACCATAACACGATTAATACTGAAAACAAGAAGAATAAATAATGATATATATGTTGAAAATTTGATTTGTTCTATTTCAAAAATGATATATATTCTGTTCTTTTTCTTTTCTATAACGCGCGCAGACGCATGTTCGTAGATCCATGCATGCATGTATACATTGAAATATATAAATAGAAACATGGAAATGAGAAATCCAACAGTAGCAGATATATTATTATAAAATAAACACACAGTTTACAAAATAGGTAACGGCATAATCTATTCTTTCAAAAGTAAGATAGACAAAGCATTAACTCATACATACATTCTTTTGTATGCTTTTTAGTTCACTTTAATTAGTTTCTTCAGTACATTATAAATTTGTAAGTCCATTTTTTTTTAAAGTTAAAGCCATAATGCTCCAGCGTGCTTAAGCATTGGAACAAGAGAGCGATTGAGATGGAGACTCATGACTTGATTGGCTCCACCAACAAGTTGCCCTCCAATGAACACCACCGGTACAGTCGGGCTGCAGCCGAGCTGAGCCAATGCTTGTTCTATCTCCTTTCCTCTGTTTATCTCGTCGAGCTCATAGATCGTAGGGTTCACGCCAAAGTCTAAGAAGAGAGTCTTGATTGTGTGAGACATGCAACACGAGTTCTTGCTAAAGATCACTACCGACTTCTCAGAGATCAGCTTCTGTAGGTTCTCCATTGGTGTTATAATGTTAAAGAGTGTTTGGAAAGCTATTCAAGGAGGATTCAAATGGGTGGTTTTTTTAACTGAAATAAGAGATTGGGGTGAAATTGGAAATTTAGACAACTTGTAGAGAGCTTGAAGTCTTTGGGTTAAGATAAGAGATGACTTTGAGATTGTGTTTGATGTAGTGAAGGGTCTCTAAGGGTCCTTTATATAGCTTTCTAAGGGACGTAACTTTCAAATTTAATGTAGCCTTTTTTTAAAAGAGAATCAACTTTAGCACATAAGAAATATCTCAAATAAAATAAATAAAAACACATAAAAGGAAAATTAAGATAGTGGGAATAATATCTCAAAGTAAGATAAAAACACATCCTACTTGCCTCTTTGCCTCCTGCAGCTAAAGAATAAAAAAGTGTAACTATTAATAAATTGGGTAAAACGTACGGATAACTAAATCTTAAATGTAAGAAATATTGTGACAAACGAATTGTGTCATGTCTTGATAATAGAGATATATTTATCACATGGACCAATGGTTACTAATTCTAAATTGAAATCTATGAAATTCTTATTGGACTCTTTGGGGAACAGCTCTTCAACTCGTCTTACCATTTCCTTCTCTCGACTTTGTGTTATATTTTCTTCATTATGGACGAAAAAATAAAACATCCGCACAATAAGTCTCTCAATCTATTACAAGCTACAGTGACTACAATATCTGAGAGTTCCTTACTAGGGCTCTACTTCTTATATATCTCATGAATATCAAAGAGAATTTCTTCCAAAATATTATGAATACCATTTTAATGTTTATAGGAAAATGCAAGAAATTATAAAGTCGAAATGGATTTATTACCATCAATATGGAAGTATCCTGATTTAGAGCTTCGTGCAAATGGAAAAGCTCTAGTTCTCATTCTAAAGCAAAAATTATATTTTTTTCCACTACAAACTAAGTTCCCGATGGATACACTTCCACATCCCATTTCATTTAGATAACGTCATAGGCACGCCATCAATGTCATTTTTCATATCTCCAAATAGGCAGAATGTTATAGTGATACTTCACTAGACAAGTCAAGATATTACGAGCAAATCTGTTAGCCAATTCTTACCAGAAAATACTGTCCTAGTGATCATAACTCCGGTAATCATGATCATTGGTTAGTTCATTGGACTAATATATTTTTCATTAGGAAACGACTAGAATTACAAATTTATTTAATTTATAAAATATGAGTTACAAAATCGCATTCGGCTAACCATTACAAAATCACTTTTAAAAATCAATGGTAATTTACTTTTGCAAGGACTCGGAAAGTTACTACAGGCTTCGCGTTTCTTCCGACTACTAGATAAATCTCTAAAACAAAAAGGATAAATGGAGAGGAGAGAGGAATTCTAATTTTACATTTCTCACTAATTCTGGATCATCCCAGCATTCAGCAAGCCTATATATGTTTAGTTATTTTTTTTCAAATTTGTGGTACATTGAGCCTATGCTTAGTTATTTATTTCAAAACTACTTTTAATTTTTGCTAACATTAACTACAAAGGTTTTCGTGTCATATATAGCCTTTGTATTCTTTTTACCTTTTAAAAAAATTTCTAAGTCCATATTTTATATACAAGTTATTTTTGGTAAAACTTTTTCTTAGCAAAAACAAGAGCTATTATATAAATTCTTATAAAATTCCGGCCTTTGACATATCCAACACATGATTAAAGCTGCATCTCCATCCTTTATGAAGACTCGAGATCGCATGGAATATCTCTAGAATAATCTTTTTCCTCTTTATGTGCGTGGTGTTTTACGTGGCCTCTTCACTTTCAAACAAAACGATTTTTTTTTTTATCCTCACCAAATTTCATCATAAATCGATTTGGTAATAAAGCTAAATTTTGTTTGATTCTTGACATCGCAAAGATTCGCTCTTATTCCACGAGGATAAGGCTCAGTGGAACAAAACAATAATCTTTTTTTCTTTTTAACTCGATTTTTCCATGGAATGTGGCCCAACTGTGAACCGGAGGGTCGTTATTCATATACTGTAAATTACAAAGTGATCGTAGTCCGTACATGTCTTAAGTCAAAACACATTGCATCCAATTCCACAACTACGCCATACCATCCTATTAGCCCAATTTTATCAATATTGTTGCATTTGTATATTAATGATTTATTTTTCCTATTATTATAAAATTTCCAGATGTCTTAAACTTTCGTTTGTATGCAACACAAACACAAACGTGGAGCATCATATCTACGAGTGTAGTGTTGGAGTAGCAGTGCTAGTTTCGACAAAAAAATGATTTAGAGAACCACTAGAATTAAAGCTTTTAACAAATTTTCCTGAGCAGAATGAAAGCACAATCTGTATATATATATATATATCCTTTGTATCTGGCTTCATTCATTTGTATCGTGTGCTAGTGTTTGAATTTAGATCCCAAATCCGGCCTCATAAAACGAATTAAGCAAGAAATATACGACTTGTAGTCCACTCTCAACATGAGAATTAGACTTCTCAGGTCTCTACCTTGAATTTTTTTATTCTTCTTCCCAGCTTATACCATAATCTCCAAGATAATTGGTACTTAGCAGCTTAAAATCCCTTGAAACTTGTTCACATACAGGGTGTGCCTGGTGTGAGAGTAAAGGAGAAGAATTGAGAGTAATTTTTCATTCTACTATTATGTAGAAGAAAATTTTCTGCTAGGAAAAGAAATCTTTTGGTAACAAAAATAGCTTTCCACCAATGTGGTGGGGCCAGGGAAATTATTTTTCTTTTCCTTAGCTTACCAGTAAGACCCATAGAGTTTTGGTAAGATGTCAGCTGGCTTATAACCGTATTAATTCTCTGGTTATTATATTCTTGATAAAATGAAAGGTGACATCAATATCTTTAGTCCTATCACAATGAGTTAAGTTTAGATAGTGTTTTTGAACTTTGTGAGTACAGAAAACTTTAACATGATCTCTTGTTTGAAACTCAATTTAGTAAGTAGTCTTTTGTTGTTGCGATGCTATTTCGCTATGCGTTATTACCGTATTGCTCCTGGTTAGTAACATCATGTGCTATCGCAAGCAAAACATATCAACGTACAAGTTGAATAGGAACACGAACACTATTTCTATCGCTCACAAATTACATCACTTTCATAATCAAATCAGGAGTCTAAGATAAAAACCTCATTTGTTAAAATATAATCTTCTCGAATATATAATATTTACTTTCAAGGAAGATTCAGATTCATCCAAAATCAAGACAATGGACGAGAGAGATCAATTTGTATACCTTGTTGCAACACAAGATGGATCCATGAGCATAAATCAAAGATCTAGGGAGAAAACAGCGAGATGTATATACAATTCCTTACGTCAATTTTTTGTTTTGTTTTTGGTAACTTACGTAAATAATATTTCATCTTATTTTAAATTCTTAAATATGTATTGGAGGGCACAAATATACTATGCACTGAATATCTGTACATTTCGTATTACCGCACATACGATGTTTTCTAATGCATGCCTGGATGCATAAATATAAACATATAAAAATGGGATAGGGGAAATCCAACAAAAGGTGATTTTATTATAAAAATTACTCACACGTTACAAAATAGGTATCCTCATAGTCTATCCTTTCAAAACTTAGATAGACAAAACATTCCTACATACATGTATATGTGTTTTTGTTTGTCATCTTTGATTACTTTCATTACATTATTATTATCATGCTACGTTCTTTACGTAAGTATTCGTTTATTTTGAAATCAAAGCCATAATGCTCCAACGCGCTTAAGCATTGGAACGAGAGAGCGATTGAGATGGAGACTCATGACTTGATTGGCTCCACCAACAAGCTGCCCTCCTATGAACACCACTGGCACGGCTGGGCTGCAGCCAAGCTGAGCCAATGCTTGCTCTATCTCCTTTCCTCTGTTGATCTCATCTAGCTCATAGATCGTTGGGTTCACGCCAAATTCTATGAAGAGAGTCTTGACTGTGTGAGACATGCAACACGAGTTTTTGCTAAAGATCACTACTGACTTCTCGGAGATCATCTTCTGTAGCTTATCCATTGGTGTTTTAATGTGAAAGTGTGCTCGAAAAGAGACGCGCGGAGGATGAAAATGGGTATCTTTTGATGAAATGAGAGAACAGTGGTTTTTTTGTTTTTTTTTAAATTGGAAATCTAGAGAACTTGTAAAAGCTTGAAGTCTTTGGGTGAAGATATATAAGAGATGAATTTGAGTTGGTTTTTGATGTAGTGAAGAGTCTCTAAGAGTTCTTTATATATAGCTTCTCTATGGTACGTAAAGCTATATCCTATATTGTCGGTTCAATGTAGCACTTTTCAGAGAATCAACTTTATAACACGAAAATAAAGAACACTTTTAAATAATGAAAATTAAGATAGCGGGATTAGTAAATTCGAAAGAATTTGAGGCTATGGTCGACTAACACGTTCTTGACTCTTTGCCTCTCGCAACGAAAGAATAAAACTAATTCGGTAAAACGTACAGAAAACAAAATCTCTTAGATGTGAGGAATATTTGATACGGACGAATCATGTCATGTGTTATAATACGCCTTATATTTCCAGTCTCACTCAAAAGAGATATATTGTAAACAAAAATACATCTTTCCTCCTATCACATAGATAAATATAATTAATGTGATGTTTTATGAGTGTATTTTTTTTTTTGTCACCAAACATTACGTATATTAATGTGCATTATATATCCTTTAATTTTACCAATATTTCTCGGGTTGTAATTTTCGTTATAATTATTATATAATGAAACTTTGCTTATTAAAAACAAGATCTAATATATAAAAATCTTAAAATCCCGGCCATTGACATATATACACATTACACACGATAAAAATTGCATCTCCTTCCTTTGCGAATACTCGAGATCGTATGGTATCTCCAAAATAATCTTCTTCTTCTTTTTCTTTCTGTGTAGAGTGGTTTACGTGGCCTCTTCACTCACAATCAAGTCACTTTCTTTATTCTCACGAAATTTTCATCATAAATCAACTTGGGAATAAAGGTAAATTGTGTTTGATTCTTGACAATGTAAAGATTCGATCTCATTCCACGAGGATAAGGCTCAATGAAACGAAATTATAATAAACTTTTTTTAACTCGATTTTTCGATATAAAGTGGCCCAACTGTGATTCGGAAAATCGTTATGAAAGTGTGAGTGAGACAAGAATAAAATGTAAAATATAAGTAAAAAACACACGCAATTTATTAACGAGTAAATTGAGGAGGTTCAAACGGGCAGAGCAAGCTATATATGAGGTCTAATCACCTGCCATAGTTAATGAAAGAAAAGAAGAGAAAAAAATGTTGATCTGTGTATTATTCTACCAACGAGAAAAATTCAGGTATTATTCTGGTAAATATTAAATAAATTGGGTTTTTCATGAATTTTTCCCAAAAAAGGTAACAGCGTCGTTCACGCCGGCCGTTACAGTGAAGATGAAAAATCAGAACAAAAAAAAAATCGTGTTTTTTATATCAATTCTAAATTAATATGTGTATTTTTCTGACAACGAAAAATGTTCAGCTAATTTTCTGGCAATATTAAATAAGTCGGGTTTTTTAAAAAAAATTTCCGAAAACAAAGTAAAGAATGAAAAAAGTGTTTTTATTAGAAGTAAGAGATTGAATTACAAAAGAGAGAAGATTGCAAGCTTGTGAATATATAGGAAAAGGTTGCGAAGAATGAAAAAAGTGTTTTCTCTAACTTAGTTTATTTCATAATCTATTTTCAATTATTTTTATTTTATTATTTAACCAATCCAAATTATTTCTACAAAAATTGGAATTTTTTTCCTTCCAACTAAAGTTTATTTTTCTTCAATTTATTTTAATTAATTTACTAAGTTCACTGGAGTTATATGTATATAAGTGTTATAATATTAATTCAAGTTTCATATCAAAATATTAGACAATAGTTGTCATGCATAGCTTTTTAAGAATAAGCCCACAAACATATACGTACGAGTTTATTCTAGAGCGGACAATAACAACCGTAGAGGGGTGTATTCAATCCTATATTGTAAATGATTTGATTTTTAATAAGTTTTTATATGACTTTGATGATTTTAGGGAAGTTGTTATGATTTATTGTAAAATCCTCCTAAATTTTACTTAAAACCATGAGATTTATATTTTTGTATTTTTAACTAAATAAATCCTTTAAAATCTTTTAAAATCATTAAAAATCCAATTTTTAAAATATTTTCAATAACAGTGGATTTAAAAGTAGATGTTCAAATCACTAGTTCAATAAAATTAGATTTCATTAGACTTTTTAAAATCCATGATTGAATAACAAATGATTTGTTATTTTAACACATTAATCACTTAATATGTTTGATTGAATACACCCCGTAGAGTTCATATGGTATTTTAGAGCCCTACAAATGATAACAAAGCCATGTTAAAAAAAAAAAAAAGTGGGTATAGAGAAATGGGTGTACGACTTCCACTTTTGTTGTGTAAACAGTCCTCAATGTGACATTGTGATTAAGGATGCCGATGCCTTGTCTCGAAGTCTTTAACTCTTTTTCGAAGGTTAAGTGGCGAGTTTCGTTGGTGATTACGATGGAATGCCAATATGGTTTTACTGGAATTTGTGGTCCTTAGTTTGAAGGAACGAGTCTAAAGCTTTTTGGGAAGAAGTCCAACAAAATATGGCGTTTACATAGGCTTCCAGGACCAACAAGATGTTACATTGTGTCTTAAGTTAAGACCAAGAGGAAACAATACGTCATTGGGCATTATTGTTGATCAAGCCCCTTGGGTTGTTAATTAGAATTTTTATTTTCCTATTGCAATAAGGGTTTGGGGCTTACATGTAATCCTATATAAAAGAAGAAGTCAACAAGGAGATAAGACAAAGCTCATAAGTTAAAAGCTCAGAGATCTTGTGACTAACCGCTAGGGTCTTTAGGGCTACCCAGCAGAACCACATGATGACGTGCTGCATGATAAGGCTGCATGCTGGCCGAGGAAGAGGACCATGGGAGAGTAGCGTGATGGTTGTGTGAGAGCCACGTGACAGGTCGCAAGGCAATAGAGATAGAAGCCACATGTGATAGGGTCACAAGGCATGCAGGAAGGAGTCTCATAACTTTTTCAGTGAGCATCAACATGTCTCTTAAGGTGGATGTCGCTTGTAGACGTAAAAGGATCTCAAGAAACCTAGTCTAATCTCTTATTTTAATGAGTACACATATGAGCGACCTTAGGATCTTAGGGAGTTTAGAGACACAAGGATGAGAGCTACATGTATTGATGTTATCTCAAAGTGTAACTCAATAATGATAGTGGATTCCAAGATACCATTTCTCCCAAGATGTAGGCCAACCACACCAGCTTCCAAACTCGTTAAGGCCCTCATCGCCTCTTATAGTTTTTTTTCCCCATATTGAATAATGATTCAAACCAAGCGGTGAATCAATATAGGATAATTGGTATTCCTCGAGCGGTTTAGCTAATCGATTAACAAAATTCATACGTAAACAAATTTTAGAAGAGAAAAAAATACAGTTCTTAAACTGCATTTGCACACTTTTTTCTTTGCACATGATGAAATTATTCGTCACTAGCTCATGTAGAAACTGAACTTAATGGTTTTCGAGTGAAGAAGCCATGTGGCAATCACGTGAGAGTCAAGTTTGTTGTAATGCGAGGGCGTAATTTGGTCCTTTAGTTTACAGTGCAACTCTTCTTCTTGGTAGCTTATAAACCGAGAAGAGAGAATCCCTCTTTGCCTAGAGGATCTCGGCAAATTTCTATTTATTAAACTATCTATTTTTACATGTGTACACGATGCTTACGATTAAATTATTTCGAAAAGTGACAAGCTATTGGAACATGTCATGCATTAAGCACATTGTGGCTTAAATTTTGTATTCATAACATATTTAATTTGTACATATTCTGTATAGACCATGTTTTTGAATGCATGCATGAATCTATGTCGTCCTTCAAGTATCAAAACTTTGGAAAGACTTCATAATAGCCGATTGGGTGCCATCAAAATTCCTAGACCGAATACAACTGGTAATTCTAACACAATTCCTATTTAGATACGCCCAAAACTAAGCCGTGACATCCCTAATCCGAATTAAGAGTTAGAGTTTCTTTCGTCGAATACAATATTACATTTTTTGAAATTCACACTTTCTATTCATTCATTTTCTCATATGTATCACATTCATTGATGATTGAACTCCTAAGTTCTTACACTATATTTTTAATCAAACTGAAATGTTAAACATTCCTCTATAAAGTTTGGTTTTATTAATACAAATTAACTTTAACCAAAAAAATGTATTCATTTCCGATACCCGGGCATACACTGTTCTTAAATGCATGTATGTGTTACAAAACATGGAAAAGTAGAAATACAACACTAGGTGATTTTTATAAAGTATGCATACACTTACGTTACAAAATTGGTACCCTCATAATCTATATCATTTCAAAACAAAGATAGAAAAAAACATTCATACGTACTTGTATATGTGTTTTTCTTTGTCATATTTGATTAGTTTCATTACAATATTATTATCAAGCAACGTTCTATACGTAAGTATCCCTTTATATATAATCAAAGCCATAAAGCCCCAACGCGTTTAAGCATTGGAATGAGAGAACGATTGAGATGGAGACTCATGACTTGATTGGCTCCACCAACGAGCTGCCCTCCTATGAACACCACTGGCACAGTTGGGCTGCAGCCAAGCTGTGCCAATGCTTGCTCTATCTCTTTTCCTCTGTTGATCTCGTCTAGCTCATAGATCGTCGGATTCACGCCAAAGTCTAAGAAGAGAGTCTTGATTGTGTGCGACATGCAGCAAGAGTTTTTGCTAAAGATTACTACCGACTTCTCCGAGATCATCTTCTGTAGCTTCTCCATTGTTGTTATAATGTCAAAGTGTGTTCTAAAAGCGACTCGCCGAGGATGAAGTTAGGTTATGTCTTGATTAAAATGTGAGATTAGGGATTCGAAAATGGGAAAACTAGAGGACTGTTCAAAAGATTGTGATATCTTTGGGTGAAGATGAGAAATGACTTGAGTTTATGTGTTTAATCGGTTTGATGTAGAGAAGTGTCTATAAGGGTTCTATATATAGAGAGAGCTTTCTAAGGTACGTTAAGCTATTATACTATGGGTTCGATGTAACACTTTTAACAGAATCAACTTTAAAGCACGAAATAAAGAACACATTTCATGTAATGAAAATAAAGATAAAATTTCAGGCTATGATCGGTTCACACCTTCTTGACTCTTTGCCTCTTGCAGCTAAAGAATAAAACCAATTTGGTAAAACGTACAAAAAACAAAATCTCTTAGCTGTGAAGAATATTTGATACGGACGAATTATGTCATGTCTCGATGGTACGGCAACATAGTTTTCATTGTCAAAAGAGATATCTCTATATCACTTTAAGGGAATTTAGTTAGTTTTGATGCTTAATTGGTATATAGTTTTCATTAAAAAAATAGAAAGTGTAAAAAGTTAATAGATAAATTATAAGCTTACACTAGTTGACAAAAAAATAATAAACAATAAGCTTTAAAAAAAAAAAAAAAGCTTACATTATGTCGGAAAAAAAAGCCTATACCTGTGCAATTTGTTAACTAATGAAGGCTTTGTGAGCCAAAACTAGATCTACATTTGGCATAGGATTCAAAACCTTAATTAAAATGTACCCTTTGACATATACACATGAACATGTTAGAAATAAGCTCTAGTTCTTGAAGACTCGAGATTGTAGGGTACATTTCCAGAATAATCGTTTACCCTTTTTGTGTTTGAGGATTACGTGGGCCCTTGACTTGCCATCAAAACATATTTTTATCAAGAAACTTTTGTCATGAATCGATTTGGGAATAAAGGTAAGTTTTGCATGATTCTTGGCATAGCTAAAGCTCGATTTCATTCCATAACGATAAGGCTCAAATGGAACCACATTTTTTTTCTGGATCAAAAGGTGGCCCAACATTGTTGCGGGGAGTCGTTATTCATATACGAAAAATACAAGGTCATCATATTCATAGCACGTACATCTCTTACGTACAACTGCACAGATCGTATGATCGCATCTAATTCCGTGCCCTCATACCATCCGATCACTTTTTATATATTATATTTGTAATTTATGCATGATTTTTTATAAGAAAAAAAAAACAAAACAAAAATTGGTTATTATTATTTGAAGGTGGATAGGCATAAATTACCAAACTAATTAATATTGTGATTTAACTTTTGAGAACTTTGTTTGTTCACAATTCAAACAATAAAATAAGTAAAGATTTCTTCCATTTGAAATTTCAAATTTGTTTAAATGAAAACCAATTACAATATTTTAAATTTCAAAATTGTAATGCATTGCGCAATCCAGTAAACGAACTGGTCCAGAATTTGAATAGCTCGGGGAGTGGACAAAATGAAGTCCCAGCATACCAAGTCAATGATTTTGCGTATGTCAACTTTAGAAATAGCCATGGGGAGATATGCTTCCAATTGTGGCCGTGAACAATTTATGTGGCTAACAAAACATTATCAACAACTAAACGTCCCTTGATAAATGTAAAGTGGGAGTTGTTAACAACCGGTGGACAACGTTCCTTAAGACGACCCATCAACAATTTGGATTCTACTTTATAGACAGTATTGCAACAAAATATAAGTCTAGATTCCGATAAACTAGCAACACATGGAATCTTAGGAATTAGAGAAAATTATCGTTGAGTTCCACTGTTTTAGGAGACTTCCTGATTTGAAATATTTTTAAGGACTACATCAGTATTTTCTGCACCCATAACACCATCCCTTTAAAACCTCGATGAAGTATTCATCGATGATTTGTTCTAAGGTAGAGAGAAAAAGGCTTTCCTTATATCTTTGCGGGAGAAAAGAGTTTAGCAGTATCATATCTTCACAAGAGGATCTAACAATAGAACTTATACCAGCCAAACAAATTCTTAGAAGGAGAAGAATATGGCATACCTAGAAGGTCTAGGAAGTATTTGCGTATTAATCGCATTTGGGTATCATGTTTCTAGCACTTGTCTAATTACAAGGAAATGGATATAATTTGCTCAACGCCTCACTACTGTTGTTTTGTGGGAAAAAACCAGTTATGCGTGAAATTTTGTTGGAGGAAAGACTTCTCGGCAACAATAAGAGTGTGTCAATTCTCATGAGCTATTCGTTGTGTAACTGCTTACATTGAAATTGGATTCTAAAGAAATTGGACAAGGTTTGAGTATTTATCTCTGCTAACCTTGAAAGGCTTCTTTTGATAATGTATTAATGGGTCTAATGTTAGACAATTTGGACACATGAAAAGTCCGCTTTTCCAAATAGCCATAAGAACGAGGAAACTTAAGATCTAGTGCTTGTTAATTAGCCAGAATCTGATCTAGTTTATTGGCAGTTGGGTTCTCAATTCTCATATTTTTAATTATTTCAAGTGAACGAGTTACTGCGATAAGTACGATATCAAATATATAGAGATGCATTATATCTTAATGCAACCTTGGCTAAAATCCAATGTGAAGGGTTTTCCTTTGTTCCCCAGTCGTGTTGTCAAAGCTTTGACCAATCACTTCATGAGATATATTATTTAGGTAATTAATTTACTATGGAAGCTGGGTCTTTTGCGACGGCATATTTCATTGCGTTTTTTTCTGTCAAATCCAGATTTGAGGAGGCGTTCACAGCTGACTAGATCAGAAACATTTTTTATGACAAGACTATTGTGGTGATGGCAACTTAGGTAGAGGGCAAGGCGACCGCATGGGTCGATGGTGAGACATGAAATTGAGACAAAACGACAATACTTGGTTTTTAGGGGAGGTCTAGTTTTAAGGCTTGGACACGAGTAAAGTACTTGCTAATTTCAAGGTATTTGCGATCTAGCTTGGCTTGTACAATTAATTGAATGAATTTTGGCTTATTACTTTACCTGTCCAAAACAAGCACTTACTCAATGAAGTATCCGTCCAAGATTTGATTATTTGCAAATTACTTGATTCGACTTGTTACTTGTCAAAGTCAAGTATTTGTTACTTGAACCTAAAAGACTTGAAATAAAAAAAAATTATTTCATACATAATATCCAAGGTTGATGAGTTTTGTTGCAAGGGTGAGTTTTCAGTTTTGTCGCAAGGGGAAGTTTGGGCATTTTAGTTTTTATGAGCCAAATCAAAATTATAAAAATTCATAATAATTTAAAATTTATTAATCTATTTTAATAATTTAAACATGAGTATTTTAGTAACAAGTAACTATAAACAAATATCAAGCAACGGAAATCAAATCATTTTTAGCAAGTAACTAATAACGAGGTAAGTAGTATAATTTTATTTTTGGTTTTTTACTTGACTTGGACTTGCAAATAATCTAATTTTCTGATTTGTTATCTAATTTGTCAAGAACAAATACTTGTTTTTTCAAAACAGGTACGAAGTACGAAGGTAAGTAACATATACAAAGCGAGTAACAAATAGTTATGCCTAACCCTAGTAGCTTTTACTATCTCAGGAAAAAAAACACAAGACGGAAAAAGTATTTTCAAACGTCTCCGTGAGAAACACTAAAAAAACGAACGTAAGTTTGCCCTTTTGAGGAAATAAGAAGTCATTTTTTTCCTTTCTCTCCAATTTGTACATTTCTTAATAGCATGTATGTGTATATATAAAATACAAAAACAAACCAAACATATAGACACTAGAAATACAACAATAAGTTATTTTATTATAGAGTATACCCACGCGTTACAATATAGGTGCCCTCACAATCTATCATTTCAAGACTTAGATAGACAAAACATTCATACCTACATGTATATGTTTTTTTTTTGTCATCCTTGATTACATTATTATTACCAAGATACGATCTATAAGTAATAATTTCTTTCTAATTAATCAAATCCATAAAGCCCCAACGCGTTTAAGCATTGGAATGAGAGAACGATTGAGATGGAGACTCATGACTTGATTGGCTCCACCAACGAGCTGCCCTCCTACGAACACTACTGGCACGGTCGGGCTGCACCCGAGCTGAGCCAATGCTTGCTCTATCTCTTTTCCTCTGTTGATCTCGTCTAGCTCATAGATCGTCGGATTCACACCAAGGTCTAAGAAGAGAGTCTTGATTGTGTGCGACATGCAACAAGAATTATTGCTAAAGATCACTACCGACTTCTCGGAGATCATCTTCTGTAGCTTCTCCATTATTGTTATAATGTGAAAGTGTGTTCAAGAATCAGCTCGCTGAGGATGAAAATAGGTTTTGTTTTTATTATAAGATGGAGATTAGGGATAAAAATGGGAAAACTAGAGGACTGTTAAAAAGAATTTGATATCTTTGGTTAAAGAAGAAAAGTGACTTTGAGTATGTATTTGATCGGTTTGATGTACAGAATTGTCTATAAGGGTCCTCTATATATACAGCTTTCTAAGACACGTAAAGCTATCATATTATGACTTCGCTGTAGCTCTTTTTCATAGAATCAACTTTATAGCACGAAATAAAGAACACATTTTAAATAATGAAAATTACGATAGTGGGAGTATCCAAAAGAATCTAACGCTGTGATCGGTTCGCACCTTCTCGACTCTTTGCCTCTTGCAGCTAAAGAATAAAACTAATTCGGTAAAACGTACAAAAAACAAATCTCTTAGCTGCGAAGAGTATTTGATACGGACGAATCATGTCTCTATGGTACGGCCATGTATTTTCATTGTCAAAAGAGTTATATTGTAA
The DNA here is from genome assembly GCA_900406565.1 of Turritis glabra. Lineage (NCBI taxonomy): Eukaryota > Viridiplantae > Streptophyta > Magnoliopsida > Brassicales > Brassicaceae > Turritis > Turritis glabra. Next base: position 2,783,669 of record OVBN01000239.1, read on the forward strand.
CACTCCGGTTTCAGAAAATATGGTAGTGCATGCGGAGGGATTTAAAAAAATTGATTTAGCCACCTATGTCACCAAAAGTGCATTTATTTTTTCGGTCAACTGTTCTGAGAAAACTTCACAGTTAAGCGTGATTGTACTGGAGCAATTTCAGGATGGGTGACCTACCGGAAAGTGATTGTCGGTACCATGCAAATGAGGACAAAACACGGGGAAAGATCACGTGGTGATTTGTAGGATCGGTAAACAAGTCATTAAAACTTCCCAGACGTAGCGTACCGACTGTCAGGCTAAGGGTGTGACGGTCGGGGCGTTACATATATCTTTATCACATTGTGTCAATTTAATTAGTGTTGATGCTGCATACTGCATAATTTTCATTATTTGTTTCTTTTCTTATTAGAAAATTCGGATCTTAACCATCTAAGACAAGCGATAATAATTGTATTGACTAGCATAATTCGATTCGGACATGTGTTATTTGTTGATGCTTTACAAAATTTTCTACTTTGTGAGTCTTTTTAATACATAAATAAACTTTAGTTATGCAAGTTATTTATGTGAAGCTGCTAAACGAGATCTATATTTGACATAGGTTCAAAACCTTAATTAAAACCAACCCATTGACATATACATATGAACAATATAAAGTAGAGCTCTACTTCGTGAAGATTCGAGATCGTAAGGTATATCTCCAGAATAATCTCTTATTTTTGCTGTGTTGAGGATTTCGTGGCTTCTTCACTTACCATCAACCCATTTTTTTATAATTCTCGCCAAAATTACATCATAAATCGATTTCGGAATAAAGTTATCTTATATGATTCTTGACATCGCTAAAATTCGATCTCATTCCATGACGATAAGGCTCAATGGAACCACATTGTTGTGTTTTTATTTTCTTCGGTATATCTTGATCAATGGTGGCCCAACATTGATCCGGAGAGTCGTTATTCGTACATGAATAATTACAAGGTCGTCATATTCATAACCCGTACATGTCTTACATAACATATATCATATGATCGCATCTAATTCCATACCCTCGTACCATCCTATCACTTTTTTTCGAGACATCCTAACAACTTTTATATACTAATACTATATCCGTAATGTGTGCATGTTTAAATAAGAAGAAAATTTATGGGTCAGTCTTAGGATCTCATTAACATCTTCATCTCTATAATAATAGTTCTTATCATAACATATAACATCTTTAGCTCAATAATAGTAAATTTCCACACTATTATCATAGTGATTTAACTTTTTAAAAACTTTGTTTGTTCACAATGCAACCAGTGAAATATGTAAAGACTTACTCCATGTTAAGATTCAAATTTGCTTAAATGAAACACAATCTTTCGAATTGCATAATAGGTTAAACAGGATAAATAAAGAAAAATAGTTTGTTTTCCTTTCTCTTTTTAAAGAAAAAATAGATTTGATTTGGTGATGCATAGAGTATCAAACTTGCTGTATATTCTCTTCTTTTCCTCTCTTCATACCGACTCAACTTCCTTTGTTATATCGGCCGGTTTTCCTACACAACCCAAAAAGATAGCAAGTTTTGAAAGTAATTTATTGTAATGAGATCAAACTAACTAGGAATAGAGAACCAACCAATATCACGCTCTAAATGTTTAATTTAACCTTTCATACCTCTATAACATCAACTTTATCTTCATCCTTTAAAACCGGAATTTCATCATTTTTTGTTTCCACGGTTTCATCATTTTCTGTGGCTGCGGTTTCTTCATTTTCCGTGGTCGGAATTTCTTGAACTTCTAATTCCGTTGCTACTGGAGTTTGTACGTCCGGTTTTGGTTCTTCAACCTCAGTAGATGGAGTTTCGGTATCAACATCACCCTCATTTTGATCCTCTACACTTTTCTCTTCTTCTACCACCGTTTCAATATCATTTTTTTCTGTTAATCAAAAACCAAAGATGAACATTTATGTCAATATTTCTATACAACACGTACACCTTACAAGAAAAGGTTATATAACACGTATATTGGGTGTATAGAGTTTTGAAATTTGCAATTTGTAAAAAAAAAAATTAATCAACTTGAGAATTCCAACGTATAATTGCTTTAAAAATTAATCGACATTAATGATGAAGAAATCGTCACACAATATATAAACATGCATGTAAATTTACCATTTGTTTAAATTATATTTATTGCATACCCTTTTGTTCGTCGACAACCGGCGAAACGCTCTCATTCACGTCGTTAACGGTCTCCTCCGTCACAATGTTCTCCGGCACTATCGCCGCCACCGCCTTCACCGGAGAAGAAGTGGTCGTTGTTTCCTCGTCCTCCGGTTTCTTGTCACCATTCGTCATCTCTCCCAACGTCTTCTCAGCACAATCTCCTACATCTTCCTTTTCCTCCGGCTTCTTGGTATTGTTTTCTACGGAAGTCTCTGGCTGGTCGCTCGAAACTACGGCGGAGATGTCGTTCTTTTTCCGGCACCGGCAGCTTTCTTGTCTTTTAATTGTTTCGTTTTCTTTGCCCTTCACTGATTCAGCTTTGGAAGGTTTTCTGATCTTTGTGGTGTTTCCGGTGACAACATCGTGTTTTGATTTCCCACAACCCATTTATTATATATTTCCACAACTCTCTTTTTATTTGTTTTTTCTTCTTGTCTTAATTGATAAAAATCAGAGGATTGATGGAAAAAAAGTCGAATCTATTGATGGATTTTATTGAAGGAGATTGAAGAAAACGATAAACTAATTCCAGTTGTTTTTTTTGCGTTGTGATTCACTTTTGTTAGCAAAAAAAATGATTTTTTCGTTTTAGTTATTGTTCGGTGTTCCAAACTTAAGGCATACCATTTTTCACAAAATAAAAGATCATTTAGTTCTTGTTTTTTTATTAATAGAATAGAAAAGGTTATGTTTAGTTAGAGAGACACGAGAGGTAACCCTAAACTAAACATATAAAGGAAAAATAGAAATATAATTACATTTTAAAATAAATGAATAACTCTTTAGAACCGAAATTTTTTTTTAATTATTCGTTGTTACTACAAAGAGATTTCAAACTGAAAGTTTCATTATCGTATTGATTTGAAAGAAGAAGATGTATAATTGGTCTAACTTATAACTTAAAAATGGGTAGATCAATGAAAAATGGTAGAATCACATTATACTTAAGTGAAGTTGATGAAGTAAACGAGGAGAATTTGCTTTAAAATAATTAACGAAATTGGATTGGTGAAAAAAAAAAACGTGACGAAAATAAGCCAAGAACAGACCCAAATAAGCTTGATGTTAAGTGCACTTTAACTTACGTTTTTTTTTATTAGTCGGCTAGCAAATTAAACTAACCTGTCAGATAATTTTGAGTTATGTTATCCAAAATATTTCAGTTATTTCGTCAGAATACCAGAATACGATGAAAATTGTGTCCATTTTTTTTCAATTACTTGTAAACCTTTTTTTCCCCTCAAATTTTACGGTTACCATTTAATCTCCTCCATACGAGAGCTGTGGAGGGGCTAATGGCATATCAAAGCGAAGTAACGGGTGAATTAGTCAATTATAAATACATATAGGGATATATTTGCAAATAATGCATTGTTGATGGTCTAAAACATAAACCCTAAATCTTTGATTCCGGCGTCTTCTTAGCCATCGTCCTTCTTTTCTCAATCTCGCGACTCCACACGACTCGACTCAGTTCAATCAACTCATAATTCGTGGAATCACTAATCATGCAATTTCTACAGAACTCTCGTAGAATCGCTAAGATCTTGAAACCCATTATCACCGAGACTAATCTGAGATTCTTCTCCTCTGCTTCTCAAATCTCAAATTCCTTCCAATGGCGGAATCAAACGTCTACTTCTTCCTCTGTATTAATAGGTACTTTCTTTTTGTCATTTCACAATGCCAATTGCGAAATTAACATCCCTAGCTTTAAAAATGGAGACTTTTTTTGTCCTACACAAGATTACTTCACGTGTACAAAGGTTAGAAAATGTAGCTAGTGAAGGTGATGATCATTAAAAATCGGAACTTTATTCACTTTTATGCAAGAAAGGTGATCGCTTTTAGCATATGTAGTGATTCAATTTTAGCCTGTGTCGAGATACGTACTTATCTTTCAATGTCTAGCTTAGGATTAATGTAAGTGTGTAAATGAGATAGCTTTTATGTGGTGGTGTAAATTGACACATGCGTATTGATTTTGTGATCCTGAAGGGATCCTAAAATGGGATATTTTATGTATGTGTGAGCTATTAAGATGATGATGTGTTGCAGGGATTGATAGATGTAGTCACTCGTCGTCTATGAGCTTGTTGATCCCCAGATTGAGCTATTCCTCTGAAGCGGAAAAGCTTGCGGGAAATCCTACAGGTTGCTTATATGTTGCTTTGTTTTCGAATTACATTTTGAGATCAACAAAGCGGTTTCTCATTGCGTTTATTATGTGCAGTAGCTGTTAAGGAATTGCATGATAAATTGCTTAATTCTGTAAATGTCAAGAGATCAATGCCTCCAAATGCTTGGTTGTGGTCGTTGATTGAGAACTGTCAGAATCAGGATGACATTCATCTTCTCTTTGACGTTCTTCAGAATCTTCGGAGATTTGTCAGTACTTTAATCTCCCTTTTTACATGCTTTGTTCTGTTCCAGTTTAGATTTCTTGTAATAATTGTTTTGTTAATGGATTGCTTAAAATCTACTGTTTCTGGATTGCAGAGATTATCTAATCTTCGTATTCATGACAACTTCAATTGCAATCTATGCCAACAAGTTGCTAAGACTTGTGTACGTGTTGGAGCAATTGACTCTGGTAATCACAATTTTGCTATCTGTAGTTTTTATCTTAATCTTAATCGAACAAGCTATTAAATATTCTTTCTATGGCTGTTCCCAGATTTGAGAGTACTAATGCAGTTCTTTGTGATTGCAGGAAAGAAGGCTTTGTGGAAACATAATGTTCACGGTTTGACACCCAGTGTTGCATCTGCACACCATCTATTGGTATTGCATGTCTAAAAGTTTTTCGGTTGTTTCTTCGGTACACATAGACTTTTAAGACGTATTTTGGATTCCATGTAGTCATATGCACTAGAGCACAAAAATTCTGAACTCATGGAAGAAGTAATGAAACTCTTGAAAACGAATGACCTGCCTCTACAACCTGGTACAGCAGATTTAGTTTTCAGGTGTGTAAAATTGTTTTGTTGATCATTCTTTATGGTTGCATTCCATTGCATGTGCTTTCTTATCATGTATTGAACTTTAACTGTATTTTTGCAGGATCTGTCATGATACAGATAAGTGGGATCTACTAGCCAAGTACTCGAAAAAATTCTCCAAAGCTGGAGTTAAGTTGAGGAAGACCACATTTGATGTGTGGATGGAATTTGCTGCCAAGAGAGGTACTTTTGGTTTCTTATCTTATACTTGCATTGATTTATTGTTCTATAGAAGAATTGTCATTTCGAATATTCTTGAGATATGGCTTTGCAAACACTAGATGAAGTTATCAACCTATCATGTCTTTGATGTATCTATATATACATGGACTTACACTTTTGTGAGACCTTTTGGTAATGGAAAAAGAATAAGAATCCATAGAATTTTGATCATTTTCCTCCCCTTTTATATAAACTAGGATCAAAATGGGTTGGGTAGAACAAACTAGTAACGCCTAATTAATGATTTCTTTCTTAGCTCATCTAATACCTGACCACAAATGGGATTTGGGCTAAACGACTGCTAGTAATGCAAGATGCAGACTGTAAAACGGTTTTTCCTACTCTGATGCTATTTGCTGATTATCTCAAACCTGTTTTCAGGGGATACCGAGTCATTATGGAAAGTAGATAAACTGAGATCAGAGACATACACTCAACACACTCTTTCTACTGCTTTTTCTTGTGCAAAGGTTAGTTAACACATCTCTTTCTCGGTCCTCATTGTTATAATCAAATGCCAAATAATAGTTATAAATATTGCTCCTTTCGCAGGGTTTCCTGCTAGAAAGTAAACCTGAAGAAGCTGCTGCCGTCACTCAGGTTATCTGCCAGGTGAGCCCAAAGCCTCCTAGTAATCTCTCTTCTCTTCTGATATTAACCCTTGTTAGTGATAATTATTTAGTTTGAAGATATGTGTGTGACTGACTATGCAGACGTATCCTGATGAGAAAAAGTCATCAGTCTCGACCGAATTCAAGAAACTTGTAAATGAGTGGCCCGTGGACGTTATCAAGCGCCAAACTGAAGAAGATAAGAAGGTTAAAAATTCTCTCTGTTGTTATGCCAAAGCTCCTCCGCTAAAAACTGTACATAATTCTCCATTGTAATGATGAACAGGCTCTAGCTGCTTCATTAAAATCTGTGATTCCTTCCATGGTTAATATGTTGCTAAGCTCGGGTTTGAACGTGAGCGTGGATTTAGATGAGTTACACAAGAACGAAGCCCTTCTCAGCTGAATGATTGATTCATACATTTACATAAGCTCTTTGCGGCCCAACAGGTGTCAAAGTTAATTCTTTCGCACCGAACTTTTTGATGTGATCTTTTGCTTTTCACGGTGACAACAAACTAAGAGAGAAAGGACACATTGCTCTCCAGTTTCTTGCATTCTACGGTAACTCAATTTCTCCTTTAGGAGATTGACGCAAACGACAAGAGTTGTCCTTTTTTTTGGTATGCCTTAAATAATTTACTTTGTGGGATTTTTGTTCTTAGATTTGATTAGTAAAAAAACATTTTCTGTACTAAAAAAAAAAGTTTAGAGTATCTTATTAGAATGAGACAAAAGGGTTCATTGATTACAACTACTTATCTAGTTAAGTATTAATTCTCCATATCTATCCATTACATCGTCGAATAAAAAATTGAATACGTTATGTGATAGTGAGTAAATGAAAATACAAAATAGTTGTCAAAATTGAATAAATCTTCTCACAATAGACAATGAAATTTAAAACATTGAAAACAAATGGACAATTACATAATTGACGATGATGACTTTACATAACACAAACCGACAAGAAACAGAGCAAATCAAGAAAACCTTACTTGCGCTTTCTGGTTAAAAGGGTTTACTTAAAATCAAGGAAGTTTCATAGCATCAAGAACAACAAGAAACATAAACACAACTGAAGCAAGAAGAGTGATAGCAATCGAAACAGCAGCTTGGTTACAGAATTTGCCAAAAACGCCACAAACTTTCTTCCACATCACATGTTTGTTCCCTTGCCTACCCATTAGCCCGATTGCTCCAGAGGCTCCGGTGCCGGAAAAGAGCAGAGCTACCATCACTAAATCTCCTAGCAAAACTGCCATTAACAAGCCTTTGCTTCTTCTGCCTTTGCTGATCATCAGAATCACTATTGAGATGGCTGTGTAACCGCAGGCTATAGCGTTTACAGAAATATTGTACCTACAATATTTGAAATCATATATTGCTTTATTTCTCAATTTTATGCATGTCTAGTGTATATATATTTTGCCATAAAAGAGTAAAAAATATAAGATATATCATTTAGTAATCAATCTATGAATTAATTTGTCTAGTTTTCTTTTTAATTCTGTTTATATATATCCAAAATTAATTCAGACCATGCATTTCTTGTCATGCCAGATAGAACTGTTGTAAATTAAATTCTAAACTAAAATAAGAGCTATGAAAGGTCAGAGAAAGATTGGTTATGGACCAATTTCACTGTTGTATTACAGTGGTTGTTGGACATTTATGATGATAAGATTAATTAAGTGTGAATTTATTGTATACTAGTCGATCTGTCTATAATATATATATTTTTAATGTAAACACAATAACTTATAATTTTAATATAAATTAAAAAAATATACATACATGCAAAAATGAAAAAGCTTTAGCCCCAACTGTTTTGTGTTTGCGTTTGCGTTTGTTTTAACGTTTATATTAATGTGTATATTTTCTAAATAAATTTCACGCTATTAACGTTTTAAATAATGTTCGTTTGGTAGTTATCGACGTAAACAAAACAAAAATTCATTAGAACCTCCTGTTTGATGTTTATGTTGGAATTTTGCATTTTTCTAAAAGGATTTTATAATAAAAAAAAACTGATAAACTTTTACATTTCTGATTCTTATATATATACGTGTAAACGTAACCTCAACCGCAAAAATAGCGTTCGAGACAACCACAATCTACATGTGGAAGCGAGACACAAATGTTTGTGAAAAGGAGGAAGAAAAGAGAGAGGCTTACACAAAAGCAGACAAGTAAGAGGCTTTGGCGGTTGTAGAGACATCAAGAGGAGGTAAGGTGGGAATAAGCTTTATAGGCACAACCTTTGTCTGTCTTGCGACACCAAGTATTATTGCAGCCGCCATTGTCAGGACCAAAGCCAACACTCTCATCGTTAACTCAACTCCTTTTCTCGACCCACTCTCTCTCTTTCCTTTCTCCATCTCCATCCCATTCGTCTTGTTCTTGCCCTCGTGTTCCATTATAGGGATCAAAAAGAAGTGAAGAGGGTCAAAATGAGAAGAAAGAGAGATAGATCAAGAGAGAGAAAAAACAATTATTGGTTTTTTTTTTCTAAGCTTCTCATGCTCTAGATGTGGGTAGAGAGACGTGTATATATATTGGATACGCTTACTTAACCCGCATAATGTGTGGATGGGAATAATGATGTCTACGTGTCTTTGAGTTTATGTGTTGTGGCGCGAGAGAGATTGTCAGATTACGAAAGAAAAACAAAGTATATGGATATGTATGGGAAAATTAAGTGTGAATACATTATGTAGAAAAAAAGTGTGAATACATTTACATCGAAACTTGGGAAAAAGACAAATTTGTGAAGTTTTTGACTCGGTGTGTTCGTTGTACATGTCATATAAGGTAATATTAGTATGCAAAACTGATATATTCAAATAAATTTGAGTTGGGGTATCGTAGTTTTGGAATTTATATGTGAATTCGCACAAAATATATATTTTTGCGATTAGGTCAGATATTTAGATTGATTCCGGAATATTGTTGGGAAATAGTAGCTACTGCTAATTGGAGTAAGTCTTGTACTTTCTAATTTTTTAAGCAAGATATAAATATTTCTAATCAGTATTTGATCTGGTATATATGATCAGATTATGAATAATTTGACTCTGGTACAGATCGGCTTTAAATTCGAAGAATGTTTCCTCTTTAATCTGATCGATGACAAAAAATCATTATATTCCATTAATTACGGGAAAAAAACATGTACTTTTGTGTTTTGTTTTTAGCTTTTGGACATCACCTCTAAAAATGTTAATATCAAAACGAAAAATTGTTACGTATGATCATAGAACATTTAACAATTAAAGAATGATAACATAACCTCCCATATTAGGTAGATGACCAGTTCGTTTAGCAAAGTGATGTTTCTACCCTTAAAAAGAAAAAAACGTTAAAGTTTGGAACATTTAAAATGTCAAAACCTATTTTAGTTTTCTAAAAATCATAATTATATGTTTTAAATTTGAATTTTTTTTTTGCTTTCTCACTCTCGTCAATTACTTTTTTCTCTCTATCTCTTTGGTGTCGATGCTGTCACCGAGTCGAAACTTCGTTATGAGGTACATAACAAAAAAATGACATAAAATATACAAAGTTATTAATATCTTCAATTTGTTATTTTCCCTCCCCCGTCACTCTCCCTCAAATTAAATGGTTATAATCCCAAAGCCTTGGTGAGTACGTATGGGAGTTTTTTTTTTTTTTTTTTTTTAGTTTTAATGTTACGTATGTGAGTTGTTCCGAAGTATGAACATAGGAAGTCACGAGTAAGGCCGATCGAATGTTACCTATAATGTAATGATAATCTATTTCGATGTTTCGTATGCTCATGAAAGACGAGGTCCGTCTAGTGCAATATGTAGTGACGAATAATTGACACGAAATAAACGCTTTAGTTTAGTGTGAGTGATACCGAAGCATGAGAGTATCTGACGATCTTATTTATGCTCGGATTTGAATGTGAGCGTGGATTTATATGAGTTAAAGTGTTAAACAAATATGAAGCATTTAGCTCTTCTCAGGTGAATGAGTGAATCAAACATTTACAGAATATCTTCATAGGTTTGAAAGTTAATTCTTACCAAATTTTTGATATGATATTTCCTTCTCACGGTGGCAACAACGTTGAGGAGGGAAATAACACATTACTGATCAGTTTCTTGCATCATACGCTAACTCATTTCCCCATTAATCATTGACGAGATTGACAGAAAAAAACGAGAAGAATTGTTCTTAATTTTATTTTATTTTTAAAATGAAAAATTTGTGACTCTAAATTGATATAAAGGTTCATTGCTTACAACTATAATATGTCCACACTAGTAGTTAGAATATCTTATCATGTCGTTATATGGTGAGGAAAAGAAATTAGTTTCCGAAATTTGAATAAATGGTCTCACCATAAAAACGATCTGATAAAACATTAGAAGCAATAGACAATTACATGATTTGTTGATAATGATTTTACAACACACGAAAAGACAAAAAACAGAGACAGACACATTAAATTAAGGAAGCTTAATCGCATCAAGTACAACAAGAAACATAAACACAATTCCAGCAAGAAGAGTGAGAGGAAGCGAAGGAGCAGCTCGGTGACAGAATTTTCCAAAAACGCCACAAACTTTCTTCCACATGACATGCTTGTTCCCTTTTAAACCCATTAGCCCAATTGCCCCGGCCGCTCCGGTTCCGGAAAACAGCAAAGCCACCATCACTAGATCTCCTAGCAGAACCGTCAATAACAATCCTTTGCTTCTTCTTCCTTTGCTGATCATCAGAATCGCTATTGAGATCGTTGTGTAACCGCAAGCTATCGCGTTTACTGAAATGTTGTACCTACAACATTTGTAATATACTACATTTGTCATTTCTGAATTTTATGTATCTCTAGTGTATTCTCTCTCTTTTTTTGCCATCAAAGATAAGCATAAAAATATGCATCAGTTTAGTAATTAATCTATGAATTAATCTTTCTTGTTTCTAAATTTATTTAGATACACAGGCTCTACATTTTTGGTCATGCCCAAAATTGGCTATGGCCCAACATTGCTGTTGTGTCACAGTTTTAGTAGTTGGACATTTATGATTAACTACAAAAAATTACTGTAGACTAGTCAAATTTTCTATGATTTGGTATTATATAATGCATTTATGTGTAACATTTATTAATACTCTACGCACCATCAATATAAGAAGGTTAATTATGCAAAATATTAGTTCAGCTTATCAATTGTCTCACGAACCAACCGTAAGAGTCTAATCAATTGTCTCACCGATTCTACGCCTCAATATCAGTTTATCCGTAGTTGTCGTATATTTCAATTACTTAGACGACATATAGAGCTAATGAGAACGTGCACTAAATAACCAAATTTTACATATCTTTTGTTTGCGTTTATATTTATATTAATGTTAAATGGATATATATATATATATATAAGTAAAATTCATTTGTGAATAGTAAAGAAACGTCAAACGCTAACGAGAAATCTTACGTTTACATTAGAAAATTGCATTTTACAAAAATATACTATGATAAAGTTGAACTTCTTTTATATATTTGTTAGAAAGTGAACTTTATAAACCTTGGAAACAATCCAAGCCTACATGCAAGCCACGCGTGTGTGTGTGAAAGGGAGAAAGAAAGAGAGAGAGAGAAAGAGAGACTTACACAAAGGCAGACAAGTAAGAGGCTTTGGCGGTTGTAGTGATATCAAGAGGAGGTAAAGTTGGAATAAGCTTAATAGACAGGACCTTTGTCTGCTTTGCCACACCAAGAACTGTTGCAGCCACCATTGTTAGGACCAAAGCCAACACTCTCATAGTTAACTCAACTCCTTTTCTCGACCCACTCTCCTTCTTTCCTTTCTCCATCTCCATCCCATTCATATTGTTCTTGCCTTCGAATTCCATTTAGGGATCAAAAAGAAGTGAAGAGGATCAAAATGAGAAGATAAAGAGTAGGAAATAACAAATATTGATCTTTTTCTAAGCTTCTCATGTTCTCGATGTGAGAAGAGACGTGTCTATATATATACTGAATTCGCTAACTCAGTTATAAAACCAAAACGAGTACGCTCACTTAATGATGACTACGTGGCTTTGAGTTTATGTGGCGCGACCGCGCGAGAGAGAGTTTAGCTTACGAAAGAAAAAAAGCCTATTGTGGATATATACGGGATAGCGAAGTGTGAATACATTTTCATTGAAAGTTGTGAAAAAAATAGATTTGTTAAGTTTTTGACTTGGGGGATGTTCGTGTAGGTATCAATTAGGGTAACATTGGTCTGTTAAACCAAAAAAAAACATTGGTCTGTCAAACTAATGTTCGAATTACATCCGAATAAATTTGAGCTAGGTTTCATAGTTTGGATATGTAAAACACTGACACAACATATATTTGTTTCCGATTATGTTATAGTATTTCGAGTATTCTGAAATAGTTAGTTTTGGATTTTTTTTTGAGTAATTTAAATTATATATATATATATACACACAATTAATTTGAATAAATATTTAGTATAATTGCCGTTTTGATATTTTTATGTAAATTAAGAAATAAATTAGCTATTTTTTATATTCTTACAAAAATTAATTTTCCGGAATTTTTTTTAATATTATATTATTTACTAAAATTAAGGAAGGATAATTAGATATTTGTATATCATAATTTACAACTAAATTATATAAAAAAAATACTTATGTTAAGAAATCAGTTTAAAACAACCTTTGTACTAAAAAGAAGAATAGTCTCTAAATTTTCGAGCAATATAAAGATTTTTGTATTTTGTGTCGATAGATGTGATATTAAAGGATCTAAATAGATATTTTGGATTGTCCACATCTTTATTGTCTTTTTTGAGTGATTTGAGTCGAATAAAAAATTAGTTTTAAATTTGGCAAGTGTCTATTAAAATAGCATACTAAGAAAGAATTTGTGTTATGCACGCATAAATTAAATCTTATGTTTTTTAATTTTATGAATTTTTTTATTTATAATAAAATTAAGTATTTTATTAATTTATTAAGAATTTTTATTACGTCTAAAACACACATAGTAATTGTGTTTGGTCGTATAATATGCTTTAAATACAACTTAGAAATTAGTCTGAATTATTGTGTTTAGTTTTATAATATGCTTTAAACACAACTCAAAAATCAAAATGAATTATATTTCCAAGTCTCTAAGTCGAATTGATCTGATTATGGATCAATGGTTTATTATTTTTTATTAAAAATTATATAAATATGTAGTCTAATCCTATATATAATTGGATTTAGTTTAAACAAATGGCTAGATTAAGCTATATTGTCATATATATACATATATATATATATATTAAATAAAATAGAAGAAAAGTAAAATCTAGATTGCATGGAATGAGAAATTATACATAATTTTTTTATAAATCTGTTTTAAAAAATTGGTATATGTTGAATGCATTAATTATAGATATAATAAAACATTGAACATCACATCATACTAAAAATTAAGAACAACATTAAACTAATTTATGAATTTTAAATAATTTAATTAAAAATAAGGATCATATTGTTCAAATAAAAAAAATTAGATTATTATTTTATTCATATTTTTCTCAACTCATCAAACAAAATTATCTCAAACTCTCTATTGTGGAGAGAAATACTTTCAAACTTCTGTAGAAATTAATCTCTTACAATTAATCCATATTTTGGAGCACCTAATCAATCAGTTGAGGATCTCACATATGATCTAAAACCATCTTTGTAAACAAGATTTATTTATAGATATAATTAAAAAAAACTAGTATTCACAAATGTTAAATTACTGAATTTGGTTTAGAAAAAAATTAATTAGAAAAAATATCAAAAATAAACACCACATCTTAAGACTATTTTGCAAATTTCTATCACGTTTCAATATTTTTTTTTTTTTTTTAATGCCACAGAAATGAATTCCAAAAGCTTCAGAAAATTCCTATCTCGATTACGAAATGGAGAGCACACTCGACGAATTCTAGTCTACTTAGATACAAAAAAAAAAAAAAGATTGGTAGTTTGACATCATTGAAGGTCATAACTCATAAATACTTAATGCAACAATGGCAGTTGGCAAGTGTGGACACTGACAGCTAATACTCAATTTAAGAGAGAAATAATTTACGGCAGTCATCATACACCATACGATTATGTATATACGAACTCGAATACGTGTCTATTACAGACGGAGATAAGTACTAACTTATACAAGAATTGTACTAATAATATTTATATCGCATTATTACAAAACTTACGTTGCAATAAGAGTGTAATTGTTGCATAAAACAGTTGTGGTGTAAGGAATTTTACGAGTTATTTACTTTTGTTCATAAAGTTGAAAATTTCTTAGATGTAAACTATGTATAAACGAGAAAAAGAACATATATACAATTTAACGAGATTCAGCAAAACTTGTCTACATCTTCACACATCCATTAAAAATTGTTTAGACAATCTTACAACGAAGCATTAATCCATTAAGCTTAACTAAAATTACTCAGACACATAACATCTTTTAGTTTGACATTAACCAATCTATAATATCACTTAACAAGACACACGCTTTTCTAACTCAGATCTGAAAACCGAAAAACTTTTTTAAAAGTTAATTAATTCCTTCTTTGCTCTAAAAACACAAATTAGGAACCATGCACGTTTTACCATGCAAACGCATGGTCGACCAAACAGACTTCTGCTCGCCACAGCAAAATCGAACGATCGAGCTATATTCTCTCTTCGCTAAAGCAATTCGACTAACCCTAGTAGAGATCTTAAACCTTGTATTTATATTGACCAGATAAATGAATTCATATATTCTTTCTTTTTTCTTTTTTAATTATACTTTCCCCCAGACAGGGCATCGTTTAGAAGGTTACAATAAAACCATAAAGAAATGAACTCATATATTCTCCTAAAACACAAATAAAGAAAGGCTTGCACTTATCTTTTTTTCTACTAAATTTTTTTTTTTTCTTGGTATTTGTTTTAAGTTTTACTTACCACGTTAGCTTTAACTCTAACAACGTTTCTTGTATAGTCCTCTTTAAATCCGTGTCTTCATGCACTAACTTATTGTTCTACGGCACCATTCCTTCAGCAGTTCTGCACCAACTCAGATTGCTTTCAAATTAATTTGACTTATTATTTTATTTTTTTAATCTAAACTTCAGTTTTAATAAATTACAGTCTTACCAGTACATAACAATTTTCACGGGGATATGTTTAGAATCAACCCATAACTAAAACTTAGGTTTGAGACTATCTATTAATCTATAAACTGACTAATCATTTCATTTTCATCTTTTAAGAGAATTTTCAAACGTTATCGTTCTAAGTAATTCAATAATCAAATAAAAATATTTTACGAGGAAAAAAAAACTAAAAGTGTAATATTCTAATGCATCATTACAATTTAGAATATAAATTTCATGTCCGTAGAGATGCGACTACCGTATCAATTTGGTTTTAGGATATGAAGATCATCTGAAAAGAAAATTGGAAGTCAAATGCCTATTACTAGATTTGTGACTTTTTGTCAAGTTCCACCGAAGAATTCGGATTTTACTTCTTATGCTCAAATAAATATATGTTTAATCAAAAGTTCTCATACAGTTCTCATACAGTTGCCAAGGCCGTTAGTAGCTGCATATAAGCCACACTGGTTATTTTGAAATTTGATGTTCACATTGTGTGAATTGGGAATTAATGAAACCCTTGGTTTTATCCAGGGTACTTTTTAAATTTATTTAACAAATGTGAATAAGTCTTACCAAAAAGAAACTATGACTATTTTTAACAAAAAAAAAAAAACTTGGTGTAGCTTAAGAGTTTTCTTGGCCCAATAAAAGGTTAAAGTGGAATTTAAATACTAAATTAGTATTACTAATACAATTGATCAAAAAGTTAAGGACTTCTTCCATATCAAGAAATTTCTTAATCGCAAGCCTTTTTCAACTTTGGGTAAGGAAACCTTTCCAAGAGACATTTGCCCCTCAAACTTAAACTTCTCCTGCCAAAGGAAGTGATAGAGTTTCTTTATTGTCTTTACGCAATCTTTTGGTAAAACAAAAGCTATGACTTAGAAATTGTCCGTGTTTTAATAACCGGAAAATTATATTTTTTCCATACACTCAATTAGCAAAATGATTTAAAATTTCACAAGTACTTCTTTACACAAATAATCATACTAATAGAAAAAAAACTGATTTAAAATGTATCTAGTGATTGAAGATTTACTATATAGATCAAATTCTGGATTCCAATTTGCTTTAAAGAAAAAAAAATCAATAATAGAAAATGAGTTCTAGTTTTGGTAACAGAGAAAAAAAAATTAATATGCCTTGTATCCAACCTAAATCAATTATGGATTAAGGACTAAATATTCAAAAATAAACTGAAAAAATAAAATAAAATATGCTATACTCATTAATTACCACCATAAAAAAAAAAGGAAAAAAAAGTGGCTTAGGTCCTTTCCAAAAAATGAAAAGCTATGCTCTCCTAGATTGAGTCCATTTGGAAAGAGGTTAACTAAAATATGTAAACTTAAATAATTTTAACATGATTTATGCAATTTTCTTTTTGAGCTGGCGGTCAAGAACCAAACGAACCTATGCACATTTTGAAGGTAGTTTGTAAGAATGTTCTTCGCTATGCGAATTTGTGTTCTCTTCCAAACTAATGCATCCGATCATATAATCTCAAGAACCAAAAAAAGTTGTATTGTTAGAAAAACGAAAAAGTTGTATTTTTAATTTGTATTTGGTGGTGATATATAGACTACAGTATAGTCGTACAAATACATCTTAAATGTAACAAACACCCATATGATTTGCCATCATCACACTTTTAGTGTAATAAATTAGTAGAACTCATATTTTTATTTTGAATTATTGTTTCTCCTATTAATTGATTGAGACAGACGTATAACGGTATATATAGGCCGTATAAAGTCTTATAATGGCTTGGGACAGGTAGTCATGATACAACGAGATCGTGTACTCGTTTTCATCATCACATCTTTAATTATTTTCTGGGAATTTCAATTCAGAGTCAATCTTTTGAATTACCAGATCTGTTCACAAGAAACTATTTCGTTTTCGTTATTTTTATGAGTTTTGTTTGTTGGTTTTTTTATTTTTATGAGTTGTCAAAACTGTTCCAAACTAATGGGATACCTTAGGTCGTTGGGTAACCCATATAATATCTAATAAAGTCACATATCATTACCATTATAATATCTCTGATTCTGAATTTGACTATTAGATGTTCCTTCCACGCAATCATAAGCTAAAATGTTATCAGGATCTTGTTATGGGTATGTATGATAGCCCAGTCATGCACAGCTCACATCTGGACTCAAAGATGCGTACATAATTAGTTTAATCGTTTTGGATAATCTTAAATTATGGGTTCTCTACAGGCTACGCTAATAAACAAAGATATTAAAAACAATTGTGACGACACAGATACCAGCTGTCAACGGTCAATGGCCAACAAATCATTTTTAGTTTTTAACTATAACCACTAAAAATTATTAGTCACCATTATTTTTGAACCGTTACCTCTTACTCTATATACTACAATCTTTTACCCTCTTCAACCATAATGTCTAGCCACAACTCCATCATTCGGATCGATAAAACGACTGGTCATTGTAAAACGAATCATCAACTCAAAAGATAAATAACATTCAAAGATTCACTAGAAACATCGGGTTACAAATAAACTAATCACAAAATCATACAAAATCAAAGAAAATAATACAACACTAATGGAAATAACACACAAAAGTCAACTTCCAGATACCAAAGAAACAAGAACGAGATCAATATGAATTGACTTAAACATAAACAAAGAAACAAAGAGAGTGAATCAACGGATTCTCTTGTAGAGGGAGAGGACAGAGATGATGGAGAGGAGGAGGAGGAGGATCGAAGCTACCAATGAGACGGCTAGTGCGCCTCCAACATGACGGCAAAACTTGTCGTAGATATGGCAGATTTTGGCCCATCTCACTTCTTTGTTTCCCTTTAGACCAAGGTAAGCTACTCCACCTCCGGCTCCGGTCGCTGAGGCCACTATCCCCACCATCACCTGCGAAGTAATGGAACACAACATTTAGTTTATAACTTGAGAAATATACCATAAATGATTTTAGTCTATAATACGAAATCTCTACACTGAAATTAATTGAGATGCTTTAGTTCGTTTTATATATTTTTTTCTTTGTGTTTATATAATACTAATAAAACATTAACCTGAAATATTCCAAGTTAATCTATATATTTTTGATTGGCACCGGTGTCCGGATCTAAATCGACTAATCCAGAAATGAATTGGTCATTGGTAGGAATTTCTAACAAGTCTACATCGGTTGAAAGCATATATATAAGCTGAAGCCTAAAAGTTTAAGTTGGCACAGGCGCATTGATTTAGTTTCAAACATAATCAAACCGAAACCTTTGGAAATTTACGCCTTATGGCTCGGATCCTCAGCCACTACCCAATACCACACACGGATTTCCAACTTAAATTTTTGTTTGGTTTTAACTATATTTTTACTAATACTAGGAAATAATGCCGATTTGATTTCTACATGGTTTTTAAATTCGTTTTTACGGTTAAATATTGTAAGAGATAATTAATTACCGCATCCATAATGGCAAGATTGAGCAAGAGAATCGCAGAGTAAGAGGAAGCCTTCTTGAAAGCAGATACGGTGGCCAGTGTAGATAGAATACTGTAAAAGCAAGCCACCGATAGTGCCACCACAAAGTATCTACATATTAACAAACCAAAACAAAAAAAAGATTCAGTTGTTAAATACTCAATAAATAAATAAACAAGTATACAATTTTAAAATCTTATAGAAGATGCTTTTATCATCACCATTGAACATTTAATATAATTTTGAGTCTTATTCTTTAATTAGCTTTCGCCAACTTACTTTTGACTTTCCAAAATCTTTGTTTCCGAAATCCCAACTACTCCCACACACACAAAAAAAAAAAAAAAAAAAATCTAGCTAAGCCATTCAATATCGGCCAGTTGCATGTAGATTATTTGTCTTATGCTTAAACATTTAGGTAATACTACATCTTTTTCCATATATATGACAAAACCTTCTTCGTTTCTCAATATTATATATTTCCGTGTGTTACAGAGAAAAAAAAAACCCACCAGACTTTTAATGGTCCATGTATATTACCCATCATCGTATTACAATATCCGAATTTGACATGACTTATTTCTAGTTGAAATTAAAATATGGTCTACTAATTAAGAGCCGTGCTAGAAAAAAAACAATGTGTATTCTAAATTAATTGTTGGTCCTTGCCAAGTTACAACGTTACCTCAAAAGTACAATAAACCATTATTCCGAATGAAATATACTTACTTAGACTATGATATATACAAATCACATATGAACTCCGGCCCTTAGTCACATTTACTATGAGATAATGAATCAATTTCGACGAAAATACTAGAATATATAGAGTAGATTAGTTAATGAATTATTAGAATGAACTTACATAAGAGCCGGTGAGTTGGTGAACGTTGCACTAGGAATACGAATTGGAGTTCCAGGGATGAATATATTCTTGGTCTGTTTACTTGTAACCATTACCACTATCGATGTCAAAGTGGCTGCAAACAGAACTATTCTTAGCACAACTTGAGTCATCCAACAACTCTTCGTCGTTGTGCTGCTTCCTGGCACGGTCGATTTCTCGGTGTCCAACGTCGATTTGGTTTCATCAGAACCCATACCTTAATCTTGAATTGTTAGGAAAGGTGATATGAATTTTGTGTTATGGGGAGGTGGTGAAATTTTTTGTACGTTGAGAGGGGGTTTTATATTGTGGGTTTGTGTGTGTTTGAAAGAAGAAAACATAATTGAGTTGTTATTGCTATAATAATGTTTATTATTATTATAATATAAGGTCGTGGGACTAATATGGTGGGTGTTTCGGACACGCTAGAGATATTTGAAAATCCAAAGAGTCAATATGTTCATATATATCCGTAAGAATCTCATCTTCTGGCACGCTCATCTTTATTGGTCTTAATTATGGTAGTTAATGTGAAACTACGCTAAAATATCGTGTGTGTGTGTGTAAGTGCATGTTGCCGATATCAGACAAAATAAAAAAGGGACGGTCGTAACGTTTATACGTATACGATAGACCGGAGTTGACACTTTAAAATTATTTCCTTCCTTTATTATGAGATATATCATTAATTATATGCCATTTCATAAATCGTCTAATATTTTTACAACAGAACAAAAAAAGGGTTACATGCACATATTTATTAATTTGTACTATTAAGTATCCACAAGTAGATATAATTTCGTATATTTAGGGCTTTTTCAATTGCTTGTGGATATTTTTGTATTACAGTCTTAGGATATATATTAAGGTAAGGATAAAACAAAATTAAATGGATACGTAAGCTAGCTTTACAATATAAAATAAATACATTTCTCAGCTCTCTCTTCCATATATTTCGATACTTCTGCATTTTCAACCCAATTAAACGATATAAAGAAACTAATTTGACCTTGAACTCCCGAGGTAGTGCGTTATTCATTGTAATAATTGATAAAGATAATTATGATGCCATAATGTAAAGGATAAACAATGGAGTCATAGCTTAGGGTATCGATCGATAGTTTTGACAGCTGGCGCTAATTATACGTTTAGTATTTGATGTTAAAAAAGCAACAATTTTGAATAAAACTAGTATAAAATTTAAGAAGCAATCTCGTGTTCTTCAAATTGTGTGTGTTTACTGTAATGACCGTATGAGGATAATGACCACGGCTTCCTAAACAATTCCATCATCACATCTTTGTCTTTACTTGATTCGCGGATTAACGTTAAAAGGGTATATTGGTGTTCATATATATATACGGATTAATAATTATATGATGCGTTGTGAACGTATCTTATGTAACTTAAAAACAAAAATTGTCTTTTTGGTAATAATATATATGGAAAAAAAAATTCAATACAACCTCGAAGTTTGATTTTGCCATTTTCACAACCAAAGTCCAAAGCTATATATGAACTCAGTAAAAAAGGGTTTATAGTCTAGGCTAACAAAACACCAAAAATTACTCTGAGCAGCTAATGAATACAAATTGGTAAAAATAAAAATAAAAATATTAAAACAAGTATTATATATACTACCAAAATTAAACTGGAAATGTTTTATGGAAGGCCTTTGATTCGAACAGACTATATTTTTAATGCTTTATTTTCAATGTAAGAAAATTTATAAATAAATTCATGTATGAATTTAATTAGTTGGTACAAACAAACAAAAAATTTCATGTATGAATATCACACACACATATATCCTTGGATCTCTCGGTCTCAAGTAATGTTGATGATTCGTACATATATCAGATTATAGGTCGTAATCGATTTTCAAATAAAGATAAGCGAGCCTTCAATAATTGAGGAACACTTTTATGCATGACAAAAAATGACAACTAAAGATACGTGACCAATGTAAAAAGGAAAATAGATACGTATGACTATTATTACTTGCTTTAAAATTAGGGGAAAATGTAAGTTCACAAAAAAATATTAAATTAAATAAGGCAGCTAGCTGTCCTGAACAAACGAAGATCCTTGTTTGAAAACTGAAAGTGTATATGATAAGGCAATGATCACGACAGCGATGATGATTGATTATCTTGAACTAATCTTGTCAAAGTTTTTGTCCTCCAAAAAATCAAGGAGATTTGTTTTTTTCTTTACATACACGTATTTATTATATACAATTATCAATATGTATATTAATGCATATTTATACTTTTATACCGGTCAATCTTTAAAGACAAATCATATTGCAAGTTGCAACATCTGAAAGCAACAGCCGCATAATAAAAATAGCGTCTAGCTTCTTGTAAAGTATCTTAAAATGATACAACTCTTTATGAACAAGTATTATCTCAATTGTCATTTCAAAATTTTTGTTTTTAATCAAAACTAGCATTTGTTCAAACAAAAGAAAAGTCTTTAGATTTATCGATTAGTATTAAAGACATACTCCAAAATACCACCACAACAAAAAAAAAAAATAGTTCCGACCATTAATACTTTATAACTTTTTTTAAATACAATAAAATGTATATGTTTAAAAGGTTCATTAAATTTTAGTAAGGGTTACCTTAATCATTTAGGGGCCGGGGGCCCTATCCTAAAATTTATTAACTGTTCATAAATCTAAATTTTGTGTTGTTTTCTAAAAATTTGTTGATAGTACCTTCAGAATACATAAAATATGGTATTTTTTATATTTGCCTTCAATATTAAGGTGTACAATAAATAAATGAAATATAGTATAAATAAATTTCACTTATAAAATACAAAAAATTGTTATACCTCATGATTTTATTTTTCTGGTACTAATTGTGATCTTTGATTCTAGAAATATCATATTTTAGTTTATCCCAAAAATTGTGTGTGGTTGAAATACAGAACCTAATAAGATGACAAATATTGTAGCAGTAGTAAATATATCATGATCATTTAAGTTTTCTCAAACAAAATAGAACAACCATATACAAAAATTTATACCGTGATGTTGCTAAATGTTCCAATAAGTGTCTTCTAACTTCTAAGTTCTAACTAAAATCCCTAAGATTAAAGAAAAATCAAATCTGTACTAATAACAAAAAGAGTGTTTTAAATTTCGGTGAAGGATGCATCGTCTTAATCAGCATCACCATCTCTAAAGTCGTTATCATCATCTCCACCGTAATTTGCAACTGGAGAAGCTTTGTCTATAAGGAATCTCAACGTCCTTCTCCATCAATTTCATTGTTTCTAGATTCTCCTCGCTGAAGAAATAGTTTTTGATACTTACCAACAATAAAATTGATTCGCACCAACCACAGACTTGTAACCACCGGATGCTGAAGTCAAGTTCTGTGCTAGCTAATTGTATCGCAGTAATTATTTTGGTAATTTATTTATAAGTAAAATCTGTTTATCAATTTGTTCTTCCCATTTACCACAGACCTTTAACATTTTTTTGGTAATTAATTAACAAGTAAAATCTGTTTATCAGTTCAATGTGTTTAACTATAAAAACTTTGGAAGAGAAAACAAATTGTGCACTAATTAAAAAGAGCTTAACCATGACCACGAGTATCCATCCCATCCCATATTATAGAGGATCTTTTAAGATAAGAATCCAACACAAACTTAAGTCAGAAGAGAGAGAGAGTTTTAAAAAGATAGTCATTAAAAAAGGAGATTGAGAAGCATTTATTTCCCTGTGGATCCACAAGCGTTTGTCACACGGACAGTGTTAGGGTATCTCCTGCTCCAACATTGTAATGTGCAAGAGACTTGTCGTTGTCCTTTAAAACCCCGGCTTTCCCACTAATTAGCTTGTGTGTGTGTGCTGGAATTTGGATCTCCCCAGCTATTTTCTCCTTCAAACTTGCCACGCTTTCCGATAACGACTGCACTGTGATCTCAATGACTTGCCCACCATCAGCGTTGGGAACAGAAACCCTGATTGTAGACGAGCCCTGAGAAGATGTAAAAATAACTGGTAATGGTTAGATACAACTCTCAGAGGAAAAGCATGCAGAGAAAGGACTCTAAGAAGAGAACACTACCGGATGTTGAGCAAGAAACTGGTCTTCTGGAACAAGGGCTGACTCGTCAAACTTTTGTCGCTTTGGATCTGGTTCCTCAAGTGGTGGTGGAGACTGCTTTTGCGGCTGTGGCAACTCTCGATTCTGGTACTTGTTAGCAAAATCTTTGGTCACAGAAGCATGCCAGTCAATCATAGCCCTCTCTCCTCCCCTAATCCAATTGTAGTGCTGGACAGGATCCCATTGAAGACGTTGGAGAAAAGCATCAAGAATGGTTTCCAGATAAGCGGCACTATCTCTCAGTTCTTGTTTCAAATTAGTGGGGGGCGGCTTTAACACTTTGGAATACGCAACAACAAACTCAGTGAAACGTTTGAACCTGCTATCAGTAGAATTCATAAACCCAAGCTGAGGAATGGCTCTTTCTGCCAAACCCAACCAAAAGCCACTCCCATACCAGGCCACAAAGTGGGCTGTGAGCTTAAAAGTATCAAACTCCCTGAGGGTCATCCCTGGAGGAATATTAAACAGTTGAAAATTAGGGAGAAGTATGAACTGAGGAGGCTGAATAGTGGGTTGTGCTGCAGCATCGACTTCATCATCAGAATCAGTAGTACTAGCATCATCATCATCCTCTTGAGAAGAACGGTATTCAGCAAGCTTATGCTGGTAAAATGCGTGAAAAGGATCTGATCTTGTCATAAAGTTGTATCTTGCATTATTTGCATTAAAGTCCTTGATCATCTTCTCCTCCTTCAAACCATATTTGGAAACGTAAATTGCCGTTCTCTCGATAAGAGTTTTGATACTACCTGGAGGTGGCTCAATGATTTCGGTAGTGCTCCTCACGTTATCAGAATCAGTACTGTGAGCTCCGTTTCTGTATTCCATAAGCTTTTGCTGGTAAATACCGTGATTCGGATCTGAGCTCCTCAAAAAGGTGAATCTTGGAAACGTGTACAAGAGCTCCTTCTCATACTCAACTCCGTTTTCGAATATGAATTCTGCTGCTCTGTCGATGTTAGTTGCCATATCTTGCGACATTTTTTCTACAACCACAAAGCAATCAAACCATCAGATTCTTCGAATGTTCAAGTTTTGGTTTCATAATATCTATCAAATCTACCGATTACGTTGATTAAAGCTGCGGGGAAAGAAAAAAAGAAACCATGATTGTTTGTTTCGGCGGAAATACCCAACGCGAAGGACTAGTTAGGGTTTTTTTGGGAGAGAGAGAGAGATAAGAAACACACCTGCGAGAACCGCCGTGACGTCGAGAAAAAAGCGGAGAACGAACGACTTGGAGAAATCGATCGAAAGATGAAGTGATGAACCGTCGTTGACAGTACAAACAAGTTCCCAAATGTGCTCGTTGCTAATGGGCCTTTATTTTTGGGCCTTTATTTTTGGGACTTTGTTTTGTTTATGATTGAATCAACCAACCGCTCTATTCACGTCACTAAACTAAATTAACAAATATCAAAAATCATGTAAAATACCTAATAAGAAGAGCCACATTTATTGACAACACAAAAACAAGTTTTTTTCTTTTTTTGAAAACTTCACAAAAACAAGTTTAATGACAATATTTCTACCAAATAACAACATTCTAGTTTCAAACCAACCGAGTGTGTCTCGCACAAAAAAAGTGTCTGTAAGACAGAAACTTATGAAGATATATTCGAATCATCAACCTTTGAACAAGCTTCACGATACCATCTTTGATGTCCAATGAAGTACGGCCTTGTGTGCTTCTTGCACCTGGGCGACATTATGTGCCTTTGGAATTCCAAAGATCAGTTCGGCAACCGACACACCAAGATCGATACTAATCATCATGACTTCTCGTAGCCTTGCAGTCCATTCATTTGCTGCCACTTCGGGTGGAGGAATACTGACTAAGAAAGCAGCCATTCGCGTTTCGAGAAGAGCATGCTCGTTTGCAAGAACAGACTCTACAATGGGGTTGAAGACAGCATGGACACGAAACCAACGGTTGAAATGAACAATTTCCCGCATCTGCAACAATCCATAAACAGTTTAAGAAATAGATGCGGATGCATAAACAGGTTAATATATAAAGAGGTTCATATACAAGTTCATCAACTTGTTTGAAAAGACAAATTAGAAAGCTAAGTTACATATTATACCTGATTAAAAGGAAGAATGAGGCGTTTGTGGAAACGCTGATGAGACTCGTGAGAAAATTCTTCATGATGAGTTTGAAGCATGTTCAACAAATCAAGTATCTAAAAAAAAGATGCAGAAAAGTTGTAAGAAATTGGATTCAAGTTATATAATACAAATCAAATAAGAAATTGTAAGTATATCAAGTTACCATATCCTGAAAATTCCAGTGAATAGCATACTCAGCAAGACGCTGGTTAAAAGCGTTTCCTTGGAACTTTTGGCAAACCCAGCTCTCATACTCATGACACAATGCCGGGTAATGAGAACGTTTAAAGCACTGCAATTGTGAAACAAAATAAGTTAAATAACAGGATATTGAGCTCCTCATACCACACCACAGAAGAACTAAAATGTTGTAATACTATATATTATACCTTTCCACAGCTTTGCCTTTTGCAATTTTCACATCTTATGTCGAAAACAAAGTCATCTCTTCCAAAGACGATCATGTGAGAACATACGCAAGTAAAGATCATCTTCAAAAAAGAAAAGAAAAGAAAAGAAAAAGCTGAAGAAGATCTACAGAAAATATGCAGTAAAAGAACCATTGAAAGATGTACTCAAACAGATTT
The DNA here is from genome assembly GCA_900406565.1 of Turritis glabra. Lineage (NCBI taxonomy): Eukaryota > Viridiplantae > Streptophyta > Magnoliopsida > Brassicales > Brassicaceae > Turritis > Turritis glabra. The sequence continues at coordinate 2,810,098 of OVBN01000239.1, forward strand.
GATATACTAACACTAGAGTGGAAACATTAAAAAACAAAATTGGAAACAGAGAAGACCAACTCTAACTAAGCAAGCTAAGAACAATTTGACAAATCTCCTCAAACAGGAAAAAATTCTAAAAACAAATGAAACAGTTCAAATTACTAAATCTGGAAACCTAAAAAACAAAATTGGAAACAGAGATAAGATTTTAAGCAGAGAAGACCAACTCTAGCTATAAGCAACCTAAGAACAATTGACACATCTCCTTAAGAAGACGATCGAGTTAAGAACAGTTCAAACCAGTAAATCTGGAAACCTAAAACAAAATTGGGGCAAAATCTAGCAAGAGACGAACATATCTATCTACCAAATCAGCTAGATCTATCAAAATTGGAGGAAGATCGAGCAAAATATACAAAAATCGGAACCCTTATAACCGGAGATACTTCGGATGAAGCTAGCAGCGACGAGATGGTCGACGGAAACTTAACTACCTTTTTTTTTTGTTCGTCACCACAGAATCGCTTCTAAAGAAGTTTGTTTTGATGAACTAACTAGTATATAGTCAATGGGCTTGACTTGAAACAGCATTTTACTCAATAGGCTTGTGATGCAATTTAAAAGAAACGTTATAACTAACTTGGAACAAATTTATACGAATCGTCATCGGTTTAAGTGATGAAAATCCAAAAATAATAATAATAATAATAATTGTTCAAGAACGATAACAGAGATGGAAATTGAAAATTCTTGATAAAATGTGTTAGTTGTGGGTGGATGAATACACAGAAAAAAAAAAACAAATTTGAAAACTACAAGAATAAGAAAGAGTTTTTGATGATGATGATGAGTAACAAAGAAGAAGACGAAGAAGATAAGTTCCCTTGTTGCAGATGGTTTATAGGGAAGAGTAGTTTTTTTTTTTTTTTTATGTCAACATCTCTAATAAAGGTTTATGCAAGAATCAGGTCTTATAAGTCGGTCTAATTATTATTTTTTTATTTGGGTCAAAGGCAGACCCATTAATATTATATAAAACAAATGGGTCTAATTCTTATGGATCGAAATTAGAAGCCCAACTAATAAAGGCAGACCCATTGGTAAACCTAAACCACGAATTCGTTTACTTAGTATAAAAGCCTGCAATTAGGTTTCCATTAGTCGCGGCGGACGAAGGAGCAAAAGCAAGAACCATGGCAACTCAACCAGCTGTTGAATCTGTGCAATGCTTCGGAAGGAAGAAGACTGCAGTGGCCGTCACCCACTGCAAGCGTGGAACTGGTTTGATCAAGCTCAACGGTAGCCCAATCGAGCTTTTCCAGCCTGAGATCCTCCGATTCAAGGTGTTCGAGCCGGTCCTTCTCCTCGGAAAGCACCGTTTCGCAGGTGTGGACATGAGGATCCGTGTCAACGGTGGTGGTCACACTTCCCAGGTCTACGCCATCCGTCAGAGTATCGCGAAGGCTCTTGTTGCGTTCTACCAGAAGTATGTGGATGAGCAATCGAAGAAGGAGATTAAGGATATATTGGTGAGGTACGACAGGACTCTTCTTGTGGCGGATCCGAGGAGGTGTGAGCCCAAGAAGTTTGGTGGTCGTGGTGCTCGTGCTCGTTTCCAGAAGAGTTACCGTTAAACAAAAAAAAAGCTGCTTTGTTTTGTTTTCCAATTGAGTATGGAATTGTGAGAAGACTCTTTAGATTTATATGTTCAGTTTTATTGGATATTCTCCAAGAAACTTATGAGTATGTTTTGTTATGTTTACTCATTTGCTATATCTTATTTTTAATTCTTGTCCTGAGATGTATGTCATTTGCATAGGTCGATCAGAGGTTAGGTTAATCATTTCTTATAATCTGCTTTTGCGTCTATATATTAGAGGTTGTCTTGTTGAGTTTTTGAGAAGGCTGGTTGCTTAGCTATATAGACTATTAACCAAATTGGCGAAATGTTAGTGTAGTTGATTCTTTGCTCTTGAGTAGACTCAATAGAGAAGTTGTGTTGTCGATTATGCCTTAGGTTGATGTTGTTTTCATGTGTAAGCACAGAGCATTTGATCTAATCTTTTGAATCTTGATTTCCCATTTGATCTTATTATCTAGCTCTGCTGTTTATCATCATATCTCAAGTCTTCTCCCCTTGACTTGCTTTTGTTGGATTTCACAAAAATTGATCTTCAAAAAAAAAAAATTAGTATTTTAATCAACGAGATTAAAAATGTAATCCCGTTCTGGCTTGGAGGACCTCGATCAATAATCAAAGAATATTTCATCAAACCCACCCGTCAATTGACAACCGGACCTCTTACATTAAAACCCTGTTTTTCAGCTTCTCTCATGGCAGTGTTTCTTCATCATTGTCATTGCAGTCTTGCCATTGGAAACACCATGTGTTCCAGCGGCAAAGACCCGTAGAACCTTTCTTAGCCACCTGCTCAAGGAGTTCCAGCGTAAGGGAATCCGTACGTTCATAGATAAATGATAGCATCTCAAGAGAAGCAAAATTATCAGTTCTGAGCTCGTACAAGCTATCAGGGAACCTAGGATTGGAGTTGTAGTGCTGTTGTCTGTCGCGAACCTATGCATCTTCAAGCTGCTGTTTGAATGTCTTGGTGGAGATAATGATAAAGAAAGTTAGCCAGAAGGTCATGCCGAGGTAGATCCATCTGATGTGGAAAATTTGGATTGGCGTTTGAGAAAGCAGAGATGGTTTCCTTGTTGTATATGAAATATATATAGTTCGGGGCTGTTCGGTTAGCTGAATTAATTTTGGTTTGGTAGGAACCAAACCGAAACAGAAATTAATTTCTAGCCTAACCAAATGCGATCGGTTCCGAGTGTCGGGTTTTATGGCAGGCCTATTACCAATAATAAGTCGGCCTAACAAGTTATCATGGACCGAAACTATAGGCCCAAAGAATTAAGGCCCATTGGAAAATCTGGACAAATTTGGGATCTTCTTCGTTTCCTTGTTGTATTTTATCGATATCTCCACTTCTTCTCGACGTCACGGCGGTTCTCGCGGCTGAGGTACGGGCGTTTCTTATCTCTCTCCAAAAGCCTAACTAGTCCTTCCCGTCGCGATTTCTTTGTGTATTTCCGCCGAAACAATCATGGTTGTTTCCCCGAATTGATCTCCGCTTTAATCAACCTAATCGGTAGATTTTTATTGCTTGTGGTTGTAGAAAAAAAATCATAATGTCCGAGAAGAATGATTCCGATCAAGGTCCAGATATCACAAGTGTCATCGAGAAAGCAGCAAAATTCATTTCCAAAAACGGGGCTGAGTATGAGAAGGAGCTCTTCGACTCCTATCCAAGATACACCTTTTTGAGGAGCTCAGATCCTAATCACGGAATTTACCAGCAGAAGCTTATCGAATTCCGAAATGGAGCTCATGACACCGATATCATTCACCCACCTCCAGGTTGGATCACAACTCTTATCCAGGGAACGGCACGTTACCTTTCCAAAAAGGGTTCCAAGACTGAGGAGATGATCATGCAATCTGAAGCAAACAATGCAAGATACAACTTTATGAGAAGTTCAGATCCTTATCACGCATTTTACAAGCATAAGCTTGCTGAATACCGTTCTAATCCTCAAGAGAATGATGATGATGATCTTATTGAGTCAGATGAAGAAGCCGATGCTGCAGCACAACTCACTATTAGTCAGTCTCAGTATATACTTCTGCCTAATCATCTACATATTTGTATTCCTCAAGGGATGACACTCCAGGAGTTTAAGATTATTAAGCTCACAGCACAGTTTGTGGCCTGGTATGGGGGTGCTTTTTGGTTGGGTTTGAAAAAAAGAGCGATTCCTCATCAGTTTGAGTTTTTGGACCCAACTGGTAAATGGTACTCATGTTTCTCTAAGCTTGCTCTTGAGTATTCCAAAGTATTAATGCCCCCCACTGATATGAAACAAGATCTGGTAGATAGTGCCCCTTATACGGCCACCATCCTTGATGCTTTTCTCCAACGTCTTCAATGGGGTCCTGTCCAGCACCAAGAATGGCTGGAGGGAGGAAAGAAGGCTATGATTGTTGGCATGATTCTGTGACCAAAGATTTTGCTAACAAGGATGAGAATCAACAACCGCAAATGCAGCCTCCTCCACCACTTGAGGAACCAGAGCCAAAGAGACAAAAGTTTGATAAGTAAACTGATTTTACTGTAAATTACCAAAACTATTGTTGTTTCTCACAATTATATTCCAAATTATATAGTAAGTGTGTTCTAGTCCCAAAAAATTTATAAGTGTGTGTTGTTCAAATTTTCAGAACCTAATGAGATAATTTCAACACAATTAACACATTCTTGCATGTCCTTAAACCGATCTTTGATAGTTATACGGCGGTATAATAGCTAGCTGTGAACTTGACTTGTGCTCCGGGTACACGGTTACGACTTACGAGCCTGTAGTAGATGAGAAGAACATTTTCAAATTATTTCTCAATCCAATTCATAGCGTGATGTTGTAAATCAATGTGTAAATCAATGTGAAGAATCGATATAATGTATCTAAAGTGGCCTAAACAAATTATTTCGAGCCAATATGAAAAGCCCAAATAATAATAAAGGCCCACTAGAAAACCTAAACAAAGGGATCAGTTTATTTCTTCTTTCAAAAGAGGATCTTCTTCGTTTCCTTGATTTCCAAGCTTTAAATCTCCAAGTCGTCCGTTCTCCGCTTCTTCTCGACGTCACGGCGGGGGTTTTTCCTTCCCGGCTGAGGTACGGTGTTTCTTATCTCTCTCCAAAACCCTAAGTAGATCCAATAATTTAGGTCTAAAACAAAAAGCTGGAATTCGAAGAATCTTGTTTTGACTTTAATGTTTCTTATTGTAGAAAAAATGTCCAGTTCAACGCAGAATGAATTGCAATCGGAACAAAACAATCCAGAAACGAGGAAAGGTTGGTGAATATTGTTTTCTGGATCATGATAAAGTTCCTGATGTTAAGCCCTATCCTCAGTCTCAATCAAGAGTTCAGTCTCAAAGACTTGTTCTGCCTAATCATCTACAATGTTGACTTCTTGAAGGGATGACGCTCATGTAACATGATACTGTTAAGGTCACAGCGCAGTTTGTGGCGTGGGATGGGGATGATTTTTGTGGGGAGCTGATGGAAAGAGTGATGATGAAGCCAACTGATGATAATAGGTAGGAGTTTATGAAGCCAACTGATTACAGGTTCGCTTTTTTCAACGAGTTTGTTGTTGCGTATTCGCAAGTATTAAATCCTCCCAAATATTTGAAAGGTAAGCTGAGTAACAATGCCGCTTATATGGCTGCCATTCTTGAGGGTTTTTTCCAACGTATTCAATGGGATCGTATCCAGGAGCATAAATGGCTTGAGGGAGGGGAGAAGGCTATGATTGATTGGCATGTTTCTGTGTCCAAAGATTTTGAGGAGGATCAAGAGTTGCCACCACCTGAACTGGGGATGATGCAAACACCACATATGCCTGCACAACTGACTCCGCCAAGGAGACAAGAGTTGGACGAGTCAGCCCTTGTTCTAGAAGACCAGTTTCTTGCGCAACATCCGGTAATGTTTTCTTCAGACTCTTACAGGTCTTTCTTTCGTCTGAGTTTTATTTAATTAGCAGTACTGGTACATATTTTTCCAGGGTTTGTCTACAATCAGGATGATTTGTGTTCCTGACGGTCAAGTAATTAAGATCATAGTGCAGTCATTGTCTGAAAACTTAGCAAGCTTGAAGGAGAAAATAGCTGGGGTGGTCCAAAGTCCAGCAAGCAAACAGACGTTAAGTTGAAAACCCGGGGTTTTAAAGGACAAGAACAGGTCACTTGCTTATTACAATGTAAGAGCAGGAGATATCCTAATAGTGGACGTGGTGTGAGAGAAAGAGATGTACAAGGCTTGTAGATTACAATGTGGGAGCAGGAGATATCTTAACACTGTCTTTGTGGCAAACGCTTGTGGATCCACAGGGAAATATGCTTTACAATCTCTTAATTCTTATCTTTAATAAATGTTTAAAACTATCTCTAATGCTACAAGAATGATTATTACTTAAGTTTGTTTTTTCTTGACAGTTACTTCTTATGGTCATGGTCAAGCTCTTTTTGCGCAGTTTGGTTTCTCTTCTAATGTTTTCAATAACTAAACAAATGGTAGCGATTTGACTTGTAAAATATCTCACAATTCTATTCCAAATTTGATAATTATTCTAGCAATACCACTTTTTATAGTTTTTATACCGAAGTTTTTGCGTGTGATCAGAACCTAATGAGACCATTGTAGCATAAGTAAAAGACATTCTTATTATGGAAACCAAAAAGAATCATACAAATAATTAAAACAAATATATTGTCAGATGTTCAAAGAAGTGTCCTCTAACTTATAGGTTCTAACTAATAACGAAAAGGTTTTTAGTGTTCAGTCTTCTTCGGCCATGGGTGCATCGTCTTGATCAGCATCACCATCTCCAAAGTCATCATCTCCACCATACGGTGCCACTGGAAGAGCTTCGTCTTCATATAACGGTGCATCAGGAATCTCCATGTCCTCTGTCACTTTCATTGTCTCCAGATTCTCCTCGCTGAAGAAATAGTTCAATGGTTTTGAAACCTACAACAACACCAAAATCAACACTTCTATCTTGATCCCAAGATGTTTGCTGCAAGGTTGATACTTTTACCACAAAAGGAAAGAAAGGTTTTACCTTGAATAATCGATTTCTTTGCTCAGCACTTTCAATGAGGTTTTTCCAGAGTGGATCGCTCTTCAGTGTTGCAGCTGAACCAACGACCTAATAAGCAAGTTTCAATGGAGAATGGATCAGTGAGAGAGAATCGGAGAGATGTATATAAATCTATGCAGAAAAAGCCATAGAATCGTTCTATCAAAGTTTTCGTTTTATGTCTTACCAATACAGAAGACTTAGCTCGTGTAATCCCCACATTCATCCGCCGAGAATTAGAGAGAAAACCGATTTCTCCTTTATCATTAGCTCTGACGCATGAAAATATTGCAACATCCTTCTCCCTTCCCTTTTCATCAAGATGAGGAAAAAAAAAGAAAGAAATGGATGAAAACTTTGGACTGTAAGTTCATTTCTACGATTACGTTCTGAAATTGGTATAAAAGCAGACTCTAATGCATTTTAGATTGTTTATGAGCATAGTTGATGTTGAAATGTGAGAAAAGAGCGTAGAATATTGACCTGGAACCCATCGACAGTGTTGATATCAACCACTTTTTCTGCCTCCGCACCAAACATCTCCTTAAACCGATCTTTGAAAGTTTTTACTTGGTAATTATACGGCGATATAATAGCTAGTTGAGAACTTGACTTCAGCTCCGGGTACATGGTTACAAGTCTGTGGTAGATGAGAAGAACAAATTCCACCTCGTCTAGATTTACCCGAGAACCAGTTGCTCCTGGATGTTGAGACTCTTTCCCTTCATGTATATCAAAAAAGCAAAATGGACCAAAGCAACGGTATTTATGCCAGTCACGTGTAGTCTGAGCTTCAATGTCAGATCCATCTTCCAGTGCCTCTTCATAGAATTGCTTTGACGGAAAGCTTCTTATCTGATTTTCAGTCAAAAATTGTTTGCAGGGTAAAATAAGATGCAATCATTGAAGTAAAAATTAAGCTAACTACAATCTTTGGCTTGGTCATGAATCTTGTGAAATAGCTATCAACTGATGATAATTCTTAAGAAATCTGATATTCAGTGAGAATTTATCTTAAGTGGATGTCAGATAAAAATATGTCTGTACCTCTGGATGCATCCGGTATTGGGTCTTCAACATTTTTACCGGATAGCCGGCCTTTTGAAGTCTCTCAAACATGCTTGTACCGTACCTTCATTAAAGAAAGGAAGGACAACAATCCAATAGTGTCAATACAATATACGCAAGAGACATATAAACATATGAAGTTTGGATGCAATGACTGGATTAAAGCACTTACCCAAAATCCTGAGCAACAGTTGAGATTACAGTAGCTGGGAGTTGTTTTGGATCCCCTACCTGATAAAAATATATTTGTAATGAGGATATCCATATCTATCTATTTATATGTACTCGGAAAATTACTGCGACTTTGATACATGAAGGTATTCCTATTGGATCTTACCAGAAATACTTGTTTGCACCTAGTAGCCAAAGGGATAAGAGTTGCTGGCTCAACCTGGGCAAAGTACACAAACGTAAATTTCATTAGCGATGAACACTAAGGAGAATATAAGCTTCTGACACTTGGGAAATATAAGCAATAACATTTTCTCTACCTGCATAAATTCTTTATCAGTTAAAAGCTAATTTCACTTGAGTAACAAAAACAATTACTTTATAAGATACACGACATACTCTGACTAGGAACAAAACCAGGATTAAAATTTTCCTGATACCTCAACATAGTTCAGGGCGAAAACATGAATCAATTCTATGTAATAACATGCCATGACTAAGTCTCATGAAACTTGAGTTTCAAAAAACAAAGCATCATGTTTTTATTTCCATTTTTAAAAGTAAAACCGTCTGAAATTTAGAGTGCGTGTAAACTAAGCAAAAAATTCGAGTTAGTCCATATTCTACTGGAAGGGGCTTACAGCTTGTGCAGCTTCATCTATTATAACGACATCGAAACCACGGTTAGATTTAGCAAGAAGTGCAGAGCCACTGAAGCTAAGAGTAGCGAACACCTGAAAGTGCAAAGAAACAGAAGTGGATATTCAGGGAAAGAAAAAGAAAAGCTTTAAATTACATTATTATGAAAGTAATTCCCCATACAATCGCAGCCTCTTCCAAAATTGCAGTGCGGATACTATCTATATCAGTTCCTGTGGTCCCTTGTTTTGGTTTATCAATGGCAGAGCCACGCTTTTGTGCCACCTGCGAAAGAGTGTTCTCAGAACAGTACCCATAGACACGATTTGTCAACAAATTTTGTAATTTCGTTGTTTGTTCTCTACAAGTGTGATTCCTCCTAACTAATATTCTTACACATACCACCACCAACAGACCTTTAATTATCTGACGACAGTTAGATTCCCAGTTGAATATTCTTTAATAAAGTTAAATCAAGCAACCAAAATTAAGCCAGGACGAAAAGCAATCAAAGTGTAAAAGCTACTTGATACATACAAGGTTATCTAACGATACTGACACAACGGAGTGATGTGCCTTGAGACCAATTCGTACTATTTTAGGTGTGTATGTCTGGGCGTTTTCGTCACGAAGACCTGAAAGTGCAGAAAAACATAACATATAAGACCATTACCAACTTTCAAATAATGAAACAATGTATTGAATAAACCACATACCCGTAGTCAGAAGCCGCACCACAATCTCATCAAGTGCAGAGTTTGATGGAGCACAGACAAGTACACGTAATCTGTACTTCCGACTTGAATTAACCACCTCCGGTTTCTGAACACAGAAAAAAATAAGATAAGTGGGGTTACTATATGATAAAAGGAATAAATGTGGGGTTTACTATTTGTCTCAGAATCAAATCTTCCGACTTACCAACTCATTTCCTGAGATTGGAAAAAAACCATCATCACCATCTTCAGGCATAATAGCATCTCGAGGGTTGACACCCAAAATCCAAGGAGAAGCTCTTCCCCAGTGATGGTATCTGCAGACAAGACATAGTGACTTGTGAGATTTGTTCACCAAGAGGGATATATGGTATGTGATATTTCAGACCAAACTATTGATGCAATGTAATATTATTCTAATTTCTCTTAAGTTGCAAGATTTCAAATAAAACACCATATGATATAGACAATAATAACAACACACATCTGGGTATGCGAGAACTGAGTATCGAAATATTTAAAAGATCTCAAACGGGAGCAAAACCATACTTCTCCTCGATGGTCATCTGAATTCCACGCTTCACTTCATGCTCTATACCCCTATTATGGAAAAAAGGAATATCAACCAGAATGCAAAGCATAGTTATAAGCTGCAAAGCATAGCTATATCAACTCGGAGCTGCACAAAGTTAAGCGAGCGTCAAAAGGGTAGCATGTAAGATTATCATACTTAGACTGGACTCTAGCTGGAGTGGCATGCATAATAGCACCAAGAATGCTAAGAATCGTCTGAGTTTTCCCAGTACCTGGAGGACCCTAAAGAAGGATAGACTCATTAGCATTCAATCATAGGTTAATTCATCTGCTTTTCAATGCAATATGAAAAACAAGTCTGCTATATATCATCTATGAAAAACAAGTCTGCTATATCCCTATTGACTGCCAATGCAGTTTGACAAAGAAGTTTCTCATACCCATGTAGTCAACAAGATCCAAATATTGCCAACTTAGAATAATTTTGGTTTTCTGTTGTATATATCATCTACATACCTTTAAAAGGAAATCTTGAGAGTCAAACAGAAAGACATTGAGTACTAGCTCAGTAAGCATGCTGGAGAATTTTAAATTCATGTCAATTGAGGACAGTCGCATCGAAAAAGATTGTGTGTTTGACATTTAATCTTAACTTTAAAAAGCTAAGTAATATGTTCTCACGAAACATAAAAACAAGGTAAGTGAAGAAGTCAACCTGTATTAAGACAAAGGATTTTCTTGATAGACCAACCTGCAAAATAATATTTTGAAGCAAAGAACCCAAATCTGTGTTAGGGAAACTGTAAAAGTCTCTAAGGAAAGAAATTACAAGGCTAGACTTACATCAATTGCCTCCTTTTGGGATTTGTTAAGATTTTCGTTAAAGAATTCATGCAGAGATGCAGATATCTTCCATGCTTCATCTCCAAAACCACAAGATTTTTCTGCTGCAGTAAAGATTAAATCCTTGAAAGGGAGCGAGCTAACTGATCGTAGTGCTATATATTCCCGAATAATGGTTGATAAACCACATAACTACAAAATAAACAAAACATCCATGAAAGACGCTGTATAAAAGAAGGGAACTACATTCTGTCTAGAAAGGATATCTAACATGTCAACAACAGTCCCTTAAGTTTATGCAACAAAACTTAAAAGTTCAGATTCTAACTAGTATTAAAGTATAAAAGAAAGAGAAAAGAGAAGCCAAGCTAGCATAATACAACGTAAACCTAAGCATAATTGAGGCGCATATAATCCAATTTATGAAAAACCACATAATGTAACTAGACATGGTTGCTATGTCATAACAACTAACCTTTAAACTGAATACTCTTTTGTCTACAGCGCTGGCAGACGATGTAATAAGAGAGCGCATATTTGAGAGAGCTTGGATAAATGACTTAGTTCTAGAGGATTTAGTATTTTTAGTTATCTGCACCATATCTTCAGCTAAAAACATCCGAAGACGAAGAAGATTATTTTGACGATGTTCCACTACAGCAAACCCATAAGATGAAGGAAATGAATTTCCTTTAACCTGCAAAAGTTAATCTCTAACTGAATCCAACATTCGATAATGACATTTATACAACATTTATACAACAAGTACAAAATCAGAAATACAACACCTTGAGAAATCAAACAAAAACACAAGGAATAGTATATGTACCTCTTCTTTTGATAGCAGTAAAAGATCATTTTGAGCAAGATATTCGTCCTCGTCATGTTCATATGTGACTAGCAGAAAGTGAAACCCTTCGGCCTCACTGCACTCCATTACCAATCTCATTTTACACACCGATGCTAAGAGGAAAAATGACAGAAAAGTCATTACCACAACCAAATATGTTAACAACTAGTTTTATAAACACAAAATCTTACTACAAGTATACAAATTTAGTGCTAATAACTGAACATAAAGTAATAATATGATTAGATAAATGTATGTAAGTTTTATGAAACTAACCTTCTTCACCGTCTTGATTCTGCAAAATTTGAGCTTTAACTTCCTCGAAGAGCAGTGGTTCAAAAGTCTCAAAATAATCATCAACATCTTTATAAGTATTCTTTACAACATTCAACTTCTCTTTAGAATCCTTTCTATTTTTCCTCTGTATCACATAAAAATGAATTAGACAGAGAAAAACACATAGTGAATATATAAACGAATATCCCATTCGTCTCAGAAGAAAGTATATTTAGAACACAGATTAAAAAAATTTGAAAAGAAGTTGTGTGATAATGAAGTACCTCGTTCTCTTTTGTAAGCTGTTTATAGTCCCAACCCAAAATAATGTTATAGAAACGAGTAACAGCTGAGGCTTCTTCTTCTTGAAGCTTGCCCTTGTCGATCGCCATTACAAACTAATCTCTCTCTCTCTCACCAGAATCTACATGAACATGTTTCAAACAAAATGTTAGCCATACCAAAACGAAACTGGGACATAATGTGATCATATAATCAGTAAACTAACTTGACATGATCTTTTCAATTACAGTCGATGGAATAAAAAAAAAACAAATTTTGTGGTTGCAAGAAGTAATCTTTACACAGGTAGACACATGAATATCGAAACCCGTAACGTTGCAATGAAACCGAGGCACATAATCTCCATGAAACCTTGCTTTCTGAACTAAAACTAATCAGAACCGAGTCGAATAACTAATGCCTCAACTAAAACACGAATTGAAGAACCCAAAATCAACAGAGAAAACCCAAGTTGAATTAAACAGATAACAACATATATGAGGTATGATTCAGTTCGGAAATGTGGTAAATTAGAGCCCGGAGAGATGAACCTACCAGTCGGAGAAGAAGAGAGAAGACGATGGTGAAAAGGATTTAGGACTGAAACTTCTTAAGTTTTTGAAAAAATTTAGGTGGTGGGCCGAAAAATACTAAGCCCATTATACGTTTAGTGAAAAAGTTAAATAATAATTTGGATTAATAATTTAATTTCCCTTTATTATTATTATTTACATGTAATTGTAAAAGTTTCAATCACAATTAACAAATCTGTAATCTTTAAAACGGTTTTAGTAGTTTCTGATGGTGCTACTGCTGCAAGGAGTGCACACAAGATCAATGGTGGAGATACACACACGTAGAACTTCGTGAACAACTCCTCGTTGAAGCACTCGTAGAACTGTTTCTTCTTTCCCTGTTACAACATCGACTAGAGAGACCTGACGTGATACGATTTCGTCTCTCATTCGTCTCCCACCTGACCATCGGCCTAACGTCAACCATTTCACCCAAACTAGCTGCTCTGAGATTCCACATCGCCTTAGCGCATCCAAGATTTGCTCCCGCTGTAGAAAAATAATGTTAAAGAAGTTGTAAAAGGAAATATAGTGAAAATAAACAACTAACCAGCGGTTTAAGGTGTTGTATGCAGTAGATGAGTCCAATGAGGTTGAGCAGCACACTCAAGTTTGGTTTGAAGAGAAATAACTCCACATCTTGAAGTCCTAACCGCATCGAGCTCATGGTTTCAACCGCGTGCAGATATTTACTGGCCTCTAGAGACAGTGTAGTAGGCCACTGAGTCACATATGTAATCACCTCGGAAGCTCTTGATGCCATTTCTTTGTGCTGCATCACGTAAAATCTTTTCCATTCCTACAAAAATGTTTAGAATAGAGTAATCATGAACCCACAATAGACCTCATCGTAATCATAGTTAAATAGAATTTCAGTCTCTCGCCACAACAACAGAGGCAACAAAAACAAACCCCAAATTAGAAAACTAGCAAACTCTACCAATAAGTTTCCATTTTCCTGAGCTATGTAGATGATCATCACTGTGTCCAATTCAAACATAGCAGATAGTATAAATTAACAAACTCCTTTCTATATCACATCACCTTCCCCCAAGACTGAGCAATTGTGTAAATATCTCAACTAAACAATCGACACTAGCAGCATATATCAATCCATTGAGGTTATAACAAGCTCCAATATATCCAAGTCACAATTCAAACATCATAAACAGAATTCAATTCAACAACAAACAAACTCATACCATCACTCTACAAATTGACCAAAATCTAAAACAACTCGAGACCTGAACTTGTAAGAAACAAGAATCTATGGAAATGTCTCATTTTGTACCTGGGAATTTTCATCATTGGTTCCTGCGTTTTGGGGTTGAGGAAACTGAGTATTGTCTCCATCATCAAATGTGGCCAATAAGGGCCATCTTTCTCTAAACAGAGGTTCCCATAAGATATCAGAACCACATAGATCTCTCCAAAACCTAGAACAGCTACTGAGTGCACAAAGATCAATCACCTATTCATCAAACATGACAAAATTTATCAAGAATTAGCCTCAGAATCAAGTTCACAAAATCCAACAGAAATTAAGCAAAAACCTGAAGAGAAGAGCCGATCTTGAGGATTATGTCATGGGGAAGAGAACTACAAGAAAATCGAATCGAATTCATAATTTTTGATAAAATTTTGAACTTTCTTCAATGTCTGTGGAGATATTGGGTTTCTAAGGAGTACACGTTACCATATGACTATTTACAATGTGAAGGAGATGATGATGATGATGATGACGGTGACTCACCACATAAAAAATACCTTCTTGATGTTGACTCAAACAACAAAAAGAGACAAAATTAACCGAACAGACAAAAATGTCAATTTTTCGATGATTTCTCCTTTTTGTATCCCATGAACTTCGAATATGGCTTGTGCCCAGATTAGATTCGTGTGTCTAAGCTCATAAGAACTCATCTTTTCCAGAGGATCACCAAGAAAAAACTCTTCTTTGGTACAATGTTGGTGTACAGTGGATGCCCGTAAGTTGTTCGATGATATGCCTGAGAGAAAGGTGATAACTTGGAGAAAGCTGAAAGCCCATGATCGAGAGTTGTTAATTCCTGCAGCTGTAAAAGTTTGATGCAGAAGCGAAGGCTGTGTGCATTAGCAAAACGGATTTAGGCAGAGAAGCTGGACAAAGAAATTAAAAAAAAAATAGAAAGAATAATTTGGGGCATTCCGAGAATTGAACTCGGGACCTCTCGCACCCTAAGCGAGAATCATACCACTAGACCAAATGCCCAATGTCTAGAAGCTTGAATTTTGTTTTAAGTATCAGAATTATTAATGTTTTCTTACAACGGTATAACGCAAGACCAGTTCACTCATTTGAGTAGCCTCAATGATTTTTTCATGTTGACTCAATCTTTTTTATCTTGGAATGTGGTTCAACATGTGTGTAATGACAATTTTTGATCCAATCGCATTGAAGCCTCTCGACTCCACACATGTATCAGGCATCTCTCATATGACAACTTTAGAATGTCCTTATCCCTTTCCTTGACAATGTCCATTCCTTGGTTTCTTGTAGCTAGTCCAAGACCATTCATCTTGAACTCAACCATCAAGCTGGGCTTTAACATTTCTATCTCAATTGAATGTTTAGAAGCTACTTACATCTCATCAACATATAGCAGCAAGTAAAGCTTCTCAAACATTTTGTATACTCTTATGTACGTACACACAAGGATCATAATTGCATCTTTAAAGCCATTGACTCTTCATAAAACTGACAAACTTCTGATTCTATTATCTTGAGGAGTGCTAAGAGCATAGAAATATTTTTTTAGAAAACATACCTGAGAAGCTTTATTTGCTGATAACTGAGTTATTCCAAGACTACCCACAAATAGACTCACTAACGAAGAATATCAAGATGGTAGATCTTAACACATAATTCCAAAAAAAATTGAAACTATATATTTATTTTATATTTAATATATTTATTATTTCTTCCGTTACATTCTAAGTGTCGTTTTAGAACTTCAATTTTGTTTAAAACTAAGTCTCGTTTTATAATTTTAAAACAAATTTTAGATAAAATTTACAGTTTTATCCCTATTACTTTAATTTACTAACTAATGAAAAAAGAAATTATACAATGTATTAACAAGAGGTAAAAATAAAATTTTAATTATTTTATAATATGTGTGAAAAACCTTAATCGACACTTACAATGAAACCGATGGAGTATAGACTTAACAACATCAAAGAAAATATAAAATATACATATTCATTAATTTCAAATGATTTAATATATTAGAAAATGTAAAATTTATTTATTATAATTAATTCTGAAATACTAGGCTTTTTATCTAGGTTACCACTATAAACTGAAAGTGTTTTGTTAGGGCAAGACACATATAGTCAGTATTACACATGTTCAATACTTTTAATGGATTTTACATGTGTCTACATTGTTCGTATATGATATGGAAATTCAAAACAAATCAGCTAATATATTGTTAAATTAAGAAGAATAACATTTTTTCCTTAAGAACAACTTTAAAACTTAATACAATTCAATATAATAGAAAATATTTAGTTGATAAAAATAAGTGAAGAAATTTTGAGATTTTATTTTCTAAAAAGTTGAAAATTAGTTAAAATAAAGTTACACTTAAGAAAAAAATAAAAATAATTTTCCTAATTCATAATTTCAAGAGTTGGAGACATTAAATATAAAGATAAGAAATTAATTAATTCATAATTCATTTTTTCTTTTTAACATTTGTATTAAGAAATTTATCTATGTGCAAATGTTATCTATATAAGTCATATATTTTTATAATTTGATTGATAATTTTAATTAACAAGTTGCATGTTATGTGTCTAAAATTCTCTTCTTTTCAAGATTATATTTGAAAAGTGTTAAGTTTTCATATACGGTGAGAAGATTGTTAAACTAGTGTTTATTATTTCGAATTTGATTGTGATGGGTTGGTGGTGGAAGCGGTCACAAAAAAGAAGCATCTCTAATAAGTAGGGTGACTTATATTTATTAATGATCTATGTAATTTGAATTAAAATTTTATATATTTTTTTTAATGATGCTACCTTTTTTTGCTCTTGAAAATTTGTTTAGTGTTACTATGGATGTTGAGTTGAAGATTGGAATGCATTGTGAAAATTGCGCAAAAAAAATCAGAAAAGTTGTTAGTAAATTAGAAGGCAAGAAAATATAAATTTGTATTCATTATAGAAATATATATATATGTATATATGTGAGTACATTTATTTGATGACGATACAATATATATATATATATGTTGTATTAATCTTTTTAATTGATATATCATTATTAGGAGTTCAAGAATGTATAATGGATATGCGTAATCAAAAAGTTACGGTCGCTGGTAATTTTGATTTGGAGAGGTTGTTGAAGATTATCAAGAAAAAAACTGGTAAAAATGCAGAAATTTTGGTGATGACTAAAAAATCTGATATAGTCCAGAAGGAAGATGATGAGTCTGAAATAGATGATAAACATGAAATAGTTCTAGAGAAGAATGAAGAATCTTCTTTAGTCCAGAAAAAACAAGAAAATCCTGAAAACGAGAAAAGTGATGGTAAATCTGAGACGAGGTATATTACTATCAAATAGTTCTCATTTTTTATTAATTGTTCAAAGTGGCAAGAAAAGTTGTATTGCTTGTTAAGATACTACATGTATCGTAACTCCTTACAATATTTTGTAGTGTAATGGAAGTCGAGTTCAAGATACCATTTGCAAGTGACAAGTACGAGGTATATATCGGAAAAGTGATTTCCAAATTTGAAGGTATGTCACATATACTTTTATTCACCATTGTAGATGTATAGATTTGATAAAAATGTATTATTATATATCATAATAATTTATTTTTGAATGATGTATGATTAGGGGTTCAAACATGTGTGGTCGATATTGAAAACCAAAAGGTTGTGCTTACCGGTAATTTTGATCAAGAAAAAGTGTTGGAAAAGCTCAAGAAAAAGATCCATAAGAAAAAGGATGAAGAATCCAAAATCGCAGCAGAGAAAAAAGAAGAAACTAGTCTGAATAGAGATAAGCATGTCCAACAAGATAGTAATGATGAAAATGAGATAGCTAAATATATGATGTTTAGTGACGCAAATCCTAACGGATGTTCTATTTCGTAAGATATTCGAAACAAGTATCCACTATAAGGAACTTGGTATGGTAATAGATTGTATCCATCTTGAGATATTTTAATAATTGATTAATCCTGATAATATATAAAAGGTTTGTAACTAAATTTATGTGTCATACTTAAATTATCGTCATAATAATTCGAATGAATTATTTAAGAGAAAACTTAATTACTTTTTTTAAGTCATGATACACCTCCTATATATTATTTGAAGAGACGAAAAGAGAAAGTTAGCAAAAAATATGTTTCCTTGGCATGATGAGAGTGAATTTTTTCCAACAAAAGTTTACGTCTCCTATTTACAAAAATTGTCTACCAAAAAATATATGGCATAATTAGAATAATTTTAGGAATCGGTTACTTTTGTTCAATAGTAAAAAAAAGGGAAATGACCTAAAGGTGTATGTATGTATTACCATTATATCATTAATAAAAATTAAAAGAGATAACAAATGTCGAAGTAAATTGATTTAGGTTTTTTCTCGTGAATTACTTTTTTAAACCAACGTAAATCAAACGGATTTACAATATTAGGAAATCTCAACATCTTTTTTAACATTCGTCTTTAACAGATATTACATGGCTCCAAAAATAGACACACTCGTACAATAAGCGAGACAGAAGAGTGTGTCATGCTCTACTTTTGGGACGAGCATAGTATACATGCGATGCAAGGTTGAAGAAAATTACATGCGCGTCCGTACATACTGCTTTTAACTTTTTTATTTTTTGCTAAACTGTAAATATCATTAATAGAAATGAAATAGTTGGCTTGTACAAGATACCAGCCTAATAACATTATCAACTTGGAAAAAAGGGGAAAAACAAGAAGATAATACAATGGGACATTCTAGATGGTAAGATCATGAAATCCATAATTGCATCAAGTTTCGAAAACGCTTCAGGGATCGTCTTGCGGAGATGATGTTTCGAATCTCCTTTTCCATAATCGAAAAGATTATAGACGGTTGTAGTGATGGCTGATTATGGATAAGGTTGTTATGCTGCTTCCAAATGTTGTATATGGCTGCTTGAGCTACTATCTTTCTCAAGAGGGAAGGGGCGGACTGAAAGGTAGATCTTACCCAAGAGAGGAGCTCAGCCCAGGTGAGTGGCGTAGTCCGATTTGGGTCAATCCGCAAGAAAACTAGCTTCCAAATAACTTGAGAGAAGCTACAGGCAAGAAGAAGATGGTCTCTTGATTCTACCTCTAGTGCGCAGAAGCTACACGCCGAGGAAGTGATGAGAGCCCAATCATATATTCTCTTCTTTGTGGGAAGTCTGTTTAACATAGAGATCCACATGTTAAAAGCATGCTTGGGAACATTTCCATCTTCCTAATAATTGTGATGTAGTTGTTTTGATCATGTCATTCATGTCACATATGAAAGAGATAAGGTTAGTTAGAATTGTGAGGAGCACATACATGAGAAAGTTCAGATATTTAAATAATGAAATTATTGTCCACTTAGGAGTATCCCAAAACTTAAAGAATAGGAACGACGTACATAGCTCGAATATAATCTTGATCAAAGATGGAAGGATTTTGTTGGAGGGATGTTGCTAACTTATGGGTTGTCTGACCACTCAGTCATAGGAACCTGCATTGACGAGTAACGCGCCCACACTATTGAGTGGTTAAAGTCCAAGTAACATGTGACATTATCCATCGAGTTATCTTTTCTAGGATCGTGTTTACATATCCTTAAAGCCGGTCCAAAAGACCAATTCTTAAGTTAAACAAGTAGCGCCAATGAAATTCGTCTAATATAAGTATTAATGACGATTTTTCCTAAATCTAAAAGACGATATTTAACCGAAGCAACTATTAAATACAGATGGAAACATATCGCCAAACTGCATGGCATGCAAACTTACCCAATCAAAATACCATTCAATGCAAAGTTACGCAAGAGACATTCATCTTGCCACATCGCATACGGGAGGTACGTCTCGCCATTCAAATTAGGAATTACCCGACCACTTCAAGAGAACTCCATATCATCTCTCACTTACCATAGTGACATGGTTGAACGGTTCAATCTAGATGTAAGCTAGATAACCCAGTCTAGCAACATGGGTTAGGTGATCCTATAAAGAAATCCAATTTACTTCACAGTAAGAGGATCAGAGAATAACCTAAGTTAAGAATATTTGTTCATCTAAAGTATCAAACTTTCGTTTCAAACACTTGTTTGGCAATGGTCCTTAACTTACAAATATTATATTGAACTGCGTATAGACTCTCAACCCGGCCCAAAAATCTCTAACACCACTGGTTCTCTCAGATCAATTTTGTGTTCTAGTATCTAACTTGAGTGTCAGAGAATCTTCGAGAAGACAACATCATGTTTCCTCAAGATTTTCGAACAATGTTGTGGTGACTATGATTATTTGGGGAGGGGGAGATTCTTTCAGAAAACCTTATTTTTAAATCCAGATATACAAAATAATTAAATAATTTACCCAAAAAAACTAATAAATTATGTATCATTAGCTGGTTGGATAATATCTTTTCACTACCTTTGCTGATTTTTTTTTTGCTTTTATAGATAAATATTTAGTTTAAAATAAATATAACTTTTATTAGACAAAAACAATATTAAATATAACATGGCATAATTTTCTTTGATAACTTTAACACATTTTCTCTCTTGTGACATTTTCTGTAGTATATATAGAAATATTAAAGGAGAAAAATGAATTTAATAATATTCCCAAATTAGAAAGCCTAAGAAAGTTAAAATATAAGAACATTTTATTAATAAAATACGAAATTAAATTGAAGAATATTTGAGGTCTAATTTCAAAGATATATGAAAATTTAATTTATTGAGACAGAGCTTATTTAACACTTAGAAAATCATATGTAATTAAATATTAATAAGATAAATTTCCTTATGCAAAACAAAATGTGTATATAATTAGCTTATAATATATATACACCTATATAAATCATATATGGTATTGATCAATGATTAGGTAATCTATTATGTATTTCAGTTTTTCTCACTTCTTCAAAAAATATCTTGACTGTCTTTTCTATGTGTGAATGTGTTAGTATATAAAGTGCTTAAGGCTGTCGCCAAATGATCTAATATTATTTTATTTCTTTGGTGGCTAACAAAGTTATAAAAAAAAAAAAAAAAAAAAAAAAGATGAGTTGTTGCTTACCGCTTTCACCAGCAAATGTTCCTAACAGGTAAATGTAATTTATATTTTTAAACAAGTTTAAGAAAGTTCTCTTAATAACTCACTCTTCTTCAATATGTTCTAGTGTTTTGGATGTCGAATTCAAGATACCGGATTGTAACGTATGCAAGAGAACTATGACTGATACTATATCCAAATTCAAAGGTAGAATAATATTTATAATCATAGTTTAGGTATATATAACTGATAGTAATATGAAGGTGCATATGCATGCATGTTGTAATTTTTTTGCATGATGTATGATTATTAGGAGTTACATCATGTGTGACGGATACTGAGAATCAAAAGATTGTGGTCACTGGAAGTTTTAATCAGGAGAAGTTGTTGAAAAAACTCATGATGAAAGTAATAGGTAAAGAAGTGAAGATTGTGGTGAAAAATGAGAAGGATGATGAATCTGAAATAGTTCCGAAAATTGATGAAATAATTCCTGAGAAAATTGAAGAATCTGAAATAGTTCAGAAAAGTGATGAAATAATTGCGGAGAAAATTGAAGAATCTGAAATGGTTCCAGAAGAGGTTGCAAAGGCTGAAAAGATTATTGAACCAAATAGTGATGAGCGTAAAGAATTGGAGAAAATTATGATGTTCAGTGAAGAAAATCCCAACGCCAGATGTTCTATTTCGTAAAGTGTAGTTTGTCAAATAGACCTTTTTACAGGTTTTTGACATTAATTTTCATATCATTTAAAGTTTAAATCACATCTTTGGAGGTGGAGAGATTCTAGAAAAACAAGTATTGCATGAACTAATTATCTCCCCATTTTGTAATTCGAATTAAATTATTATGTATTCCCTTTGTTTTTTAGTTGTATGTTTTAAGATATTCACATATTTTAATAAATTAATTTTCTTATCAATTTGATTGAATTTATCAATTTAATTAAGATTTACATTATAGTATATTTATTTGGTAGAGATAAGTTATATAGAAAATTGATTACATTCATCTTTATGAAACAAAAAAAAAATTCATAAAATCATCTTTCTTAATGAAAGAGGAAGTATTAGATAAGAACATAATTAAGTACTATAGTGTAATTTCTTTTCTTTTCTTTTTCTATTCAATTTAATTAAGATTTACACTATATTAAGTTTATTTGGTATAGATAAATTAGAAAGTTAAATATAAATTTATAAGTAAAACTTAATACATTCATATTTATGAAAGAAAAAGATAGTTCTAATCATCTTATTTAATTAAAGAGGAAGTATTAGATAAGAACATAACTAAGGTACTCTATTATTGTCTATTCTTTTCTTGACAAGAGAACTCTCTTTTATAGATAGTCTTTCAATGCCTTAGGCCCTTAGGGTTGGGGATTTTTGTATATGTATTATGTACTTGTATCCAATCTTCTTAAAACCGGATTGGAATGTAAACCGGAAAGTGTTTCGGGTCACCAGATTGGTACATTCGGTCGCCAGTCAATGAGTTTTTAATTTGATCATCTATTAAAAGTACAAAACAAAAATAATTTCGACTCATGTTATATATAATTCATATCTTAAAAATCACCATTTTTAAAAATATAATAGGACCAAATTACAGTTTGGAAAACCGGTTTACTAGTCCGACCGGGCCATATAGGTCCAGGTTTAGAAACACTGCTCGTACCAAGACATCTCACACGAAGGTATGAAAGATACACAAAGAAATGTAATTGATTTTTTACAAGATGTTAGATGATGTACAACTCGATCTCCATCACACCCCTAAACAAAATTACAAAACAAATACCAGTTTTACCATAATACTAATCTTTGCACAACCTTGCCTAGTTGCCTTTGCCTTTCTCGCACCATCTCAGCTTATACGTATATAGCTGTTGCCAAAGGACTTTTCTGCTACTTCTTTTCGGCGGGAACTTTGATCAGTACTAGAAGAAACCTTCGGTTGCATTTAGAGTGTTTCTATCTATGTTTTAGCTACTGATTCTTACTCTCAAAACAGAGCTTCCCTTGGTGCACCGATTAAGTTAAGTGCGGTTGCTGCGATGTGAGATGGCATGAGTCCAGCTTCAGCTAGTTGATCAGCTGGTGCACCGTGGTCGATGTACCGATCAGGCAGTACCATTGGTCTCCACTGCATATACAGTTGGAAATTAGAAATCATAGATTTCGAAAAGACCGAGCAAATTATTAGAAGTAGTAAGTAACCTTAAGTTTCCCATCGAGAAGACCATCAAGAGCAAGGAACTGAACAACGTGCGATCCAAACCCTCCAATGGAACCTTCTTCAACCGTGATCAGAACCTCATGTGACTTAGCTAAGCTGCGAATGAGAGCACGGTCTAATGGCTTGCAAAATCGTGCATCTGCTACGGTTACGTTTAATCCGCGTTCTTCGAGCATTGCGGCTGCTCCTAAACAGCTCTGAACGGCTGAGCCATAACCCAACAGCGCAACCCTCTCTCCTTCTTTCAAAATCCGACCTTTCCCAATCTGGAATACACCCAAGGAGATGTTTTAGTCAAAATGATAAATGAAGAGAGACTCAAAATGAGAGGATCAGATTAAGTTATACCTCAATTGGAACACCTTTGTTTCCAGGAGGTAATGCGACGCCAATACCGTTACCTCTAGGGTAACGGAAACAAGAAGGACGATCATCAATCGCAGCAGCGGTTGCAACCATGTTAAAAAGATCTGCTTCATCTGATGGAGCCATCACTATCATGTTGGGAAGACAAGCCATAAACGTCACATCAAAAGCTCCACAATGTGTCGGACCATCAGCTCCCACAAGTCCAGCTCTATCCATCGCAAATCTCACCGGTAATTTTTGCAAATCGACATCATGTACAACCTACAGAGAAGGCCACCATATACTCTATTCGTTTCTAAAATGTTTCATTAGAAAGTAAAATGATTAAGATGTTGAACTTGCCTGGTCATAAGCACGCTGCATGAAGGACGAATAGATTGCACAGAAGGGCTTAAGACCTTCACAGGCTAATCCCGCAGCAAAAGTAACTGCGTGTTGTTCTGCTATTCCGACATCGAAACATCTTGTTGGGAAGCGACGTTGAAAGAGATTTAACCCGGTCCCACCTCCCATGGCTGCATGAATCGCAACCACATCTTTGTCTACCTCTGCTTCTGCCACTAATGCCTCCGCAAAGTAAGTTGTGTAAGATTGAGTCTTATTAGTACTTTTGAACTGTTTACCCGTCGCTGGATCGAATTTCACAACACCTGAAAGAAAAAAATCAATATATATATCACGCTGCTTAGTAACTAATGAAAACGTTATCTATTTAAGTAGGTTTACCATGGTATTTGTCATCTGCTCTCTCCGCGTAAGGATAACCGCGACCTTTCTCCGTCACCACATGAATAAGTACCGGTCCTGTGGTTCTGGTACTCTTAACTTCTTTAAGAATTGCTACCAGATCATCTATGTTGTGCCCATCAACTGGACCAATATAGTAAAGACCAAGTTCTTCAAACAGTGATGATCCAGTCCCGCTTATCATTCCTCGAGCATACTCATCTACCTTAGCAGCCAATTGGTGCATTGGCCCGCCTATTTGCTTCGTCATACCCTATACGCAACAAAAGCTAAAATTATTATCAACTCCATAAAGACCAGGACTTTACCATCCTAAAAAATAAATGCAATAAACTTGCCTTTGCGACTTCTCTCAACTCTCTGAGAGCCGGGTTAGACTGTAACCGACTAAGAGCACTGCTCAATGCTCCAACAGGTGGACTTGGTCCATCCAAAGTAGCAGTAGGTAATGAGACTTGCTTGTTGTCATTAAGAATCACAATCATATCAGAGTCAAGATATCCGGCATTGTTCATGGCTTCATAAGCCTGTCCTGCCGTCATCGCACCATCACCAATCACAGCAACCACATTGTTGTTCTTCCCCTTCAAATCCCTTCCTACCGCCATTCCTGTAAACCCAAATTTCTGATTCAGTTTTGTTTTCTTGTTACTGTTTACTGTCTAGACAAGACAAGACCAGGCAAAAACACTAAAGGGATTGATTGGATTACCTAAGCCAGCAGAAATTGTGGTTGAACTGTGTCCTGTACCAAAGCAATCATGTTCACTCTCTCCTCGCTTGGTGAAACCTGAGAGACCATTGGTTTGCCTCATTGTAGGCATCTTTCCTCTTCTCCCAGTAAGAATCTTGTGAGGATAAGACTGATGACCAACATCCCAAAGAATCTTGTCCTGTGGAGTATTGAAAATGTAATGAAGAGCCACAGTAAGCTCCACAACACCAAGACTTGACCCCAAATGTCCACCGGTTTTCGACACATTGAAGATCACATCTGATCTCAGCTCATCAGATAGTTGTTTCAGTTCCTGCATTAAAGTACCATATACCACCAATCCTCTCTTAATTTGGGACAAAATTTTTGTAGAAATGCTAAAACAAAAGATCAAAGCTTTAACTTTTTACCTTGACAGAAAGATTTTTCATGTGGATTGGGTAGTTAATTGTGTCAAGTAATGGAGTTGGTGGTCTGTTTGAATAATATTCACCCTTCTCTGCAAGTGAAGCATACACTTTTGCTCTTCTGTTTGACTGTACACAACACAAACCCCAAATCACAACAATAATATAAGAACAAAAGCTGTCATTTTCTCTAATCAGTTCCCAGAAATCAGAACCAAAGAGGCAATAGTATTGGTCTAATTTCACAATACTCTCCTCAATTTCAATAAACTAACATATAAAAAGGAGTCGAATTTGTTTGACTTTTATCAAACCCATTATTTAATGCACGATTTTACTAAATGGGCAGCTACAAAATCTCACAGTTCCTTAGAGTATATTTCATAGATGAAGCAGAGAGAAGTGAACTTACATGGGAATTGTTGTTGGGTCTCGGACATGGTGATGAAAGATCTGTAACCAAAGATCGAGAAGAAGACAAAGAAGTAGATTTGCAAGAATCTGCTGAAACTCCTCCTTTGGTTATTATGTAAGAAGGAAAAGCAAATGCAGATGAAGCCATTAGAAAAGGGGACTTTTTTGAAGCTCAGAAAAAGGTTGAAACTTTGGGGAATGTAAGTAGTACAAGAATTTATATATAGAGAATATAATTTAGGAAAACTGAGGTTATCAAAAACAGTGAAACAAATGAATAAACGCACTTTAGAATCCACTAAAAATGAAAGTGTGTGTTAAATGTGGTGGTGGTGGTGACAATGGTGGTGGAGAGTTGAAAGATGGAGACTCGTTTTTTTTTTTTTTAAATGGGGTGACGAAATAAAACGACAAGAAAGCCAACTTCATGGATCACGAATTTTATGTAACGATGTTTTATTAAAAGAAAGATGAGAAAAGCTTCAAAGATATTGAGATGGTTCGTCATCCGCAGAGAACTTGAGATTTTGGTTGGGCCACGTCAACTAAGAAATCCAAGTTTTGGATAGATATTGATGATAATACGTTTGTATATGTGTATATTGTTTAATTCATTTTTTTCAAGTTCTTTGAATGGAAAGGAAAAATCTATAAAGAAAAAAACGAAGAAATTCACCCACCTAATGTTTTTAGTTACAATACAGATGTACCAAAGATGAGAAAGGCAACTGTAATCATTTCAGGTAAAAAATAAAATAAAATTTAAAATGATTATAGAAGATTTGTAATTTGATAAAAAGTTTTTGACAATATTAGCATTTGTTTGATAAAGAAAAAATCTTAAGAGTCATCAATAAAATTGGAAATGTATTATTTTTACTGAGAAAAATCCTATTTGTTAAAATCTATCTATATGTATATATATTATACTAGATACGTGTAGGATAATGTTTATTGACAAATTTATTTGATATTTTAGTGTAGAACATAATTTATTGTAAATGTTAAGTGGTGTTATGTGTATATTTTCTAAAATTATTCAAAATAAATTGTAATGATTTGATAAAACATATTAAATTTTAAATTTGTCCATTTCATGTCAGGACTTCCTGTCGCATCCTGTATCGAAAATTTTCCGTGCTATAATTGTTTCCGTTTAAAAATATTTATTTTAGTCTAATGGATAAAGGATTGGATAAAAGATTCAGATGGGATATCCGTATTTTCCATCCCAAAGTGAAAACTTACCTCTCCTAAAATCGACATTTGCCTAAATTAGTGAGAGTTTGAGAATTGAATTTAGCTACCTACATTTCTCAATCTCGTCCCGCGATCCAAAATTTTCATCCAATATTTTATTAGGAATTGCTCGGATAATATTTGTATAACTCAAATTATCAGTTTTTATCCCATATCAGCTATTTTCCATTTCAAAATTCAAAATGGACATACCTATTAAATCTGGTTTGGGATCTATTTGAGTTTTAATTAATTTGGTATATAATATGTAAAAGAGGAAATTTATTTAAGGTGTTACGATTACTTTTTGTATGAATGTAATTGCACAATTATGGATTGTGTTTATTATTCATCTGGCTGTTTAATCTATTTCGCATGAGACTAAAATATTTTGTGTAAGTTTTAGCGGACCTAGCGATAAATGATTATAGTCGTAAAAATATAAACTATAATTTACTCTACCACATATATAACTGCGGATTTTACTGATTAACTCATGTGTTGTTAAAATATTAAAAAATATCATAAATTTAAACACTTGTGTTAGTGTGGTAGCAAAGCTGTTAGTTATAGATAAACAAATGTAGCATAATGCATGTTGACATTGAAACGTTTATGGCTTTGTTAGATGTGTATTGTGTTTTATTGATATGCACCATAAGACCAATTTGGAGCTTTATATAAACTTGGATCCTTTCAAAAAAAAAACCATAAGATCAGTTTATAAACTAAAATTCACATAGCCAAATATCTTAGAAAATATACAATATAAACACAACTTCACAAATCAATACACAATTTTATATTTTGTATATATCCACTAATCCAATTATATTAAAACATATGTTGTGAAATTACTTTCATTGACCTGTACGTAAAGATAGGACTAGTAAGTGTTAATATGATAACTATTACACGTAGACAAAGATAAATAAAATTTGATTAACATGGCACCATGACAATCATTTGCTGTGTATATTAACAAAAAATGAATACTTGTGATAAAAAAAGAAAAAGAAAAAAACAATTAAAAAAAAGGGACATGACAAATTGTCAAATATGCATAGCTTTACATGATCATTGGCTATAAATTATTAAATGTTAGCATTATAGGATAATTTGATGTACGTAACCTAGTAATTGAAAAACATATATTTAACTACAACAGGACATGATAATTGGAAAACCTTTGCCGATAAATTGAAAAAAGTGACAAAAACATCACATTATTTTTCCAATTACTGGTTCCACTAATGTGTGATCTTCCATTACGTCTTGTAAGGTTTCAATTAACAAAGATATATGAAAGACGACATGTCATTTTCTGAAAGAGAATAGTCTATAAGTTGAATAAATTTTATCATTTCATCTTTATATATAAATCCATAGTAAAGATTGAAAATTTAGAATCGTTAATTGTGATTGTTAGGTTTAGCTGACTGAAACTTTTAACAATATATGAGATATCACTTGCAAATCACTGTTTTTTTTTTTGGTATATGAAAATCTTTTTTTTTTTTTTTGTCAACGGTATATGAAAATCTTTAGAGAAATAATAGAATATATGGTAGTTGAGAATATATGGTTAATCGTATATACAATATGTACGAAACAAAAGTTATGAGAATGAATATGATTTTCAAAATTAATGGTATTTTCTGATTGGTTCAAAACATTTATTTTACCACAATTTTCTACGTCGAAGTTTTTCAAATTTGTTTAAATAACTAAATTTTGAAAAAATTAAAAAATAAATAAATATTGAGAATAATCATACTAAAATTTCTTTTAAAACACTCCGTTTTAAGTTTTTATCTAATATTTTTTCCAAATTAGTTATTGCTTATTCTAATTGAAATGTCTAATATTTTCGTTTCTTATTATTGTATTTTATTTTCTTTATACATTTTTTTATTATTTTAATGAAAATAATAATAAATAAAATATAGAATAAATTTCTTTCTTTTTTTACATATCAATTATTGATTAACAATCACGTTTTTGGTATAAAAAATAATAATAATAATCTATTTTTTAATTGTTAAACAATTGAAGTTTTAAGAAAATTTAATTTTTGAAATTGTGTATGTGAGGATAATAGAAAACAAATTGTGAGGTTTGTTTGGATATATTGATATAAGTTAAAAAGAATTTAGTCATTTTTATCTTTAAATAATAAGGTCTTTTCTGTTCTATAAATACATTTTTCTAATGGCATTTAATATTAAATTTAACAACTCCATAGTGGTTTACTTTTGAATGCTCTCCACTTAATTGAACATATTAATTATACTTAAAATTAAAATATTTGTAATATTATAAACCTTAAATTTTAATAATATTTAAAAAAATTTATAAACTTTCTAATATTTGTAACTTTTAAAAGATTAAAATATTTATAATATTTCATATATTCGGTAAAATTATTGGTTCAACTAAACAACTAGATTAAACCAAATAAAAAATTTAAATTTCGACGTCCGATAAGGCAATGTTCATGTTCATTCGGATTTGGGATCATTTTTTTGTCATATTTATAATATGACTCTGAATCATTGCCCAAATTTTTTAGTTGATGTGAGACATTGAACACAAATATTTTTTTTTGCATCGATTAAATAATATATGTCCGTTTTAAAAATTTTGAATCATAATATATACAAAATTTTATTTTTTCATTTATAATAATATATGAATTATATGATAATTCAGAATAATTTAAAAATAAGATCAAATAAAGATGATAGGAGAATCATAATTTTAAATCTTAATAAAATAATTTAAATATAATAACTAAAATAAAATATAGTATAATTAGATATTAAATCTTAGTTTTTCAATGTTGATAGGTTAAAAGAGTTTTCAGAATTAATTTCAAATTTTTGTCCAGAATTAATGAGAGAGAAAGTAAGTTTTTTTTTGCAAACTAATAATTATTCAAAAATATTTTTGATTTTTTAATTTAATTATATTGATTTTATGATTATTATTATATCCTTCATGAATTTATTTTAAAACACTTAAAATAATTGGCATTATATGTAAATTCTTACACCCTTAAGGTATTTTAGTATTCAGTGCTTCTCAATTAATAGTATAAATTGTTATTTCGAATTGTATATAACATTACAAGTTTAAGAGCAGTAGTCTAATGATTTGTGTTAGTTGTTTTTATTTTAGGTTTAATAAAGTTTAATATCATGTTAAACAATGTACATAAATACGATCTAACATATAATTTACATATATGGTTAAAAATATCTCTTAAATGAGCGAATCACAAAACCGACAAAACAATTATTGGGTTTCAATTGAGTCAATATGAATAAACAAAGCTTGCACAAAATTTAAAATTTAAATGTGGATGATGATGATTCCAACACAAAAAGAAAAATAGTAATCATGCGTGTTATTTTCTAATAGATTATGTCTTATTAAGATAAATGACAATTTATGTTTTTAAAATGTTATATTTTTAAAAAGATGGTATTTTTAATTAGGTGTTGAGGTGATTTTTCGTTTACCAATTTAGATGCAACATTTGGATAAAACTCTATCGGAATTGCTCGAAGAGAAAGACGACAAAATTCTTAGCTTTCCGAAAAGGTCAATATGTGCTGTTAGTCTTACATAACAACGTCCCTTGGAGACTTTCAGACTTAGAATTATTTCTCGAACTTTCCGACAGACTAACCACCATTTCGTCACAAGAACCCAACAAAAACAATTAAATTAATGCATTTGTATAAAAAGACGTATGTATAATAAATATGCAGCGCATGCTCTCCTAACCAAGACATTGTCCATTCAAAAGCTGAATGGATTGTACAAATCAGTTAAATCACCTCATTACCCCTTAAAGGACGTCATTTTTGGCGACTTACGTCCTACGCATAAGTGAACACAGGCCCGTAAATACAAAACCTAGTTCTTGAACTCGGATCAAATACTATTTTTTATATATATACTCTTCTCACCATTTAGGTGGTGGGGGAGGAGAGTTATAAAGAGTTCGGAAATTTTTGTGAGGTTGGCTAGTTGAGAACCTATCTCTCTGATCGACCATTCTAACAACATACACTTGAACACTACTACTAGTCTACTAATATTCTTTAGGAGGAAACATGTTCATCAACCACTCTACCACTCTTCCTCTTTCCTTTTGACCTTTCGTGATCCCGTTTATTTTTCGAAGAGTTTCAACCCCATTTTAAGATCTGATTTTTCATTTAATCTCACCACATATCATATTAGACTCCAAATCACTTTTCGGTCGAGCTCAAAACACTACCGTCACTTCTCTTCCCATTAAATCGGCTTTCCATCCAGTCATATTGACATCTCCTACCGTAAAAATGTTTGTACCTTTATAAAGAAGAAGAAAGGAAGATTTTGAATAGATTTTGTAACATGGGAAGAGACTTAGTCAGAATTCCAAATTTTTGATTCTCCTATACTAGTCAAAATCTTTCTTTTTAAAAAAATTCTTTATCCGATCTTGTTTTGA
The DNA here is from genome assembly GCA_900406565.1 of Turritis glabra. Classification (NCBI taxonomy): domain Eukaryota; kingdom Viridiplantae; phylum Streptophyta; class Magnoliopsida; order Brassicales; family Brassicaceae; genus Turritis; species Turritis glabra. Next base: position 2,841,700 of record OVBN01000239.1, read on the forward strand.
CAAAAATTGAAGGTTATCTTTCAATTTTTGGGATAACTTTTGAATTTTTTTGCATGACATGTCGAAAGATACGTGAATATACGCTTTAGTTATCTCTCTTTATAACTATAAATCTACTCAATCATTAACAATATATAATATCACATGGTGTTACGTTATTAAAGGATTATAAAATTTATGTATCAAAATTTGGTATCATCAACTCTAAAGTACGGTAGGAGAATCACAAATTTGATTAGTAATTGTTAACATGCATGGGAAGAGACTCTTATGTCAAAATATTCAATTAAGATTTTTTTTTTTGAATAATTTGAAATAAATTCCGACTAATTTTTTTATTAGTAAATTATTGAAAATAAAATCTAAGATATTATAAAATAAAGATTTAGAATCTAGACATATAAATGTTTATACTTTTATAGTGTTCAATATTTTAAATCTTGAAAATTATAAAAACATAAAAAGTAACTTTAAATCATTAATCTATTAACTCTGCCATTTGATTCAAAATTTATACTAAGCAAAGTTTGTAGTATAATGGTTTGTACTAATACTATCAGTCTAACTCAATTCAAACCCAAAAATATACATAAGTGACTTGTAGACTACACCTTATACATATATATACTCTTAAGCATATACTATTCACCTATCTTCGACAGTTACTTAACCACGTATATATATCGTTATCTATGCTAGAAAAAAAACGGGTTGACTATTTCAGTGCCTTCCCTACGGCTACAATTCAGCATATTTTTCTTAGACTTTGGAGTTTGGATGACAAGTACTCCTCTCAGTCAATTCGGTCTTTATCTTTTATATTGCGTATGGAAAATTAATGTCAAAGAATCCTAACTTATCACGTAAGTTGAATGTTCCATTCGTTTTACACATATATTCGTTAAATATCACTATCACTTATATACATATGTGGATATGATATTATTAATAGGAATTCTTTGATAGGCAGCCATAAGGGAAATTAGTAAAGAAAAGTTTAGTACTATTTTTAACATTAAAACCAAAAAAAAAGTTTAGTACTATTTTCTTAAGTGGTGTATTTTTTTTTATTCCGTAAATTTTTTTTATACATGTAATCCTAATATCCTATGTTATCGAATAAAATAAGATAATTTTTACAAAACACACAAATTAAGTTATTTTTATACTTAATACCAATCCACAGTTTTTTTTATTTATAAAAGAAAAAACAAAATATGGTTATTTAATGCTATTATTTTCTATTAATGATTTAAGTATGGTTGCCCAAATGGTCGTGTGCTCTCGTATCCATTGAATCCAAACGACCTTTTTATCTTTTCGATTTTCGTCATCACTAACGTCACAAAATTGCGTTGTCCAATGTTTAGTTAGTGGGGTTTGCTTTGTTTTGTCTTTTTAATATTCAACTTTTTCCACTTAGATCTGTGTCAGTATTAGTCTCTATTTATCCCAACTTTTGTGTTATATTATTGTCTTTCATTAGTAACAAAACCATCCAAAACCTAAAGAAATGGACAACAATAATTCGAAGTCACCCACCGGTCCACACTTCCTATTCGTAACATTTCCAGCCCAAGGTCACATCAACCCATCTCTCGAGCTAGCTAAACGCCTCGCCGGAACCATCTCCGGAGCTAGAGCCACCTTCGCGGCCCCAATCTCCGCCTACAACCGCCGCATGTTCTCTCAAGAAAACGTCCCCGAAACCCTAATCTTCGCTACCTACTCCGATGGCCATGACGACGGCTACAAATCCTCTACTTCCTCCGACAAATCTCGTCAAGACGCGACCGCAAACTACATGTCTGATATGAGACGACGTGGCAAAGAGACACTAACCGAACTAATCGAAGATAACCGGAGTCAAAACCGGCCTTTCACTTGCGTGGTTTACACTATCCTCCTCACTTGGGTCGCTGAGCTGGCGCGTGAGTTTCACCTTCCTTCGGCTCTTCTTTGGGTTCAACCCATAACCGTCTTCTCCATTTTCTATCACTACTTCAACGGCTACGCAGATGCAATCTCAGAGATGGCTAATAACAATCCCTCTGGTTCTATTAAATTACCGTCTCTGCCACTGCTTCGTCTCTGTGATCTTCCTTCATTCCTCGTCCCTTCCAACGCCTACGCGTTTCTTCTACCGGCGTTTCAAGGACAGTTTGAGTCACTGAAGGAAGAATCAAACCCTAAGATCCTCATCAACACTTTCCAAGAGCTTGAACCAGAAGCTATGAACTCGGTTCCAGATAATTTCAAGATTGTCCCCATCGGTCCGTTATTAACCTTGAGAACGGATTCGTCGAGTCGCGGTGAATACATAGAGTGGTTAGATACGAAAGCTTATTCGTCTGTGCTTTATGTTTCGTTCGGGACGATTGCCGTGTTGACCAAGAAACAGCTTGTGGAGCTATGTAAAGCGTTGATTCAGAGTCGGAGACCGTTCTTATGGGTGATTACGGATAAGTCGTACAGAAGTAAAGAAGATGAGCAAGAGAAGGAAGAAGATTGCATAAGTAGTTTCAGAGAAGAGCTCGATGAGATAGGAATGGTGGTTTCGTGGTGTGATCAGTTTAGGGTTTTGAATCATAGATCCATCGGTTGTTTCGTGACGCATTGCGGGTGGAACTCGACGTTGGAGAGCTTGGTCTCGGGAGTTCCGGTGGTGGCGTTTCCGCAGTGGACTGATCAGACGACGAACGCGAAGCTTTTAGAAGATTGTTGGAAGACAGGTGTGAGAGTGATGGGGAAGAAGGACGAGGAAGAAGTTGTGGTGGTGGAGAGTGAGGAGATACGGCGGTGCATTGATGAAGTGATGGAGGAGAAGGCAGAGGAGTTTAGAGGAAACGCGGCGAGGTGGAAGGATTTAGCGGCGGAGGCGGTGAGAGAAGGTGGCTCTTCCTTTAATCATCTCAAAGCTTTTGCCGATGAGCACATGTGATTCGGTCTCAGAGATATCAATTCCGTAATTTCCCTTTTAGAGCATCATTATTGGGAGAACCCTTTTAAGGATTCTAAGTAATATTTTAATAATTAATCGGGGTTAAGAAACTTATTTAAAAAATTTTGATTTTATATCTTGGTATAACCCTAATGTGGTTCTTAAAAAAATTAAATTTTGGTTTTTGTATTGTAAATAGAAATTTTTTTTTACACATAGAATATTGAGAATTATTTACGGAAGCAATCTCATAATATGTTCTACTATGTCATAAACTTGCTTTAACTTTCTCATTTGGTCTTCCAAATGTGTTTAATGATTAAAGCATAAACACTTGATTCTATAAAACAGTAAAGGCAGGCAGGAATTTACCAAGATGTTTTGCCACTCAAGTTCTGAAATTAATCTCAAAATGAATCAACTGGGAACTCTGATAATTAAGCACAACACGAATCATGTGAGAGGTAAAATGGGGTTAGAACTCATACTTCATATTGTCATGTTTTTTTATTCGAGACATACAAATTTGGAATTACGAACAACAACTCCTACAAACTTGTAATCACAAATGAAAAGTACGGACGAGGATAACTTCACTCTGTTATTTGCAAAGCTGAAACAAAAGGGAAGATGACTTGGCCAATTGACTTAGTCTTGTTGGAATTTTTGATTGAGCCTATGGGTGCGATTGGGATAGATCATGAGCCAGGAGATTTAAACACCTTTATGCGCTAACCTCCAGTGAATTATTTGGCACTTCTCAGAGCTACAAGCGTAAAAATTCAAGACATTTATGAGTTAAAATGTCTGCAACTTTTATCCGCACAAGAATATCAACTAAAAAGCTCAAAGTGATAGAAGGAAAAAACAAGAAACATATATGAAATAAAAACGATGTGGAAACCTACCACTCACACCAGCCACAAACTCGGCTCTTGGAGTACCAGTGGCAGCAGAAACAGTCTTGGTCTTAGTTCTTGGAGCCCTATTCTCAGTAGCCAGAGTCTCGAATCTTGCATCCCTATTAAACATGGTCTCAGCTCTTAAAGCTTCTTCAGCTGCCATCTGAGCCAGTAAGTTAGCCCTTCCTCTTTTCTCAGAAATGTCACTCCATTTTCCTAATAATATGTAAGCTACCACAGGAAGTACAACCAAAACCAGGAAAAATATTGGTATGTCCGCTCCCCTTAGTTCGAGCATGTCCCCAGACAATCATATAAAACAAACACTAAATCCTCCAGAACTCTTAATAAGTCTATAGACCACAGATCGTTTTGTAAGCTGATTCGATTACGTTTTGTAAGAGAATTCTCACACTCCTCCGAGCAGCGTTACATAGTCACTACTAGGGGCTGTTCGTTTCCCTGTCGCTGGCGACAGAAACCAGCAACAGCGACCAAATTGTGTTCGTTTGCCTGTCGCTGGGCCAGCGACCAGCGACCAAAATTTTAGGTCGCTAGATTTTTTAGCGACCGAATTCAGAAACGCGGCGACTGCGTAATCAAATTACAAATGTACCCTTCTAATTTTTGAGAAATCATAACCTAACTGTGATTCGCTTCTTCTTCGATTTCATCTTCTTCACGATTCGAGCTCTCTCTTCTCTTCTTCTTCGATTTCGTCTCACCCAACTTCGATCTTCTTCTCTCTTCTTCGATTTCGTATCATCTTCGTTTCATCTTCTTCACGATTCGAGCTCTCTCTTCTCTTTTTCTTCGATTTCGTCTCACCCAACTACGATTCTCTTCTCTTCTTCTTCGATTTGGTCTCACCCAACTGCGACTCTCTTCTCTGCTTCTTCGATTTCGTCTCCTGTGATTCTCTTTTCTGCTTCTTCGATTACATTGCTCTCTTGTCTCTTCGTGTTGTCATCTGCTAAGTTACGAGACTTTTGTTCTTATGTTCTTCTTCTTCTTCTTCTTCTTGTAGCAACACTCCTCTGGTTATTAATGTTAGTTTGAGAGATTTAGGAAGCAATAATACATTCAGCTTAATCTGATAGATAGATTGCAAGTGCTCTGGTTAGCTAGGATTGCATTTTCGAGATGGTGTTGTTGGCTGCAGAGTTTAGTGTGTGTTGTGGGGTTTCGGAAGAAGTGGTTGTGTGCCTCTTGTTTGTGCGAATTGTTCTTTGTGTGGTGTTCTAACACCTTCTCTCATTTCTGATCGTGTTCTTAGATATCATGAAATCAGTAGTATTTGGACATTGTAGTTATAAGATTACAAAGTTTTATAGTTTAACAAGAGTTGTGAATGATTGTTGAATTGATTGCTTGAGAAAACTCAGATTATCTTTTGAACTACATTTCAAGAGAGTAGAAAAGATCTCTGAAAGAGAGAAAGAGAGTGCCCATTGTGTATGATTTTGTGTGTTTTTAATTGTGTTCTCACTTGTTGCGGTAATTGAACGAAATCCAAAGTCTTTATAGATTATTCCTCTTCTGGGTTTTGAGAAACATGTCTTGTTCTCTTCTGGGTTTTCATCAAAATTCTCTTTTGAGACTTTGTTCCACCGGAGGCAGATACCGAGCAAGGTCTGGTTCTTTTATTACTCTTCTGTTTCATGGATACCAATTCATTATAGTATGAAAAATTGGAGCTCTTGGATCAAACTTGGTTTCTTTAGAAGCCTTTTTGGCATCGTGTATTGTATTGCCTTTTTTGGATGTGATGTAGTCATTGTTCTTGAAGCATAGCTGTTGATTAAGTGATTAGTTGGGATTACCAATTACATAAAAAAGTATCAGAAAATGTAACTCTAGAATCAAACTTGGTGTTTTTACTAGCTTTTTGTTCATGCAGTTCTTCAGATTGCTTTGAAGCTAATTGGTTATGTATTTGATTTTATTGTAATTTGGATACATCATTGTGCAGTTGCAGAATGGGGGAGAATGTCCATGTGTGATGCAGAGAAGCGTCATGTGTTATCTCTTTGCCAGGAAGTTTGCTCCGAGTGCTCTGGAGCCTTTGCTTCACATTGCTCCGAAGATTCTTGGATTTTGAGTAGTTTAGTTATGTCTCTGAACCTCTTTACATCAAATAGAGTACAACAGGATCCACTCATATGTAAATTTTAGATTTTGAAGAATTACTATGCATAGATCAATATTTCTTTCGGATAGTCTTGACACTTTTTTACCGATGCATTAAATAAAGTAGGTATAACACAAGTGTTATTGAATCACAATTTGATTTTTCTAATGTTGTGTCTGATAAGTCATAATTACTTGGTGAAACAAAAAAAAAGTGATAATTACTTTAAGGTTTTAACTCTTGTGCCTAAACAGTGTTACGTGAATGTGGCACATTTCTATTCGTCTAATGAGAATAAGATTGTTTTGATGTGTAAATAAACAACATATAGTATTTCTAGAGCATTTATCGTCACTAACTCGTTTTCTTTGATTCTATTAAGTTAAAAAACAAACAAACCTTGAAAACCATGGATATGTATTATGTAAAGATATCTCGCCTTGGTAACTTGCTTATCGACTTGAAAACCAAAAGAGTTGCTAACAGACCAAGATTTTGCAAAAAACTTTTATTGTGAAACTTTAATTTCTTATGAAATAGTTATGTTTTAATGGTATTATTATGGTTGTAGATTTTGTTAATTACAATTTATTTTTTAAATTTTATTTTTAGTTAATTTAAATTTACACATTTTTTTTTATCAAAACAGTATAAAAACATAATATTTATATAAAAACATAAAAATTTAATTTCTTATGCAATATTTATGTTTTAATTGTATTCTAGTTGTAGATTTAATTACAATTTTATTTTTATTTTTATTTTTAATTTGTTTTTCTATTAATTTAAATTTACAAAAATTTGCAAACAAAACTTATGATGTATTTAAATTTACGAAAAAAATTTAATCAAAATTTTTTTTAAAAATTTAATGTCGCTGGCGACCAACAAACGAACAACACAGCGACTTGTTTTAGCGACAATCGCTGGCGACAGTCAAACGAACATCACAGCGACAATCGCTAGCGACAGAATACAGCGACAGGCAAACGAACACCACTACCTGTCGTTGGTCGCTGATCCCTGTCGCTGGTCGCTGTCGCTGGATCCAGCGACAGGGAAACGAACATGGCCTAAGCTGATTCGATTAAGTTTCACAAATCATCATCCAGTTGATCAATTTTTTCACCAAAAATAACAAGATCTATATCAAACAAAGCGATATACAAATCGAAAAAATCATCAGATTAGAAAAAATAAAAAACTCAATCCCGAGTCCTAACCTGGACCTTCAACGATTTTGAGATCTCGGGTAACAGCAAGAGCAGGGGCCATTTCTGTAATCACAATCAATGAGAAGGATGTCGATGGCGGTCTCAATGTCACCGGATTGAATTGAGTTTCGGATCCGGTGAATGATCGATCTAGAGAGATAAGAAGGAAAGGAAATAGATGGAGAGGAAGAAGAAGCAGGAGATGATAACGCGTATGGAGATAAATTGGCAGCGGCGGCGGCGTCTTCAACCAGGTTGAGATGAAATCGCCGTCGAGAGGCGGTATCCAGAGAGACAAGAGAGACGAAAGAAATGAGGGATTTGTTTTTTTCTTCTAACTCTAAATCTCACAGCCAATAGCCAAGTGCCACATGTCATGTAAGAACCGTTTCTTGAGACTCTTAATTAAGAATCGGTTCTAAACAATTGAGGCAATTTTGATTTTTTTTTTTTGTTTAAATGGTAAGAAACGGGTTTAAGAACCCCCAATAATGATGCTCTTAAAATTATACTTCATAGTTCTTAGTTCCATTTTATAAAAATATTTTAGTGAATTCTTTTTTACTTTTACTTGAAGTTTTCATGTTTTTCGTACAAAATTCGATTTCATTGATAATTTTATGGCTATTTATATTCTTTAGTGGTCTTTTATTATTTCTAACAGAGATGATTACAACGGTTACTATAACACTGTTTTTTTTGTTCTTTCTCGCTCTCTGTTTCTTAGGGATTACACCATATAGTATACAAAATTTTGGATGTTGATTGGTTGATTTTGAAGATGATGAAATGTAATTTATTCAAGATGTGAGAGATAGAAAGATACACAACAGACAAATGGTACAATCAAATTGTAAGTTTCCCTTGGACTTACTTGACGGCCAAGAAAACAAAGGAATTGAATGTAGCAGATTGAATCCTGAGTTTCCGAGTATATATTTTCTTTGCGTAACAGAAGAATCAAGCAGTCAGTGAGCGTTTCGTGTGATCAAGCCCTCGAATATGACGTAGAGATCTCTGTTATCGCCTCCAAATATCTCTTCAGCTTTCCTAAGCGTTTCCTGGAAAAGAAAGAAAAAACGTTGCGAGTTTTGAATCGAAAGACGGTAAAAAAGATTGAGAGAGTATTCTTCTTACTTCTCTTGTTTGCTTGTGAGCGTTAAGATCCTTCACATTTCCAAGAAACGCACCAAATTGCTCGTAAGATAACCGGCTCCTAATCAAGATTCAATAACAAGATGTAGAATATGTTACAGACAATGAATGCTATAAAGAGTTTTTTGTTTTGAAAATTCAGATTAGGAGTCTTTTACCTGACTTGTCGGAAGAACTCTTTTCCGTCAACCCGAGTTCTTGCTGAAAACACAGACAACAAACATAACCGTTAACAATTGTGTTGTCCCAAAACTTGCCACAAGAAAAATCCTGGTTTGAACTTACCGGTGTGTGAACCAGGCTCTGAGATTGAAATAGAAGATCTAGTATCATCAAACATGCCTCTAGTAGTAGAGAATGATACAGAATGGCGTCGAGGAGAGAGTGGCCTCGAAGTTGTTTTCGGGGTAGTAGAAGCAGATAAAGTTGGTGGAGAACCAGGAGGAGTAAGCCGAGGCGTAGTATTTTGCGATACTAACGGAAGACTGGCTGATAAACTCGGTTTAGGAGCTACAATATAACACAAAACAAACTTACCCATTATTCGCACACAAACAAAAGGTTTAGTGGCTTGAGAATATAGATTTACTATACCATCGTTGTTTTCGTTGTCCGTTGTAGCTGATTCAATGGCTTCAGGGGCTTGAGATTGAATTGATGAATGTCTTGATGGTTGAAATGGAGTATCATCATCTGAAAAATGACAAAAACCACACAATATGAACCATACATTTTGGTAGACGAACTCAAGATTTCACTAAAATCCTCACAAGCACTATACCATTGGGTGTTGGCTTAGCTATAATTTGTGTTGTTCCTGCCTGTTAAAAGTTAAAACCCATCGATATGAATTTATACTTCAAACTTTAAAGCAAATTGAGGAAAGTGAGGTTAAAGTTTCATACATTTTGGTCATCATCTTGAAGAGACATCATAAGCGTCTTCCTAAAACCCTCAAGCTGCACACAATTCACACAATTCATCAATTCAAGCTCCAAAAATCCTAAAAACTCCGCTATTTCCAAAATTAGAAACGAAGAGACCTAAGTCAAATTTGAAATTGAGTTCAAAATTACCTTCGAGACATCTCTCTGAAGTCTCTTCACAGTATTAGATAACGAAGCATTCTCTCTAATCAAATTCTCCTGCAAATTTCGAGAAATTTGTCAAATGAACTGAAAAAAAAATTCAAAAAAACGAATCGGGTCAAAAAAAAGTCAAAACGGGTCGGACCTTTTCACCATCAGCGAGAGAAAGCTTATGAAACGCATCGGAGAGAGAAGCGTCGAGAGACTCAACGTGAGATTGTAGCTCGGCGATTTCTTTCTCTTTCTCGGCGACAAGTTCACGGAGATCCGACGACTCTGATTCGAGAGCAGAGACACGTGTCGAGAGCGCGATTGAAGTGATTTTGCGAGCAACATCGAGCTGTTCGAATGGATCGGACGGTAGAACTTGAAGAACTTCGTCGGGAAGATCGAAGCTTCTGGAACCTGTAATTGCACTTGTTGATCCTTCTTCTTCTTCTTCTTCTACCTCTGACATTTCTCGATTTCTGTGTTTTTTTTTTTTTAATTATCTTTTTCAGTTTTTATCGTTTTTTTTGTACCTTATGAGTTCTTATATTCGGTTATGTTACGGTATAAACCGGTATTATTTTTAAACCGAAATTTGAGTTTAAGTTAAAACAATTTCTAAATTATATATTTATATTCATCGATGGAGATACGAGAGATAGTGTACGTACTATTACGCAAAGTCTAATGAATGTCAACGCTAAAACGTTTTGTGTTATGAGAAATAGACTCCCGGTTTGGGGGTTAAGATTCCGGTTCGGTTATGTAATGTTGATATGATTGAATTGATAGATGGATAGAGAGAATGTGGTCACGTATGGTTTGTCGTTTTGTGTTGAGTGATATATGAGTTAATGTGTGGTAATGAATTGGGTGAGCCAAGTTTGTGATCTGTGAATGGATAGGACTATAATTGACGCTTAAGAAGAAACAAAAATAAATAACTGACAAAAAAACATTAAAGATCAATTTCTTAAATGGGTTTGGAAGGTTTTAATTAGCAACTCGAACAAGAAAAGAATCCTAATTAAAGTTTAAGACTAGTAATTTTTATTTTTTTGTCAAACATAAGACTAGTAATTCTTTAAAGATTACAGTATGAGAAAGACACAGTTTTCAAAAAAATTGTGGAATTATACTGATCCATGTTTAAAAAATTGCGAAGCGTTAGTCAAACGGTTATAGAAGGCCTAGCACCTAAATCATTAATTAGAGACTTTTTGGCGATTAATCTGGGATTTGCTTTACAATAGTTTCAATATTTTATTTAAATAATATTACTATTATACAATTTAGTAGTTATATATTTTATTTGCGTACGTATTCTATATAATCGGTATAGCTTAGTTGGTTAATATTACGCTTAGAAGAGTAGAGATCATGGGTTCAATGTTTAGTTTGTGCTTTTTTTGGTCAATTCTATTAATGAAGAGCAAAATAATCATTGGCCGCCAGTTATTTATTAACTTGTTTTTCACCGATTTCACCTCTTATTCAACTAGTTTTGATAACTAAATGGTAGATCCGACATCTAACATTCTATTTTGAGCCAAAAAGAAAAAAGAATCGAGTTTTTCGTTTTTCCGATTTAACTCCGATTTGGGTAAAATGCACACTGATCTCCGTCATCAAATGCTTAACCAGTGCCTACACGGTCTCCGCACCGGGTTTTTGAACAGACATATTGACATATACATTTGTAAAGTGCCTTATGGATTAAATACAATAAAATCTCTATAAATTAATATTTAATAAATTAATAATTATTATAAATTAATAAATTTCTCCGACCTTGATTTGGACTAATGTTATGTTTGATACCATTTGATAAAATAGATGGTCCCATCAATATTTTTTTAAAATCTTATATAAATAGATGGTCCCATCAATATCATAAATTAATAATTGTATAAATTTATCAATATATATAAGAAAATTTACTGAAATATAGCTTTAGTGTTGTTTTTTCTTGAATTTGCATTAATTATTTCTAATATATTTACTGTATCGAAAATTTTTGGTGTAGTTTTCTAAACATGATAATTGATTTATTACTTGTATATTGATTCTAAAAAAGTATATATTATAACGAAAAAATTACTTCAAATAAATTCTTTTAAGAAATTACGAAATTAGACATATCTCTTTATAAATTAATAATTATTAATTTATTGAGAAACTAAAACTTTTATAAATTAATAAAATATTTTAGATCCAACATTATTAATTCATAGAAGTTTTAGGGTACTTATATTAATGATAAATTACATCCATGTATTTGTTCCAGTCTTTTTTGGTTTCGTATCAAACCTATAAACATAGATTAGATTGACTTTTCCAATATGTGATTTAAATAAATCTTTATTTTGTTTCTTTTAATTATAAAACTTCAATTTTTACTTACCACTCTTTCAACTCCTAAATATACACTCTAACGAATTGAATAGAAAATGACTTTTTGATCTTTCTTTTCTATTGTTCATATAGTTCTAATTAATTATACTTTTATTTGTGTTTGTATAAGTTTCTACGTATTTGGTGTATGCTAAATTTACATACTATTTTTTTTTTCCTTGGCAAATCAAATATTTTATTTATAGAGAAATACTCTAAAATAGCACTAAAACAAGTTTTGTGGACAATTATAGCACACACTCCACAAATTTCCAAAAATAACACAAAAATAATTTAAAGTTTTGGGTTTGGATTTAGTATTTTAGGTTTAGGGTTTAGTTTTTAGGGTTTAAGGTTTATTTTTTAGATAATTTTTATATTTTTTTAATAGTCCCCAAAAATTTAATATTTTTATATTATATTTGTGCTATTTTTGAAATTTTGAAAATAATGTGCTAAATTTAGAAACAAAACTTATTTTTGTGTTATTTACGAGAGTTGCCCTATATTGTATCATAAAAAGTTAACAAAATACATAAATATTTCTAATACATTAACGCAAATAAAGAAAATTGATATCAATTTCGATGAAAAAGTAGAGAGTAACCAAGCTATTACGGAAGTCTTACATGCTAATAAATGAAATCTGTTATATCCCTTATCCATATACTTCTTGTTGGCTATCATAATTTACCAACTCTTGTTCATATACTTGTTGTTGGCTATCATAATTTACCAGCTCTTGTGTCCGAATTAGATGTTAAAAAAGATGACATCGACTTAACCACTCAAGAAACTGTTACAATATCACTTAAAATTTTATTTACGTTTTTATAAATAAAAATTCGAAATAAGATAATATTAGCTCAAATACTTTGTTACTATTAGATGTTTATAAAATAGTTAAATAACTAAAAATCATATAAGTAAATTGTACTAGAATATTCATCTATATGATAACTGAATAAGATATATATTCTAAGTTACTAAATCGTTTTTTCACATTTCAATGTATCATGTTAGAAATTTTGTATAAGTTATAACACACAGGATCTTTAACAGATAATCCCCTAGTAAAGATATATACAAGATAAATAGGGATCATCTTCTACTGGGTCCATAATCATGAATTAATTAATCTCACTTGTATCCAACATCTCTTCATGATAAGATTTCATCTTCTCTGTTGTGTGTAGGCAACAAAAGTGACTGCTCAGAATCACTTACTGTTTTGATTGAATCCTCTCTTGCTTTGCCCCAAATCACAGTGTAAAACCCAAAGCTCAATATCACTGATCCAATCACACTGTCCACAACACATAGATACAAATTTATATGTACTCATCATGTAATCTTATTACCCAACAAACGTAAATCGATTATTATTGTCTGCATATTTCAAAGAAACTCTGGAGGCTAAGTTGGATTTATTAGTTATTGAGTTAAGCATTACGCATTTGAAGATGAAACTAAATATTTCACTTATGTTTTTTGAAGCAAGAAGGCACTAAAGTTGTAAGTAGGAAGAAAGATATGGTAGTATGGTACCTCCCAAGGTGAAGTGCATCGCCGAGGAATATAGCAGCCATAGCAACTGCAATTGCAATAGACAATGGCTTGAACAAGGATACGTAGACCGGACCCTTCAAATGCAGTCCCCATGTGTGAATAACTGATCCCAATGATGTATCAAAGAGTCCCTGAAACATAGTGTTAGTTTCTGAGCTAAAGATTTTGATTTCTCCACTTATAAGGTTTGATGTCTCACCGAGTATATGACTGAAGCAAGGGCAAAACCCGGTTTAAGCTGCCAAGAATTTAAGTCTTTTTCTACAATCAGACATACTGTCGCTGAGATTAGCATTGCGCATAAGTTGTAGCAGAAGACTACAGTTATTTCTTCAGGGTATATCTCCATGATATGAGTCTGAAAATCATGCACAGCTGACGAATTTAGCTCAATCGTATGCGTTACCAATAAACCCAAAATCTCTTTTCAAGTTTAAGTAATACCTGAAGAATAAACCAGACTGAAAGAAGCAAGAATTGTAGACCGAGCAAAAGGCCTCCAATTATCCAACTTGACTCGAATGACGTAAACGATGCAGTAACAAGAAGTTTTGGGCCTTTATACAGAACAATAACCAGAGCACCAGATATAGATACTATTGTGCCAATGATCTTAGCCTGAGTTGCAGAGCTTCTTAACATTACTTGTTCCATCCTTTATAAGTCACAAGTCACCTAAGTTAGAGTTACAAATAAATCTCATATCTATCATTTCATATTGATTGTTACTGTGTCAAAATGGTCAGTGTGGTATCACCCGGTTAGAAGAGAGTGGACCTGAAGAAGACGGCGAGCATGAAGGTGAAAGCTGGTGTGAGGTTGCTGATAGCAGAGGAAAGAGTTGGGGAACTATATTCTATACCTTTACAACCAGCTACCCGCGAGGTGAGCCTGTTTTTCCCCCAAGTTAGCAAAAATAGAAAAGAAAAACCCAAAAATGCTCATAAATCTAGAAACATGAATATATTCTTATTACCCGAGAAGCGCAAGTAAGAAGATCTTGAAGAAGAGAGAAGACTTGGCTGTAGGTAATCTCCTCGACCTGCATATGCAAAATAAGTTCATATTCTTGAAAAGTATACAGTGGGCAAGAAGAGTAGTAGAGGAGATCAAGTACCTTCTAAAGATGAGGGAAAGTAGAAGAAGGACAGTTGTAGCACCAACGTAAGAGTAGAACACAAAGACATAGAAGCTGAATCCTCTTAAGGTAGCAGCTTTGTACAGAGTGCTCGATCCAACCGTGGTACACTCCACTGCAATCATTGCAGTGAACGGCACAACATCTCTTTTAAAGTACTTCCAAGCCATTATCTCTTCTCTCATGATAAGATGATTTGATATCCAGAATCTCAGATAGTCTCTCAAAGCTAAAGCGAGTTTAGAAGCATTGGTGGTTAACCCCAAGAGGCCAAGACATCATTAGTGACAAAAAAAATCTCAACTTGACCAATACTTAGCACCAAAAGGATCATAATTAGAATATTATAGGGACCCATGACAATGAACTTCACGTCAATCATTCATTAGAAGACATTTCCACCTTCCACTTCAACATTTATCTAAAAAAAAAAAAAAGAGAAACTTCCAATTGTTAGTTCTTATCTAAAGATAAAGACTTTATTATATATCTTTGCTTTTTGTGTTGTATGGAATGCTTCAAACTCAGCTCTGCATCAAATTGCATCAACAGTCACAAGAACCCACCAGTGATCACAAGGATGCTCAGTTCACTGCAGCTCAAAGATGGGTCGCTAATCAGAACAATCTTCAGAAAGGAACATTCGATCGATTAATTACAGAGAAATACTCTTGCAGTTTCCTTCGATAATAACTAAACTAAAGCAATCTATTAACATCATCTAACAAACTATAATAAAATCATCACTGACCTTTGATTCCTCCAGCCACATAAGATGATTAACTTGTTGATAAGAATCTCGGTGATCGCACATATGTTTCAGCCGTACGCGACGGCGAAAACAGAGCCGCAAGCAGGGTTTAAGTGTTTTTGTCTGTATTTTATTTTAGTTTTCTGGGAAAAAAATAAAAAAGGCATAAAAATACACAAACTTAAAATTAGCTAAAAATTCTCAAAACTTTTTTATGAGAAATTTAAATATCAAACTTTGTTTCAAAATCTAGTTAATGTCGCTGTTTTTTTTTTACATTAACGATGCTAAAACAGCGTTTAACGTTGTTAGTCTCGGGTCCAATTGAATCGGGTGGGGTAAAAACAATTTTAAAGCTTTTTCTAAAGCTCCAAGTGAAGTTCTCTGCGAATGAGCTTCAATTGCGAGAAAATATGTTCGGACTGAGAGGACCTGATTCATAGGTGATTAGTGCTCAGATACGATATTAACAAATAAAAACACTGTATTTTAACACTAATGTAAAAACGAAAGGGATTAGTTGCTTTTTATAAAAGAAAAGTTTGCTATTTAAATTTTTAGTGAGAAAGTTTAAACATATTTTTTGGGTAATATTGAAAGTTTGTCGTTTTTTTTGCCATTTATTTTAAAAGACTTAATATATAAAATTGCTTATTTATTTCTCAATTATTTGTATCTGTTTCTTTCAATTCGAATAATGCCATATGCCAAAAAAATATATGTTTTAATAGTTTGGCGAGATTTAATCAATTATTACGAAAAATACAAAAGCAAAAAGCCAAAAATAATGAGAAGTACATGCATTTTTTTAGAAAGACAGAAAAAACGAGGAAAAGTAATTAAAAGCGATAGAAATATTTTTGTTTTGGAAAAGGATTAAAAATATATATAATATGATCAAATACAATAAAACCTTTATAAATTAATAATATCGAAAACGTGAATTTTTATTAATTTATAAAAATATTACTTTATAAATAAATTAATAATTATTAATTTATAGAGAGATTTGACTAATTTTATAATTTTTTAAAATATTCTATTCACAAATAAGTTTTTCCATTATAATCAATATTTTTTTTAGGTTCAATTACAAGTAAGAAAATAATTATCATATTTAGAAGACAAGACAAAAAGTTTTCGATAGTAGTAAAAATATTAGAAATAAACTCTAATAATAATTAGTACAATTTTTTTTTAAATAACATTAGAGTTATATTTCACTAAAGTTTCTTACATATAATATATATATATATATTTGATAAGTTTATATGATTATTAATTTATGATATTGATGAAACCATATGTTGACATAAAATTTAAAAATATATATTATTTTATTATTTTATCGAATTGTGTCATTTTTAACACTGGTCTAATTCGGAATCGAAAAAAATTATTAACTTAAATGATCATTAATTTATCGAATACTCCCTCTGTTTTTAAATAATGAATTTTCTAGAAATTTTTTTTGTTTCAAAAAGATGTATTTTCTAGATTTTAAATATATTTTTAAATAAAAAATAACAAGAAATTATAAACTTCAAGAAATATTGATTACAGATTTTAAATTTATTGAATTACTATTGGTTTAGAATTATGGAGAATTGTTTATTAAAAAAAATGTAGTTATAATTAAACAATAAATTTTTCCTTCATATGTGTGAAAAATCTCAAAAAATCATCATTTAGAAACAGAGATAATATTAATTTATAGAGGTTTTAATACCTAACCTAATTTCGTCCATAATATTCACCAATAGTCGCTCACTTTATTTTATCAAATATATGATCAAATGAAAGCTATTTCACCTAATTTTCATACATTTATTATCAACTTTACAAACGATGGATTACAAATTTACAACCCATTTTCTTACCTCTTCGGATCCCATCGAGCGTTCGTTCACATCTTCCACGTGACCGTCACCATTTATGAGTCTTTGGAGTAATGTGACAACAAAGGTATCACCAGAAGGTTCGCTAGAGCATGGCACATAGCCACATACTCCAATAACATTTGGGTCCCTTAGTTAACTCGACCATGAATGTGAAGGGCACTTCCAGATTCTTCGGAATCTCTAACACTCGTTTTTTTCACATTTTATGTCCCCCTTTTTTTCTTTTTTCAATTGCCATACGTTCACATTCTGAAAATGTTCTCAAGTTATGCAATTCATACTTGCATCGCTAATTGGAATAGTGTAACACATATATAAAGACATATACATCAACCTCACCGTTGTGATAAACTTCTTCAAAATGAATTGATCCGTAGGAGTTTTTTTCACAAATAAACTTTAATTTTGTTATTAATATTTTTACTTTAACTTGTGATTGATAAATTATTTAAATTGGTAGGGCATGTGTTTAAACGAGTTAGTGGGTATGATTACTAAATTCGAGGCCGATTGGTTGCTAATATTTGCTATGTTGTAAGGGTTTTAGCCAATTAAAAAATCTTGACAGTCTTTTTCTATCTAATGAGGCTTTAAGATTTTTTTTTTAATTTTACAGTTTTTAAAGTCTAATTGTCCACTTTCTCTTTATTTTACGTTCATTTTCTTAAAGCCACAAAAGAGAAGCTTTTTGTAAATATAATTATATGGCCACATCCCTCTCCTGGAATGGTGGAACCTGGCTAGTCGCATTCACACCGACCACCACCACATATACTTTTAGGTTTGTACTCCATCAATCTCCATTATTTCCTTATTATCTTTTTTTTTAAATAAAAAATTAATATCTTAATTTGTGGAAAACAAACCAAGAAACATCATTTTACCAATAAGATAGATTTGAACTTAAGAAAAAATAGCTAACCGAAATAAAATTATATATGACCTAATAATTTTTAGAAATTAATTTTAATCGTAGCCACGTATATGGTCGTTGATAGAAAAAGGAAGAACAACCGTGGAATGGACACATTGGCCAAACATAACCACATCTATCTTTCATCCACTCACGTCACTCGTCAAACCAAAATATATAAACCCCCAAAGAATAAAAATAAATAAAAAAAGAGATCACATAAAGTCTACGTAACTAATAAGAACCAACAAAAATCAAATAAATTAGGATCAGAGAAGAAATTTATAGAACCGCCATTTCTACTCTTGCAAATATCTACCCATCAAACACCAATTTCGATTTCACGTAAGCAAATACATATTTTTATTTTATACACTCGTCTTTCTTACTTCTTTATTTTATACATCTTCTAAAATCTCTTCATAGGAAGTAATATAATATTTACTTTTTAGTGGTATATGCTTTATATAAGAAAATGACAAGTATGATCGTGAAGACAACACCGGAGCTCTTCAAAGGAAATGGGGTGTACCGTACGGATCATCTTAGCGAAAACCGATTGGTTAGTCGATCAAACAGGCTAGGTGATGGACCAAACCCCTTTCCTAGAACCGGTACAATCCATTGCCAACGGTTAAGCGTAACAAAGACCGGTTTACACCGTGGGACAAAGGCTCGAGCCATCCTCAGCCCTGTGACCGATCCGGCCGCTTCCATAACACAAAAGGTAAGTGTTTCCTTTTATTTCTCTCAAGAATCTTTTCGATATTATGTTTCGTTTTATCTCTGACGTGAGATTCTTGAGAGAAATTATCATCGATCATCGGGTCGAACCATCTAGCAGTTCAATTATTATCATTTTAGTTGAGCTCCGTAGGCGAGTGAAAACCCGGAGATGGATACTTGGTTAATCCTCCCGGTTAGAACACAAAACCGGTTACGCTATTGTGACATTGGTTTTGTCTTGAGAGGATTGTTGATGCTGATTGGTTCCGTTACCCTCGTCTATTACATCGAACGGTCCAAACTGATACACATGCTCGCATATATGTGGTCAAGTGGTAGATGAGATCTAAAAATGTGCAAAAACATTTTTTCTGGATTTGAGTCTCCCTTAAAACAATATTCACATTAATGTGGGAAGTCTGGGCTTGAGATTCGGCCCAGACAGTTTATCTAATAGTCCAGTAACAGACAATCTAGCTATCTTGACATTAATTGAAAAATATTCTAAATTGTAGTGTGGTGGTTCTTCGGGGAAAAATCCATTTTTGTTCAATGCATTTCTACTAGAGTATAAAAAAAAAAAAAAAACTGATACACATCTGAGATCATTTCGGTAGTTTATCTTAATTAACCGGTTATGTTTGACGAAACAAATTATGAAAGTACTATTTTTTTAGTTATATTATTTGTGGATCAAACATGAACTTTTTTAAATGCAAGTACTTTTAAAAATATTGCAATAAAATAAAACGTTTCGATTAGGTTCATTAGCGCAATTTCCGTAAAATTTCCTTTAATGAATCTCAAGACCACTTAGCTGCTTCGATCAGATTCTTGTGCCACTTGATAGCTCCACCAATGCCACGTTTTGTAATTTGTACAAAAGAATACGTGAATATGTCCAAACGGCAAAAAAGACCAAAAAGAAAAACGCCAATTAAACTCTTGGCTTAAGAAACAAAAATTCTGATACTCGTTAAACCCACAACTTTCCGTAAAAGAATTCATGTGTTGAGAATTGAGATGGTATATGATAAGAACTTGCTTGAATTTGATGACAGCTTTTTTGTTATTGTTTTGGTTAAGTAAAAGTTTCTGCTAAAAAGGAAAATAATATTCGGAAGAAAGAATGGTGGTAGTCGTAGATAGCAAGTGTGTGGTGTGAGTGATATGGTTGACACATCTATGACGAGTCACCATACGGAAACTTTTTTAATTTCGGTCAATTATATTACAATTTTAGCAATTCGAGGTTGGAATGATCTCTTGACAAGATAATAATGAAGTTTGATGACGTACCATGCAAAAAAACAAGTTGCTTTATATTTTCATCAAAATTTAAATGCTTTAGATATGTACAGTATATTTTAAAATATGAACTTTCGACCGTATATAACTTTATATTATAAAATCAGTTGGTATTCTTCACAATGATTGTCGTAATTAGAGAAAAAACCTTATATTCTACAACAAAATAAAATAATCTAAGTAATATATATATATATATTGTTTTATTAATTTGATTTAATTATTAACTAATATTTTATTTTAGATTTAGTTTTAATTATAAAAATTATATTTAGCTTTTACATAATTAACATGTCAAAATTAGGTTGGATAAATTTGATCAATTGTATCTTTGCTTTAGACAGCATCAATTTTATCTATTTCATCCAATTTTTGCTTTAGTATAAATATAGGTACTTATATGTCTTCTTTAACTTGCACAAACATTTCTGCAATCTAAAATCCAATCAAAAAAAAAAAAAAAAAACATGATGCAGCGAGTGTTCACCTTCGGAAAAGGAAGAAGCGAAGGCAACAAGGGCATGAAGTCCTTGGTATGTACCAAAAAACCCCATCATGATCACATCAATACATTAATAATTAGTGTCTCTTTCTTTTAAAAATCGATCATATTTTTGTGTGAATTGAAGTTGGGAGGGAAAGGAGCAAATCTTGCGGAGATGGCGAGCATAGGCTTGTCGGTGCCTCCGGGGCTAACCATTTCGACGGAGGCTTGTCAGCAGTATCAGATCGCCGGCAAGAAGCTTCCAGAAGGTCTTTGGGAAGAGATTTTAGAAGGTCTTAGCTTCATCGAACGTGACATTGGAGCTTCCCTCGCCGATCCTACCAAGCCACTCCTCCTCTCTGTTCGCTCCGGCGCCGCCGTAAGTAACAATATATATATTTTTCTCTTGAGTGTTTTTATTTAAGAATCTTTTTTAATGTTAAATTTCTGTTGTTTTGTTTGATCTTCGAAGATTTTGTGACGGCTTTAACTTGTTAGATTTCTTTTATTTGAGATTCAAATATCTTGGTTAATTTTGCCATCTTGCTTTTTTTTGGAAGACATTTTGAACAGGTGTAAAGTTTTTAACTAAAACTTTAAAATGAATTAAGTTTTGTGGCTATTAAAAGATGTAACAATTAAGGTATTTAAAAACTATAACGTAGAAGATAAAATATTTTTTTGTTTAGCTTTCTTTTCAAAACAAAAATATATTTACTTGTTTGTGATCGATCTTTGTACTGTAGATCTCAATGCCTGGTATGATGGACACTGTACTCAACCTTGGCTTAAACGATCAAGTCGTCGTTGGTTTGGCCGCAAAAAGCGGAGAGCGTTTCGCTTACGATTCTTTCCGGCGTTTTCTTGATATGTTTGGTGATGTTGTAAGTCCTCTGTTTTTAATACAATTCGAGATAACTTGTATGACAAGAAAATTCTCTAATTGCCTTTTGACCAATAAAAGGTGATGGGGATTCCACACGCCAAGTTTGAAGAGAAGCTAGAGAGAATGAAGGAGAGTAAAGGAGTAAAAAACGACACAGAACTAAGCGCGACCGATCTCAAAGAATTGGTTGAGCAGTACAAGAGTGTTTACTTACAGGTCAAGGGTCAAGAGTTTCCTTCAGGTTTGATTTTATTTATGTCTTTATCTGAGGTCAAGTAACAACATTTAGTTATTAGTTATATAATTTTCTAATGGGATATTTTCAGATCCGAAAAAGCAATTGGAGCTAGCGATTGAAGCGGTATTCGATTCTTGGGATAGTCCGAGAGCGAACAAGTACAGAAGCATTAACCAGATTACCGGATTGAAAGGAACCGCGGTTAACATTCAGTGTATGGTATTTGGAAACATGGGGGACACTTCAGGGACTGGTGTTCTCTTCACCAGGAACCCTAGCACCGGAGAAAAGAAGCTCTATGGCGAGTTTCTAGTCAATGCTCAGGTTTGGCATCTATCACAAATGTGTATCTAAATTCTTTAGTTTCTGTTAGGAAATATCACATCGACAAAAAAAAAAAAAAAAAAGGATTTAATCTGCTGTGTAATAGTCTATTCAATACTAATTGGTTTTGAATTAGAAGCTCATGAACCTTACAGTTTCTTTTCTTACATTTGACAGGGAGAGGATGTGGTTGCAGGGATAAGAACACCCGAAGATTTAGACACAATGAAGAGATTAATGCCCGAGGCTTACGCGGAACTTGTAGAGAATTGTGACATCTTGGAGAGGCATTACAAAGACATGATGGTTTGTACATATATACAATAATTCTCATACTACTCATCAAGGACTCCTTAGTATGAACAAGGTCCCAAATGTGTATTGCAGGATATCGAATTCACGGTACAAGAGGAGAGATTGTGGATGCTGCAATGTAGAGCGGGTAAGCGAACTGGTAAAGGAGCGGTGAAGATAGCAGTGGATATGGTAGGCGAAGGGCTTGTAGATAAATCTTCTGCAATCAAAATGGTGGAGCCTCAACATCTTGATCAACTACTTCATCCACAGGTATATAGACTTAAAAAGGTTCAATATTTCTTGCACAGAAGGTTAGGGTATAGGGGTCAGATATTTGTTCCGTTACGCAGAAGAAAAAACAAACTAGAAAACTTAATTGATGAATTGTGTTTGGAAATTCGAATCAGAGATCAAATGAAAGTTTCTTCTTTTTTGTTTGATGGATCAGTTTCATGATCCGTCGGAGTACCGTGAAAAAGTGGTGGCCAAAGGCCTACCGGCTTCTCCAGGAGCGGCGGTTGGGCAGGTTGTGTTCACGGCGGAGGAAGCAGAAGCTTGGCATTCTCAGGGCAAAACCGTGATTCTGGTTCGAACAGAGACAAGCCCTGACGATGTCGGAGGGATGCACGCAGCGGAAGGAATATTGACGGCAAGAGGTGGAATGACGTCACACGCGGCGGTTGTGGCTCGTGGTTGGGGAAAATGTTGCATTGCTGGTTGCTCTGATATCCGCGTAGACGAGAACCATAAGGTTTTTTTCCGATTTGATTATAATAACTTGGCATCTAAGTTAGGTGAGGACTGTTTCTAAAGTTAGGGTTTGGAATTTGGTGAAATTTCAGGTTCTATTGATTGGAGATTTGACGATAAATGAAGGCGAATGGATCTCGATGAACGGATCTACCGGTGAGGTTATATTGGGGAAACAAGCATTGGCTCCTCCGGCTCTAAGTCCAGATTTGGAGACCTTCATGTCATGGGCTGATGCAATCAGACGTCTCAAGGTGTGTTTGTGAGTTTCCATTCACTTTTTGACATTCTTAAGCTTTGTAACTCAAATGTGGATGATCGATAAGGTTATGGCGAATGCGGATACGCCTGAAGACGCGATTGCAGCTAGGAAAAACGGAGCTCAAGGGATCGGGCTTTGTAGGACCGAACATATGGTTCTCCTCTGTTCTTGTTCCCATGTTTTTGATGAATCAGATTGTTTTGGGTTCAAGTGTTTCATGTTTTCTTTGGTTTGGTTGTTTAGTTCTTTGGCGCAGACAGGATTAAAGCAGTGAGAAAGATGATAATGGCCGTAACAACAGAGCAAAGGAAAGCTTCTCTAGACGTCTTGCTTCCTTACCAACGTTCAGATTTCGAAGGGATCTTCCGCGCTATGGATGGTTTACCAGTAACAATCCGTTTGTTAGATCCTCCGCTTCACGAGTTTCTCCCGGAAGGCGATTTGGACAACATAGTACATGAGCTTGCTGAAGAAACAAACATGAAAGAAGACGAAGTCTTGTCACGGATAGAGAAACTCTCTGAAGTGAATCCAATGCTTGGTTTCCGCGGTTGCAGGTCTCTTGCTCTCTCTCCCTCTCTCTCTCTCTCTCTCTCTCTCTCTCTCTCTCTCTCTCTCTCTCTCTCTGCGAATGAAGAACAATCCGATGAACGGTTAATTTGTGGATTGTAGGCTCGGAATATCATATCCAGAGCTAACGGAAATGCAAGCGCGTGCCATTTTTGAAGCAGCAGCATCAATGCATGACCAAGGTGTTACTGTTCTTCCTGAGATTATGGTTCCACTTGTAGGAACTCCTCAGGTATGTATACATTTATATACTCTTGCAACATCATTAAGAAAGTTTTGGAGTTTTTTTTCAAAAACAAGACATTTTTAAAATGATAGGAATTGGGTCACCAAGTTGATGTAATCCGGACAGTGGCAAAGAAAGTATTTTCTGAAAAGGGTCATACCGTGAGCTACAAGGTCGGGACAATGATCGAGATCCCTCGAGCCGCGCTCATTGCAGATGAGGTAAATGTTCTAAAACACAGCATTCTTTAGACACTTAACTACCATGTTCAAGTGGGATTTTCTTAATTAGAAACTTTTTCTTTGTACAGATTGCGAAAGAGGCGGAGTTTTTCTCGTTCGGGACAAACGACTTGACGCAGATGACGTTTGGATACAGTAGAGATGATGTTGGGAAGTTTTTACCGATTTACCTCGCCCAAGGAATTTTACAGAACGACCCTTTTGAGGTATAATGAATACAATTTCATTTGCTCTCTCCAAAACCAAAAGATAAAAACTTGATAGCTTCTCTTTATGTATGGACTAGGTTCTTGATCAGAAAGGTGTAGGGCAATTGATCAAGATGGCGACAGAAAAAGGACGAGCGGCTAGGCCTAGCCTCAAGGTAAGTTTGTTTGCGAGTCGAAAACGAATCAGAATAGAGTTGGGAATTTGGGATCTGACCAGTTAAATAAACAGGTTGGGGTATGTGGGGAACATGGAGGAGATCCATCATCTGTGGGATTCTTTGCTGAAGCAGGACTTGACTATGTCTCTTGTTCTCCTTTCAGGTAATTTTTATCAAATTCCAAACCAATAAACACTTTGCTTTCATCACTTAAAGAAACTATTCTTTTAAGACATTTTCAATTCAGATTTTGATGTAATTTTGGGATTTTTGTTTGTTGTTGTTACAGGGTTCCAATTGCAAGGCTTGCAGCTGCTCAAGTTGTTGCATGATGAAAACTTGGTGGCATTATTTTGTGAATAAAAGAGCTTTTGATTTCTGATTAATTGTTCCATAAAAATGAACAAAATCAAAGAAACTCGATAAATTTCCTTTTTCATATAAAGAAAGTAGAAGAATATAAAACCTTCATGTGATAATTGGATTGCTAATAAAAGAAAGATCTTTGTTGGGATGTTCAACATGTCCTGAAATGAACCATTGTTTCCCAAATAAATTCCATGAGCCTAGTGGAAATGGAAGTGATTAATATCAATGTAAGACAGAGCAATGAGATTTTATCAACTGAAACCCATCTTCAAACACGTTCATAATCTAACCAAAGGCAGATCAACAAATCAAAATCAAGTAATCAACTTTCGTAATTAATAAGCTTTCTCTACTTGCAATACAAAGATTCAGTAACTAGGGAATGAGCAAGCGCGAGCAGCTAACTCCGTTTGAGCTTGACTATAGCTATTGAAGGGTGTGTACCTGATCTTCCCAGGATTTGAACCCAAATCAAGACTTTGTTCTTTTTCAAAGACAATTATTCATTAAGGAACAAACCGTCCAAAAGGTCGGATGATGAACTTCCATTTCCATTATCATCGAAAAACCCATTTTCTGCACTTTCTTTCTTCAACTTCCGCTCTTCAATGATGGATTCTTCTGTTCCAGCACAGAAATTCCGTCTTCCTTGTCTTACGGGTCTATCAGCCACTATAAATTTGCTTCCCTCCCGGACACGCTCCGAAAATCCAGCCCAAACTGTAACAGAGCAGCACTATCATCATTTCTATACATGACTAAGAAGTCACACCAAGTTTACTAATCTCTACAATTTTGCTTTCCATTGAAAAGTGGTTTACAATCTTAAACCAGTATAAGAAAAGAAAAGCCTAGAGAGAGAGAGAGAGAGAGAGAGAAAGGCAACGAAACTACCTCCAAAATGATGCAAAACTATAGATGCTGCAACAGTAACATTCAAGGAGGCAGTGCCACAGCCATACTGAGGAATATATACAAAGAAGTCACATATTTCATATTCCTTGGCAGATAATCCTGATCCCTACAAAAAGCCCCAAACTTGGTCTTTTAGTAATAATTTGTAAGAATCTATAAGGCTTATTACCTACCATCTAGTTAATAGCAGAGGACCACTACCATTGAAGCCAAAACAAGCAGATTGTGGATTAAATGGACAATAGCCTTCGAATATTGAGCGGATTACAAGAGAAATCTGGAGAAGCTAACTAACTCGGAGATAAACTTCACTCCAATTTCTGGTATTCTAAAGTATCTTTCAAAGTTGAAACCATTTTAATCTACTTGTTATCTCATTGTTCACAGATGAAATTGACTAAAGATCATGATTTATAGCAAACACTGTCTTTTAAATCCCAATTTCTTGTACTATAAAATGTCTTTCAAATCATTGAAGCCCCTGTAAATCTACTTCATTTCTCACTGTTCACAGATGAAACTGACTAATTATCATGATCTCATAGCTTATAAAAGTACCCATTACACAAATTTTTCATGAAGAGGGATCCATATTCTAAGTTCACAAACTTAACCAAATTTGCAATATTCAATAAGTTTTGTAAAAATCAGATCTTTTTGATTACCTCATTACCGAGAAGAAACGCAGTGCTTCTTTTGAAAGGATGTTCGTTAACCGCAGCAGCGCCATCTGCAATCTCAACGCCGCATATATCGCAATCTTTCTCCTCCTTTATAAGTAATCAATCCAAAACAACAAAAAACTCAAACTTTGAATCCAGTAACGATAAGATCCGTTAAAGTTTCATAATTTGGGTTATTTCAGAGTTGAAATTGAGACCTTGAGGTAGGTGCGAGCATCGGTAAGGGAGTGAAAATGGCGGAAGCGAATGTGAGAAGCTGAACCATGGCTACCGAAGGCGTTGAAATCACGGCGGCCGACGAGGATAAGCTCAGTAACACCAAACGCAGTAGCGCTACGAGCTAGTGTGCCGACGTTGTGACGCTTTGCTATGTTGTGGA
Organism: Turritis glabra; assembly: GCA_900406565.1. NCBI lineage: Eukaryota > Viridiplantae > Streptophyta > Magnoliopsida > Brassicales > Brassicaceae > Turritis > Turritis glabra. The sequence continues at coordinate 2,868,811 of OVBN01000239.1, forward strand.
CAACCACGTAGCTCTCAAATCCCACCATCGTCGTCTTCTACTTCCTTTTTCTCCGGTGAGGGTTTTTGTCAAGGCCTTAAACCAAAACGAAGAGCTTTAGAGATAACCGGCAATTTTTAATCAATTTGGTTAACCGGTTCATATATTGATGAATAGTTCAATCAATTTGGTTAACCGGTTTATATATTGATGAATAGGCAGTGAACAATATTTCTCAACCATGTCACAATGACAGACATCTCAATATTTGAATCAAAATCATTTTGTTTGGTAATCAAAGTAGCCAGCAACAAGATTTTTTGGTTTGGAAAAGAAACCCATGGAGAATGTGAGCTCTTCTAAATCTTCTCGACCCTGAACGAATCCATAACTCTTCTTAGATCTTTTTCTTCTTCCAGGAATACTTTCTCAGGTGTTTGAAGTCTCAATGAATAGAGTCTATTGTTCTCAACTCCTAGAACCGCAAGGTAGCGCCGGTTCCATTCCAAACGAGCCACTCTATCTTGCGGCATCACAGCTAACTCGTTGTTGTTCGCGTAAGACTTTATGTTCACCTGTTCAGTCATCCAACAATGTAGCTTATGAGCTATGTGATTCATCATACAATATCTCCAACTTCAAGAAAACCATTAAATTTATGTTGCAGCTTCAAATGAACCGAAAATAAGACATGTCGCAACACCAATACATGTTTGATTGAGACATGTTGCAACACCAATACATGTTTAATCGAGAAAACTATTCTTATGATTGATCAAGACATGTTGCAACACCAACACCGAGACATGATTAATCAAGAAGACAATTGTTTCTTATGAGACTCTAAATCAACAAGAAAATGTAATGGCCTGGTTATGTCCAAATTCACCTAAAGCTTCACACTTTGTTACAGCAATAGGCACAAGAACATTCTCCCTATAATCAAGCTCAACTATCAAATGATCTAAGCCATCCTATCATATTGTTGCTCATAATTTAGGATTTGAATTCAACTGAACAACACATCGCTACGCAGTTTCAAATTAACCGAAACATGAGACAGTTGAATTCACAGAATTAGGATGCAGTTTGGTAATTGACTTTGGCTTACCTCGACTTGGTAGTAGAGTTTACCATCATCTGCAACTTTGGAGGAAGTGCTTAGAATGTTGGCCTCGCGCCTGACCCCGAGTCTAGTGGACATAAACTCAGTCAAGTACTGTCTAAGTACTCTCTTTCCTGCTTCTTCAGGGGAACCCAAGTCTTCAAGTGATAGGTATTTCGAGGAAGAAGGCGATGAAAACTCGACTGAGAGGTTCTCGTCGAGGACAACAGGGTCTCTAAAAAATATGTCAGCACCGGCTCCTCGGACTTGGATCCAATTTTGAGGGTACTTGAAGGAGTAGCCATCAAATGTATCTATGTATTCTCTAAACACTGGAGTTGAAGCAAATACTGTCGAAAGATTGGCTTCTGAAACCATTAAACCAGACATGAGTAAGCCCATCATCATGCTCTTCCTCCTCCCAACTGCACAAACCTTAAAAGAAACGGTGTCAATATAAACATATGATCAAACACTACACTTATAAAAAACTAAGCTTTTTTAAGAATGCATAAAGTCCATCATAGATTCAGCATGTATTTAGATACAGATTTTAGCATTTTTGAGACAATCTAACCAACATCTATTTGGCCTTCTGCATTGGCACCGTATTCAAAATATTTACTAAACGAAACCCAAACTCAAAGACACAATAATGCTAAACCAAACAAGTGAGGCTCAATCAAAGTTACGAATTATACCTGTTTGGCATCGGTTAACAAATTTTCGGGACCTGGAGATTCCGGCTTAGCGAACTTGGCAGGTTGGTATTTCGGACCGGAAGAGATGGGTCTGGAGAACAAAAGCTGTCATTTTCTCCAGAAATTAGAACTGAAAGAGGCAAATTTATTGGTCTAATATCACAACATCATTCTCAATTTTAATAAATTAACATAGAAAAAAAAGGAGTCGCATTTGTTTGACTTCTGTCAAAAATGAAGTAATTATTAAATTCTAGATTTTACCAAATGGGCAACTACAAAATCTCACAGTTCCTAAATCAACAGAGAAGAGAGAAGTAATCTTACATGTAAATTGTTGTTGGGTCTCGGACATGGTGATGGAAGATATGTAGACAAAGATCGAGAAGAAGACAAAGAAGTAGATTTGCAAGAATCTGCTGAATCTCCTCCTTTGGTTATTATGTAAGAAGGAAAAGCAAATGCAGATGAAGCCATTAGAAAATGGGACTTTTTTGAAGCTCAGAAAAAGGTTGAAACTTTGGGGAATGTAAGTAGTACAAGAATTTATATATAGAGAATATAATTTAGGAAAACTGAGGTTATCAAAAACAGTGAAACAAATGAATAAACGCACTTTAGAACCCACTAAAAATGAAAGTGTGTGTTAAATGTGGTGGTGACAATGGTGGTGGAGAGTTGAAAGATGGAGACTCGTTTTTTTTTTTTTTTTTTAATGGGGTGACGAAATAAAACGACAAGAAAGCCAACTTCATGGATCACGAATTTTATGTAACGGTGTTTTATTAAAAAAAGATGAGAAAAGCTTCAAAGATATTGAGATGGTTCGTCATCCGCAGAGAACTTGAGATTTTGGTTGGGCCACGTCAACTAAGAAATCCAAGTTTTGGATAGATATTGAAGCTTACCATGGTATCTGTCATCTGCTCTCTCCGCGTAAGGATAACCGCGACCTTTCTCCGTCACCACATGAATAAGTACCGGTCCTGTGGTTCTGGTACTCTTAACTTCTTTAAGAATTGCTACCAGATCATCTATGTTGTGCCCATCAACTGGACCAATATAGTAAAGACCGAGTTCTTCAAACAGTGACGATCCAGTCCCGCTTATCATTCCTCGAGCATACTCATCTACCTTAGCAGCCAATTGGTGCATTGGCCCGCCTATTTGCTTTGTCATACCCTATACGCAACAAAAGCTAAAATTATTATCAACTCCATAAAGACCAGGACTTTACCATCCTAAAAAATAAATGCAATAAACTTGCCTTTGCGACTTCTCTCAACTCTCTGAGAGCCGGGTTAGACTGTAACCGACTAAGAGCACTGCTCAATGCTCCAACAGGTGGACTTGGTCCATCCAAAGTAGCAGTAGGTAATGAGACTTGCTTGTTGTCATTAAGAATCACAATCATATCAGAGTCAAGATATCCGGCATTGTTCATGGCTTCATAAGCCTGCCCTGCCGTCATCGCACCATCACCAATCACAGCAACCACATTGTTGTTCTTCCCCTTCAAATCCCTTCCTACCGCCATTCCTGTAAACCCAAATTTCTGATTTAGTTTTGTTTTCTTGTTACTGTTTACTGTCTAGACAAGACAAGACCAGGCAAAAACACTAAAGGGATTGATTGGATTACCTAAGCCAGCAGAAATTGTGGTTGAACTGTGTCCTGTACCAAAGCAATCATGTTCACTCTCTCCTCGCTTGGTGAAACCTGAGAGACCATTGGTTTGCCTCATTGTAGGCATCTTTCCTCTTCTCCCAGTAAGAATCTTGTGAGGATAAGACTGATGACCAACATCCCAAAGAATCTTGTCCTGTGGAGTATTGAAAATGTAATGAAGAGCCACAGTAAGCTCCACAACACCAAGACTTGACCCCAAATGTCCACCGGTTTTCGACACATTGAAGATCACATCTGATCTCAGCTCATCAGATAGTTGTTTCAGTTCCTGCATTAAAGTACCATATACCACCAATCCTCTCTTAATTTGGGACAAAATTTTTGTAGAAATGCTAAAACAAAAGATCAAAGCTTTAACTTTTTACCTTGACAGAAAGATTTTTCATGTGGATTGGGTAGTTAATTGTGTCAAGTAATGGAGTTGGTGGTCTGTTTGAATAATATTCACCCTTCTCTGCAAGTGAAGCATACACTTTTGCTCTTCTGTTTGACTGTACACAACACAAACCCCAAATCACAACAATAATATAAGAACAAAAGCTGTCATTTTCTCTAATCAGTTCCCAGAAATCAGAACCAAAGAGGCAATAGTATTGGTCTAATTTCACAATACTCTCCTCAATTTCAATAAACTAACATATAAAAAGGAGTCGAATTTGTTTGACTTTTATCAAACCCATTATTTAATGCACGATTTTACTAAATGGGCAGCTACAAAATCTCACAGTTCCTTAAAGTATATTTCATAGATGAAGCAGAGAGAAGTGAACTTACATGGGAATTGTTGTTGGGTCTCGGACATGGTGATGAAAGATCTGTAACCAAAGATCGAGAAGAAGACAAAGAAGTAGATTTGCAAGAATCTGCTGAAACTCCTCCTGTGGTTATTATGTAAGAAGGAAAAACAAATGCAGATGAAGCCATTAGATTTTGAAGCTCAGAAAAAGGTTGAAACTTTTCGGAATGCAAGCATGTAATCAATCATCCATCCACAGAGAAATCGAGATTTTTGGTTGAACCACGTCAACCAAGAAATCCAACTTTGGATAGATATTGATATGCGTTGGGACTACACAATGTATTTATTATTTAATATCATTAAAGTAATTTTTTTTACAACAAAGATGAGATAAAAATTTAAGTTTTACATTTGGTTTCAACTAATGGTATCGGTCATATTCGTGGCTTCTATTTGTTGTTTCCTTCGTTGGGCAAATTTGAAATGGATGTGACTTGAACCATCTCCTCCGACTAAGAACTTAAACTGAATTCTTACTTATAATTCAACACATTACATCAAAATTTTGGATTATAATTATAACCCTTTTAAAGTTACAAAGACATGTGGAAAAAATCTTGCTGCGATCTTATCTCCATTAGCTTCGCTTTAGCATCTCTAAAAGGAGCATCAGATCTTGATGCCATCATTTGCTGTAAGAAAAACCAAAGGTTCATAATGATCTGATGCTGTCGAAACGAGCCGAACAAACACTATGGTTCGTTCGATTATGGCAAATATCCGTTGGGTCATATTGTCGCCAAATTAAACCGAACTATTCGGTTACTTTTCATTAATTTCTGTTCATTCAGTTGATTCAGTTAATTTCAGTTGATTAGGTTTTTGGTTCGGTTCACTTCTCTTATAATTGGGCTATGTTCCTGAGGAGTTTTAATAGGCCATGTTTAATAGGTAAAATCTAATTAGAAATTGGGTTTGGAATTATAGATTTAGGCTTGTTATAAAGATAAGTAAGCTAAAAGGTAACAAGACTAACAGAGTTTTGAGCTGCCTCTTCTTTCATTTAGCTTATTTTTCTTCCCAAGAGCAACTAAAACTCTCTGTATCGATCCAAAGCAAACTCGAACCAAAACTAGAATAGATCAACATAAATATACTACATAACAAATCTGTCAATTGAAAGAATAAACTGACTGAAGTTGGCGATGCGATTGAGCGGAAGATGCATAATTGGATTTTAAGTCCCTTTTTGTTTAACTTGGGTAACTTATGCGGTTCGAGATAACCAAACCGAACAAAGAACCAAATATGTTTAGAAGTAATGTCGATCGGTTTAATTTATATGTACGGCCTAGATATTATGATTGTGTACGAATTTTTTTTTCATTTCGGTTTCAACAGTTCAACCATCTTTTTCCAGTTGACAAATGCCTCAAATGCTCCATCCTTTGTTTTCAAGAAGTAGACTCAGACCTTTGTTGACCAATCAACAGTAAATGAGACAAAATACTAACATTTACCTAAACTTAATGGGACATTAGGAGAACCCCAAAGATCTGAGTGAACATAGTCAAGTTTTTCCTTTGTAACATGTTGCGTTGTTCCAAAACTTACTCTGTGAGTCTTTCCAATAACACTATCTTTACAAAACTTGATCTCTGATACTCTTTCTCTGCCAAAACACCCTCTCTTAGCCAGTATCTCTAACCCTATATGCCCAACATGGTCTAACCTGATGTGCCACAGCTGATTGTGATCCTTACCTTGATCACCTTGCTATGTTGTTGATGTCAACGCTTCTGATTTCTTAGCCTCTGATTGTAGTATGTATAACGACTCCCTCCTGATGCCTTTCATGAGCAAAGTACATCCCTTCATCACCATGAGACTGCCATTTCCACATTTGAACTCACACCTTTTTTTCTTCTAAAGTTCTCATGAAGATCAAATTCCTTGATATCCTACGCATGTATCTAAAATTCGATAGCACAAAAGTTGTGCCATCAGGATTCATAAATCTGATGCCGCCAATTCTTTTTACCTTTAAGTATGAGCTTTTCGCCATCTTTACCTTTCTAGAGTTCACTTCTGTAAAGTCTATAAAGAAGTCTTTCCTTAGAGTCATATGAAATGAACCCCTAGTGTCTATGATCCACTCATCAAGGTCCAGTTTATCTTCACTAAGGTTTACTTCAGCAGCAATCAGACCCACCAAATTTTGAGCATCGTCTCTTGCTAACGCTAACTCTCATAGTCCCTGAGTCTTTAACTTGTGCTTGTTTTTCTCAAGCCATTTGTAACACTGCTTCTTGTAATGATCCTCTTTTCCACAAATCCAGCATATTTTCTTGTCATCTCTTGACTTAGACCTTGACTTGTATCTTCCCCAACCTAGTTGACCATTTCTTGTATTAGTTCTTCCCCTGACAAACGGACCTTCTTCGGAGGACTTAGTACCTGAACTATCCCTTAGCTCTAACTCCTTTGACTTAACAGCAGTAATTACATCTTCTAGCCTAATTCCATGTCTAGCATACTTCAGAGTCTCTTCCAACATATCATACCTCGCAGGTAACGAGCTTAGTATCAAGATCGCTTAAACTTCATCTGCGACTTCAATCTGAAGAGTGTTCAATCTGATATCATCCTCAAGAACTCATCAACATTTTCCTCAAGCGGCTTCGAATCTTGCATCCTATAAATATAGACCTTGAACTGCAGATAGACTCGATTTGGTAGAATCTTCACCATGTACATGCGATCTAGCATCGACCTCGCTCCTGCTGTTATAGTGCATCGATCGGTCTTCCTCAGTAGCTTGTCTCCAACATTTAGAAAATGATATTCATAGCTTTCTCACTTAGATCGCGGTGGTTATTGATTGGAGCTTTTCTGCTTCCGATTTTATTACGATTACGAGAAAAAATAATTGTAAACGATAAAGATGAGAAAGAGATCTAAGTTTATATATCAGTTTCTAGAACCCTTTTCTCCGCACGTGTCTTGTTCCTCACATGTGTCGCGTCTTTGCAACTAAAATAGCAAACCTTCTTTTTTCTTTAGCAACTTCTCTATACTTAGTGTAATCTTTATTCTTGCATTGTTGGACATAAATCTTCACTATTCTTCTATAAACAGTTCTCTCCCACATTTGGAAACGAAAGTTGGAGAAATCATAAGAAGAAAATATCAATTTAGTAGAAGAAAAAATCGTTTATATCATCTTATGTTCTCAACTTAGATAATTCAAAATTAAAAAAACAAAAATAATAATATTTTAATGTGTAAGTATCTCAAATAGTTGAAAAACTCATTCAAATAATTGGTTTCTGAGATACGTTTGAATGAGTTTCTCGACTATTTGAAGTACTCATATATTAAATTACTATTATTTTGATTAAATATATGTTGATAGAGTTGTTTTAAAGCATGTCCATTGAAATTTCTAGTTTATAGATTTTTATTAAAATAATAGAAAAACAAAAAAGTGAGAAAAAAAATTTCTTTACAAATTTTTAGTATCTAAACAATAAACTCATTTGACATTTGTTATTTACTTATTGGTTTATTTTTTGTTTTAAATTTAAAACTAACTTTTATAGTTAAATTAAATTAAAATATTATTATTTAAATATTTAGATAGGCAAAAAGTTTTAAACTAACAGACATGTTCGTAGACTTTTACATATTTTAAATTTATGTTTAATTGATAAGTATTCTAATCAGATATCTAGACTTTAAATTTATTTTATTGGGATCCAAATCCGAATCTCAAATTTTTACTAATAACAAATCAGATTAAAATCATCGGATTGCATTCACATCAAAATAGATTGGATTAGATCTCGAATGGGATTTATGATTGGAAAGTTGATTTTTGTGGGATAGCTCAGAGAGTTAACGACAAAAATAATAAGTGATCTGTTGAACAATTCTGTCAGATTATTATAATAGAGTCACGTGTTTTGCTTCAAACTCGATAATTTTTGTTTTTTGGTCAACCGTGAACATTATTTCTTAATATATAATGAGTTCTTAATAGATTATTGGCCGACTATGAAGAGGCTAATCTCGTGGTTTATATTTCTAATACCAATTATAATCAGAGCAGGTAATCGTTGAAAAATAAACCAAGGAGTTGATCTGCGCACGTATACTTTTATTTATTATAATATTTGTCTCTTCTAGTTTTTGTTTTGTTTTTTTTTCCTTACGCCTCTTTTCTAAAATTGTATCCATTATTTTGCGATTTTGCCTTATTATATTCTCTTAACATTTTAAAGCTTTTCTTTCGACAAAAAAAAAAAAAAAAAAAAAAAAAACATTTTAAAGCTTTTCTAACTTTATTTAACACACCTAGTGGCTTGATCTATCGATTAGCCAATGTTTAGTGTTTCTATACCGTATTTTAAGTTTACTTTCCAAGACTAAATTTACAAATGTAAATTTGTCTAAAGCTTTTATATTGTAATAAGTTACTAACATAGTTTGTCGTCTTTGAAAATTTTCGTTTTGAATCATTTATGCATCACAATTACTTTTTTAATGGCTTTTGTTTCGTCTTATAAAATGCGTGTTTTTTTTTACCACGATTAAGTTTATTAAATAATTCAAGACTTCCTAATACTATAAAATCGACAGAAAATTATATATACTATGTATTATCATCGACAAAAAATTAGGAAACATGTAGATAAAAAAGCTATCAATATTTACTAAAAATAATATAATAAGCCGCTGACAGGCCTCTACCCAACCTCCATTAATAGGGGTATGCAACTTGGAAATAGTGTTAAGAAGACAACAATTTCTAATTAGTCTTACCAAAAAATAAAATGGAGATGGAGATGGAGATGGAATCGTCGCTAACCCATGTGATGCTCGTATCTTTCCCAGGCCAAGGTCACACAAGCCCTCTTCTTCGTCTCGGAAAGCTCATAGCCTCCAAAGGCTTACTCGTCACCTTTGTCACCACAGAGGAGCCATTGGGCAAGAAGATGCGTGAAGCCAACAAGATTCAAGACGGTGTGCTCAAACCGGTCGGTTTAGGTTTCCTCCGGTTTGAGTTCTTCGACGATGGATTTGTCTACAAAGAAGACATTGATTTGTTACTAAAATCACTTGAAGTTTCCGGAAAACGAGAGATCAAGAGTCTCGTCAAGAAATATGAGAAACAACCAGTGAGGTGTCTCATAAACAACGCTTTTGTCCCATGGGTGTGTGACGTAGCCGAGGAGCTCCAGATCCCTTCGGCTGTTCTATGGGTCCAGTCTTGTGCTTGCCTCGCTGCTTATTACTACTACCACCACCGGTTACTTAATTTTCCGACCGAAACTGAGCCGGAGATCACCATTGAAGTCCCCTTCAAGCCATTAGTGTTGAAGCATGACGAGATCCCTAGTTTTCTTCACCCTTCCTCTCGACTTTCCTCTGTGGGAGGTATCATTTTAGAACAGATCAAGCGACTTCACAAGCCTTTTTCTGTTCTCATCGACACTTTTCAAGAACTGGAAAGAGACACCCTTGACCACATGTCCCAGCTCTGCCCTCAAGTCATCATCAACCCTATCGGTCCACTTTTTATGATGGCTAAAACCATAAATTCTGACATTAAGGGAGACATCTCCGAGCCAAACAGTGACTGCATAGAGTGGCTTGACTCCAGAGAACCATCCTCCGTCGTTTACATCTCCTTTGGGACTCTGGCTTACTTGAAGCAAGAGCAGATCGAGGAGATTGCTCACGGCATTATCAACTCTGGGTTGTCCTGCTTATGGGTTTTGCGGCCTCCCTTAGAAGGGTTATCCCAAGAACCACAAGTTTTGCCTCGAGAGCTTGAAGAGAAAGGGAAGATCGTGGAATGGTGTCCACAAGAGAAAGTGTTGGCTCATCCTGCGATTGCTTGCTTCTTAAGTCACTGCGGATGGAACTCAACCATGGAGGCTTTGACTTCAGGAGTTCCCGTGATTTGTTTCCCGCAGTGGGGGGATCAGGTGACAAATGCGGTGTACATGATTGATGTTTTCAAGACAGGAGTAAGACTCAGCCGTGGAGAGGCTGAGGAGAGGATTATTCCAAGGGAGGAGGTTGCTGAGCGACTGCTTGAAGCCACTGTTGGAGAGAAGGCGGTGGAGCTGAGAGAAAACGCTGGGAGATGGAAGGAGGCGGCGGAGTCTGCTGTGGCACACGGTGGATCATCTGAGAGGAATTTTCAAGAGTTTGTTGACAAGTTGATTGATGTAAATGCCAAACATTAATAATGTCTCGATTTAATGTTGTTTCCGGTGTCTTCTACCATATTATATTTATCGTTCTTTACATAATGATTTTCAAATTTTTTTATGCATTTCTTTTTAATTAATGGTAATACATAAAATCTAATAGATGTTGGTTAAAAAATATTTGTATTTATGGAATTAATATTGGTTCACAGCAATGCAGTACATATACTACTTATTATTAATTGTTTTTCAATTTGTGTGAAATTTTTAGAAAATCAGTTATTGAGAAACGGAGGAAATGAATTTTATAAAAATATTTCGAACTGGATTTGTCATTTTCAAGGTGAAGTTTTGGAGAAAATTCAGGATGCTCCAATTAATAATTCGATCATATTTTTGGGGTTTGGGTCCAAACTCGTAATTTTGGAGAAAATTCAGGATGCTCCTCTAATGTCGTGGTTCGTCCTTTGGAGAGTAAGCGTAACTCTAACTGGGACACCCATATGTTCTGTAAATTATATACAACCCATTATACCATTATAGCTATTATAAAAATGAACATAAACTGTTAAAAAAAAAAAAAAAATTTATAGAGCAGGCATACATACTTAAATCATCTATAAAATTTTCATAAACCGTGTTTGTTTGGACATGATTTATTCTTCTGTGAGTGTCTATAATTCTGATTGCTAGGGCACGAACTCATAATTCGTATAGGAAATAATCAGAGTTAGACTGCAAACGGAAATATGTGAACCAACAAGAGACAGTTAAAATCTACTGCTCAACCCTATGTAAGGGAAGATCAAGAGAAAGCTAGCAAGGTGATGGAGTGAAGGTGAAGAAGCTAAGAGAATCGTGAAAGGAGAAGAAGTCGATGAAGTGTGTTTGTCGTAGAAGGAAGGAGAAGAGAGACAAAAGGGAGAAAAGGCCATTGGGCGAGAAGAGAACAAGGCCCAATATGTATGGGTTTCGGTTATTAAGCAAAAGCTCTAATTAGGTTAAGTACAAGTACTATATAAGTGTTGTGTTGTTGTAAGAATACAATTTAGGAAAGTAAGTGTGCTTTTCCCAAAGTGGCTAAACCTAGTAAAAGTTAACACCTTTAAGGTTCGATAAATGTATATGCGACCACAATCCACAAAGAATCATGTTTTTACACCTTGCTCAATGAAAATTCAGAGTTGAGTGGCTCGACTCGAGAGAACCATCCTCTGCTGTCTACATATCCTTTGGGACTGTAATTCACTCGAAGCAAGAGCAGATCGAGGAGATTACACTTCTCAACTCCGGGTTCTCCTTCTTATGGGTTGTGCGGCCTCCCACTTAAGGGCTATTCTTAGAACCACATTGTCTTGCCTCGAGAGTTCGAAGAGAAATGGAATAAGGGATGATCGTGGAATGGTGTCTAAAATAGAAAGTGTTGGCTCCTCATGCGGTTCCTTGCTTCTTAAGCCACTAATTAAGTGTTGTGGATTCAGGTGAAAACGTAGATGAGATCAAGAAAATGCAACCAAAAAAAAAAAATTGAGTTGAATACTTTTTGTATGAATCATGTTAATAATAATTTACAATCCTTAAACACCTTTATGTAGACTTCAAACCCCAATACTACTAGGAAAAGAAATATAAAAGAATATCTTAAACCTAACTAATATACATTACAATAACTACAATATTTGAAATCACCTTGAAATAATACTGCGGATGGAACTCAACTATGGAGTCTTTAACTTAGAAGTTCACATGGTTTGTTTCCCGCAGTAGTAAGGGGATTAGATGACAAATGCGGTGTACATGATCCATGTTTTCAAAACAGGAGTGAGACTCAGTAGTGGGCTGAAGAGAGGATTGTTCCGAGGGATGGGATCGTTGTGGGACTGCTTGAGGCCACCGTTGGGGAAAAGGCGTTGGATGTGAGAAAGAACATTAATAATGTCATGTAAGTCGTAAATATCATATCGATGTCAATTATATACAGGATAACGATTTTACGTTATTTACAATTTACTAAATAGTCTAATTAATTGAATCCATCAATATAAAGTAAACAATGGTATATAAAGTTGTTGACAAAAAAAAAGAAAAGAAAAAGTAAGCAATTGTATATATGTTGAATCTTTAATGATTGCACAGATACAAATATAGCAATGCATCAATTGTATGTTGCATGCATCAATATAAAGTGAACAACTATACCTTGATAAGTGTATTATACGTTTTGTGAAAGTAACAAAATGTTGGTCAAGATAGTAAATAAAAATTATATGAGCAATAATGAAATAATTGGTGAATTTGATCCAGTAATACAGAAGCACATTAGGCGTATTAAAAACAGAAATTTGATATCTTTACTTCAGCCAGAAAATCCAAAATATATTGACAGCAACGTTGGGATATGAGATCAATTTTATGATAATTAAAAAAAAGGGAGACAAATACTTTCCAGTTATTTTTAACTGTAACTAATTCATATGATACCCATATATAGCATATGCCTCTTATTATCCGATCTGTGAATGTTTTGCTGAATTCAATTTAATTAGGTGGAAGAATGATTTGCTACTTTTTAGGAAGTTGATTATAAATCATCTTTAATCTACTTTGTGATGCATTTATCATTCTTCTTTGGGACATTGATGATGTGAGAAAAAAAAATTATTTTCTCTGTTTTAAAATATAAGATGTTTTGAGACATTTTTTTATTTCAAAATATAAAATGTTTTCACATCTCCATATAAAAATAATAATAAAAAAATAATTTATCTAAAAAAATAAAAAGCAATTAATTGTTTCTTTCTTTTTCATTGCTTTAGTTGAATATTTTTGTTAAATAAATAAGATGTTTTGACTAATAATATAAATTTTTTAATTTTCGTGCTAACTCCTAAAACATTTTATATTTTGAGACGGAAAAATATACAATTGTCATTATTTGGATTTGACTATTTTTGATAATGAATATAAAATGAAAAAGAATAAGAGATTTCTTGATATCAATTCAAAAGCATTTTTTTTGTCAACAAAAAAAAAATTCAAAAGCATTTAATACACCATGTGATTGCCATTATTTGAAAATGACTATTTTTGATATATATAAATCTTCCAACAAAACATTTTTTTGCGGATCATACAGCTTAGTTATTATTGTTTTCACCTTCTTGACTATGTGATAAAAAGTAATGGTGAGAAGTCCCACACTAAACCCTTATCATATAAATGTTAAGAAAATCACACTTAAAATGCTAGAAGAATATGTTTTTACACTTCTTAAACCGACAAATAAAAAATTAGGAGATAAACGAGACGTTTCAGAATTACAATATGTGTAAAAATGTACACTTCTTACAAGCATTTGCTTTAGAAAAATATAGCATAACTAGATTTTACCCCCGGTACACCGCGCGTCGATTTTTTTTATAACTAAAAAATTTAAATTTTAAATTGTATTTGTTTTGTTAATATTGTATGTTTTTTTAGTGTTTAAGATTGTATAATTGTATTTTGATTGTTAATTCTAAGATTTCACCCGCGGTATACCATCCCGTATTAATATCGATCCAAACATGTCCCGTCATATAACCCCGTCCCGTGATATTTTAATTTTTCTAAAAGGTTAAATATTATACTTTAAACGTTTTATAAAGTTTAAACATTTTTATAATGTTTAAACTTATTACAAAGTTTACATATTTATAATATTTAAATTTCTTATAAAGTTAAAATATTTATAATATTTGAAACTTCATAAAAGTTTTAATATTATAAATAAACATTTTATAAAGTTTAACTTATTAAAAATTTAAAATTTTTGAAATATTTAAATTTTAATAAAGTTTAAATATTTATAATATTTAAATTTTATATAAAGTATAAATATTTATAATATTTTAAAACTTTTTAAAAGTTTAAATTCTTTGAAATAAATAACCGGAATAAATCAAATAAAACTTTTAAATTTGGACGCATGATAAGTCAAGCTTCCTGCTCATTTGTATTCGGAATTATTTTGGTCTATTTTATACTATGACTCTGAACCATTGTCCAATTTTTTAGGCGATGTGAGACATTGTAAACATATTTTTTTTTAATTCATTTATTGAATAATATATGTTTATTTTAATATAGATTACAATTAAAATTAGTAAAAAAAAGTCAGTTTTTGCAATTTTCCTTTTTTCTAAAACACAAATTCACCAATAAATGGCCTACATCTCTCGCTGAAGCAGCAACAAAAGGTTAATGGCATGTGCCTCTAGCTAGCGAATATCTTCTTATATATAAAAAAAAAATTAAGGGATATCTCCAGAGAGTGGAACGACAAAACTTCATGGAAGCTAACAAGGTGATAATCGTTTTCTAGTCCCTATTATTGAATGTACATATTGAGGTTTTAGATTTGTTCTATAGAATCTTCTTGGTTGATATTTTTGATACAATTTATCGTGTCATTCGTTTTGTAGAATTTGATTTAAGATTTATTTTTTTAGAATTTTATCTAAGATTCAAGTTAACGATCGTTCTTTCTTTAAGTAAGAGGATGATCATTATTGTTCCATCAAATTAATTCTATTACAAATGTTTGACTAGATTGTGGCCGTGTTTTTTTACTCATCGCTGCGACATCAGTCAGCGACCACAAAATACATGTCTATATAAGTTGTTTGGGTTCCAAGGTTGTGGAGAGCATGAGGCCATTGTTGATTTTGGAGACGCGGCAACTTCGGTCGCTGCCGCTAGGAATTTCCGCGACAACTTTCTTCTTTTAGGAACACCTCTTATGTGCAACTTTTTCTGCTCAGCGACATCCTCACAGCTCTGATACCGTCGTGCTCTATTATCTATTATGAATACCAGAGTTTTGCTTCGTCGATGTCGCTATCGCTGCGACGAGTAAAAGAACACACCCTGTTTAGCTACTGGTTTTATGTTGTAACATAGTTCCACATATTTGACTGAATTGATACTAAAATAACTTACACAAGTAGATAAAAATAACTCTGAAACACTCATCTTATGGAGGCTTATGTGGACAAGTAATTAGGATTACTAGGATGAACAAGTGGTTTTATTGAGTTGATTGAAAAATCGGATTTTATATAAGGTGGATTAATCACATTGTCGATACTTACACACTAGTCATGAATCATGATGATCTATGAATTAACATTTTTCTAAAGTACTATGTTGTTTATGTGAATAGTTTATAAATCGGAACAATACTATATATGAGTACTAGTACGTGAATATTATATGGTGCAGAGTCGGACGGGCGGATAGTCAATCATTTAAATTGTCTGATTTCTGTATGTTGTTGATGAAATCCAAATTTGTTTGTGTCTAATATTTTCTACCACAACAGCTTAATCATTTCAAACTAAAATAGTTATTTTCAAGATTACTTGTAAACGTTGATTACATTATTATTCGTATTAGTAAATATTGTTTTTTTTTTTTAAATATGATATGTGAAACAATGTTTAAATATATAAAAATATGCATATGTAGAATAATTTGATACCTTTAAAAGTTGTAAAATATAGTAAACAAACTAAAAATTAAAAGAATTTCATTTTCAGAGATTTCGTATGGAATCAAGTACAAGTATAAACACAAAAATATGAAATCTTCAACTTTTGAGTTGATGGAGCCCAATGAAAAGGGAAATGTATGGTAACAGACTCATAATAGAGATTGTCCAAGATAGTACGAAGAGATAAAGTACAAAGAAGAATGCGTGTATGATTTTGCCACTCGTTTTGTTACTTTCTTTTGTTATTTTGTATAAAGTATTCACATAAATTGTCTAGTGTAAAGAAATAAAACCAGTTTTCCTTATAGAAAATAGAAATCCATGGAATCGTCTAGTCTTACTCATGTGATGCTCGTATCTTTCCCAGGCCAAGGTCACATAAACCCTCTTCTTCGTGTCGGAAAGCTCATAGCCTCGAAAGGCTTACTAGTCACCTTTGTCACCACAGAGGAGCCACTGGGCAAGAAGATGCGTCAAGCCAACAACATTCAAGACGGCATTCTTAAACCAGTCGGTTTAGGTTTCCTCCGGTTTGAATTCTTCGACGATGGATTTGTCTACAAAGAAGACTTTGATTTGTTACTAAAATCACTTGAAGTTTCCGGAAAACGAGAGATCAAGAGTCTCGTCAAGAAATATGAGAACCAACCAGTGAGGTGTCTCATAAACAACGCTTTTGTTCCATGGGTATGTGACGTGGCTGAGGAGCTCCAAATCCCTTCGGCTGTTCTATGGGTCCAGTCTTGTGCTTGCCTTGCCGCTTATTACTACTGCCACCACCAGTTAGTTAAGTTTCCGTCCAAAACAGAGCCGGAGATCACCATTGAAGTCCCCTTCAAGCCATTAGTGTTGAAGCATGACGAGATCCCTAGCTTTCTTCACCCTTCCTCTCCGTTTCGCGCTTTCGGAGTTATCATTTTAGAACAGATCAAGCGACTTCACAAGCCTTTTTCTGTTCTCATCGACACTTTTCAAGAACTGGAAAGAGACACCCTTGACCACATGTCCCAGCTCTGCCCTCAAGTCATCATCAACCCTATCGGTCCACTTTTTATGATGGCTAAAACCATAAATTCTGACATTAAGGGAGACATCTCCGAGCCAAACAGTGACTGCATAGAGTGGCTTGACTCGAGAGAGCCATCCTCCGTCGTTTACATCTCCTTTGGGACTGTGGCTTACTTGAAGCAAAAACAGATCGATGAGATTGCTCACGGCATTCTCAACTCCGGCTTTTCCTGCTTATGGGTCGTGCGGCCTCCCGCTGAAGGGTTATCCCAAGAACCACAACTCTTGCCTCGAGAGCTTGAAGAGAAAGGGAAGATCGTGGAATGGTGCCCACAAGAGAAAGTGTTGGCTCATCCTGCGATTGCTTGCTTCTTAAGTCACTGCGGATGGAACTCAACCATGGAGGCTTTGAGTTCAGGAGTTCCCGTGATTTGTTTTCCGCAGTGGGGGGATCAGGTGACAAATGCGGTGTACATGATTGATGTTTTCAAGACAGGAGTAAGACTCAGCCGTGGAGAGGCTGAGGAGAGGATTGTTCCAAGGGAGGAGGTCGCTGAGCGACTGCTTGAGGCCACCGTTGGAGAGAAGGCGGTGGAGCTGAGAGAAAACGCTCGGAGGTGGAAGGAAGAGGCGGAGGCTGCCGTGGCGTACGGTGGATCATCCGAGAGGAACTTTGAAGAGTTTGTTGACAAGTTGGTTGCTGTAAAGTCAACATGAAACACTAATAATGTCACGTAAGTCGTAAATATCATATTGATGCCAATTATTTACATGGTTACGAAGTTATTTACGATGTACTGAATTGCATGCATCAATATAAAGTGAACAATTGTATGTTGAATCTTGATGATGGCGCGGATACAAATATAGTTAGGTGGTCATTTGACCGAAGTTTAGAAGATTGTTTAGTTGAATAATGTCCAGTATATCACCACCATCTGGATAGTATACATTTTCCAACAAAATTAGTTGTACGTATTTCTTTTATGAACATTACAAAAGGCATTTGAAAATTGAGCTTTATCAAAAAGAAAATGCATTTGAAAATTAAGATAAACAAGATGGACGTAAGTTAGTTTATTGAAAAAACATCAACTAAAAATTCGTTAATTGCAAGGTTGTAAAAAGAGGCTTAGTTAACTAAAAATAGCCATGATTGTAATATGTTTATGAATATGTTTATATTCATCCACTCGCCATGCATATTTGTTTCAGAATTTTTCTTTTTTCTTTTTACTACGATAGCTTAATCATTTCAAATTATTTTCAAGATTACTTTTTGTTGATGTAGCAATCCTACAAATATATTCGTCTGAAATCTCTAGAGAATAATGAAGAAACTCTTATTGATGAATCATGATTTAGACAAATTACAGAAGACGACCGTAGGACATATTTTCGACATATTCGGACAGACAAAGTCTATTAAAGCCGAGCCGAGGCGTTTAAAAGTGTAAGCAGCGTTCGGTTGATCTAGTGACGCGCGAGCGAATTGACCGACGAACAGATTCTTGGACGAATAGGTGGAAGGCCGAACATGTTAATAGCCGAGCATGTTCTTTTTAGACGAGCTGGTGACGTGTACTTTACTGTGCGTGTCAGCTTAAAAACCGGATCCTCTTCCTGTGATATCCCTTTCCGTATTTATAGTGTATCGGTTGCAGCTTTACACGGATTCCTACTTTTACCATTTTGGACTGTCTTAAAGTTTAGATTTTGATTAGGGCCAGACCCATTTGTAGGGCATATAGCCTATACCCAACACTTTTAAACGTTGATTACATTACTATTCGTATTTATAAAGTTTTTTTTATAAAAAAATATGATATGTGAAACATTGTAAAAATAAAAAATATGCATATGTAGAATAATATGATACCTTTAAAAGTTGTAAAATGTAAATAACATAACATATTAAAAGAATTTTGTTTTCAGAGATTTCGTACGGAAGAAGTCCTAGTATATATAAACAAACATACATAAAAAAGATGAAATTTTCCCCTTTATAGCTGATGGAAACCGATGGAAAGAAATATATATGTATGGTCATTTACTCAGAATAGAAATCGTCCAAGATAAGTACGAAGGGATAAAAGACTAGGAAGAAGACGTGTATGATTTTTTGCCACTCGTTTTGTTACTTTCTTTTGTTATTTTGTATTAAGTGATCACATAAATTGGATAATGTAAAGAAATAAAACCAGTTTCTTGTTTCCTTATAGAAAATAGAAATCCATGGAACTGTCTCCTCTTACCCATGTGACTGCATAGAATGGCTTGACTCGAGAGAACCATCGTCAGTCGTTTACATCTCCTTTGGGACTATAGTCCACTTGAAGCAAGAGCAGATGGAAGAGATCGCTCATGGCATTTTGAGCTCTGGCTTGTCGTTCTTATGGGTGGTTCGTGTTGTTTAGAAAAATTCAGAGATGTTTAACAAAATTGCAGAGAAAAACAGAGTGCTTGTTTATAGAATGGAAATAAATTCAGGTCTTATATTGACTTTACAACTCCCACTTATTTGACCGAAACATACGGCTTTTACAGCTAACAAACTTAGACTTCAACTACTACACGTTAGGAAGACTTATTCAACAACCGAAAAATTCAAACTTTGCTGCAACAATTCAAACTTGACTGCTTCAAACTTGGCTGCAGCTTTATTCTTCATTCCCTCCCTTAAACTGAAAACTCCTCCTTTCAGTTTACTCATCCTTGGTGCAGACTCCCATTTTCCTCCTCAGTTTTTCGAACACCTCAAGTTTGGTTGCCTTTGTCATGATGTCTGCTAGCTGATCTCCGGTTGAGCAATACTCAAGCTGAATAACTCCATTGTTTACTAACTCACGCAAGAAATGATACCTCACATGTATATGTTTGCTTCTTCCATGGAGCACTGGATTCTTTGACAACTTAATGGTGGAACTGTTGTCGCAATACATCAACGTTCCTTCTCCTTGAGCAGACCCGATTTCTTCTAACACATTTCTTAACTAAACCGCTTGACATGCTCCATATGCAGCTGCAACAAACTCTGCTTCAGTTGTTGACAATGTTACGATCGGCTGCTTCTTTGAGGCCCATGAGACAGCTCCTCCTCCTATCATAAATACATATCCTGATGTACTTTTTCGATCATCAATATCCCCTGTATAATCACTGTCAACGTACCCGACCAGTTTCTGCTCTCTACCCGATTCGTATCGAATTCCATATTCAGTTGTTCCTTGAACATATCTTAGAATCCTCTTGGTAGCTAGCCAGTGCAGTTCGGTTGGATTCTCCATCTACTAACTAGATTTACAGAGTAGATTAAATCTGGTATAGTAGCAGTCAAATACCTCAGGCTTCCCACCAATTGTTTAAACATTGTTGGATCCACAGCTTTTCCAGCTCCTATTTTTGACAGTTTGTGACCTGGGACAATCGGATTCTTCACTGAGTTGCATCCTTCCATTCCATACTTTTTAAGAGTCTCTTCTGCATATTTCTGCTGATTAATGAAGATACCTTGACTGTCTTGAATCACTTCTACTCCCAAGAAGAATTTCATCTTACCCAAATCAGTCATTGAGAATTCTTCCATCATAGAACTCTTGAACTCTTCAAGCATTGTGTTAGAGCTTCCAGTATAAATCAGATCATCCACATAAAGACTCACCAACCTCACCGTTTCTTTGCTTTACGAAGAGAGTGTGCTCGCAGTAGCATTTTTTAAAACCTTGGCTCAAAAAGTAACCCTCAATGCGACTATACCAAGCCCTTGGTGCTTGTTTCAGTCCGTATAGTGCATTCACTAGTTTGTACACCTTCTCTTCCTCACATTTCACCTCAAATCCTTTTGGATGTTCAACATAAACATCTTCTTCTAGCTTTCCATGTAGAAACGCACTTTTGACGTCTAGTTGATATACTATCCATTTTTTTCCGGCAGCTTCAGCGAGAAGTGATCTGATGGTGTCCCACTTTGCTACAGGAGCGAATACTTCGTAGAAATCCACTCCCTCCTTCTGGTGATAGCCCTTTGCGACCAACCTTGCTTTGAACTTGTCAACTTCACCATTCTCGTTGAGCTTGGTTTTGTAAACCCATTTTACTCCAATCACTTTGGCTCCCTCCGGTAATTCCATTAGTTCCCACGTTTTATTTTCCACTATAGAGGCTATCTATACTTCCATAGCCTTTTTCCACACTTCTTCTTGTACAGCTTCTTCGAAACTTTCAGGGTCATCAGCAATAAACATGGCAAATGTGTCTTCTTCATCCACTGAGACAAAGAAACCAGAGGTTCCTACAACATAGTCTCTCATCCATACCAGAGCTTTCCTTTGACTCCCAGATCCTTCTCTTGCATTGACTGGTTGTGGATTTATTTGTTGTTGTGCCTCTTGTTCTGCAATTCCTTCTTCTTCATTAACTTCCTCAGCGTTTCCTTCAGATGGCTCTTCAGGTCCTTCCCCGATCTCATTTATTTCTTCAGTTACTGATTCGTCCCAGACCAGCTCTCTCACCTCCTCATTCTCACTCCAGTTCCAGCCTTGGCTCTCATCAAAGTGAACATCTCGGCTCAGTACAATCTTTTTTGTCTCTGGGTTGTAGAGACAGTAAGCCTTTAATTCTCTGCTAAGGCCAAACATGACGCATTTGATACTCTTCTCATCAAGTTTGATTCTCTTCTCGTATACACCCAAACACTCAAAGATGCTCCACCGTTGGTTTGAGATTACTCCATTTCTCTTGAGGCGTGACATCTCCCAATGCAGAGGCCGGACTGCGGTTTAGAATGTGCACTGCGTACTGTACTGCCTCTGGCCAGAAACTCTGTGGTACTGACATCTCGAGCAGCATACACCTCGTCATATTCATGATACTATGATTCTTTTTTTCTGCAATCCCGTTTTGCTGTGGTGTATATGCTGCAGTGAGTTATCTTCTTATCACATTTTCTTTGCAGTATTCTTCAAAGGCTTTGGAGTTGTATTCTCCTCCATGGTCAGTTCTGAGACACACCAAGCTTTGCCCTACTTCTCTTTCTGCAGCCATTCTGAACTCCTTGAAAGTACTGAGTGCGTCTGACTTCTCTGCAAGGAAGAATGTCCAACATTTCCTACTATAATCATCAATGAAATTGATGATATACCTCTTCTCTCCTTCAGATGTTGGTGTGATTGGCCCGCATATATCACTATGAACTAGCTGTAGACCGTGAGTTGATTTCCAATCACTTTTTTTTAGGGATGCTTTCATGGTTTTGCTTCCCTTTCATGCATATCTCACATACAGCTCCATCGGTTTCATCATGAATTAGATCCGGGAGCCCATTCACCATCTTTTTCTCCACAAGTGATCTCATTCCGCTGTGATTGAGATGTCCGAGTCTCTTGTGCCATAATTGATCTATCTTCTCTGTTACTTGCAAGCACCTAGTCTCAATCACTTTCCTTGAGTTCTTCACTCTTTCCAGTATGACAAACATGCAGTTCTTTGTCATGACAGAGTGCATTATCAGTTTCCTCAATCTCTTGTTCCAGACTTCGCACATATCTTCCTCAATCACAATTCTCATACCCTTTTGTTGCAACTGCCCCACACTAAATAGATTATTCTTTAATCCTGGAACATAGTAGACGGAGGTGATCACCATGATTGTTCCATTGATCTCTAGCCGTAGATTTCCTCGTCCTTCTACTTGCATCTTTCTGTCATCACCAAGTTTTACATTTTGACGAAAATTGGAGTCAAGATCAATGAACCACTCCTTGGTTCCACACATATGATTGCTGCAGCCAGAATCAAGAAACCAGACATGCTCCTCCTCTCCTTTGATCATGTCAACATATACCATCAGTAGCATATCCTCCTCTAGCTCAGCGTAGTTCGCTTCTCTTTCCCATTCTGGACATTCAGCTTTGTAATGTCCCTTCTTGTGGCATTTGAAGCACTCCACCAGTTCTTTGTTGTAACTTGTGCTTCCTCTTCCACGGCCTTGGTAACCTCCTCGTCCTCTCCCGCGAGTTAAATACCTCCCTCGGCCTCTTCCTCCATTATTTCTCCACGAACTTTCAACTTTCAGAGCATGTTCTTCTCCAACGTGCCGGCTCAGGTTCTGTTCATGCACCATTAAGGAGCTTTGCAATCCGTCTACAGTCAACGCCTTAATGTCGTTTGACTCCTCAATGGCACAAACAACATAAGTGAATTTTTCAACAAGGGTTCGTAGTATCTTCTCTACTACTTTTGAATCCGGCATGTCCTCTCCGAGATTTCTCATATCATTGGCCACCTCCATCACTCTCGAGAAATAGTCGGTGATGGTTTTTCCGACTTTCATCTCTAGTATCTCGAAGTTTCTTCTTAGCCTCTGCAATTGTGCACTCTGCACTCGACTGTTGCCCCGATATTTCCTCTTCATTGATTCCCACAGATCCTTAGACGTCTTCTTCTTCAAGATTGTTTTTAGAATCGTCCTATCAATGGAGGCAAACAGATAGTTTTTTACCTTGTGGTCTTTGACGACGAGTTCGGCCATCTCCGTTCTCTGTGGACCGGTTAGAATTACCCCTCTCTCCGGTTGCATGATCCCTGTCTCCACAAGACTCCACCACTCTTTAGATCTTAATAAATTCTCCATGAGCATTTCCCAATGTTCATAATCTCCATCGAACTTTGGTATGACGACAACATCTTTGTCACTCATATTTCTCACTTCTCTGTACCAGGTTTTGTGCTCTGATACCACTTGTTGTTTAGAAAAATTCAGAGATGTTTAACAAAATTGCAGAGAAAAACAGAGTGCTTGCTTATAGAATGGAAATAAACTCAGGTCTTATATTGACCTTACAACTCCCACTTATTTGACCGAAACATACGGCTTTTACATCTAACAAACTTAGACTTCAACTACTACACGTTAGGAAGACTTATTCAACAACCGAAAAATTCAAACTTTGCTGCAACAATTCAAACTTGACTGCTTCAAACTTGGCTGCAGCTTTATTCTTCAGTTCGGCCTCCCATGGAAGGGTCACTTGTAGAACCACATGTTTTGCCTCGAGAGCTCGAAGAAAAGGTAAAATAGTGGAATGGTGTCCCCAAGAGACAGTGTTGGCTCATCCTGCAATTGCTTGCTTCTTAAGTCACTGTGGATGGAACTCGACAATGGAGGCTTTAACTGCCGGAGTTCCTGTGGTTTGTTTTCCGCAATTGGGAGATCAAGTGACCGATGCGGTGTACTTGGTTGATGTTTTCAAGACAGGAGTGAGACTAGGCCGCGGAGAGGCTGAGGAGAAGATTGTTTCGAGGGAGGTAGTGGCGGAGAAGCTGTTTGAGGCCACCGTTGGGGAAAAGGCGGTGGAGTTGAGAGAAAACGCTCGGAGGTAGAAGGAGGAGGCCGAGGCTGCCGTGGCCTATGGTGGATTTTCCGATAAGAACTTTAGAGAGTTTGTGGACAAGTTGGTACCGAAACATGTGATGAAAAAAGACAACGGAGAACACTAGTGATAATGATGTCTCGTAAATATCCAAATGTTTATATGCTTCTAAAACCTAATCCACCACAACATTTTCTAGATTTCAAAAATGATATTATCATATGTTTTGTTCTTTTTCTTCCGCCAAAAAAACGTATCGATCTCTTATCCGATGACTGTAGCGATCTATTATTTTCATCAATTCTTCCATAAGCTGGCGATCGAAAGATATTGAGGTTCGATAGTATTTCATCTCATTATTGAAGTCAAAAATTTCGTGTTGTCTCCTTATAAAATTACATTTCGAAATCAATAATTTCGTATTGCCTCCTTATCACATTATCATGATCGATTTTAACATTTCCATATCGCAGGAAATTTAACTCCCTTCCTATTATATTTATACTACATAACAACAGATGCAAATGGTAAATTATCAATGGATGAATGATATAAAAATTTAGAGAACTAAAAAAATAGGAATATATACACATTTTAAATGAATTGATAATTGATGAGAGTAAGAATATACGAAGTTCAAACTCTCATAAAATAATGTTAAAAGTTGTACACATTTTTATTTAAAGATTATAATATAATATTTAGCCTAATTATATGTCTCATTTATGTGGAAAAGCATTATGTTAGGTTCTAGAGCGAGTTTGCCCTTGGAAAAATCACAAAACTGAAAGAGAAAGAGTTAGAATCATAGATGCTAACTCTTGGAGCGAGGCTGCTGTTCTGACCGATGTTTTTCTTCAGTCTAAGTTCTCTATGGATATATAGCATTGGTAGAAAATTACGCATAAAGCCTTGATGGTATTTGAATAAGAATGGTGCATTCTCATGATGGTTGATGAGACATTTACAACACCATTTTTATCCGAGTGGAAAAAGACATATTATGAACTAATCAATGGTCTTTTTTTGGGAACCTGTAGCGTTTATTGGAGAAAATGGGCCAAATATTTTATTCATTTAACAACCAAAGATCCACAAATGCTGGGCTTTTGGTATTGTACAAAAGAAAGTTGATTTTGTTGGGGCATGAATGAAAGAACAAAAAGAAACCCTCCTACTAAGCTTCAAAATTATGGCACTCCGTTCCTAAACTGCATGTGAACTGGTCTTCATCTGTATTGATTAAAAACATATGTATACTACTTTGGTTTTTCTTTCAAAATCAGACGCTAGTCCACAAAGGATCGACAGTTTAGTTGGAAATTCTCATTAATCCAGATGCCTCCTTTGCAACTATAGAAGCAAGAACAGAAACCACTTTCTCTTCAGGTGCAAGTTTGCAACACAGATATGGCGATAGGCTGTCCATAAACTAGGATATCTGGTCGGGCTTTGATCAATATTTGGTTAACACACAGCTCTCCAAACCAGCAATCAAGTCCAATTAGCTTATTAATTGCCTTTAGTACATACTATTGTTGGATAAGGAAGAACTTCTCGAAAAAAAAATTGGGTCGATCATTTTCACACGCACCTTTCATATATGAACTAAAATTTAAATGGTCATATAGTATTAATCATAATTTTAAAAGGAAGCGGCTGATGGTTTATCATACTTTATTATATAGGGGGGTTATTAGGGTCTTTGACTTTCCACTGAATTGCAAATCCTGGTGGTTTCTCATAACTTCTAGTAAAGTAAATTCCATCTTTTTTTGCAGTCCATGAACGTAGCGCACCACATCGACGAACAGCGGCTGATCTGTATGTTTCAATGTCAATATAATATTCTAGGTCATACTTAGACCTATACGATAAAAAACAATTCCACTCTTTCCTCTTGTATATGAACAGGAACTCATCTTTGAATGGAATGATAAATGGAACAGTAGCATTTCTTAAGTATTTGACTCCCAAATCAACGGGTGGGTTCTTGCTACGACAATGAACTCGGAGAACTGTACCAGGAGGGAGTTGGTTATGAATTTCTACCCGATGGTACTTGCAAGCTTCATTCAACCCAAAATACATAGCAATGACCACCATAAAACCTATGAAACATTTATATTTTTTGTTTGGAAAACATTGTACCTTTATTTATCAGACAATCTATTTATGGTGTTAGTTAAATTTAAAAACAAACACCAACCAGTCAAACATTTGGTCAAATGAGAAATTAGTGTCGAAAATTATGGTTGGCCAATAAAATCAAACCAAATAAATTCACCTTTATAAATATAGTTCGCCACTAAAATGCAATGAAAAAATCAACTTTCAGATCCAATAAAAATCTTGTAAATATATTATTTAAACGATATTGAAAATATGTGGACTATTAGATTTATCGATTAAAACACAAAGTATGTTTAACATATATAATTTTCTAAACCAAATTTTAAATTAGTTAAATTTGGAATTCTATATTAAATTTGTACTAAATTAATAGGCAAATATATTTGTCTATAATTTCATATCTTAATATTTGTCTTTGTACACTCATTTTAATACTGACTATACTACAAAATAAAAGTATCACACATATTTTAAAGAGAAATCGCCACATGGCGGCAACTATAATACGTAAAGAGCACTGCTAGTCGTCGGAACCAAAGAGGACAGTTCTTGAAATGAGCCTCGTAATGGCAAACGTACCCTCTCGGCGGATTCCAAGGATGCTGATCCAGCCGAGGAATTATGTATTGGACTCCGCAATTAGATAAGCCGCAGACACGCATCAATGTGCTAACTTTATCTTCTGTTGTGATCGTCGGAGAACCACCGACGCTATTATTAAAAGCAAAGACAAGAGAGACGTCTTCCTCCAAGATGCCATCGACAACAGGGACAAAATCAGCCGAATTTTTTAAATCAACACCATAAAAACCGACCGCAATAAGACCAGCTCGACCTTTTGGAACGATCTCCTGCAGATCAACCGGATCCTACGGATTACCCTCGGCTATAGGTGCGGATCGATTGAGATTATCTCCTACCAGCTGGGGAAAGAAACTCCTTTCTTGAATTGAGCTCAGGGTGGCCTCCCTCGAGCTAAAAGCAGGACCAGACCTAGTTAATGCAGCCAAACGTTCAGCCCGTCTCAGAACAGCTGAATGTCGAGCTAACGGCTAATTATCAGTATCAGTTGATGTGACAGACGATTCTTTAAGAACATGATTTTGTCTCTTCACCATGCTGATAAATCAGAAAATCAAAGATCGTCCGAAAAACGCAAGGCTCACGACGGAAGAGAAAAAGTTCAAACAAACATGAAGAATAACGAGAGAGAAAGGAGCAAGAAAATAACTTTAAAGCGAATGCTTGAAAACAGGGAGTAAGAAAAATGAACTCTTATTTATAGGGAAACGGAAACACATGCGCCTCTTCGCCTACCGATCTAAACATCACATCAGACACGCTCGGATGATGACACGTGTCCGCCATGTCACAACATTCAGCTTGTCGAAAAGGTTTTACGGAACACAATTCCAGGAATTCGGAGATATTCTTAATTTAAATCGAGCTAATCTAACCTCATTAAAATTTCACCGACTACTTTCTCATTCGCCGAATTAGAAAGAGAACTAATTGTAAGAGAGTGGTTTAACACCACCCGGTTAACTCGGATCAAGGCAAAAATAACCAAATAAATCCTTAAACTCGGCCTAACGTCTGCTTCGGCTTAGTAAGCAAAGTCTCACCAGTTCAGCACTGTAGAACTCGTCAATCGACCTACATAAATAAATATGGAAAAATTAACACGAATCTACATACATATGTAAATAAATCGGAAAAATAAAGATTTACTCTATAGAAAAACATAACAAAATATGTAAATAACACGAATCTACACAAACATATATATATATATATATTTATATATAAGTCACGGTGGAAGAACAACAAAATAAAAGAGATCTACTAATCAATATCATAATAGAAAAAGAGGGTTCAAAGTCCATAGATCAATCGCGTACCCTATAGATTATAATGAGTTAAGTATTTGTGATAATTTTGTAATTTTATTAGCGTACCCTATAGCATTATGCTCCAGTTTAAACTTCGTCATAGTTATATTTTAAACAACAAACAATTTATGCGGTTGTGAATTTTTATAAGAACGTCATAGTTCATAAACCACATTGCTTTAAGTACTACTAATTTGGATCAGATGGAAACCATTTTTTATATAATAATTAGGACAGTGTCTGCGTATATATATGCATGTTTATTTTTTCAAAATATATTTTTCTAAGTTTTGCAATTAATGATTTCAGTAGTCCTTTGGTAAAATATTTTGATTGTTCCTAATACGCAAACACATGCACCTTGAATTCACCAACATAATTAAAAATTATATTCCCACAGATAGTAAATTTGTGATCCACTAAAATTTGTTATTCTAACAAAAAATTATATTCGAAATTCATTTAAAGTATGCCTAAGAAAGTTTAATACTAATACGCGATGTTACATTACATTGCAATATCGCATTAATCTCTTAACAAAATAAAGTTATTTACAAATACAACTGTTTACTAAAATATTAATATGACCAAGGTACGTATGGGCAAGAAAATAACACATCAAATTGCAAAAAGCATAAAATTTCACATAATGCAAATTGAGAGACAATGGTGGTAAGTACGATGTGTGGTAGAGAGAATGAGTGAGCAGGTTTGAATAAAATGATTTGTCGCTTATATAAATTAAAAACCTTTGTATGTGAAAATCTACAAATATAAGCATACAAATATTCTTAAATTCTTTTATCCACCCAAAATATGGGATCCATTTCGGAAATGGTGTTCGAACCTTCTCCATCTCCAAATCCAATCCATGTAATGCTCGTGTCGTTTCAAGGACAAGGCCACGTCAACCCACTACTTCGTCTCGGCAAGCTCAATGCTTCAAAGGGTTTACTCGTTACCTTCGTCACTACTGAGCTTTGGGGCAAGAAAATGAGACATGCCAACAAGATCGTTGACGGTGAGCTTAAACCGGTTGGTTCCAGTTCAATCCGGTTTGAGTTCTTTGATGAAGAATGGGCAAAGGACGATGACCGGAGAGCTGATTTCCCTTTGTACATTCGACACCTAGAGAGTATTGGGATACGAGAAGTGTCCAAACTCGTGAGAAGTTACAAGGAAGCGAACGAGCCCCTCTCGTGTCTGATCAATAACCCGTTCATCCCATGGGTTTGCCACGTGGCGGAAGAGTTCAATATTCCTTGTGCGGTTCTTTGGGTTCAGTCTTGTGCTTGTTTCTCTGCTTATTACCATTACCAAAATTGTTCTGTTTCTTTCCCTACAGAAACAGAGCCTGAGCTCGATGTTAAGCTTCCTTGTGTTCCACTCTTGAAGCATGACGAGATTCCTAGCTTTCTCCATCCTTCTTCTCGATTCGCCGGTTTTCGACAAGCGATTCTTGGACAGTTCAAGAATCTGAGCAAGTCTTTCTGCGTTCTAATCGATTCTTTCAACGCCTTGGAACAATAAGTCATCGATTACATGTCGACTCTCTGTCCGGTTAGAACCGTTGGATCGCTGTTCAAAGTGGCTAAAACCGTTACTTCCGACGTAAGTGGTGACATTTTCAAACCGACGGATCAATGCCTCGAGTGGCTAGACTCAAGGCCTAAATCGTCCGTCGTCTACATTTCGTTCGGGACAGTTGCGTATTTGAAGCAAGAACAGATCGAGGAGATTGCTCACGGAGTTTTGAAATCGGGTGTATCGTTCTTGTGGGTGATTAGACCTCCACCGCATGATCTAAAGGTAGAGACTTATGTCTAACCTCAAGAACTTAAAGAGAGTAGTGGTAAAGGTAATGGGATGATTGTGGATTGGAGTCCACTAGAGCAAGTTTTGGCTCATCCTTCAGTGGCATGTTTCGTGACGCATTGTGGATGGAACTCGACGATGGAGTCTTTGTCTTTGGGAGTCCCGATGGTTTGTTGTCCGCAATGGGGAGATCAGGTGACCGATGCGGTGTATATGATCGATGTTTTTTGAGACCGGAGTGAGGCTTGGCCGTGGACGACAGAGGAGAGGGTTGTGCCGAGGGAAGAAGTAGCGGAGAAGCTTTTGGAAGCAACGGTTGGGGAGAAGGCGGAGGAGTTGAGGAAGAATGCTTTGAAATGGAAGGTGGAGGCGGAAACTAGACAAATGTGTTTACTGTCTTAAATTTTATTCGATTTTGCATTATTTGTTGCATTACCATTGTTTCATCTCTGTCTTTTTTTTTTTCCGTCAAAGTATTGTTTCATCTCTGTCTTGGTGGAGTATATGTTAAATTAATTTATTCAATGTTCGACACATGTTTGTTTCTAATTTGAAACTAGAAAAAATTGGTTTTCGATATTTAAATTAAATTCGAATAACCTCTTAAACTTAAGCTAGTTAACACTAATTAATGAGTTTGGGAAAGAAGTATTTTTTGGAGCCAAATAGTTTCATGGGACGAAGATGATAAGGGTATTAAACTAACGGATCACTAATTAATGAGTTATTATTTTCAAATAGAAGATAGATAAGGTGTGAACAGAAGTTGGACGAGGTCACGAGTGGAAAAAGGGCATTTCTGTCCACTTTTATAATGAGTCGTTTTGTCGTACTAAACGCGTTTGGAACATTTGCTGTTATTGTCGCTATCATACACGTATATATTTTTGTTCCTTGTAATTTTTCTGCCTAATGTTTTTCTGTCTTTTGATGTTATCCATTTTAATTAGGTTTGGACTTACTCTATATAATAATAACAATTTAAAAAATTATTATCAGCAGGCTCGTCTTTTTTTCATAATCTTTCTTAAATTTTTTTTTTAATTACAAATTTTCATCTACGATCGCGTCTTTTCGTCGTAATATTTCGTAAAATAATTTTTAATTTTTAGTTTTGGAAAATGAAAAATACTATCTACACTCGCGTCTTTTCGTCGTAATTTTTTGTAAAATATTTTTTATTTAAAAAAAAAATAGCTCTATAATTGTGTTTATAAAGTTGCATTTATTCATTTAAAGTTCTGTTTTTTACAAACAATTATGTTTTTTTACAAACAGTTATATTTTTTTACAAACAGTTGTGTGTATTCAAATATTCATATCTTCTTAACTCTATATATTTGTTCTTCTTTGTAGAAACAACCAAACTTTTGTTTTTTGACACAAATTTTTTTGTTTTATGATAATCAAGATAATTTAAAATTTAACATTTAACATTATTCTATACTCTTTAAACTATTTATTAACATACATAATTCTAAGTTTAAAGAAATTTCACTAATTCTTGATCTAACTATAAAATTTTGGAATGACTATAATAATATAAAATTTTTAGTCAACTTTAAATATAAAATTTTAATGAAGATGCCAAAAATTTCTTTCCCAGATTTAGATGGATTATATAGCGAGTTTTTTGGTTTAGCAATTATGTATGGTAATAGTGATGCTTTCTATTTAAAAGCAATATTATACATATGGGTTGCATAAAATGTAATTTGGATGATGCATTAACATTATTACAAAGTTCTACTATAAAAATACATTATCAAGAAATATGGCTTGCATGTTGAATAAATGTTGCGGCTTTTGGTTATACCTCTTCATAATTATTTTTAATTTAAATTACTAAAATTAAATTTAAATGATTTATTGCCACTGTTTAATTGAACCATTGCAACATTTGATTTATTTGACTAATCAATGTAATTTATGGTTTTTAAATGAATAGTTGCAATTTTTACTTTATTTGATTAATTGTTACAATTTTAGCATATTTGATGAACCGGTGCAATTTTTGCTATATTTGATGAAACCTTACAACTTTTGCTCTTTATAATAATAATCTATATCTTCTACGATCACGTCTCTCGGTTATAACTGTTCATAATTTTCTTTTCTAATTTTAATTACTAAAATATAATTTCTGATATAACGTTGCAACATATTTTTTTTTTTAAATATTTTTTACTAGGCATCAATCAAATAAAAAAGAGAAAAATCACTAAACAAAAATTTTTTTTGGAGAGAACACAAAACATCAAAACATGGTTATGTCATTTTATAGTAATTATAATATCTCTATTTTGTGGAGTATCTTTTAAGTGTCTATCAAGGTGGTACTGTAGCGTCTTCGATTGTGTTACATCTGTTCTCCTCAATTAACTAACCCATTTGGTTTGAGATCATAATGCTTTTTTAAAATTTTCATTATCATCTCTTATAATAATAACAATCCCAACAAATAGCTTTGAGGGTTGCGTTTGTTAATCATATATTTGTTTTTAGTATAGTTTTTTTATATTTATAATCGTTTTGAAATTTTTTCAAGAATTTATTTTTTTATTGTAACTCTCCATTTTGTCTATTTTTTTAATTATTTAGGGTAGCGCTTATTTACCATAATCTTTTGTTTCGTATTTTTTTTATTATGGTCTTTTTATTTCATTATCTCTTTGTTTAAAATAATTATATATTTTAATATTAATTATGTCTGTCAAACAATAATTTATTTATAACTCTATGTATTTTTTCAATTTTTAGATAACTACCAATATTTTATTTATTTACTTTTCATAATATATTGAAATGTCAAATCTTTTTATCACAACTTTTTGTTTTGTATTTTTTACTATGGATAATCATTTTTACTATAATTCTTCGTAATATACATTTTTACTAACATATGCATTTATTTACCATTCATGTATTTTCAAATCTATTTATTTCTCTCTTTTTCTGAAAAAAGTTAACATTTTTCATTTAAGCATGTTAAGTTTTTTTATGAATCCAAACCAACATTTTTCAAGTATTTTAAAATTGTTTCTGAACATACATTATTATATAATTGAAAAAATTCCTATAATTTGTTTTTAAAAGATTTCTAAAAAATAAAAAGAGTATCCCAAAAAGATATTTATGAGTGTTTTGTATCTTTATCATAACTATTTGTGATGTCTCTATTTTACTTATAACCATTTTAACAATCCTAAAAAGTATTTTACATAGTCACACTTTTATACTTTTTATTATAAATATTCGTCATTTAACATTTTACCATGCGTTTTCATTACTCGTGTACTTTCAAACCTATTTAGTTTTTGTTTTCTAAAAAATAAACATTTTTTTATACATATTAATTGTCCAATATTCAAATTTTAATAACCAAATTTGCAAGTATTTTAAAATTTACTAAATATATACTATTGTAAGATTGAAAGGTTTTTAGAATCACTAAATTAAAACAAATTTATGAAATTTCTTAAAACACATAATTTTTATAACTTCTCTAAAATATTTTTGAACTGTCGCATCTCTTTATTATAACTTTTTGTTCTGTATTTTTTCATTTACAAATGTTTTTATTATCATTAAAAAATTTCAGAATATCGTATTTTTATTCATAAAATTTTTTTAATCTTTTTTTCTAAACGTGCAACAATCTTTTGAAAATACTTACAATATAACGTAAAAATAATGGTAGAATTACATAATATTTCAAATATTTGAATTTATTATCACAATAATTAATATATATACGTAACTAAAAAGTTTATAATAAAATATTTTGTTGAAAATCGCAGAATAATAATGTGAAGAACAAAAATTACTGGATCTCAAACGGACTAAACTAACACAGCATTACAATTTCTTTCGGACACATCGATGAAATAATACCAGCAAATGTTGGTTATTATTTAGTCTTTAAGTCTTAACATAAGTTGGGACAAACTTATGACTTTATTTAGAAAACATAAACATAAATATTCTAAATCAACCTTGAAATTACGATCTAGAGATCCATACATAGATAAGAGATAACAGTTCCAGCTCTCCTTGTCGTCCTATCGCTCACTTTCCATTTCTCTATCAGCACTTTCTTGATGTGTGGACAGCTCGAGACGACAGTAGCCACTCCAGCCGAAGTAATCCCTGGACAGTAAACCATGTGACAAGTCTCCAGCAGTTTACACTTCTGGACAAGATGATTCAGACCAGTGTCTGTTATATTGTGGCAATGGGACAAGACCAAGTCTTTCAGCATTGGACATCCTTCTCCAAGCTCAGCCAACGGCATGTCTCCGATGTTCTGAAATTTGTGATCAAACCCAAGCTTTGCGATCTCGATAACTAACACATACGCTTTTGTATTAAAGAAAAGAAGGTTGGTTCTATTTACCTGAAGAACACTAATGTCGAGATGAGTGAGTTGAGGACAGCCTTTGGCGATTGCTGAGATTCCAGCATCGCTGATTTGATTACAACCACTTACGTTTAGTTGTTGTAGGGAACAACCTTTTCCAATGGCGATTAATGCTTGATCTCCAACTCTGGATAAGATAAAACAAAAGATTAGCTTTTGTCCCGGTACTGTTTAAGAAACAACAAGATTCAAAAGAGTTGCAGGATTTACTTATCGCAAAACCGGAGACTAAGCTCGGTTAGTGATTTGCAATGCTTTCCAACAGCTATAATTCCTTTGTTTCCAATCTACACAAAGAAAAACCGCAAATAACAGTTTCTATGTCAATAAATTAGGAGAATACTTTATTTCAAGAGATGAGAGATTATGCCTCATAGCATCTGCGGATATGAAGTTTCTTGAGGTTGCGACAGCCTTTAGCAATGCTGCACATAGCGTTGTCTCCAATGCCTGAGCAGTCTACTAAGTGAAGTATTTCTAGGGATTTACAGCCTTTTCCAATTTCTTGAAGAGCAGAATTACCAATCCTTTGGCAATACAATAACGCTAACTCATTGAGGCGCCTGCATACACCCAGAAATAACGGTTTAATTAATGATCCAGCCCATAGTGATTTCAGATACTGTCAACAAGAAATAAAGAAAGTGAGAAAGAAAGTGTACGGGCAAGATTTTCCAATTGCCTCTATTCCATTGGTACCAATGTTGTGGCATCCATTAATTTCTACACGCTCAAGTTCCTTGCAACCATGAGCAATAGCTTCTAAACCTTTGCAACTCACAAAGTAGCAATCACTTAGAGTGAGATTTTTCAACTTCTTAGACCCTTTACCGATGGCCCGCATGCCCCTGAAATACAAAATAATATAAAGTAAAAACATTATCCTACACAAGGCCATCACAAAGATAAACAAAGGACTACCAAGAGTACAAAGGCAAGTGTTCTATCATGTCCTTCATATGGTCCACCCAATATTGAGCACATCTTCACTTTACATGTCATATACCCTCACGCGATATTTTGACAAGAAAACATCTAATAGAAGCACATAATGAAAGACAAGAGCAAAAGCCTGAGGTTTTCCTGATCCCCTGACTTCTCTAGCAGTTAAATTAGGCACCAGAAGGATTGGATTGTGCTCATCAAAAAGCCAAAGGTACTTATAAGGAACAGGATCACTAACTTGTCAGTAAAATGCTGAAAGCTATACAAAGCCAATCGCTCCAACGAAGTACACAAGTCTCCCAATGCGGCAAATGCCTTGTCTGTCACACCAACACATTGAAGCTTCAGATCTTTCAAACGGTTGCATCCCTGTGCCACTGCTATCAATCCTTTATCATGGATGTATTCAGAATCCAAAAACAAAACTTCAAGTAATTTACAGTGAGAACCAACTGCTTCCAGAGATAAATCTGTTATTTTGGCTGAGGCAGCAACACCGATGGACTTCAAGGACTTGGCACAACCAACAACTAGATCAATAACTCCAACATCAGTTAAGCCTTCGCAAAAACGCAGGTTTAGTTCTTCGAGTTGCTTACAAAACTTTCCAACAGCTGCTAAGCCTTGATCTCCAACAAAGCAACCCTAAAGACCACATCCTAAGCATATGAGATCATATTTTTTTATCAAGAGGAATATAGGAAAAGGATATTAACAGTTCTAAATAAGCGAGAACTGCTGTTACAGGCTGATAAGAGGATCAACAAAAGAGAGACATATACTTTTATCGAATGATCACGAGTATCTGAATAGGAAAACTTTGAACATGATTAAAGCTATCCATATATCCGACAATTGGAAGTACTTCTCATAAAAGGAAACAATGAAAAATTCAAGCGACCTGAGATAACAAGGAATTACTTTCATGATATATCAACTAAAGTTATAATTTCACCCAAAGCCAACTAAATACAAGTATTCCTAATACATTTGTTTAACCTTATAAATAGTAACTGAACACCATATTTGCTTCAAAATAAATCTTCCAAACAATTTCAATCAAAGATGATACGAGACTATGGTTAGGTTGATTAGGATACAATTAGCACGTTTTAATTAATTAGTTTCGGTGTTTCCTTTTAATTTAAAAGCAATTAAATATTTCCTTTTTACATTAGGTTAAGGTTTTGGTGATTTTACTTTTAATGTAGTTGTATCAAGGTCTATATAAAGACCTCTTATGATCAATAAAGAATCAACTTCCAACAATTAACCTAATTTTCTAAGAGAGACTTGGGTTAAGAGGAAGCTTAGCTATAATTCTCTTTGTTATTTAAGCTGTAGCAACGGGTCCGATAACAAGAGCTAAGGCTAAGGCTTTGGCTCATAACAAAAGACAAAGTGTAGTAAATATCTACCAAAAACATACGAGAATTAAATTACCTGTAAATCCAGAGATCTAAGTGAAGTGCACTTCTGAGCAAGGGAACGCAAACCCACACTTGAAACATTAGGGCACCATATCAAGCTCAAGTTTTCTACTTTTGGAAATCCATCCGCAAGAGCAGTCAAGCCCGCATCAGTCAAGCTGCAAGACTCGACGTTCCCAGCTTCAGAATGTGTCTTATCAATCAATTTCTTGCGCTTGCTCGATGAGGGCGACGAAGTATTCCTCCCACGTTTTCTTTTCTGCAAAATAATTGAGGTTTCTAGCATAACTTCAGAAGGATAAAGCTAACTAGCAAATTACACAATGTTTGAATATATATTCAAAAAGTTCTCCAAATAAACTGATTAAGTTTCAGGAATGTGATCAACGAAAGCAGTATGAATCCAATCAGAGATGAGTCTTATACAGTATCCAGATACCATCCAGAATCGAATAACGCCTAATTTTTAACTAAATCCAAATCCAGATCCATACAAAATTGACATAATCTAATCTTGAATTGTAGCAACCCGAAATAAACATTCCCGATCCGATCCAAAATTAACATCTCAAAATCGATGAGAGAAACATACGGGGGAAGGAGAGAGGGAAGGAAGGGAGACGGAGAGACGCTCGTCGACATGGATAGAGGTAATATGAAGGAAACGGCGACAGAGGAGGGAGACGAAGTCGTCGGGGGAAAAAGAAGCGCCGATACGAAGCGTGGTGCGGTTGAAACGCTCAAGAGATAGCCATCGTTTGCAGACGAGAGAGCAAGCGTCGCGACTGGGTTTGGATTCCAGTCGCCGGAATATCTCGAGGATTAGTTCCTCCGGTAAGCAATTGTTAATCCGATCGTACCCTCTCATGAATCAGAGAGAGAGAGAGAGAGAGAGAGAGAGAGAGAGAGAGAATGCAAGTTCTTTCGTTGTATGATCTTCTTCGTCTGTAATAGCGGATCAGTGGGTAAAAGATGATGAGGTTTGGGTCGGTAAGATCTTTTTTTTTTTTTGGTCGTAAAAAATGAGGGAGAGTACAGTAAAACCATTTCTTCTCGGTAAAGGTAAAATTTTTTTGATAAGATTATCATAGAAAAAGAGCGAACCTTAGAAAAAGAGAGGTAAATTTCGTCTCAACTTTGTTTTAGATTTTCAGTTTTAATAGTTGCAGTAGGAAAACGTTATGAGTTAACGAATATGAGAATATAGGATGAATTAGTGTAAAAAATGAACATGTTTATTTTGATCAAGAGGAGAAAAATTTGTTGATGGATGAGTATGATTCAATTGAGTGTTTGTGCCAAAAAAAAATTTTTAAAATTATAAAATCATTTTGTCTCAAAATATAAGCCTAAGAAAACTAAGATTTCGTATATCTAACATAAATTTCTATCTCAAAATTGTTGATGGCGAAGGCACCGTTAAGTTTGGCATCAATGTTGTCTCCTTTAACAATCAATATTTTAAAATGGATACAACAAGCAAGGCATCACAATTCCGCCAAAATTACCAAATTTATTTCAAGTTGAAAATCGACTTTGCTTGATTTTTGTTTACTAATCGTTAACCACATAGCATCATATACTATATTCTCCAAACAGAAGTCAGATATACACACACATGTAAATCACATAAAGGCATTGGGTTCTGCTTATAGTTAATAAATCCCATCACTGAAGCATCGTCTTATATGCCTTTCAGTTGTCACCTTGCCTCAGCACACGCAATATGGTTAAGAAGAGGTTGAGGATGTCCAAGTAGAGAGCCACTGATGCGAGGATGTATTCGTCATATGTGAAACGCTTGATGAGATTGTCGGTGTCATAGACTATGTATCCGCAGAATACCAATGCGCTGATTCCTCCATATACGGCAATAGAAGTTGGGCCAAGAGGGAAGAACATCTGCAATATTATGATAACAAACAAAATTTTAAGGCTTTATATGTATGTATGTGTGGTTTTATTGGTGAGGGAGTATTTTAGAACACGGACCTGGATGAAGCTTGTCACTACAAGAATGATGAGGCTGGTGAAGAGAATGGGTCCAAGGAAGCTGAAGTCTTTTCCTTTCTTTGCAGCCCAGAAAGTGTATGCGGTTAGCGACCCGACCACAGACAGTGTCAATATCAAGGCTTGAAGGACAATTCTTCCTGATAAATATGTAAACAAAAAAAAAAGAGATTGTTACTAGACTATTAACACATTTCTATTCCAAGTTGTAGGCAAAATGTGTTCTTTGGCAAGAAGGTAAGTAAAGAA
Organism: Turritis glabra; assembly: GCA_900406565.1. NCBI lineage: Eukaryota > Viridiplantae > Streptophyta > Magnoliopsida > Brassicales > Brassicaceae > Turritis > Turritis glabra. The sequence continues at coordinate 2,908,050 of OVBN01000239.1, forward strand.
GCGGCTGGAACTGCGACGGAATCACAGATTGGTTGATAAGAAACAGGTGATATTAAAGGGAAAGAGATATAACCTTCTGTCATAGCACAACTGACACCAACAGTGAAGCTCAATGAGACAGTGAACAGGGCAAGGAGGATCAGGTTAACAGGATGCTTCTGGTGGTAAATGTGCAGAGGCCAGATTACTGCAAAAATTATCTCCTAGTAATCAATCACATGAGCAATAAATCTTCTCAAAAAGTATAAAATAACATAAAAATACAGCTCCAGAACTGTGCTAGATAAAATCTTCCAACACATAATTACACAAATTCAAGGTACTAACAATTACTAACTGAACACATGATGCCACCAAGAGAACCCTCCAGACAGAAACTAAAAACTGTTCTGACTACTTTAGCAAGCAAACCAACACCAAATGAGAGCAAACAAAGCAAACCTCATAAGAGAACAAGCTAACTGAAAAGTAGTCATAAGGAGACAGAAGATTTCAGCTGTTACATAACGCCCCATCATCCTCACTAACATTCAGTTAGCAATAGGGGGAAAAATGAGGATTAATAGGGGATTTAACAGACATGTGGGGTTGTCGAGCATTTGGTTGGTTTGAGCTCAGGAGCGTAAGAGTTGCTCCAGAATTCTTCCTTAGGTTTCTGGTTTGTTCTTTGTTCTATGTTTCAGTGAAATATAAAGCAAAGTCAGTTCTGAATCCTAATACTAACACACTGGAGATCATCACACATACAATCATCAAGCTGCCAATCCTCACTTTATATCATCTAGACCATCAGATATATAAACACAGCAAAACGTATAAATCTAGTTAAGAGTAACTAAATCCATGAAGAGAAATTGAAAAAAAGTACATAAACATAAGGGCTATTAATGCGCGATCAGAACCAGGTTGACCAAACAGATAATTAAGCAATCAAGACTCGAGAATTAGCTACAAAGAAATCGAATCATCTCGACAACATCATAAAAACCCTAAATTCAGCCAGCACAAAGTAACATTGGATCATACAATCCAGCATAGGTCTAAAACCAGAATCATACAATTTAAGAAAGATCATTTCTATTATAACAACACCACAAACAAACTACACGAATTCGCCTAACTAGAAAAAGAAGACCAAAATCAGAAATCTCAGATCAACCATAAGAATTCCAATTAACACATCAAACCTAATATATAACGTGAATCTCGGAAGATGAAATGGAAACTTAATGCAAAGAATAAGAGATCTACGTACAGATGAAGGGGACGATGCAAAGGAAGAGAAGAATCCCAGGAGATCCGGTTAAGAGATCGTTAACAGGAGGATTAAGAACAACGACGGCGGAGATAAGCGTGGTAAGGAGGAGCTGAGCCGAGAGAATCCCATAGACCTTACGAATAAATCCCCATCGGAGCTGATTCTCGCCGTAACTTAGCCCTGGGTAAAGCGTCGCTTCTCCGACTCCCATCTCAAGATCAATATCCTTCCGATCGCGATCTATGCCGCTCATGCTCATGCTCGCGTATCCGTACGGTTTCTCCATGGCTATAGCTAGATTCGGGTAAACGAGTCTTCGAAAGCAGATCTGGTTAATTTTTGGAAAAGGATGGATTTATATATTTCTGTGTTGACGAAGGAGACGAGACATTTCCTCTAATCATACACGTGTCAATATGAACGGTCAAGATGTTTTTATGATCACGCGTTGTATGAGATCCTATCGACAACGCTGTTTAGTGTTAAGTCTTTAAATAAAAGACCAAACAGAATGGAGAAAAAAATTCATATATTAGTAACTAGGTATTAACCTGTGTAGGGGCTAAATTTCTTATTTAAAAGTAAGTTTAAGTTTCAAAAAAATGTTACGATTGTGTTATTTTAAAATGAATACGAATATGTGATTTAACAAATAATAATTGTCATGCATTTTAACCTACAAAATGGACTGTTCATATGCTATTTTTTGCTTCATGCGAATTTCGCCATTGATTACAATCATATGATGATTTTATATAAGTAATAAATATTCGTACAACAACAACAACATGTAAGGTTTGTGAAAATTTACTTTTACATTCATTAGGGTAATGATATATACACAAATACAGTATCCATATTTTGTGGAAGATAAATACAAAGACTATATTTTAAAATATTTACAAAAAAAAGAAGTTACGAAACAATAATTTTATGAATCTTGCCTACATATATATGTAGAGGCTTTTCAAAAGCATCTCACACCACGATAACAAATTCCTTTTCTTTGTTTTAAGGTAACACAATTTAAGAATCAAAGATAGTGTACGCATATATGTTTTGATAACCTTTTTCTTTTTCTTTTTTTTGATAAAGGTGTATGTTTGATATTATTACCATGAGAATCACGAACACTCGAGCACACTTTGTTACCAATTATGCCGCGAAACTCGCCGTCCTGCTAATCATCAATTTACTTCTCTTCAAGTGACCACCGTGGTTGCCAGAGGCGGTGGTGGAGGCGCTCACGGTGGTGGAGGAGGCCATGCTAGTGTAGGAGGTGGTCATGCTAGTGCAGGAGGAGGTCATGCAGTTGAAGGAGGAGGCCATGCTGGTGGAGGCGGTGGCGGCCACGGAGAAGAAGAAGAAGGTGGACATGGGATCGGAAGAGGCGGCGGTATGGTTCATCGACCAGCGACGGATCTGCACCAATTACCCCCTTTGCCAATGGATGTGCAACTGTTTTCATGATCGTCTTTCTTCTATTTAACTAGATCTCAATTGTCTTTGATATTTAAAAATTTCAGGATTTGATTTTTGTAGTGTTAAGTTGTTTGATGTTACTTTCAAGAAGATATTTTTTGAGTCTTTGTGTTGTTTAGACACATGACGGACAATTTGGTAAACAAAAGAGGTTTCCTTTGTTTGAGATTCAAGATTACACACATTGGTTTTTGACCTTAAAGGTCTCTGCCCACAAATCAATCCAAAAACAAAAACATGAATAACACTGAATCGGCAATTAGAGTAATGAACAAAGATCACTTTCGTGAAACCTTTGTGTGAGTGAAGAGGAAGGAGAGAAATCTTTGCCGACATGGAGAAGAAGAGGGACGGTGGCGAGATCTAGCGGAGCTTTTGGCAGATCGGAGAGGCAACTGTCTGATAGAGGCTTTCCAAAAGCATCTCACTTTGTTTTAAGCTAACAATTTAAGAATCAAAGATAGCGTACACGCGCTTGGATATTACCATGAGAAACACAGTCACCAAGACTCAAACACTTTTTGTTACAAATCATGCCACGAAACTCGCCGTCCTGCTAATCATCATTGTACTTCTCTTCACGTCAACCGCCGTGGTTGCGAAAGGCGGTCACGGTGGTGGAGGAGGCCATGCTGGTGAAGGAGGTGGCGGACATGGAGAAGAAGAAGGAGGGCATGGCATCGGAAAAAGCAGTATGGTTCATCAACCAGCGACAAGGAATGGAGACTCTGCACTAACTCCCTTTGCAGATGGATCTGCATTTACTGTGTTGATGATCATCTTTCTTCTGTTTAACTAAAGCTTAATTGTCAAAATTTTCAAGATTTGATTTTGGCACGTAATATGTTATTTGATCTTAGTTTCAGGAAGATTTCATTTGTAGTTTTCTTTAATTGAGATTCAAGATTACTCATTTGCAAATTTCGGTTTTTAAGCTTATAATATCCGCCCCCAAAATCAGTCCAAACACACACACAAAAAAAACATACATAAAACTTAGTCAAACGTAACTCACGATGATAGTTCTGAACAAAGATCACTTTCGTGAAGCCTTTTTGAGGATCCCGGATGTGAGTGAAGAGGAAGCAGGGAAAGCTTTGCGGATATTAAAGACATTCCAGGCAGTGCCGGCTGCGTGACCAACCGTGCCTAGCACATCTCTCGTAGCTTCTCCCGTGCACTCACCTACCTGTTCATGTTATAATCCACACTTAATGTGAGACATATAAATGTTTATGTAGATGCATACAAAACGCAAACAAACAATCGAGACCTAATTAATGAACTCACAACTTTAACTCTAACAAAATTATTTTTGTTAATTATAAACGTAAACGCTCACTAACCATTCTTGTAGTAGCTTTGGACGTAGCAGAAAGAGTTTGTCACTCTGCAATATTTTATCTAATTTCGAAAATCAAATCAAACTATTTTAAGTGCATCATTATAAAGATATAAGTGTCAATGAGAAGTCAATAGCAATTAATATATATATTTAATTATGATCTTTCTAATTAGATTTACCAAATATCATCAATATAGGTATTGAAAAAAGTTAACTTTTAAGCTTTCTAGTTTATCAACTAATATCATTAAAGTATGTAAATGATATGTAAATATCAAATTGAGCTATGTTTAGCCATTAAAAAAGGTTGATATTTAGTTTAAAAATAGAAAAAAGTGATAAATTTGTATTATATCTTACTTTGATTATTAAGAAGGAAAAACAAAGAAACGAGAACATGAAAGAAGAAAATTACTGTTAAAAAACACAAAAGAGATAAGATGACAAACAAATGGTCACATTCGGGACACCCTAGAATCTTAGAGCATCTCCATCTATGAGAACTTCAAAGAGTTTCTCAAAAAAAAAAAAAAAAATATTTTAATAAAATTTGATTATATAATTAAATTTTTATTTTAAAAGAAAAATTGAGTCAATTTATAACAGACAAGTGTCTGGTGGGTGTCGATGGAGATGCTCTTAGACACGTCTAAGAAAACAATAAGCCACTTGGCTAATATAACCGTAGATAATCTTTACTTGATGCCTCTCAAACTCGTATATTATATAACTAGATGGCTAATCTAAAGCATGTACTTGGTCAGCCTTTACCTTAGGGTCGGCCCTGGTACTTTCATTTTAATAACTGACTTACAATCATACAATTTATATAATGTTTCTTTGTACAACAACTAAATAAAACACTAATGTATAGAGAATTGATTTTATGAATCTTGCTTACATATATAAACTTTGCAACATCATCTCGCCTCACGATAACAAATTCCATTTTTTTTTGGTTTCAAGGTAACAATCTAAGAATTAAAGTTAACGTACACGGGCTTGAATATTACCATGAGAATCGCGAAGACTCCAGCACACTGTGCTACCAATGATGCCACAAAACTCTCCGTCCTGCTAATCATCATTGTACTTCTTTTCACGTCAACCACCGTGGTTGCCATAGGCGGCGATGGTGGTGGTGGACACGGTGGTGGAGGAGGAGGCCATGGTGGTGAAGAGGGTCGCGTATGTGGAGGATTCGAAGAGGAAGGATGGTTTGGCCTCGGAAGAGGCGCTATGATTTATGGAACAGCGACAAGGAACGGAGACTCTACACTAACTCCTTTTGCTAATGGATCTGTACCTGTTTTTATGATCATCTTTCTTCTATTTAACTAGAGCTTAATTGTCATTGATACTAAGATATTTAAGGATTTGATTCTGGCAGAGTAATAAGTTGTTTGATCATAAGTTTCAAGAAGAATAAATTTGTCTCTAAAACACATGACGGACATTTCATAGAGTAAAAGATTACACATTTGCACATTTTGGTATATTATCTTATAATCTCTACCTACAAAATTAACCCAAAAACATATATGACTCAAAACGCTGATCGACGATAAGAGTATTGAACAAAGATCACTTTCGTGAAGCGTTTTTTAGGATCCCGGATGTGAGTGAAGAGGAAGGAGTGAAAGCTTTGCGGATATTGAAGACATTCCAGGCAGTGCCGGCTGCGTGTCCCACCGTGCCTAGCACATCTCTCGTGGCTTCTCCAGCGCTCTCACCCAACCTGTCCATGTTATAAACCTCACTTATGTGAGACATTTACACTAAATGTAAACATAGATGCACACAAACACAAACACAAACAACCAATCGAGACTAAATGAACTCACAACTTTAACTGTAAACAAAATCTTTTTGTTAATTGTAAACGTAAACGGCAATAGCAAAAAGAAGGTTCCTTTGCAAATGAAAACAAAACATTTCAAACATGTGATTCTTCTTTTCATGTAAATGCAATCTCAATAATTGCCTTTGTATTTGAAGCAAACAGAACCTTAGACTGTTTAGGCTAAAGATGTAATCATTAATTTGAAAGTGAAACTTACCTCTCACTAACCATTCTGGTAGTAGCCTTGGACGTTGCAGAAAGAGTTTGTCTCTCTGCAGCTTCAGCAGCGTCTAGTATTTTATCTAATTTCGAATATCAAATCAAACTAATTTTAGTAAATCATTATAAAGATAATCAAGTGTCAGTGAGAAGCCAATGACAAATCTAACTTACTAAGAGCATCAAGCGAAGCCAAGAGAACCTCCCCTGGAACCATTGAGAAAAAAGCTTTCCCTGGCTTAGACTTTACAACTGGACCCATCACCGAGCCACTCACCACTCCCACACCATTCAACATCGTCTTGCTCAATTTCTCGGTCGCTCTCGACAATTTCCTCACTCTATATATGTGTTACCACCACAAAGATTATGGTTCATAAGAAATAAAAGATACAAAGAACTAGAAATACTCAATTTGGATAAACCGTATCAAACCGACTAAGCAAACAAAACTTCTCCCAAAACCGAGTTGAGTTTCAATAGGTAATAGAATGGTAATTGATGATACATTTTTGATATCCACAGAAAAAAGAATCAAACCAAAATTATATTTTCTTTGGACAAGAAGTATATGTATCCATTATAACTAAAACATTAACCCAATCCACATCCGCACCAAAGCGATCAATACCATATCGGTAATAATTTGGTAACTATTTTTCTTAACCTATGACTAGAACCGAAAATCCGAATTGAACACTCCTACAAGAAAGGCATACTTTGATGCTTATGCGAATTAGTATACCGTTGAAGGTTCTTGTTGATTTGATTCTTGTTTGTGGTTACATTTCTTTGTGACGACCCACCACTCTTTTTCTCAGCCTTTGTAATCATAATCTCACCTCCTTTATGAACCTGTTCTCTCATAAAAACAAAACCCAATATTCAGAATTTGAAATTAACTATAAGAGCTTTAATTTTGGGGGAAATATAATGAATACAAACCTGATTAGTGTAAGCATTACTGCATTTAAACATCCCTCTAATGATATGCCCTGTACCTCCCGCAATAGCTTTAGCCACAACATTGTTATAATCTTCAATCCTAGGCGCAAACTCTTTCCAGTCAATTCCATTGTTAACACTCGAAGACGAGGAAGACGTAGACGAAAAAGAGAAACAAGAGTTCTCTCTCAAGAAATCGTCAAGCAACTCGATACTATTCACAAAAACTACGTCGTTTTCGTCAATTGGGAAGAACGTGACGCCGTAGCTAAGTGGCTCCCCGTCTTTAACCGGCAACGTGAAGAGGTAGTCACGAGAGTCGAGTTTCACCACTGGTTCGTCTTTAATCACCGGCCATTGTAAGTCACGTCCGATCCTTACGACCATAGCTAAGGCTACGTTGTTGTCTGAGACTTGTACCAGCTCGAAGTCTCCGGCGGCGAGCTCCACTGCTTCGGATCCGTCGATGAGATGAGCTCTGCATCCATGAATCTGTAATAACACTTCTTCTCTAACAGTTCGGTGAGATGAGGACATGGCGTCTTGTTGTTGTCCTCCGTACGAATGTGGTAGTTGTGTTTCGGTTCTTGGAGTCTTTGATCTGAAACATCTCATCGTGTTTTTTTCTTGAGGTTTCTGATATCTAAAGATTGAATTATTTTTCGGAATCTTACATTTGAGTCCTTTTGTTTTTTTCGAGTAAATGAAAAACAAGAAAGTATTGATTACACAGTGTTTTTTTTCCTTTACTTTCGATGCTGATCGAGGCACACTGTTTTTATGTCGACAATGCTAGGACCCATCGTCAACGTGACCACATATGTTCTCTCCTAGGCAATGAAAATTAATTTATTTGCTGCCAAGAAAAGTGGAACTATACTTTTCTAAAGTTATATTTGTGTTTTTTATAACAAAAAACAGTTTAAAAAAAAAGAAATTTATAACAAAAAACAGTTTAAAAAAAAAAAAAAAGTGTCGATATATTTTTCAGAATTTAAAAAGTGAAAGTATAAAAATTGGGACTTTTGCCACGTTGCAGAATGAGAGAGTGGAAGTTGGCTGCAAAGTGACTTATGAATTATATTATAAAGGATGTGTTGCCGGATTCTAAAGTTAAATTAGAAACAAGCGGTAAATATTTTAGCGGTAAAAATGATTGGTAAGCGGTAATAGAATAGTATGAAGATATAAGAGAAAATTATAAACGAATACGATAAAAACTAATTGAGTGGAAAAAAATAGAGCAAAGAAGACATATTGTATCGGTTTTAAATTAGTATGGCTTTTGGTTTTGATTGGTAACTCGTATTGTTATATTATGGAATTTACCATTTTAATAGTTACCAATCATAAAACGAAAATAATTTAATATTACTTTCAGAGTTTTTTGTAACGCTTTCTGTTATTATTTCTTACATAGTTTAACTATTCTGCTATCGTTTATTACTCTTTCTTTTTTCGCTAAAAAAATTCTTATTGCTTTGATTAACTTAAATTTTTACCTTACCATTTTGATGATTGGTCACTATAGAAACTGTAGACCTTTTACCACGTTATAATAAGAGCCGGTATGTTTTCTTAAATGCAAACTAATATTTTTTGGTAAAATGATCAATCATAATTAAAGAAACATCTTTAAAGCCAAACATAATAAAACTTCATGAATGAAACCAAAACTGATATCAAGTTAAAACGGATGAAACATGAAATTAATATAAAACAAGTTTTAAGTCTTAACAAATTACAGTTTCAGCTAATTTCTAAACATATATATATATATATATATATACGTGTACATTCTCTCTTATAACAGCAAGATAAGCCATAAGCAATAATTAAGACCTCCATAAGCATCATTATCTTCTTCGTAGCCTTTCTCTCAATTTCTCCTTTCTCATTCGCCAAGAAGAGTCCTGTGGAAGATTGCATAAGAAGAAACATCGCTCAATCGCTCTCTCCTTCCCCTTCAAACAAACCCAAAAGTTCTCCTTTCGAGGCTATTGAAGACAATTTCTGTAGAGACGAAGGACGAATCGTCATGTATTTCTTGAAAGTGAATGGAAAGTTCCGACGTTACTACGTCAAGGCCTTGTGCAATGTATTTGGAGACGACGATAAGAAGGTTAAGCAATACGTTCTAAGAAATGGTTAAAACATTCAAAGGAGCTCATCGATAGTTTATCTTGTGCTTTAAAAAGCTTTCTTATTTTCTCATGATTTTGTTGGATTAATTAGAATTTAGGAGAGTCAAATTTATTTCCAAACCAACCAAATCACGCTGTTACAAGTTTTCTTATGTGTTTTTTTTTTTTTTTTGTTGTTGTTGTTGTTGTTGTCGTCATCTCTACGATTTTCAAAAGGCTATAAAAATCACAAAACATTTTTAGAAAAATGATACATCACTTAATAAATTTGTAAAAAAACTCTTATTTTTATAAGAAGTAATAATTCCTCCGAAATGGCAGTATTTTCGGATTATTTTTAGTTCTACACTCGGAACATATAAAATTAAAAGTACCATTGAATATTGATTACATAATCATCTTCACTTATTTAGCTTTTACAACAGCTTTAATTGAACCGGAGTCGCCGGTAACCGAATCGTACCGGAGAAATAAATCGGCAACGATCAAGCTGGCCGTCAGAGTGACCATGTCCTTAGCTGCACACTGTTTGTTCGCCGAGCTCGGCGTACCGGTTTGTGGACCGTTGGACCAGTAGAGATAGTTAAGCAACTCAGACCCGGTCTGACCAACATACCGGTTCGGTTTAAACTCCTCCGGTTCATCAAAAACATTAGCGTCTCTCATCACAAGCGGCTGATAGCCACAAAGAAGCTCACCTTTCTTAACCTCATAAACAGCATCGTGTGAACTTATCTGAAAATCTTTCCTCGCACGTGCGAACTGCAACGGAACCGGAGGATTAAAACGCAGCGTTTCGTAAACCACGGATTTAACCAGCTCCATTTCGTTAACCGTCTTGAAATTAAGATCCGACCCGGATCCGCAAACTCTCCTGACCTCCGATCTCAGCCTCTCCTGGAGACCGGTATTATCTCCGGCGATTCTTCCGATCAAAGAAGGTAAGAAGACGGAAAAGCCCCCGTAAGCATTAAAACCCAATACGAATAAAAGATTATGAATCGTCTCATCTCGGGTCAACCCGAACTCTTCTTGACCTAATCGGAGACAATCTCCGGCGTTCTCATTGATGAAGTTGTAAAGCTTTTTGTAAGCTCCGGCGACTAAGAAGAAAGGGTAAGCCCAAGAATGGAGAAAAATCTCCTCAAGCGGCTGAGCAATACCAATATTAGTTGTGGGGATAACTTGCAATGCAAGCCAACGATCGAACATTTGCCAACCGTTCTCAGCGATGTCTGGCGATACGGAGACGTTAACGCCGGCGAGTGTAGCAGTAAGGAAACTGAAGATGCAACGTTGGAGAGGAATTATATACGAAGCGGCGCCGTTTTTAGAAATGTCGGATTCCACGGTTTCCCAGAAAGTGTTTAGGCTTGATCGAAGCTCTTGTATCCATACCTTTGAGCTTCGTTTTAGTATTTCCATGGCGAAACCTTTTATCTGAAGTTAAACATGACTATTATCATAATTAAAGAAATGATCAATTGTATTGAAAAAAAAATATATATATATATATAATTTATACTAACGGAATGGTGGAAAACGCCATAAATAAAACGTTTCTCTTGTAATACACACACACAAAAAATACGTATTTTTCTACCAAAACAAAAGCTGTTTCCTTTGTTTGTGTCTTTATATATTATTTACACATTTACTTGGTTGTCGTCTCTTCTAAGCTACATAGTACATAGTACAAACTACAACCACAAATTTTTCATTTTTTCCAAATTGACATATAATAGGCCCATGCACATGCTTAAAAAAGGCTGCCAACATTTATATAGTATATTTATTACTTATATCCTCCTATGATTTATTACTTTTTGATTTTTCAGCAGGTCTTTTCCATATTTTCCCCCAAGATACTAGTTTCAGAAAAAATGCTAAAATTAATCCCGCTAGATCTGCAGAAAAAAAAAATCTTTACAAAATTAAATCCATTAATCCGTTTGAATTTTCCATTACCATTTAGATCAATTAATAGTAAAAATCACTAGATATCAAATCCAGTCACTAAATTAAAACTAGACTAAACAGTATATTTATACATAAAATGATTAAAATATATTTAAAATCATCAATTTTTTCTGTGATTTTATTCACAGTAACTATTTAGGTATGGTTCAATCAGCTTTCTTACTTTTTGTTAAAATTTTGATTTTAAACGGTGAGGTTTGGTTAATTTTGGAAAGCTTAAAAAATGGTTTTATTAGAACTAATCTCTTACATCGAGTTTTAAAAGTTCTCGACCATTCATAATCTTTTTGGAGTAGAGATAACTAGATAAATTAATCCCCTCAACCCCAAAGGCCAACACGTAACACCATCTACATTGGACAATTGTATAAGAGTGTTTTTAAAAATAAAATAATTTAAAAAAAAAATGAGAGTGTCTTTAAAATGAAATTAGTGTCTTCCTAGAGACATTTTGGATCCCAAAAAACAAAATGTCTTTAAATTTAATATTAAATTATTTATAAGACACCCATGAAGACACTTACGTATGTGTCCATTGTGGATGCTCTAATACTACCAAAGCAACGTAGGTACAAACCTTGGCGTGCTTTGGCTCGGTGGTGTCGAGATAAACTCCAACATGAACGCCGCCGTAGAACTTGAGGCTAGGCCGGAAGTCTCCGATGAGAACATCCCTTTTATCAACTAGATCCATATCAAAGAGATGGCTAAAAGACTTGACGTCGAGGACGGCAACGATGTTAGGGTTAACGTTGCCGAAGAAAGGAAACGTCGGAGGAATGTTTGTACGGAACACAGTGCTCTTGTACTTCTCTGCCCTTGTCCGGAAAAACTTATCCGGTCCTTGGAACCAGAAGTAATCTAAACGGTCCGATAATGGCCCAACCAACGGCCAACCGTACGATCCCGGCATTGTACGGAGGGGAAGCTGCGACAGGGACGGCGACGGCTGCTGTGATGTTGGGGATGTTGACGGTGGTGGCCGTGAGGAAGTAGCCGCAATCGTTCTTAACAACATCGTTTGAGCTGAGAACGTTTTTCTTGGAAATTATCTCTTCGCCTTCTATATCTATGCTGTTGTAGATGTAGCTTGGGAGATATATATAAATAAATAAACAAAGAGAAAATATTTATGTATACCAGATTATTACATGCATTATTGTATATATATATATATATATTGTTTCTATTATTGTGTATAATTTAGTAATATTGATTCGGTACGTACTATGTCAATTTCCTCGATCGTTATTAGACATCATTATTTATAATTTTAGCAGATATCAAATGATTTTTAGAAAATTTAAATTCAAAACTCTATACCAAAACGGAAAACCATAGATATCTATAAAATTGCTTACAACCAAAAACAAAGCTAACTTAAATTTTACAGAAACAAAAAAGTGAAAATGGTAATGAATGATTTTCATACGTTTTTTGGGATTTCAATTATATTTGGTATAGTTATCTATGCTACGAAATAATCTAAGAATATAAATAAATTATAGGATGCAAATAAAAAATAGAAATGATATAAAAATTCATAAATAAACCGCTAGTGTTTAGATCTTTGTAAGATCAGACCCAAATGATAAAATAGTTAAGCTAAGTATTGTCACTACGATTTCGCAAAAACTAAATTACACGTAGAGTTACAAGATTTTTCTTAGCTTAATCCAAACATTACATATAAAATTTTTAGTTTTTTTTCCTACTTCTTATAATGCTTTTTGAAATCTTTAATGGTGTTGTAGTATGAAAGATCTTTTTTAATACAGTGTGTGAACGGGAAAAAAAAATCGAGAAACACATGTCTATATACTCTTTAAAAAGTAACCACCACTTCCGTCCAAAAGAAAAAAAAAAGAAAAAAATAAGGTCTTCTTACGAAGATGAAAAATAATGTTAGTTTTTGACAATTTAACAAAGTATTTGAATGAATCAGTTGGATGGATCATCTGAATGAACTTTTAAATTTAGGTAAATTTGTCAAAACCGCAAAAACATATTTTCCGCCAAATCATGTTTTCTTGCCAAAACCGCAAAATCATGTTTTTCCGCGAAAATCATATTTTCCCGCCAAAACCGCAAAATTATATTATCTTGCCAAAACCGTCAAATCATGTTTTTCTGCTAAAACCATAAACAATGTTTTCCCGTCGAACCCGTAAAATTAGTTTGTATATGTTAAAATAATAATTTAAAAATTATTTAGTTGTAAAGATATTTTAGAGTAATAATTAAATTAGTATAGCTAAAATTAAGATTAAAAATAAAAAAATGATTAGATCAAAGTATGGATAGTTTAGTTATTTTCTTATTAAACTCATCTAAATGGTGATGAAAATTTATAAAAATTAAGCAAACAAACAAAAATTCATTCAAATGCTCCATCCAAATGAACATTTAAAAATTGAAACGAACATGGAGCATTTGGATGAAATATTTAGATGAATCATCTGGATGGAAATGTCAAATGATCAAACGAACAAGTTCTAAATAATTTAGATGTTTCAAAATTGGTTACATTATGATATTTCAGATGTGACGTTAGTCCTTTGATAACCTTATATATGTTTAGATAAACAGGTCTTTGAAAAGTAAACCAACGTGAATTGAATGATAGAATGATGAAAAGTATCAATCTTTTTTTACACTATCAAAATCAACATTTTTTTTTTTAGCAAACTGTAAAATGCAAACAGTCACGTAGTGTTAGAACTAGAAATATTGCATGTTTGTTTGTAACAGTTTTTCTCCGGTTTGAATAGTTAAAAGAATTAATTTCCTCTTAATATAGGAGAATTTTAGTAAAATAGGCAGTTTTAAAAAGCTAATTAGTAATAGGGTAGTTTCGAGTGTTTGAATTGGTGTTTGGGTAGTTTGTGTAAATATTGATATGGTTACACGAGCTGGGGAAGAGTTTCGTGTTTCTTCTTTCAGAAAACTGAACGAAAAAATTAAAGTAAAGGATTAGAGTGTCCAATTGGTGTATTTTCCAGGAATGCGTTACAAATTTAATGAGTAGTAATGTGGCAGAATCTATAAACAATGCCTTCACTCCAGCAAGGGATTCTCCTATCGTTGCACTACTCGAGTTCATACGAAGTGCTATAATAATCCGAACCGAGAATGCTAAACCGAACCGAACTAAACCGAGATTCTCGGTTTTTGGTTTGGCTTCGGTTCAGAGAGTTGAACCGATTGGAAGCTTTTTCAATCGAGTTAGGATATTGTCTCGGTTCGGTTCAGTTCATCAGATCCGAACGGTTAACTGACGTATTTACCGCCGCCGTCGTTATTGTCTCGACCACGCTTCTCCGAACTGTTTGATTTCCTCAGTTTGGAAATGGGTGTTCGATAAAGAAGAGATACACATAGATGTGTATGTATAGGTTTGATATTTGTTTTTGTTTAAAAAAAAAACGTGGTCCAGTTCTCATTTTTTATTAAATGGTAGCACAGTTTTGTTGATTGGGCTATAAAAAAATGGTTGGCCCAGTTTTTTTTCTTTTTTCGATTAATTATTTTCAAAATGTAAAACCGAATTAAACCGATTTATCCGAACTAACCGAATTTTAACCAAAAAACCGAAAATTCAATAAACCGAATAAACCAGTTCAATTCGGTAAGAAGTTCAATAACCGAACAAACCGCTTTCTGAACCGAACTGAACCAAAAATTATTTTTGGTTATTTTTGGCACAATTTTCAAATTCCAAATTAACCGAAAAACCGATTAAACCGACTCGAATAACTGACTTGCAGGCCTAAAAAGATGTTTTCTCGTTTTTTTTTAATTCACGGTATTTGAAGATTCAGCCGGATTTTCAGTGCTTGATCAAGTTTCTAATTGGAATTTTGAGGTTGTGGGGAAACTTGGAGGCAAATATCATATTCCATGTGGTTGTTTTGTGTTGAAACAAAAGCTTTCAAACAAAGTTGCATCTGTACTAAACGAATAATTTAAGATTTCTTTTATACATTTTCTGAAAATTAAAGAGAAAATTAATATCTTTTTCTAGCAATTAATATCTATTACATAAAAGTTGAGTTAGACCTCACAAGAAAATGACAAATAAAATAAATAGAAAATTCCATATGAAAATGACACTAAATAACAACACAAGAAACCTGAGGGATGTATACAAAGTCCTCGACCATAATCGAGCGCCACTGCAGTACATATGACATGATCACAGTTGCTGAAACCACTCTTTTCTTTATACTCTACTTGACCAATGCTAGATTTGTAGTCTGATTTTTTTGTTTCACTATCTTCTTCTTCTTCTCTTTACTTTATGGAATATAAATCCTCTAAATCTTATGAACCATCCTTTTTAAATTGATTTAATTACTTCTTTATGCTAAATCTATAAGTTTATATTCTAAGTTTTTGATCTCTTGGTGAAACCCATGCCTTGAATGTTTTGTAGATTTTGGAAGAGTTTTTAGTTTTTGTTTTTTAAAAACTTAGGCTTTGAATGGATGCCGAAGTAGTTTTTGGTTTTTGATTTTGCAATAATCAATTTATTAGCCATTCAAGATTATGATAAAAGTAGTTTCCCTAAAAAACAGAGAATCTAGATTTTAATAGATTTTGTTAATTCCTTCACAAAATCCACAAACTAAATTATATGGGATTTTCCAACAAATGTACGGTGACATTTTAAAAAAAAATTATTATCATTATTCTAGTAAATTTTAAACACAAAACAAAAACTAAAAATTAAAGTAGAAAACTTAAAAAACGTTTTTAAAAGAATTATAGATCAAAATCAAAAAGTTATTCTTTCTCAAACCATTTTTTTGGATCTTTTGAAACAAAAATATAAGTTGACAAAAAAAAAAAAATATATATATATATATATATATATAACACGAATCAATCTTTAACTTATTTAGCTTTTACAACAGCTGTAATTGAACCGGACTCGCCGGTAATCGTATCGTACCGGAGAAATAAATCGGCGACGACCAGGCTGGCCGTGAGAGTTACCATGTCCTTAGCTGCACACTGTTTGTTCCCCGCGCTCGGTGTACCGGTTTGTGGACCGTTAGACCAGTAAAGATAATTAAGCAATTCAGACCCGGTCTGACCAACATAGCGGTCCGGTTTAAACTCCTCCGGTTTGTCAAAAACATTAGCATCTCTCATCACAAGCGGCTGATAGCCACAAAGAAGCTCACCTTTCTTAACCTCATAAACAGCATCGTGTGAACTTATCTGAAAATCTTTCCTCGCACGTGCGAACTGCAACGGAACCGGAGGATTAAAACGCAGCGTTTCGTAAACCACAGATTTAACCAGCTCCATTTCGTTAACCGTCTTGAAATTAAGATCCGACCCGGATCCGCAAACTCCCCTGACCTCCGATCTCAGCCTCTCCTGGAGACCGGAATTGTCGCCGGTGATTCTTCCGATCAAAGAAGGTAAAAAGACGGAAAAGCCCCCGTAAGCATTAAAACCCAACACAAAGAGAAGATTATGAATAGCCTCATCTCGGGTCAACCCGAACTCTTCTTGACCACACCGAATACAATCTCCGGCGTTCTCATCGATGAAATTGTAAAGCTTTTTGTAATTTCCGGCGACTAATAAAGAAGGGTAAGCCCAAGAATGGAGAAAAATCTCTTCGAGCGGCTGAGGAACAATGCCAAGTTTAGTAGTGGGAATAACTTGCAACGCAAGCCAAGTATTGAGTGTTTTCCAACCGTTCTCAGCTATTTCCGGCGATACGGAAACGTCAACGCCGGCGAGAGAGGCGCAGAGGAAACTGAAGATGCAGCGTTGGAGAGGGAAGATATATGAAGCGGCGCCGTTTTTGGAAATCTCTGATTCGACTGTTTCCCAGAAAATGTTTACGTTCGAACGAAGCTCTTGTAGCCATACCTTTGAGCTTCGTTTTAGTGTTTCCATGGCGAAACTTTTTATCTGAGTAAAAAGCATGTAAAAGTTAAAACCATTTATATATGTATTTTTTT
The DNA here is from genome assembly GCA_900406565.1 of Turritis glabra. NCBI lineage: Eukaryota > Viridiplantae > Streptophyta > Magnoliopsida > Brassicales > Brassicaceae > Turritis > Turritis glabra. The sequence goes on from OVBN01000239.1 coordinate 2,925,250, forward strand.
AAATTGTTCAATTGTGAATAAGAAAACAAAATTTCTACTGTTCATCGATAAAAATGGCGCACACTTTTTGATTTAGTGAAACCTAGACAATCTTAAGTGGTTTTAAGGAATGGTGGAAAACGCCGAACTTAAAGTTAAAAAGTTTCTTTTGTATTTTAAAATAAAAATACAAAAAAAAAACGTATTTTTAACAAGAAAAAGCTGTTTTTTGTTTTGTCTTAATATTATTTACACATTTTAGTTGTTTTCCCTCTCTTTTATTTTTAACAAAGATGTATATCTTCATTGGAAAAACCGTCAGAAAAAGCCTCACCTTTCATTTTTTGGCCGTTTAAAGCATGAACTTTTTTTTGTGCCGTTTTAATCACCAGTTTTCGTTGACTTCCATTTTTAATCACGAAGTTATGTTGACGGTACCAATTTAGGCATATCGTTAAGTGACTTAACAGAAAATAGAAACGGCGTGAAGCTGCTGTTAATGGCCTCCGTTAAACAGAGAAAATCTCCAATTCGTTAAACAAAAAATCTGGAAAACGGTCAGAAAAAGCCTCACCTTTCATTTTTTGGCCGTTTAAAGCATGAACGTTTTTTTGTGCCATTTTAATCACCAGTTTTGGTTGAATGTACCAATTTAGGCACGTCGTTAAGTGACTTAACAGAAATTAGTAACGGTGTAAAATTAAATAGTAACCATTTTTCCAATGATTAATTAATAAATAAGTATGGAACCCTCGGAAATCTGTCGAAAATAAATTCCCTGGGAAATCCCACGGAAATAAAATCCCTAAGGATCTGAGGGATTTTCGTGGGATTACTGAGGGTTCCATACTTATGTATGGAAATAAAATCCCTAAGGATCCCAGGGAATTTATTTTCGACATATTTTTGAGGGTTCCATACTTATTTATTAATTAATCATTGGGAAAACGGTTACTAATTAATTTTACACCGTTACTAATTTTTGTTAAGTCACTTAACAACATGTCTAAATTGGTACATTCAACCAAAACTGGTGATTAAAATGGCACAAAAAACGTTCATGCTTTAAACGGCCAAAAAAATAAAAGGTGAGACTTTTTCTGACCGTTTTTCCGATTCTTTGTTTAACGAATTGGGGATTTTTCTGTTTAACGGAGCCCATTAACAGCAGCTTAACACCGTTTCTATTTTCTGTTAAGTCACTTAACGACGTGCCTAAATTGGTACAGTCAACATAACTTCGGGATTAAAAAAGAAAGTCAACGAAAATTGGTGATTAAAACGGCACAAAAAAGTCATGCTTTAAACGGCCAAAAAATAAAAGGTGAGACTTTTTCTGACCGTTTTCCTTATCTTTATTGGTAGTTTCTCTAATTAAAAAAAAAATAATAACTAAAAAATAAAAGAGAGAAATAGGAGAGTCTCTATGAAAAACTTAAACAATACATATTTTCACATAATTTCTTTTCATGATTTAAAATTTAATTGTAATTAAAAATATTAGTTTTATATTAATGAGAGACTCAAGATAGTATCGATAGAAGTGCTCTAAGCTTGTAACATACTACATATGTAGACTTCTTTTTTTCCATTCTGACATATAATAAAGGCTCACATGATTAAGAAAGGATGACAACCATTTTTTATTTTATTTTTTATCGCTTATCATTTTTTCAGCAGGTCTTTTTTATATTTTTTTCACCATTCTACTAATTTCAGAAAAGGCTAAAAATGAATCCTCTAGATCAGCAAAAATCCATTAATCCGCTTGAATTCGCCATTACCACTTAGATTAATTAATAGTAAAAATCACCAGACATCAAATCCAGTCACTATATTAAAATACACTAAAAACATGTATATTTGTAGATAAAAATGATAAAAAATTTATTAAAAAATCATTTCAACTTTTTTTTTTGAGGTTTTATTAATGATGACTAGTTAGGTTTGGTTTGATTAGTTTTGGAAACTTTTAAAAATGGTTTTATTAGAATTACATCTCTTCAATTACAATGGTGGATATTAAAATTACATCTCTTACGTATAATCTATATTATTTTTCAACTAGAGAGTTTTGGGGTTAATTAGAGATGAGAGTAACTAAATAAATTCCTTCTCCGCTGTCGATACTACGCAACCCCAATTGGTATTATTTAAAAGCTCCCAAAATCAACCAGTAGACCTACCAACACCAAATAGGTATAATCTATACCGTTACTTTGTTGCTTATACCTTATTAATGAGTACTTATAAACTCGTACGTAATAGTAGCAAAGCAACGTATGTACGAACCTTGGCGTGCTTTGGCTCGGTGGTGTCGAGATAAACTCCAACACGAACGCCGCCGTAGAAGTCGAGGCTAGGCCGGAAGTCTCCGATGAGAACATCTCTTTTATCAACTAGATCCATATCAAAGAGATGGCTAAAAGACTTGACGTCGAGGACGGCAACGATGTTAGGATTAACGTTGCCGAAGAAAGGAAACGTCGGAGGAATGTTTGTACGGAACACAGTGCTCTTGTACTTCTCTGCCCTTGTCCGGAAAAACTTATCCGGTCCTTGGAACCAGAAGTAATCTAAACGGTCCGATAATGATCCAACCAACGGCCAACCGTATGACCCCGGTATTGCACGGAGGGGAAGCTGCGACGGCGACGGCGACGGCTGCTGTGATGTCAGGGATGTTGACGGTGGTGGCCGTGAGGAAGCAGCCGCAATCGTTCTCAATATCATCTTTTGAGCTTAGAGCTTTCTTTTTTTTGCAAAGTTATCGATCTCTTCGTCTTCTATTTCTATGCGGTTGAAGATGTATCTTGGGAGATAAATAAATAAACAAAGAAAAAATATTTATGTATACCAGATATGTATAAAGTTACTTACAACCAAAAATAAACCTAACTTAAATTTAGAGAAAAAGTGGAATTAGCACTACAAAAAAAAGTCAGTTGCATTAATTAATTTGAGTCAAAAATTTAAATGATTCTAATTTGACCTCTTATTTATAATCGATACAAATATTATAATTTAACATCAGGTGTAATAATCGATGAAATTATTGATTTTTGTGGCATCAACTCATTAAAATTGATGCAAATCTAGATTTATTTGCATCATTTCACAATATTGATACAAATATATGAATTTACATCAATTAGAAAATGATATAAATTTAAAAATTAATTAAAAATTAAGCATCGGTTGTAAAAAGTGATGTAACTATTTACTTAATTTATTAACGTTCCACATCGCTTTCGTCGAAAAAAGAAGCTTCATAATTTTCTTTTATGTAGTGATATTGGTGTTTTTCATGGTGTCAAAAAGTGTAAAACTTAAAAAGCAATTGTTATAACAAATGAATTATGGTTTACTTTCATATTGATCAATAAAATTAAATAATATTTGTTTCTAAAAAAATAATTTAATAGTATTTTATTAATTTTTATCAATTATTTATAACTGATATAAAAATTTAACATCACTTATTTTAATTGTTGCAAACATTAAATCATTTTGATAAATTGATGCAAATACTAACATTATTTGTTTTTAATGATGCAAAATTATCTTTATTTTTTGCAACTAATGCATTTAAATATTGATTATTGTAATCGATGCAAATAATTATTTCAACTGATGCAAAATATTTCCATAACCACTTTCAGAATCACTTATATAAATGATGTAAAACTTATTTGCATCAATTATATATATACAATTATATATAATAAGTGACACAAAACACTTTTTTTGTAGTATAGTGATGAAAACTTTTCCTCGGTCTTTTAGTATTTGAGTTATATTTGGTTTAGTTATATATGCTACGAAATAATCTAAGATAATATACATAAATATGGGATGCTGAAAAAAATGGAAATAATATAAAAATGCATATATAAACCGCGAGTTCTCCACGTCAAGGATTCAAGTAAAAAATGGTTTTACACGTCAAACTGTGTAGACTTTTGTAAGATCAGACCTAAATATCTCTATACTCGGTCCAGATGATAAAATAGTTAAAGCTAAAGACTGTTACCACGGTTTTGCCAAAACTAAACTACACGTGGTGTTACAAGATGTATCTAAGCTTAATTCAATCAATATAGATATATGATTATTTTTGGTGTTTTTCCTATACTTCTTATGCTTCTTGAAAATTTTGATAGGCTTTGCAAAGCAAATTACATCCAGTAAAGTATATAACTATTACTCAAAGTAAATTGAATTCGGATATGTGAATGTTGAAAAGTAGATGGAAAGTTTTCTTTCCTTTTATTTATTGATGTGAAATAATATACTTCATCAATTTTTTTTCCTTATATTTCAAAAATGTGAATTTTAATAATTTAATGTAAAAGCAAATGCAAACATAGAAACTATGTCTGAAACAATCGTAACCATTGACACCATCGCGATTACTAGGGCTTCATGTGATTCAAAAATAAGTACTTAATGTATGTATATCAGTATATACATCAAAATTATCCTCATTTTTAGTTCAAAACGTTTTCAAAGTGTATTTTTGTCATACAATATTTCTGTAAAGTGCGAACGCAAACAAAATTAAAGTTCCTATATTTTATTTTCTTGCGTAGGACATTTATGTTTATAATATATAACTAACAAATGAACTATTCTTAAAAGACTTTAGGTTTTAGGTTCATTAAAAAAAATATACGCGTAACAAAGAAAAACAAACGACCACCTGTTTGAAACAGTTAAAATAATACTAGTTGAGTGCTCTCATAATTAAGCTCAAGTTCGTTTTATGTTTAAAAATGTCATTTAGATCCATGATAAATATTATTAGAAATTGGTGTAGAGGTTAAAATGTTATGTATCATAAGCTCGGAATTCTGATTCGGTAGATTTATCAACATAAATCAGTGTATGCATTCAGAGTCGTGGTTAGGATTTTAGGGCTATAAATGGTTTAAATTTTGTTTGTAGCCCCTTATATAATAGTTAGTTTAAAAATCACTATATGGTAGATTATAAATAAAATTCAAATAAGAATAATAACTTCAAAATTGATTAAAATTAACCAAGTTTTTGTTAAAAAAAATAAAATTGTTTTCATTCTCATTTTATTTAATGTCCAACGCTCCAACCCCATACTCAAGATAAAAGTTGGGACCGTTATTAATGTAAAAATGGATTGCGACCATATCCTTATCCATTATCTGTCGGAGCGTTGTTGAAGCTCTGTGTCGAATCTACTCTAGCCTCTAGGTACCACATGTTTAGACTTTGGAATTTATAACCATCATGAAGATCTTTCTTAAAACTGTGTGTGAACGGGAATAAAAAAAGAAACACATGTCTGTTTATTCCACTTCCATCCAAAAAAATTAAAAGAAAGAAAACCAATTAAGTAACCATCCCTGTATCTACGTCATGACGAAATTTCAGTATTGGTTACATTATAATGTTTAAGATGTGACGTTAATCCTTTAATAACCTTATATATGTTTACATAAAAATATTCTTTGAAAAGTAAAACAATCTTAGAAAAGTAAAAAAACGTAATATGAATGATAATATAGTGAAAACTAAAGTAGTGCATGTTTGTTTGTAACATTTCCCTCCGGTTTGCTACAGCATACAATAATATTCTCATAATGATATCATGTTCATTTTACAGCCGCACGCATATACTATTTGGCGCGAACGAAACGGCAGGAAACACGAAGAACAAGTTACATCTCCTTTTCTCCTGGCCAATTCTATTCACCGTATCGTCCAGAATCGACTCTTGACTCTTCAAGAACCAGGCTCAACCATACTAGAAGACGGATTGTGCTTATGGTTCGATACTCAGAACTTAAAAGACTCAGACTAGTTAATAGCATTTGTTATAAATTCAATTTTATTCTACTGCATGATGCATTCATTGTAAAAACATGGTCTTTGTTAAATAAATTTCACATTCATTCTAAAAAATAAAATAACAATAATTAAAGATTTATTGAATTGTAATTTGAGCAATAGTTGTAGTTCTAAACAATGAGATTTAAGTTATTAACTGAAGACAAGATATAAATTATATACAACTTAAGATTTTTTCATAATAGAAATCTTCTAAGCTTCTATAAGGTCTATCTATGTCATGTGCTTCAAAAACTAACTTTTGCTTCTCGTCAATTATGCATACCAAGATTCCACCAGCAGCAACCTGAAGCAAAAACCCATTTCGACAATTACCCTAAACTAAAACACTTTCGACTTCTCGATGAGAACTCGGCTTTCACGACCCAAAAGACATGATTTTACGTCTTGAGTATGAGCATATGGAGATTTCTAGAAGCCAATCAGTGAGAGAGAAGACTGAGAAAGTTTCTAGCACAAAAAAAAACCCAAAAACATTAACGCAAGTCAGTGATAGACTCTTAACTGACACATTTGTACTTATTGGTCTCGAGACACCATTCCTTTTATAATATAGTTCCAAATATAGCACCATCATGTCAACTTTAAACAGCTTTTACATTATCGAACACAACAAAGGGGGAGTTAACTATTGAATATTTCGAGCTGGCAATTTACAATCAGAAATGAGAAAATTCGATTCTAGCATTGCTTAGCATAAGACTTATTCATCAGGGCCAATCAGATATGCATATGCATTATAGTAAATTAAATATCCATGGAGAAAAGATAAATCTTTTTTCTCAAAGTCAATCCCACCGTCAACCATGAACCAGCAACAATTCTCCCTGAATGGATCGATTCCCAGACATCCGACGCCCAATCCCTCTAGTCCTCTACCTAGCAAAAAGAGTGAAAATCAGATAAAAAAAATCTTAGATCTAGTAGTTTTTTTCTGAGGAGAGAAAAGAGAAAGAAGGGTGGGGAACGATTGTTCTTTCTCACTTTGCTTCATCAGAAAAGATAAATCTTATCTACAGACACCACATGTACAATCTTTGATAGATACATGAACTAGACAGAAATCTTTAGATGTCTACAACTACAAACCTGACTAGGATTATGACCGAGTAATTCACGCAATGTTCTAACGGTAGATAGTAAATTATTCACGCCATGGAGTGGTAAAAAAGAATAGAATCTGTAAAACTACTTTTTATTATCAAATTCACTAAACTAAAGAGACTAGATTAATGAAAATTTTCAACTCTCCAACAAAAGCCCAAACCAAGCCCTAGAAAATCCATCCTTTTATATAATCTACCGAAACAGCCTTATAATCCTGCCCTTACCTCACTAACTACTCTCTAACCAGCTTACAACGACTACAATCTGCTAGACTCAGTCCCTAGCTGGCTTAGTTATAGTAGACCATATACGATTGTTTCATTTTTAGTTAAGAGAAAGTTAGTTAGATTTCATTTTTTGGCTAATTTCATATCAAAGTGCAGTTGGTATATCAATGAAAACTGAAAAGATTATAAGTAAGGCTACGAATGGTTGTAGGTTTTAAGACAGTTTTTGGTTGGAATTTTTCAAAATCCAAAGCTACCCATTCTAAAGATAATCCAATTTTTTTTTTTTTCCAATCAATTCTTAAGAAAAACTAAAAACCCTATAATTTTGTTTTTTGCTTGAAAAACTGGTGTTTCTTTATTTCACTTAACTTTCTATTCATTTTTTAAAAAAAATCTTGCAAACAAATCTATATGTATTTTTCTTCCAACTAAAAATTAATTAGAAAAGGTACTGAATTTTTTAATTGGTAACTGAAAATCCATAAACCTAAGTGCATATTTCATTGATATCTTTTTTTGGTAGTACATATAATTATTTTGTAGTTGATTTTCTTACAACTAGAATTATTATAATCATGTTTTTGAAAAACAATTTTTTAAAATCAATCTTTTAAATCAAGTTTCTAAAATAAATAGAAGCCATATATTCAAAAAAGGACCACTCAACTCAAAGAAAACAAAACCTAAAATCTACTGTAAAAACCTAAACATAAAAAAAATTTATGTCATGAATGTTTGTACATTTTTAAAGTAGCTTTTGTATAGTGCAATAAAAAAAACATATAAATGGAAAGGGAACAGTCTCGACTAAAAAAAAAAGGTTTGTTTAAAGAAAACCCAAATAACAGACATTTTAAATTTTCACTGAAAATTGGTGAACTATTTAAAGATTGTCACACTAGTCCATTTCTCTTTGTTATGCAGTAAAGTTTAATATTTTGAAAGCTTTCAACACAATCAATGGTCATTTATCACAATAACACTTGAGCAATGCATTTTTCAGTTTTGTTTATCCACATGTGTATATATATATTTGTTAATGAAGAACAAGAAGTGTTCTTCCCAATTTCGCGTTGACTCTAACAAGGTTGCTTGCTCTCTCCTTAATTATCTAATTTCATAGTGTGTTATCTCGATTGTTGAATAAGGCTACAGACATAGTATTAGAGATAACTTGAGAAACTAAGATGTGTATCTTGCGTACCAAATAGTTTAAGATATGAAAACCCGTCTGTGTACCTGATGACATTCATGCTTTTCTTGCCATGTCCAACTAAAGTGAAAGTTAATCAACCGTAAAAGAATTATTTAGATATCGGATATATTATTTTAGAATATTTACTTCATGTGTTTAGGAAAATTTATATTATATGAATGGTAACATTATATTAATGTTGTCACTATAAATAAATAAATATATATATATATATATATATATATATATAGTGACAACATTAACATAATGCTACCATTCATATAATATAAATTTTCCTAAACACATGAAGTAAATATATATATATATATATATATTTGTATTTTCATATGAAATACAACTTAATAAACTATTAGAACATCAACATCGGCGGTATTTAGTAGAGTTTTTCACTATTAAAATAAAGAAAAAAATAAAAAGAGAAGAGAGAGAGAAAGAGACGTTTCTCATTTGAGAGACACATAAGAGACGTTTCTTACACTTGTTCTTTTATAATTGGTTTAGTTGAAATACTTTTCAATAAATTATTAATATAATTTGTGCTCCCACTCGTCTCAATGCTGATATTCTTATATTCTAAGTTATTTAATATGGTATTAGAGAGGTAGATCTTTGTGGATCTAGTTAAGTTAAATGCTTCCGCACCAAAAATCTTGTGGTCACAATGACCATGGGATGTGGAGCCATCGAAAACGGTGGTGACGAAGACGATGAAGATGCGGATGAAGACGTGAAACACTTTTCTTCACGTGATTTTGTTTCTAGTTTTTAAATTCAACAGGTTGTCCAATTTGATTTTGGAAACATATAACTCTCCGTTGGCTGGTTTATTAATAGGGTGTAGGCTTACGGACGCAACATAATTGTTCAAATCGATGAGGCACGGCGACATTCAGCTTAATGTTGTTACTTACAAGTTACAACATAATGATCAGTGGCTATTGCAAGAACGGAAAACTTGAGGAAGCCGTCCAGCTTATAAGAGAAATGAATTGTAAAGTGTTGAAACCATATACCTATATACATACACAGCATTAATCCGCGCTGTTAACCAAGCTGGAGATTCAGAAGTTGCCAAAGGAGTCATCGACGCAATATGCAAGTCTGATTGCTCTCCAAACATTCAGCAGTACAGTGCTCTCATTGATGGTCTGATTAGAAAAGAAAATTTAGAAGAAGCAAGAAGACTATATGATGGAATCTCGGACAAAGGCTTGGTACCAGATGTTGTAACATACAAGATTATGATCAGTGGCTATTTCAAGTATGGCAAAATGAAGGAAGCCATGGAGCTTATAAAACAAATGGAACGTGAGGGGATGAGACTGTGCGATGCTAATACATGCTAATACATACACGACACTAATACATGGTTTAAGCCAGGCCGGAAATTGGGACGTTGCCCAAGAAGTCTTTGATGCAACTGGTCATACTCAAACATAGTCCAATTCAATGCTCTCATTCAATCCAATTATACCTACACTTCACTAATACACGCTTCTTGCCTAGCTGGGGATTTAAATTTCGCGCAAGGAATCTTCGATGCAATAGCAGGTCTCGTCAATCTCCTGACATATTTCAGTTCAATGCTCTCATCAGTGGTCTGATAAAAAATGGGAAACTGGAGGACGCAAAGAGACTGATAAAATCACAAACATGGGATTGGTGGCAGATGTCCTCTGCAAACATAAGATGCTATCAGAAGCCAGAGTATTGTTCTTTGAATTAGAGCCAAAGGGTTATTCACCTGATTCTGTTTCGTTCAACACTATTATATCCAGCTTCCTTCAAGATAACAAGGTTAAAGATGTCGTTCCGCTTCTTCAGAGCATGGTCGATAGGAAATTCACCCCAAACAATGGGATTAAATGCAGGCAGCGTCGAGTTCTCTCGCTCATTCTGATGGTCGTAAAACACTTCAGCCACTTCTAGACACTTACGGGAATAACATTTTCGAGTGAAATCAATGTAATAATAGATGTGGCACTGACCTGAGGATTTATATACATTTTTCCAATGAAGGGAAAACTTCTTTAGACCATAAAAGAATCACCATTAGAGGTATAACAAAGCAACTATCAGGCTGAATTAGAGCAGCTGTGTTTGCTAGGCAAAGAAGTATTCCTCCATGAGCCACGCTTAGTGGCGATTAATTCCGGTGACTCATCAGACTTCCCCTTCTCCATGTCCATCTCTGGGTCTGGGTTTTCTCCAACCCTGAACTCCGGGTGGGCGTACGCATCTCGAAGGAAAGCCTTGAGGTTTAGATTTGGCTCACGTGTGCGTTCCAGTGTATCTTTGATCATAGCTTCCTGCTTTTGCTCGGAACATCGAAAAGGTAAGGTTAACCATTTCACTCAAAGCTACTAGAGATACCCAATTATTTTTGTCTCTTGTTTTAACTAACCTGTAAAGGATATGTGACAAAAGCAGGTTGGTAACGGCATTTGCAGTGTATGTGGAACCCAATGGTCAGCACCGGAAGCACAAGAAGCAAAGGAGTGGACTTAGAAGCGTGTTTGGTGCTTAGAAGACCCATCAAGAGCAGCTGTGACACGATCAGTGCGGTCACAACACGCCTGTGAACATCAGGCCAGAACTTCCCTGCACTCTCATACTTTTGGTTATACACATTTATTACCTGCAACGAAGCATTCACTGTTACTTAACGATGCTAGAATGTTGGAGGAAAAAGGAAGCAGAAGATTCAGTTATCTCACCTGATGACGGTACACTACGTAAGCCAGGCCGAAGAAGGCGAGGATAAAGGGAAGAAGGATGGGGCTAACTGTTGCATAAACGAGACCGAGAAGAAAGTATAGTTGTATTTGAGGCTCACCGGTGTTAAATCCTATGGTTCCAGGATCAGTTGCTTCTTCCCTGTCTTTCTCAGTTCTCACGAGGAAGGAGTTCTTTAAATGATAGATTATGAGCGGCTTCAACCTCAGTATCTCCCCAGCAACACCTGCCCACCCATCCACCATTATGTATGTTATAAAGAAGGTTGCTTTCATTGGAATCGAGACGCCAATTGTCTTTGGAATACTGCAGAAATAAAAAGTCAGAATCATATGAGGTTTCCCGGTGAATCCAGGCAAGGGGAGGTCTAAAGAACATACTCGTTTGCAGATTGGTTAAGGAAGCTGTTGAGCTGTTGAAACGCAGTCCCGGTGACTATGCTTCCAAGGAAAACATTAATGAACTGGAACATGTAGAATCTAGATGCGGCTCTTCTTTCTAATGAGGATGTGCTGACAAATCCTTCGAATTTGGACATTTGCATCAGTATTCTTGGGAGGAAAAGGAGGAAGATCTTCAAGGCAATCCCAGGAAGGAAGCCTTGGATGATCGACTTTAACAATTTCCTGTCCATAAAGACCCAAAAAAACGTAAGAGATTCTATTAATGGGACAGCGGGACAGAGCAGATTGATATATTCATGGAGATAGACAGAGCCATACACTTCTATAAGGGGCTTCAAGAAAGGAAAAGCCTTCTCTATGCCTTCAATGTTGGCGAGTGACTGTACAAATGCTATTGGTATCATGAAGAAGAAGGTGAGGAAGAAGTATGCTACGCCGACTATGAGCCTCCTTATCTTAAGGTCGACATATGGCAATGCCAGATTGTCATAATAGATGTCACGTGGCTCCGCAGCCCACTCGGTTAGCCACTCTGTTGGGTTTCTTGTCTGTTGAGTTTGAGCACAAACCGCTGCTCCCCAACGGCTCTTGAAAGATACAAAAGCTGCAGGCACTATGGACTTTGTGCCGGTCCTTAACCTCTGTTTCTCCTCAGATATCTGAATTATCCAAAGAAGTTTGATTAAATGTTGCAAATGAGGCTGGGGAATAAAAGCAATCGCATAGAGTAGTTAAGTTGAACGCTTTACTTCTCTGGTTAGACCCTCGACGGCAGACGTGTAGTACTTGATTCCATCAACTTCTTCACCACAGCAGCCAAGAAATCCCATCTACTTGCAGACATGGAGATGAGTCTAAGAGAACAACAGAGGAGAAACTTAAGCTTATGTGATTTGCAAATGAGTTTACCTTAATTACTGGCCTGTTATTTAGATTTCTCATGTGTTTGTTTATATTGTAATCAAGCAGATTCTGCATTTGTTTCCTCGTCAGAACCAATTCTGAGAGTTTGGTTGCATCATGGACTGCCTGAGTTAAAGCAGATCAAGAATCATCAACTCAGAAATCAAGTCAGAGATGGATAGTTCCGAAAATCCAAAGATGATTTTACCTGGAAAGTGAGGTAGTGATCTGGATGGTTGACCTTGAAGAAATGTTCAACAAGTTCACAGATTGATTCATGAGGATCTGTAGGAATGTTTCTTACCAGCACCTAACATCAGTAAGAAGAACAGGTTTTCAGCATATTCTATCCGAAGTAAAACTCAAAGAGCATCAAAAGATTCAAAGTTTCATTACAGTAAACTCGTTAGGTCTCCTTTGGTCATTTGCAAGAAACTGTAGCCTCATTAAAGCTATATTCTGGTACTCTCTTTTCAGGATAAAGCATGTCCAGAAGGTGATCGCATAAGCCACACACAAATGCACCCAAAACCTACAGAAGATAAGGATCCAATGAGTAATCATACTGGACAAAGAAAAAGCCACCAACCTTGGACAAGTATCTCTTACCTAGGTGACCCATTTGGTATATTTGATAAAGAGAGTTTATCAATATCACTGAAACTTATATTGGAGTGCCTTAACCGATCCAATCCCTTGTTTGTCCAATTAACAGGCACCATTGTTGTAAAAGCAACACAAGCTATGGGGAAAAAGATCTTGAGCCTGCAAATTTTACATCAAAAACCATGGCTCAAAACTCTTAGACCAGAAGAAAAAGAAGAGGGCTTGGGAGATACATATGGATGTCTATATATACCCGAGTAAGTAGATCCTCAAGTAGACAACAGAGTCAAGTCCAGCGTGATCGACGAGCTCAGGTTCTGGCATTTTTAACGCTTCAGGCATCCAATTGAGGAAACGAATATAGGACCTGAAGTCCAAATTGATGAATTTGCTTCCAAAGCCACCGGTTTGTATAGAGCTACTTCTTAAGCCCTTGAGATACCATTTAGGGAAATAGACTCTGTCATTTACTGGTTGAATCCTGAATATTGCAAAAGCTAAGAGAAAAGCCAATGCTGTGACTATATTGATTGCTGCTGCTACTCCAATATCGTTTATTGTAGCCATGAGAGTGTGAAGCAGATACGACTCTCTCTATGATTCGATCTTCCTGTTAAAAGATTTCAAAATAAGAACACACTGATTCAGACTTTGCAAGTTGCGGTCAGATATATCCAAAAAAAAAATCAGAACTTGCTCTGTTTTTTGTTTTACCCAGAGAGGATCCAAACAGAAACAAGAATCATCTGTCACAATCACAAAGAACACTGAAGAACCCAACTTTGGTTAAAAAAAAAGACTAGATTCACTTCAATTACCTTCTAAAAAAGCTAAAAGACAAAGCTTTCTTGTTCTTGTATGTAAGATTACAGTCCAAAACAGCGAAGACAGAACAGTAACAGTTGAAGAAGAAACAGAGGAAGAAGAAGAAGAAGAAGAAAAAAGTTTGTATTTCTGGAGAATTTAATGAAAAAAAAGACAGATTTTTCTTTGCCGGGTTTTTAGGAAATATGTTCAAAGATTCATTCGACTAAAGATTACTGCGAATTTATTGTTTAAATCCGTGAAGTTGTAGAGAAAAAGAAACATGATGAGGACTTGGCAAAACGTGAGCCTTCAGTGTATTTGTTACAGAGAAATTAAAGAAAAGCAAATAAAAATAAGATGCTCTTGCAATGACAGAGACAGAAGAGTACACCAAAACCGTGACCAAGAGAAGAAGACAAGAAAAACAATAGTAGATGGAGTGAGTTTTTTGGAATTTGTCTGGTAACGTTTTTTTTTCCTTCTAGAGAAGGAAAGTTGGAAAAAAATTTATTTGTCTACAGTTCAGTGCGTAACTAGTGGCTATGATTATTTTGCTGTTTTTTGATTCAAATCTTAATGTGTTAAAATACGTGGATAATATAAAGTTGTTGGACCCTCGAAATACAAAAAATACAAAAAATAACAAGACGGTTAGTTTTTAGCAAGTGTGAACATGTTTGTATAATATCACAACCACTATATTTGATATTTTCTAATTTTTTGTTGGGTTTTTTCGGTGGATAATTGAAAATTGTAAAGGTGACAAAATTTTTGTTTTTCAATTGTAAAAGTGGGTCCGAATCTACTTTTTTGCCAAAATATAAATTCGGATCCAATCCGCATTATCCGTATTTAAATGTGGTGGTTTTGACATAATTATATTAAATTTTAGAGTATTTTGTATTTTTGAATATAAGTTTTAAATAGAAACAAATGTATCGGATATTTTCAAAATAGTATAAGTAAAAGGTAATAGTCGTCCCAAAAACTATTTGTTTTTCATTCATAATGATTTCACTCGTAATGAATATTAAAATCATCATTCACATTTCTAATAGAATAAAATCTAGTGATGAGATCTACTACTGAAAAGTCTGAAATGACCACAAATTAGAGAGTTGATGTTTATAAAACCAATATTAGCATCGTTTCATATATTGGTGTGTTAAAGTTGTGTCAAAAAGAATAAACTTCAAACTAATGTCATCTATATCATTAATTATGTTTCTACTACTATTAATGTTCTCTAGTGATGGTAATAAAGTTAATGGTGGAATATCTTTTCAGCTATCACTACTCTTTAAATATGATTTCAGCCATAATAAAGGTTAGGGGAAGATATTTATTAATTTGATATTCATTTACTGCTTTTAAGAAAAAAGTTCTGCATCCACTTGAATAAATCAAGAAATTAGCATGATATTTTAGTTACAGCTAGTACTACAAATGTGCGGTCAGAACTTAAGACTTTGAATGGATGTTATGGACAAAACGAATTAAACCATTAGTATACTAGATTACTCTATTTTTAGAGCAGATAACAATTCGCTGCAAACTAAATTTATTTTTATGTAAAAGCAGTTTGTAATTGATTCACATCATATTTTTCTATTTTTCTCGATCCATACTACTACCTACAAACTATAAATAAAAAAATTCTAATCCGCAAATGATTATGTCTGTTTTAACTACCACAACCATTCGAACCCTAAGAATCGAAGACACATTTTATAATATTTTATTTTAAGTTATTTTCTTGGTGTTATGTGAATTTATTAATTTTCATTTTTGTTTCAAACTTATTTTTGTAACTTGCAAAGTACAAAATATCTCCCTCCTTGCTCTATTTTCAGCCACAGAAGTTGTTGACTTAAAAAGAAAATAGAAATCATAAAGAAACTCTCACCTTTTTTTGTTAGAAACTTTCTAATTAAACAATCACTCTCAATCATTGTCGTGACTCCTGACCCACTGTAATAATACTTGCACATTAAGCATCATTGTCTTTTTTTTTTGTGGTCGTTGTATAAATTTTTCGACAATTTTGGTAAGTCAAAAGTTGGACGTTTGAGGTCTCTGGGCTCTACTAAATCCATACGTGAAATAGTACTCTGTTTGGGATTGTGACTTCAAGAATCAAATTGTCATAAATAATACAAATGGTTGATGCTTCTCTGTTCAAACATTTGACACTTACAATCAGTTTTATCCATATCAATAGGAAACCGAATTAGCTACTCTTACCATGAACAGCAATCTGGTGTATGTCCATGTCTTTGAGCATCACAGATCGACCGCAAGAGTCACATGGTGCAGTTCTTGAACCACAAGTACTCTCATGTTCAGACATTCCTCTCATCCTGTCTCTAGCATCAGCTGCAGAGTTACCCGCTTCCACCATATCTCCACAGAACCTACACGCAATCAAACGAAGAGGACAATCTCTAGCTTGATGTTGAACCTGCAACAAAATCACAATCTCATGTTAATTCAACCAGTTCGAGCACAACAAGGTAATGAGAACAATGATTGCAACCGTTTCATATACGCACCATCTGTTCTTTCTCAAGCATTATTCCGCAGCCACATCTGAGTGGTTCATGGAAGACTTTCAAGTGTTTCTCCATCTCTGTTGGCTGCAATGCTTTCCCACATTTTTCACAGTGCAGATGGTTTTTCGCCTCTTCAACTCTGAGAACAATACCGCATCCGTGATGATTACAAACAACGTTGTGTCTGCTACAGTACACCTCATGCAATGCGATACTCCTGCTTGGAATTGAATGCTTACAGTTCCTACACTCTACTGTATCGACATCTGACGAAGATGATAAAGCCCGTACCCCAACCTTAGCTCCATCGCTGCTTTCTTGGATTAGTACTGAAACCTGGTACTTGACTGTTCCTTTGAAGCCGTAGACACCTATACTGTAAGTCCCTGAGCTCAGAGCTCTCTCCTTTGATCCCAAGATTAAGGTCTTTGAACCCATGTCGTGTGAAGACCACTCGTGTTGATGAAGAGAAGGGAATAGAATTGGGTGCTTTGATACATAGAGATCAGTATCCGCTCCATCCTTTTCCACATCTATCTTTACAATAACTTTGATGTTTCCTGCCAATACTTTTTCTACAGTAGCCTCGTCGATCGCAAACTTATAGTAATCATATTGTCCTTCCTCTACTGTTCCAGATTCAGATTTCCCAAATTGAAGCGGCTTTAACACATGCTGATTCGGTTGATCTGAAACAATATCTGGACTAACTATATCAACCTCAATGTCAGTCTCCAGAACCGAAATGCTGGAGGCAGGTTTTAACTCAAGAACCTGTAGCTTGTAAGACACCTGCCCATAATTTACGGAGAGAACATCATCTAGAGAAAGTGTAGCATGTTGGCGAAGAATAGTTTCGAGGATGGCTTTATGGTTGGGCAAATCCGAGAAACCAAGGTTATCCGGCTGAAGCTTCGCGTAACTACCTTTAGGCAGCCGGATATAACGGATTTCCACCAAAGGAACATCCATTGGATCATGTGTTGAAAACAAGTTGCTCCAAACGTGTGGAGGAAGCCCAACAGTACCATCTTCAGCAGTAAATTCAAGAACACCAGAGTGTGTTGTCTTTTTATTATCTGTGTGGTCAGCTACAGAGAGCTCAAAATACAACGGACCTTTATCGAACGCTCCTTGATCAGACAACTCAGTAAAACACGATGGTGGCAGTTTAATCTTATCTCCAATTCCTTGAAAAGGAACAGCTTGGAAGACTCTTTCAAACACTATCCCATCTCCAGAAACTAAACTTTCTTGCATATGTTGATCAGCCTAAACACAGAAAAAACCCAATTATCAGAGAGAGCCCTCCTAAAGTTTCGCATCGAGCTACCAAAACTTTTTGCAGTAAACTAACTCTAATAAGGATTTGAAGGTTAGATCTTGCTAATGAGACCCATTGAAACAACTATGTACTTTAAAGCAGAATGGTCAATAATGTCAAAAATTAGTAATGTGAACCAAAATCTACAATAATAATTCCCAAATGAACAATACCCATTTGTGATACACATAAGAATCAGGTGAAGTAGATTAGAATCACACATCAAAATATCAATTGCAGAGAATCATTAGCACCAATTCGAAACTATTACAGAACCAACAAAAATCCCAACTTTTTCCAGAAATCCAAAAAACCTAGGAGAATTATATCATTTAGAAACTCAAAATTTTCCAGCTTCCGAAACCATCGATTAGAGCTTGGTAAGACTAGAGATACATACCTTAATCTGGGCTTCAATAGCGTCAAGCCTTCTGGTTCTCTGAGAAGCTTCAATAGCTTCGCGTTGCCTAATCGCAGCTTCCTTAGCTTTCTTCTCCCGATCGAGCTTCAGTTTCGCTCTTTGCTTCCTCTCTCTCTGCTCTCTTTCAAGCTTCTCCTTCGCCGATCTAAGCTCGAAATCCATTTTCTGATAATTCGAAGTTTGATTTCTTCTTGTTCTTCAAGACAAACCTGAGAGGTTGTGTTTTTGTGATATTTATAATTTTTAGTCAAATAAGTCTCTTTTGTTTTGGTTGTGTTTCGAGAAGGATCTGGGCCTTTCTTAAATTCAAGCCCAACCAATGTAATGTTTTTATAACAACTTATTTCCATAACTACCAATGTAATGTCTTTTCGGAATAAACCGAGACAACCGAACCGAACAAATCGAAAAGTTCGGTTATCGGCGCTGATTATGAGAGGATAGTCGAACCGATCAACGAAATAATTTTGGCATTTCGGTTATCTGTTCGACAGACGATAACCGATTGGTTTTCTCGGTTTAGGGACACATCCTATAAAAAGAGCAAATTCCTTGATCTTCACTTTTTCTTCTTCTTTTTATTTTTTGCCGCCAACTCTTCTTCTCTTCGTACGAAATAAAAAGTCTACTTCTCTGTCTCCTTCTTCTCCTTTGACCTTCTTTTCTTAGCTTCTTCTTCCCCACCTCTTTTCGTATCTTCTTCTCCTCTGCCGCAACATCATTTCTCACTCGTCATCGATCCATTGCCGGTTATTTTCAAGAGAGAATCGAAGCGTTGTTGGCCTTGTCACCCTAATCCATAGTCATTCAGAATCGATTCTCTCCAACATCGAAACTATGGTTTAGATTCGAAATGTTCTTGGCCGTTTATCGCTGGATTCGCTGTTACTAGATTTGAACTCGGCGTCTCTAACTCATAAATGAGACAAAAACCACGGTGTCATGAGATTTTTTTCAAGATTTGATGTTTTTAAAATTAAAATATATTCTGCTGTCTAAAATACCAGCTTGCTGAGCTTTAGGTCTTGGCCGGATCTGGTCTTCATATTAACGTAACATATATATGTTGGTTCCATGACTTCTTACAAAATATGGAGATGCCAAGATGATGTTAGATTAACTTTTCTAACACTACAAAGTTCAAAACATTTTTGATGACTTCGTCATGATTTTCCGTTCTTTTCTATGGATTTGGACATTCAAGTTTTATGTGACATTGATTAAAAATTTCATGCTCTTTTTCCACCCTTTTTAGCATCGATTTTTTTGGCCATGATGGACAAGTTTTCTGTGTCCTTTTCAACCTTATCATAGCCTTGCTGAAATTCTTGGCCATTAAACTCATATCATCTTCAACATTTGAAGCTTATCACTTTCTTCATCGGTAGTGGATTCAGTTTCAAACCCCCAATCATATGCTTATAACATCCCAACTAGCTCATTGAACTTGACCTCATATGTATTCATTTTCACACTCATAACTGTCGTCTTTTGACTAGGAAACTTTTTTATGGTAAACAACGTAGAAGTATCTTCAGAAGTTTTTTTTTCTTTGTACTTTTTCTCCATAAATTGTGCTTCATTTAAATTGGAACTAAGCTTAGCAATCTTCTCATCATCACTTATTCAAATATTCTCAAATTACGATGTCAAAATATACAACATTGTTCTCTTCACATTTGAGGTTCTTGAAAATGCATTATGAGATATATTCCAAACTTTTTTGGCAACTGTACTTCATTCTGTTAGATATATTTGATCATACTCCACCTTACTGGAAATTGTTTTCAGCGCTTTTAAGTTAAGCATCAACATTACTCTTTCTGTCTTAGTTCATTTAAACTTAGGTATAACAAACCTTATCCCATCTTACTCTAAGAAGTAGCTCATATTTCGACGACGAAAAAACATCGGAACTTCGTTAGAAACGGCATGTTTCGTCGGAAACTTATCATTTTTAACAATAAATTTTGTTATAATCTTTAATGTTTTCTTGTAGTGAACTCTGAATGGATTCTTTCTAACCACTCTCAACAACTGTCTTAAGTGTTTTTATTTATATATCCCTCATATATTTGTCATCATTTTTACCTTTCAATACCAATAATCTACAACATCTAACCTTGAAGGTTTGTGAACAACAATTAGTACTAGGCCTGGGATTTCGGTTTAAAATCTCGGTTTATTTTGGTTAGTTCTGTTACGGTTAACCAAAGTCAAATTTGAAAGTTGTCGAAATCAACGGAAATTAAATTCGGTCCGGTTTTCGGTTAATTTGGAAATTTAAAATTAAACCAAAATTAACCAAAATCCACAATTAAACCAACGCCGCAGCCGTCGCCGTCTCCCTCTGTCCTCCACCTGCTCGATGAAATGTTCTTGAAGAAAAAGAAGAGAAAGAAGAAGAGAAAACAAACATAAAAGTAGTTGCAGAAAAGAAGAGGAAGAAGAAAGAAGCCATAATAAGAAGAAAGAAAAAAAAGATGTAACTACAGGTTAATAATAGATAGTATTTAATTATTGTGGGTTTGACATTTAAATAAGCACACACTTTTAAAAAAAAAAGTTGGACTAAACCCAATCGTAATTATATCTAAAACATACAGTTTTACTAAAACATCATCTTCAACCTCCCAAAACCTTAAAAATTGCAGTACAAATGTTTACAGTAGCCATAAATAAAGGAAATCTGAAAAAAAAAATTAACCGAAAAAAGGATCGGTTCTACTCTAACCGAACCGAATTTCTCGGATAATCGAACCTGAATTGGAGACTTACCGATCAGTTCAATCGAGATAACCAAAACCGAACCGGAAACGAAAAATCTCGCTCGGTCCGGTTCAGTTTCTTATAGGTTTGATTATTTATCCCAAGCCTAACAGTTACCTTCGTGGATGCCCTCATATTCTCTAAAGAATCTCACATGTTGTAAAGTAATTAGCTCTTCCATAAGTGTCAATCATAAATTCTAAGTAATCCTCAGCACGCGCTCTCCTTTTTTCTCCCAAACTCTTCTTCCACACCCGCCGCTCGATTGCTTTGATCTGAGACCGGAGTGCGGTGGCTTCTCCAGCACCGCCTTCGGCCTCCCCACCTCTTTAATTTCCTGCAAGTTTCGTCCGGCGCTTGGGCTCTCCACTTCCCTTGAAGTTGCCCTGAATCTCGCGGGGTTTGGAGGAAGAATCGTCGTGCGCGACGGCCATCTTCGGTGGTGTCGGTGCTCCTCAGTTGGATTCTCCTGCTAGTCGACGGCATGAGTTTTCCTCGGAGCTGAGCACCTTCCTCGCGTCTCGCTATTCGACCGGCTTGTGAGTTGAGGTTATCGCGTAGCATCGAGTTCTCGCTTGTGGTTTCGTTCACTCTATGCTGTGGAGGAGCTAGTAAGGCCAGTGGGTGTTTGGTGTTGTTTTGTCTTGCATTATGTGGCTCTGCGCTAGCCGACATCGGGGAAAGATTTTGGTAGAGTGAGCTCGCACCCATTGCTATTGTTGGTTCGTGTGGTTCTGTTCCGTGAGTGCTCATGGGATTAAGCTCGAAGAGTCGCTCTCACATGAAGTTTGTGATCGAGGGCATTGCGAGCTTCACCGTTGATAGCAAAGTTTCAGGCCACCGGTGAAATGCTTCCGGGGTGCTAGTTGTTTTGCGTCTCTCGGCGTTTTTCTGGTTTGCTTAGTCGTCCTTCATCTTCTTTTAACTCATTAGGAAGAACTTCAGAGTCGTAATCACTCATTTAACTCGCTTTATTGCTTATGTTCGAGTTAATGGACTAAAATTTGTTATTTTTCAAATTATGCTTCCATGTTTTTTTCTATTGTTGAACCATTGCATTATTTTTATTTTTTTTACATTCTTAGAAAAAAGAAAAAAACTTTTCTTTGACATTTTTCAAATCCTAGTATTATTTACCCATGTTCACCGTTCTACCTAGCACACATGATATATTCAAGTTACACGCCAGCTATCTTCCTCTTTCAGTCATCCACATCAGATTATTTTCCTATATTTTACTTCTACGACATGTCTACCTTTTGTTCTATTCTTCTGAAAGATCTTGCCATGGTCCATCAATCTTGCTTTCACTTTAAAACCATTTTTCGAAGGTGTTATTGTTCTCACCTAAATCACTTTAGTTTTTATTAAAGAAAAATTGTCCAAAATTACTGCCCAAGTTACGGCACAGATTTGGCCATTTGTGTTATCCATAATTAACCTTATGCTATATTAAACAATTTATTGTCCCTTTCTTATACCTGAATGTAGTAAATATCTTTTGAACCAATTTTGATTCAAGCAATTATTTAAGAGACTAATTGTCCCACACCATACCAAGAGTTCATAAAAAAATTGTTTAAATGGCCGCTAGCGAGCAAAAGCCATATATTTTAGGGAACGAAAGATTTAAAGGTATATAGTCTACACGTGTTCACAGGCTTAACAATCGCATGACGCGGTTAGAAAAATTGCTTAGAGAACAAGTGCCATTTGCTTA
Source organism: Turritis glabra (assembly GCA_900406565.1). Lineage (NCBI taxonomy): Eukaryota > Viridiplantae > Streptophyta > Magnoliopsida > Brassicales > Brassicaceae > Turritis > Turritis glabra. The sequence goes on from OVBN01000239.1 coordinate 2,947,910, forward strand.
TAGGATCGTTGTTTTCTATAAAACATAATAGCTCTGTAATTTTCACCATTTTTTAGCTAGAAAATAGAGTTTTATTTTCTTCAAGCATTTTCGAAGCTCTCATGAATTAAAAAACCATAAAACTCAACGTGTATCTCATTTCAATCTTATTTAACATTATTACAACTATTTATCCTATTTGTCAGGCTAGTTCATTTTCTAATGCTAAGTCACATTGAGTTTGACGACAACAACAAAATAACAAAACTGCATTTGGATATATGCCATTGCCAGCTAATGCAAAGAGAAAAATACTTCTAAAAGGGAATATGATTTAACTTTGAGTAGCGGACCATCTGAAATGGAAGGTCGACGTGCTAGATAACCCCATAATTAATGTTTTTTTTTATAGCTCTCTACTCTGTTTTATTTATTTTATATTTTATTGTAGCGAGGTGAGATCAAAACATCGCAATTTACAAAAGTACAGTCGACAATACTAAAGGTAGAGAAAAGACATTTACAAATCAATCATAAAATCTATATCACAGCAGAAAACATTTACATGGTCGAAAAAAACTAAGCCTTCTAACTTGATTTTTTTTTGGAAGAGTGTTTGCCAACACCAATATTACCATGGCAGAAAATTGATGGACTTTCGTCAAAAGAAAACAAGACCCTTTCATTTGAAAATATATGTACTAATATTAGGAATAATTTCCAATCGAAGATAGGTTTTTTTAATAGCTCGGTTAATATCTACTTCCACTAGAAAAACTTTAGTTCTAGTATCACTTGTCTACTTCCAACAGCTCGGTTACGTTTCTTGCAAAACTCTAGATGCAACACATTAAAACCTAGAAAAAGACGATTAGACTGAAACAAAACGAACCGGAAACAAAATTTCAAAATAGTGGCAGATTACGAAGAAAACCAAACCTAAAAAACCGGCATTAAACAATCTTCCATAAACAAACCTCCAAAAATTGAGAGAGTTGGAAACTCTGATTCGAAAGAAAGAGAAATTAGTAAAAAGACTAAAAATACAAGATGAGAGAGAGAAAAATGGAACAATGAGGGTTGATTGATGTTTATAGATAAAAACGTCACTTTGTTTACTCGTGGGGACATCCTAAATAGATCCATGCTTTGATCAATTAGTAAGGGACCCAAAATTTAATTATTTGATAAAAAGTAAAGGAAATTTTTTTGCCCTACTGCCCTTGATGTTGTTGATGGGATCGTGTCCCTTATAAAACAAAACACAAAGTGAAGAGATGCTTAAATCACACAATTGTTAACCATACATAATATGGAAATGATAATAATATCTTTGTGCTTAGCCACCTTCTTTGCCCTTCTCTTCCTAAAACCACTTCTCAAACGAATCACCACCACCAAAGGTAAGTTACCACCGTCTCCTTGGTGGCTTCCGGTGATCGGAAACCTCCACCAGCTCGGTCCCAACCCTCATCGCTCTCTCCATTCCCTCAGCCTCCGGTATGGGCCACTCATGCTCCTTCATTTTGGCCGTATCCCTGTTCTCGTGGTCTCTTGTCCTGACGTAACTAATGACATCATGAAAATACATGACCTCAACTTTGCAAACCGCCAGAAATCAAAAGCTATAGAAATATTTATGAAAGGTGGGCGTGATATAATATTTGGCCCCTGCGGAGAAGATTGGAAGAATATGAAGGTTTTTTTTTTCCTGCATAAATCATTCTTATTAATTAATAATTTAGTATTGCATTATATGGAATAAATTTATATGATCGGTCTCCAATTTTGAAAAGGCGGGATTAATCATAGAAAATAGACCATGAATTTTGTTTGTTTGTGGGTGTGTGAGCAAATGACCATGAATTTATACTATTAGATTTTGTGTTAAGTTAATATGAGCTTTGATTTATTTTTTGAAATTATTACTCCATCCGTTTCAAAATAACTGTTTTTTTGAATTATTATATTTTGTTTCAAGATAAATGTCATTTTTGGATTTCGATGTAAATTTATCTATTTACCACTATTTAACATTAATAAACAATTTAAAAATATAATAGAATTTTACAAGTCTATTGAAGAGATATAGAAGATCAATGGTACACCACTTGTTCACGTTTTAAAATTGTAACTCTGTGTTTTTTACCATTCAAAATATTCATCAACTTTTCACAATTTGGAAAAGTGATTCCACTATATACCACTAACGTGTTAAAAATATAACTAGAAAATAACAAAACGTGATTAATTTACGAAAACTTTATCCGAATCAGTTCGTTCCGTTTAAAATTATGCATTTATTTTGTTATTTTGCTATTTATTTGATATACTAGTTAGACCAAAAATATTTTCATTTTGTTTTAGATTAACTGTTTTTTTAGTGATATTTTTTAAAAATTAAGTGTCGTTTTAGATTTTCAATTTTAGAGTGTTACAAAATATATCAGTTTTATTTATATTACTTTAGAAATAAAATTATGTTGTGTATTGATAAAAAAATATAGTAAAAAATTGAATAAATTTTAATATGCATGAATAACATCTAAACGATACTTTAAACAAAACAGAAGGAATAGTATTTTAGTTTGTTCATTGATCTGGGTGAAATGTCAATACGACACCAGTTCTCAAGGCATGTACGCTTTACATTTATACACAATTTATGACATCGCATTTTAAGATGACTTCCTTATCATAGTAGAAAAAAAAATTAACAAACAAAATACTAAAGATTTATAGTGCGATTTTATGGATCCGTCATAAAAAAATTATATATTTTAATCTAGACATTTTTTAATTTAGAAAAGAACTAGATAAGAATATAAATATAAATTAATATGAATACACATTTTAACTAATGAAAATATTGATTGGATAGATTTTAGCAATTTCTCATTATTTTTTTCTTGGTATGTATTAACATATATATATATATATATATACATATATCAGAATTATTGTGAAATTTTTCTATAATTTAAATCCTTCTTAGATACTTTTTGAATAGCGGTTAAATATAGTGCAAAAATGTAAACTTTACAGAGAAGTGCTTCTTATGGTTTTTGTTTTTTTGTTTTCTTTAATAAAGAGGTGCTTCTTATGTTACACGTATAATTTTATCTTTACAAATGGATATATATTATATTAACTTGCGATGCTTGCAGAGTTTGTGCGTGGTGCATCTGCTCAACAACAAAATGGTTCGATCCTTTGAGAACCTAAGAGAAGAAGAGATAAAAGTATTGATAAAGAAGCTAGAAGAAGCATGTTCATCTTCTTCATCAGTAAATCTAAGCAAACTCCTTTTGACTCTTACCAACGATATCATATGCAGAATCACCTTAGGAAGAAAATATAACAGCGAGGAAGGTGGAATTGATGTCAAGAATTTAGTGGTGACATCCTCTGAGTTCTTTGGCAAATTCTTTTTCGGAGATTTTATTCCTAGTTTGGCATGGATAGATTGGATTAGCGGCGTAGATGATAAAATGAAGGACATAAATAACAAGTTAGATGGGGTTTTAGACAGCATGGTGCAAGAACATGTCGATGCCGATCACGAAGCGCCATCAGATTTTGTTGATATGTTGCTATCGATTCAAAAAGATAAAACCAAACGGTTTGGGCTTGACAGAAATGACATAATACTCATCCTTAAGGTAACACAAGCCATTCCTTGTCGTTTTTCATATTTTCAAGAAAAATGAATTTGCAATACATGATGTCAAATGTTTTTAAACAAGTAATGTTTTGGAAACATAAACATTCTTTTCTTTTTCCTGTAGAAAAACATAGATATAATTGAATTTTTAAGCAACATTAGAAATATGATTTAGTCTCCATTATTTTACGTTTTCATTGATAATAGGAAAGTCTTCAATCGAAAATAATACATTAAGAAAATAAAATAAACTTTAAACAACCAGAAAAATCATCAAAAATAAAGTGTATAAATTAGTAGAATAGAAATTGAAACTAGACTTGATTTGGATCAAGGTTTATGACATAGCTAGGTCTCACTGATCCACAAAATCTCTTATTAATTTGGACTAAACCCAAATTGTTACGTATAGCTAAACCATTTGTGTTGTTCCTTGGTTTTTCAGGATATGTTTTTTTCGGGCACAGCAACAACTGCCTCACAACTAGAATGGACAATGACAGAACTTATGAGGCATCCAGAGTGTATGAAAAAACTTCAAGATGAGATTAATTCAGTTTCGACGCATAATTCAAATGTAACAGAGAAAGAAGTTGAGAAAATGGAGTATTTACATTGCGTGATCAAGGAGGGACTACGGTTGCATCCCTCTGGTCCACTATTGTCCAGACTATCGACTGAAGATGTCCAATTAAAGGGATATGACATTGCTGCAGGGACACAGGTAATATATATATATATATATATATATATATATGTCTTTTTAATCATATAAGACTAAACCTAGATGTAAAACTATATAATGCTTGACTTGGAACACAGGTAATAATCAATGCTTGGGCACTCCAACGAAACCCTTCGATATGGGGACATGATGCAGAAGAATATAGACCGGAGAGGCATTTTGGTTCGAATTTGGATTTTAACGGTACTGATTCCAAGTTCGTTCCATTTGGAGCAGGGAGAAGACTTTGCCCGGGAATCGGGTTTTCTATGGTCTTGTCCAAATTGACACTAGCCAACCTTGTGAAACGGTTCACCTGGAGACTCAAGGTCGGACCAGGGGGAGATGATAAGCCTGATCTAGCAGAAGCATCTGGTATTGATGTTTGCCGCAAGTTCCCTCTCATTGTCTTTCCATCACTTGAACATGCGTGAAGGTATTAACCCACCTTGTTGAATGATGACTGAGTGTGAGCTTTGTTTTCTATGTTCCTTTATAAAGTACTTTGATATTTGTGGTCTACGTAGATCCGGTGTCTTCTTAAGTAAAAAGTAAACTTATGTGTGTTTGTTACATGATGTGATTGGATATCTTTGCATACGACAGATAATGCCGTAGTTGTATTTTATGAATAAAACTATATTTGTTATGTGTGCTATGCGCGAGTTTAAATTAATTCCTCAAACCATTCTTTGTAAAACACTGAACGTCACGAGGATATTTGTTCACATTTTCAAAAAATTTATTATTTCGAAGTTTCTAAATATACCATATAATCCACAAAAAAAATAAAATCTCTGTTTTTTTTTTTGTATTTATCAGAATAGGTAATTTAAATTCTCGAAAACGAATTATTTGGAAAAATCCTTTGTGCTGATAGAATTTGAGACAATATCCAAATTTGTACAGTTGATAAACATTCAAAAAAGGCATGATTAAGCGTCTCTTCATCAGTCTCACATCTAGTACATCGTACATCATACTTAATATATTTTTTCTTGAGATAAAAATTGTTTTAAAAGAAAATCAAACACTACTTCCTTACTACTTGGTTTAATGTATTTTCCTTAATAAATTCTCTGATACAGTAAACTGGGCATCTGCTCTTAAAACAATGATCTCTTGCTTTTTATATTGAAAACCAATGATCAAAATATATATACCCCACTCTTATCATTTATATATATATTTGTCTTCATTTACAGGAAAGAGAGAAAAAACATTATTTGGAATGACGTCACCTAAAGAAAAATACTGGACGTTGGCCGTGTGATTCAATCCTAACCGTTGTTTAGTTGCTCTTAATAATTAAATTTTGGTACCCCTATAGTTCTATATTTGGTGCCCCTTTGAGCCTTTAAGAGATATTTTTTTTTAAAGGAGAAAATGCTAAATCGGAGAAGACGGCAGGGATGTGGGACTTTATAGACTATATTGTTGGATGTGGACCGTTCGATCAAGGGATCAACGTCTGATAATGTGTACAACAGAAGAAGATGCAAATAATATCAATACAATCAAAAAAATTATTGCTGTGAACCTAATTTTGTTTACAACTTCTTGACATATCATGTGTTCCAGATTGAGTTCATATCGTTTAAAAAATAATTTTATAAGGAATTCTTCTTTCTTATGAGTATCTAATATGTTCTTGTAGCAAATGGAGCACAATGTTTATATGTTGTGCTGGATGTGGGAAACTATCAATCCGTCCGGACCATCTAGAATCGGGTCCACGAATCCATAAATAAATTGATCATCCAAAATTATTATGCTGAATACACAAAACAAAAATGAATTAAAAAAAATGGAAAAGAATTCACAAAAAAACAATGTAGAGTAGAACGAACCAACGGAATTGAGATCCCGACATACTCCTACTTCGAAACCACGCACGGATCCTAAGGTCATTAGTTGTTTCTCAATCACGTGTTGTGTTAACTTATATTCCAAAAAATTCTTATGTGATAAAATGATCTAACTCAAAGCACCCAGTCATGAGAAAGTTTGCAATTCTATTGATTAGATTTTAAGAGTGTACATAATTTTTCCTGATTGAATATCAGATTATGTATAATCTTTTTTTTGGAAGAGATATGTTGGGTAGGTCTTGATATCCTCCGACTTGGAAACCATCCACCCGTCCATGGGCCCAAATCTACAAAACCTACCACAAGCATTAAAAAAAATAAAATCAAAACCCCTTCTCTGCATAATTTAAGTTACTTATAAAACCAAAGTCATCAAAAGTAAAAGTGAGACAAAAATTATCGTCGAATTCTTCAACACCTCCCTGAGCTGCGGTAGAATCCTGGGGAGTTTTTCCAAATCTAGCACAAGCACCCTTATCCCCACAAATAGAGGCAAAAGATGTGTGATTTCTCCGTGCCTCCAGTACGATGACAAGCCCAAGACGAAGCCATTTTTGAATTCCTTAACCTTCTCAACCACGGTTTTTTTGCTTTAGCCATTGTTTCACTTGTCTTGCTGTAGTAACCCGAGTTGCCACCACGTTTTTGGATCTGAAAGTGAAATAACAAATTGCCTTGTTGATAGCCATTGTTGAAAAGAAAGAGAGGTTGCAGAGAGATTTTTAGGAAAATGCTAGATGGGACAAGGGGACTTTATAGACTATATTTTTTCTATGTGGGACGTTCTATCATTTTGCTTCGAAATGAGGGTTAGATCGACGGTCCATAATATTCTCTTTCTCTATGCGGGCGTTTGTGTGTGTGAGTAAGCCATTTCTTTTTTATCGATCTGCAACCTATATTGATATATTCTTTTTCTTCTTAACCCACTTAATTCCTACGTGCAAAGGCAGACCCAAGAAGAAGAGAGTGTGGCCAGTTGACCCCTCGTTAATTTAAAAAAAAATTATATAGTGTAATTTTATTAGTTATTAATTCAATTTACTATAATAAATCCATAAAAAATAGTTTCTTTAACCCACAACCGATAAATTAATATATTATTTTCTTTTCTTTTAATATTTTGGTGGCCCATTTGAAGAAATCCTATTTTTAGAATGTTTTGAGTTAAAATAGAAAGAAAATAAAATCCAATGTTTTCTAATTTTCTTTCTCCAACAAAGCAATAACTCTAATTTAACTTGAAGCATAGTCTATTTGACAAAAAAATCTTTATCTATATTAAAAGACAACTTTTTTTAGTTATATTTTAATCCCGTTAAAATTTTTTTTGGATCTGCCACTGCCTACGTGACAACAATCGATTTTTTTTTTCTTTCTAAAAAAGGATACAACTTTTGGATAACATGAGTTGTTGTTTTAGTTTTCCACTGACTTCCTATTTTATTTCCCTCTCAAAGCAAAAACAAAAACAAAACAAAAAAAAACAAAAAAAGAAAAGAGATTTCGGACAACAAATGATTACAGAAAATAAATAGTTCACTTAAATGTCTAATACTTAACAAATGAATTAAATACAGTAAAATCTCTAAAAATTAATACTTCATAAATTAATAATCACTATAAATTAATAGATTTCTCTGGTTCCGAGTTAGGGCAGCGTAATATTTGACACAGTTCCATAAAATAATAAGATAATAATTTTTTTGAAAATCATATGTAAATATATGGTCCCATCAATACTATAAATTAATAACTATATATATATATATGTAAGAAAATTTAGTGAAATATGACTCATATGTTGATTGTTTTTTCTTGAATTTATATTAATTTTTGTTGAAATTCATTTCTAGTATTTCTACTGCATCAAAAAATTTTGATGTTATTTTTATACATATTAAATGATTTCTTACTTGTAATTGATTTTAAACGAATATTCATTATATGAACAAATTTTATTTTAAAATTGAAATTTTGAAATTTTTTTAAAATTAGGCAAATCTCTCTATAAACTAATTTATCGATAAATTAATATCTTTATAAATTAATAAAATATTTTAGTTTCGACATTAACAATTTATAGAGGTTTTATTGTAATGGATTCGAGATGGAACGAAAAGGTGGGTCTTCTGCATGGATGCATGCAAATTAATAAATTATGGAATCCATAAATTAACCGTGGCCACATACAAAAGTATTATATCCGTCTAACTAATTAATTAGTATTTCTTTTGCTAATTGGCATCAAACAGTTTGTAATAATGGTAAACAGATCACCGTAGGTAGTTAATTATTTCCTTTAATTTTGTGAAACTGATTTTGCATATCCACGTGTCTTTCCTTCATTTGGTTAAGATGATTATATTTCTTTCTTATTCATTTCTTCCATTAAGATGGCGTACGTGGTTCAAAACTAATTAATATTACATGCAAAAGGCTTCATATATATATTATACATTACGTACTTATAGATTCAGAAGCCATACCCTCTTTTAGTCCTTAACGTACGCTCCCTCCTCTTTACCACTCGCAGATGAGTTTCGGGTAAGCGCTGTTAAGGATGAGTACCTTAATGTGATCCACTGTGACGGGTTATTGTTATTTATCTTTATATATTCTAATAGACTCAGGAGTTTTGAACTCTCTTTTATACCAGTTTAAATGTTTATTTGGATTGGAACTCTCTAATACGATCCATCCTTGATGTTTATCTGGATTGGGATGTACATTAACCTTTTACCGGTTGTGTGTCTGTGGGATCAAAGGAACTCACGTGCCGTATTCCTTTTGTACATGGTATACATATATGATATTCTAGAAGATAAATTTCTTTGCTACACCAGTGTGAGCTCACAAAACAAGCAACGGATATTGAGGTACGCATGCGTCACGAACAATGACAAGGGACAAAGATTGGGTTGTTTCGTGGACCAAATTCCTTGCTGTGGATCGAAAGCTGCTCTCCTAAAATTGCATATCTGTGACGAGTTTCCTGCTCCGGTGCATTTTATTGACAAAAGCAATAATTAAGAATTAAGATTAATGTTATATATTTGTTTTTTTTTTGTTTTCTTTGGTTTTTGTCAAAGATTAATGTTATATATATGTTCAGAGTTATTAGTACGGTGAAGGTAAACTTTTTTACGTCAACGTATACATTAATTATGGGAAAAGATGGACTTAATTAAAAACAAGAGATAGAAAGACGACATGGTATGAAGAAGTGGACTGATAAATTTGGTTATACATATCTTCCAAGTCTATTTTCAATTCCATAATAGGAAAATATGCGCATAAAAAAAATTTTAGATTGTTTTATGATATATTTTTGGTATACTCTCTAAAATAATTTTTAATAAACATTTTTTCAATCCCGTGGCATGGCTATGTTAATGATATGAATATATTTCTGTTGAGGGCTTAATTGGTAGTTGCTATGTGGATTTATTTATGTGTGAATTCTTAACTTTGAGGCAGAATGATTAATCTAAATATTCAGTAGTTAATCATCAGATATGACTAAAAAAAAAAAAATACCCACGGAGTTTTATATTTTACAGTTCATTGTCACCACTCACGGCTTTCACATTTTCAGTAGTTTTATGAAGTATTTTCAGTTTTTTAGTGTACACATCTTCTTTCTACACCCTTTACTTGTCCTAGTGCCGATTTATTATGATTTGCGTGAGATTTTAACCTTAATATCTTAGACGTCTCAGTTAGTAATAATACAATATATGTCCCGCATAAAATAATGGTTGACAAAGCAATTTTGTTTTTCCGAATAAAATAATGGATATATGTATACGATGGACTTGTATATATATAGTCCATAAGAAAAATTAGTGTGGAAAAACCTATTCAATTCAATAAAATTATACGTAATTACTATATATTTTTTAATATACTATTTTTCTAGTAGGTGGAAGTTATTGGCTAAAATTAAAAATTTGGTAAAATGGAAAAAGCAAAAATAAAGTACTTAAGTTATTAAAATTATATCTTGGTCGACTTTGTATGCAATTTAGTGATGATTATTAAAGACCCACATGAAAGCCCATTTTTAAGACCAACTGAATCATGTGTGGTCACAAATAGCGCCGTGTTCTACAGCCGATTTGTCAATTTGCACGACTCCTTCCTTCTCTCTGATCCCAATTAAGAAGTCATAGTGATCATTGTACAAGTGTACCCAAAAAAAGAAATGAATTGAAAAGAAATATAGAAAAGTTCCTTTTAGTCAAAATCTCTTCATTTAATAGAACAACTTTTAACAAAAATAAAATAACAGTAATAATAGTGTATATTTTAGTAACTTGGACTAGTCCGCCTCAAATGCTTGAAAATTAATCATGTATATAACATGATGCTAAACATGATCTAGAGAACATCTTTAAGTTCTAAATGTAGAGGAGAAAGAGGAGAAATAATTTGACTTTGGCTTCTTGCTCCTATTAGTAGCATTCTGTTCCCCTAAAATAAAATTATTCCAAACTTTCATTAGAATCAGCTTATTTCAATGATCCATAGCACCAGATTTATTTTCACCTGAGCTTGATCAGAAGTACGTAATTTGGGTCTTTAACCAAGATTTACAATTGATATCCTCCGGTTCTCGAGTAACACTTATAATATGTATGCTTATACCATTTCGACATTGCTGAGTTCATTCACATAATTTCATTTCATTTTTCTTACAAGCTAGTTCAAATAGAAAGACAGTACTATCTTTGTGTTTTTTTTTATAACCAAAAGAAATACAAAGATGGTACAATTTTTTCCTGTAGAAATTAATTAAATTTATTTTGATACAAATGTATGTAACTAATTAAAGGTCTCCGAATATTCTAGAAAAATTGTCGATAGCATTTTTTGCAGCGAAATTGCGAGCAGTTTCTTTCTTGACAAGATGGTGTCCACATCCAACCAACTTATCCGCAATATGGAAAGAATAGGTTTTATTTTCTTCCCAAGTGTCTTTGTGCGTCAATTTCAAGTTCCTCTTCTGACACATCTCATTGAGTTCTGTCATTGGATGGTTCTTCATTTTGTCTAAAGGAATTATTGGCTCCAACAATGGTTTTATCACCTATATATTAGTTTCAACACAAAAAAAAAATCATGGATTAATCAATTACCTCAATCTAGTAGCTAGATATTTAAAAACTTAACGTGAAAGATATTATGTATGCATAGTTAGTTACCTTCCAGACGGTCTCGATGGAGTTGCAGTCCATGAAGATAGCTCCAATGGTTGACTCTACTATGTTTGCTAGAGATTTAGGAACTTTCAAAAGACCATGCGAATGTAATGGATATTTTTCCATCGCTTTCACAAATTCCAGTATCTGCATATATTAGTTATATGTATATCTCATTAATATAATTCACATATTACACAAAGCCAATACAGATGTTTTTATTTAAGAATATTGTTGATAAATATATATTAGGCCTAGGTGTATGAAATAACAAAAACATTCATTGAGACAAAGCTGTGGATGAAATTGAAATAGAGAATGTAAAAAACAAACAAGTTGACAAAAGATTGATAAAATTTCTCCTTTCATATTTTTTGTCTAATCATTTAATCAACCAAATTGCAATAAGACATGCTCGAAGATAATAAATGGAAATTTAGAATATTAAACACGGTTAATTACTAGGGATTTTAAAGTAACTTACTTGCTCCTCAAGCAAGGGTTTCTTATGACGGAGGTAGCGATAGAGTTTGTGTTTTACAGCGATCCGAGCCAATTTCTCGGTATCTACGTTGACGGCTCGGAGCTTGGTTAACGGACCAGGTGATTCTCTAGGGTAGAGAGTAATAAACTCATAGGTTATAACCAGATTCAGGACCGAATCTCCTAAATGTTCTAGGATCTCGTTTGAATCGCACTTTACAGCAACGTAACTAGCGTCTGTGAACGCTTGCAGCAACAAATTCTTGTTTTTGAACTTGTAATTTAAGATCTTCTCCAAGGATTCGATCTCCAAAGGCTGGTCCGGATCGGTTGATCCGTTGGTTTTGGTGTTGTTATCTTCACTTTCGAAGCTGATCAGATTCAACTGTGGCTGGAAGGATTCAGCGACTGCGTTTGTGAGTTGCGTTTCCATAGAGACAAGTTTGAGGAGAGAGAGGGATATGTTTTTTTCTAAGTTTCTATTGTCTTTGTCTCTTGTTCTTCTCAAGTCTTCGGTTATGACTCCCTTTTATACACGTCGTCTTTGATATATTTGTTATGTTTCTCCAATATTGTTATATTTGTCATTATTCTATTGTGAGGAGTAAGCAAAATCATTATTCAATTTATTTTAGTTATTAAATATAGTAGATTCTCATAAATTTTTATAATTATTTATGATTGTTTAGACTTAAAGAAAGAATAGGTCATTATCACACCAGATTTTGACTAGTTAATTACATATATATCATCATATATTCCTCTGTTTGACACTAAGAATAATTAAATACCGTTTTAGGTTTTTGTTTTTATATCATAAATAATATTATATTGTATTTTAACCAAAATTTATTTTTAATATCTGATTTTATATTTGCAATGAAAGTTATAGAGAGAATACATTGCTAATTTTTAATAAATTGCTAAGTTTTATCTCTTAAATAACAAAGGGTATAATATAACTAGAAAATAAAACAGAAACTTCAACGTGTTTGAATTTCGGTCTAGATGCTTTAATCGAAGCGGATTTGCATAAACTTTTGCCAAAAAGACATGTTTACTATATCTGACCACCGATGCCAATAAATAAAACGAAAAAAACGAAGCGCAAGGAAAACCAATATAATAATTTTGGATATTTGTATATGTTATAAAAAATAACAATTATTCTAATTTAATACCAAGATAGATAAAAATATTATAAAATCCAATTTGGGATAATTTAAAAATCCTTTTAGGAATAAGGTATCTATAAAGAAACGTCATGTTTAGAAATTAGAACTTACAAATTTGGGATGGAAACAAAAAAAAGTTGACTTTGACTTTGTAAAATTAAGAGGCTTGGGTTGTTGAGTAGTCCGTGACAATGAAATTGAATACCACTCATTGACTAACAACAAAGAATAATAGATTCATCACTAGAGCGATGAATTTGATAAAATAAATGGTAATAATGGTAAAAGATCTTCCCATATTCAATATTTGCAAAAATGATATAACTTTTTTTTTCCTTCAGAATTATATTAGAAACCTATTGAAGGATACATGATAAGATTACAAAAATGAAATAATTTAGATTTCATGAAATTTTTATAATATATAATCTTATTTAATTTAATGACATGCAGTGTTTTATGATTTTACGCTTTTTCTAAAATACATATGATAAAATACTGAATTGTTTACGAAAATGCCAGTGCATCTTTTCAGATTATATGAAAATAAATGGTAATTATTAGAAATTATCTTACTTAATCAATATTTTGCAAAAGTGATATGGTAAGATAAATAAATTATGTACGGTTTTGTAAAGAAAATATTACGTTATTTTATCCGATAACACGTGATCTTATATGATATTGTGATTTTCATTAAACAAGTGGGACAAAATATGATTTTTTAACGAAAAATGCCACTGGTATTTTTTCTTGCTGCGGATATTGCCCAAAGTAAGCCTATCTCAGCAAAGAAACCACTAAAATAAAGAGAAAAGAGAAGACGATTTGTTGTTTCGTTTATTGCATCTACATTTTCTTGATTACAGCTTTCTAACACGAGTAGTTCAAACAGGCTTGGGCATATAAACCGAACCGAAGTTTTGGAACCTCGGTTTGGTTCGGTAACTTTGGTTTTGATTCAGTTTATAGGGGAGAACCGATCGGCAGATTTCTAAATTAATGAACTTCAGAGCATAAAACGCAATTCATTCCACAATACAATACAATACAAATAATTGTTTAGTCGTCCTCTCAAGAACTATATCTATAAGCCATATTTCTTACACCACAGATTGTTTTTCAACTCCTCTTAAGAGCTGAGTAAGAAAAAAAGATCAGAAGCAACAAACAATTAAACCCATGAATCCAGAAACCTGAAAAAATGTTATAGAAAAATATTCACTGATGATATTGCCCTTCTTAATCATCGTGCTTAATCTTCTCCCTTCAAGGACCGATCCTGATGCTCGAGTGGATCGATCCAAACTCTGCTGGATCGTTTGAAGGTATTGTTTCGATAATAAAGAGCAGAAAGTGTTCAACTACCCGAAGTTTTACTGGTTGTAAGAGTAACCGAAGATGAAAATCTGGGGACGAGCACTGCCTCGTTGCTTATGGATTTGGAAGCCGCCAAGTCTTCCAAAAGCTTCCACGTTGCTTCTCGTTTGGCTACAACCTCGTTTTCATTCGCTTCATCTTCTTGGAACTTGGCTAAGCATTCATCAAACAGAATTTGGTCTGTCTCTGCCAATACCTTTCTCACATTCAAAGTCAGACTCTGAACTGCTTGGTTCCAATGGCCCCGTGTGTTTCTTTCCATAGCCGGGAACACAATTGGCATTATCACTTTATGGTTTTGAGTAATCAGGTTTCTTATGTGATCGTTGTTCCATAGAAATAGAGCCCTTTCAGCCACCTGACAAAAGAAGAGACTTTGAATCTAACAACAACTCTTTCTCAAACTTGCAAAATTGCGACGCTATATGAACAACTTATTTAGCAGTATTTTTTAGCAAATCGAGAGTCGCACCTGAAAATGTGAACTGTTGAGGCACCGGGCGATTTGACGGAATAAAGGAACCATACATCGCTGAAACTCAGCTGCTTGAGTTGCTTCCAAAACTTCTTCCAACTCCCCGAGAAACATAACTTCCTTTGAACTGTTAGTCACAGGCCAATACTTTAGAAGGCCTCTAATGACGGTATCAGCAAGCTTGAAGTCTTTCTCTACAAACTGAACAATGCAATAAGAAAGCTGTTGATGATAGGCAGAAGCACATTTAGGCCTGTGGAGGGGAATCAAGGCCCGGATTAGGAAGAGCTTATGCTCTTCTTTTAACGGCAAAGCGAAACCGTTGATTATACTTCCTAGAATCTCAAGCAACTCTGCAATGCCGTTATGCTTTTCGGTTTCGAAAATGAATCTGTAGAAGATATTGTTGATCGCCTTTCTAATAAAGGGTCGGTGCACCATGAATTTCCCATAAATCCGATGCAGAATGGTCTTTAGATATTCCCTCTCTCTTTGGTCTTCAGAGTCAAACAAATCCAGTAGCTTCAAGACGAACGAATGGTCGATATATCTCTTTGCAAGCTTCGCATCAGTCATGGGCGAGGCCACAAATCTGAGGAGAAGCTCATAGACAACTTGAAGATGAGGCCAAGCCGGCTCTAAAGCAGGTTCCTCATCATCCACATCAAGCGTTTCAAGGATTTTGCTCTCATGATTTGCAGAAGGAAACGTCCTGAAAAGATTAACCACTGCAACCTTGGCAATCTCTTGCATCGCAGCATCACTCAACTTTGTAGAAACCGTTGCTATATAATCAACAAGCTCCAGCAAAGTCTGTCTCTTAATCTCTTTCTCTCTCAGATTCTTCGACGGATCACTAAAGTCGAACACAACGCAACACAAACTCAACTTCTTGATAAACAGATTAGGTTTCTCCGAGCTAGGAACATCCCTAAAGCTTGGCAAAGCTTCATAAACCCCATTGACTTGATTAGCTCTGTTAGAGGAAGGAGCTATAGTTCCATTTGCTCCATTTGAATTCGATGCGGATGATTTCGAAGAAGGCTTCGAGATACCACTACCCGAATTAGGGATGTAATATGAATTAACCCCACCTTCTCCGATTGGGTTTGGATCATTATGCGATGATTTCGAAGGCTTTCTGGGCAATTTCCCAAATATCTGCTTGATCATAATTACAGAAAACCCTAAATTACCGCCCCAAAAAGGGCCAAAACCCCTCTTTTTTTGGGTCTCTACTTCGCCACAAGCCTAAACTAGCAAAATACGTCACTTTGTCGTTTAACCAGTAAAACTCAAAGCTTTGCTTCTAAATGAAAACCCTAATCATTGAACAGCCCTGCATGCATACGAAACCCAAATTCAAAATCGGAAGCACAATCTCAAAAACAGAACCAAAGATTAACTTAAAAACATCCAGAGAAACAATAAAAGTGTAAAACTTGGGAGAAATACGAGAGAGAGGAAGAAGAAGAAGAAGAGCTTACAAATGGCAGATGAGTAGAGAGATCTGGGCACTAGAGATAAAATCAAAGAAACCCTCAAAAAAAAATGGCGAGCTTCCAGCAAAATAGGATCTTTGTGATAAACCCCTGTAAAAAACAGCTCTTTTTTCACGCCCTAAACTGAATCGAGCAAGAGAGAGAGAGAAAAAAGGGGAAAAGGCAACGAAGCCCAGCAAAGAAGAAAAAAGATACAGAACACAATACGAAGATTAAGGTTGTAATGAAAACAAAATTAGGAAAAATAAGATATTAATAATTGTCCCTCTCCCTTCGCTAACTCTTCCTCTGTAGATAGGTTTTCACTGTAAATCTCTCAATACCTCTGGCTTTCTTCGGATTCCGAATAACAGACATTAGAGAAATTAAATATAAAATCATTTACAAAAAAAAAGTTTTTGAAGAGAACAAGAAAAATGGACAGATGGGCAGGTAAGCCAATGTACCTTTTATGTCCCTGATTTAAGGGGAGCGCATACATAATATATGTGTGTGGAGTTTACGCAGCAGCTGGTCAATTCGTAACTTCACGAGTCCAAGGATATAAGTAATTTGCTTATTGGATAGTTTTTTTTTTTTTTTTTCCGATTATTCTTTCTAAAAGATATATGGTGGTTCAGTCGTTAGCAATACGAAATATAAAGCCCAATGAAATAAATAATTATGCAAAGGCTAAAATGCTCAACTGACGAATAAAATCTGAAGAAAAGAGGTTTGATGAATCTAAAAAAATATATATATCCAAAGCCTTTGAAGCAGTTGACCAAATAGTTGAGTCAGCGATAAGGTTCAAAAACACTTAAAAGCAAAAGAGAGGGCTGTTTTAATATAAGTCTAGAATTTCTGGATGACGACCGAGTTAGCAATACCAGCTTGCTCGATGGTTTGGTCCAAGTCTGTCAATTGTTTAGGAGGGAACCCCATGGTTAGTAACTGGTAGTTCTTGGGGCCGCCGGGTCTTGAAGCGTCGATGAATCCACGTATGTCTCTGACGGTGTGGTGGCTGTTGAACCTGGATACGAGGCGTGTGCCGTCTGCTAATCTGAGTTGGATCGAGGTAGTTGGTGCTGCTGGATCTACAACTAGCCCTCTTGTTGGTGCTGGTGCTGTGTTCATTGGGGCGGATGAAACTTGCGGTTCTACAGCAGCTGAACTTGATCCGGATCCGCTGGCTCCTAGAGTTCTTCCTACACCTTGGAATGGAGTTTTGGGCTTTGGTGGTTCCTGTGAGACAAGAGATACAGACGTCAAAAGAATGAATCATTGACAATATGGTCGCAAAATCCTAACCGAGTGGCTTATCCAGAGAATAGGTTAACTAGAATAAAATTGAGAGAAAGGAATGAGATTTACGGTGTAATTTTCTTCACGCCTGACTAGGTCGACATGAACACGGATCTTCCTATCAACTGGTTCGAGTTCACGGGGGCACTCTGACCTTGCAATGCTCTGCAAAAGACAACATATGTATTAAGGATTCCGAAAGTATCCAAGTCAACTGAGACAAGTATCTGCTTCACAATAACTAGGCATGCGAAGATTTTATATCAGTGAAATAATAATGATTTCAGAAGAAGCCTATTTCAGTCTTACAGAGTACACCGGTCAGATTGAGTTCCATGGTATTGTACTTATTAATGGGAGAAAGATTCGGATATTACCTCCATAAAGTCTGTGTTTTCGGGGTCATTAAACCCCCTTAACGGACCATCATCAACAGTGAAACCATTCGACCAGAAAGTGATAGTATGCATAACCATTTGAGGCTGGTCTTGCTGTTGTTGCTGAGGAGAAGAGGAAACAGTTTCACCAGACAACAATCGCGCAGCTCCAGTGAAGCTTGTAGGAGCTGATCTTGATGATTCAACGGGTCTGTCTACAGCTGACTGCCTAGCTTGGTCAAAAAGTGCATCAACGTCTTTCGTTTTTTTAGGATCTTGTACCATCATCCCACTAAAACACACACACAATCCAAAAATCATTATTAGCTACACAAATATATACTTTCTCAAGATAAAACAAGAATTTCAAGAAAGACTCAAAAATTAACGCAAACAATGAATTCAGCTATACACAAGATATGGTCATCCCTACATTATCATTGATCCATCAATAGCAATATTCTCCAGATTTTGGAAACAATTAGTCTCTTCAAGAAAGCACATTGCTAAAAATTATGATCATAGTGCCCTAATTCACTATTATCTCGACGGTATTCTCAACTAAGTATATCCCAATTCATGATCAGATCTACTGAAACAAAACAGTCAACGATGAGTAGAGACTTTTACCTCTTCTCACCACCAGTATAATACTCATTCGCCTCATCAGAATCACTGCCCTCACCACCAGCAGGAGAACGGTTCAGATCGGCGAACGTACGGATATTCCCAGCGTGTTGACGGCTCCTAGTACTCCTACTCCCCGAAGGATTCTCCGCTTCCTTATTCTCTCCAGCACCGCCTCTCGATCGGAGACGGTAAGGCGCAGCGCGAGAAGACGGAGAAGGAGATCGTGATCGCGAAGGAGAAGGAGAGGTTTCGGAAGGAGTGTAATCGGGAGAGTGAGATTGAGAAGGAGATGGTGCAGCGGCAATCGAAGAAGGAGGTGGTGGTGGTGGTCCAGTA
Source organism: Turritis glabra (assembly GCA_900406565.1). NCBI lineage: Eukaryota > Viridiplantae > Streptophyta > Magnoliopsida > Brassicales > Brassicaceae > Turritis > Turritis glabra. The sequence continues at coordinate 2,966,994 of OVBN01000239.1, forward strand.
GGGTTTGGTTCGGCGGCATCGTTATCGAGGAAGGTTGAAACGGCAGCGTCTAGATCCCAACGGTGACTTTCGAGGAAGAAGGTAGCTTCTTCTCTTGATGATGATGTGATCTCCAGGAAGGAGTTGATCAGATTCTCGTTCATCTCCGTCGCCATCGTCTTGGTGTCTTCCTCCGTCGTTAGATAAATTTGTTTCTTTAGCTTCCTGATTCGGAATATTTTCCCTTTTTTACCCGTCAAACTTCTCTTTAGATACGCATTACGTTTCGAATAAACGACCTCGTTAATGGGCCCAAAGGCTTGGCCCTTTTAATCTCTATAAGGCTTGTATCAAAAGGCCTTACTAAATAACAGTACAAATATTTTGTAAGGAACAAACACACACAAGTCAAGAGCTCGTGCCTTGTGGCATTCTTAACCTCAGGTTTATGGTGGAACGTCAAAGAGTCTATTAACCATTGCTTCGAGTCGAACTGTTACTGTACAAAACCAAAAACTAGCTAGTGTGAGTATTATTATAGTTTCAGTTACCTGAATTAGTCAATAAGTTGTGGAGACGATAAAGGATCCTCGTTGGGTGTCCCATGTGTCTTTAGAGTTTTAAGAGTTTTCAGTTCTCTTCCTGCTTCGATCACACTCTATATGCTATCCATTTTTAATTATTTTTATAAGGAAATTAAAAGTTGGTATATAAATATATTTGATCGGTGGCCTAAGCTAAATTAATCGGGCACATGAATCTAAAAGATATTTGATTTTTCGTTAGCCTATTTAGTCATATTTTGGAACGTCCAGAGTTTGGCCGGGTAAACAGCAGATTTTCGTAGAACATTGATAACATCTATGAGGACAAAAGTTTTAAGGGAAAATTGAAAATAAATGATGTTTTTTTTAAAAAGTTTGTCCATCCATACATTTATTATTTAATTATCACTTATGACTAAATTATCTTTAGTAATTGATAAAACTAAATTTTAAAAGTTTTAAAAGAAAAAACCAGAAAACATGTTGATAGACTAATATGAAGAAGATTTAAAGAATAAACTTTTTGATTTTGTCGAGAATAAGTAGTTTTTTAGATCGATGAAATTCGTTCTAGAAAGTTTAGAATATGTTTTCTACATTTCTAAAAAAAAAAAGATTATGTATTTTACCTACTGTACATGTTTTACAAAATTTAGAATTGATATATGTTCTAAAAAGTTTAGAACTCGGAATTTTATATATTCTACGACATTTAGAATACAGATTCTACACTTTATTCTATATTTTACGAATTTATGAATATGTATTTATACGGTTTACTATATGTTCTACAATTATTAGAATATGTTTTATACTCTTTATTCTATGTTCTGAAAATTTTTGAACATGTATTCTTCGTTTGTGTATTTATTGTTTTGATTATGTTATACATAGTTAAGAATACGTTTTTTGATTAGTTTAGAAGTATTTAAAAATGTTAAAAATGATTTTCTTTTATTCAGGATTGTGTTGCTAGAGCGTTGAAGAGTAATATTTTATGGTTACGCATCATTTTGTTTTCTTCTTCCATAAGCAAAGACGCACAAGAACATTTAAGTTTTCCTTTTCCGAAGGTTGTTTACATCATCAAATTTCTATTGTTTGCTTCTTTCTCCAAATTCAAGTTTTAATTTTTATCAGTTAACAATAATTCCAAAATTTAATGGTCTACTTTATAGAACATTCAAAGATTCATGAAAACTTAGAAAAATTACCATCATATATATGAATATCAAACAAGACTAAATTATTTTATTGTATTTTATACAAACACTACAAATTTGTGTGTACTTTTCAAGATTGTGTGCATAATTTTTTCTTGGAGCAAAGAAATCAAACTATCAAAGTATATATGTGGACGTTTGACAAAAAGAAAAACAAAGTATACTCTTAATATGGCCTATGAATACGATGGTTCTTGTGTTTGGCCTAAAATAATGATATAACTTTTTCAATTAGAGGTTTTGACAAAAATATGAATCGAAAGGTATATTATATTTTCTTTAATTTTGTAATTTTTTTTTTAGTTAATATAAAACCTATTTTACCAAACTTACCTACATAAAGTATAGATGGACAAATTAAGAAAAAAGATCCTTTATTTCCAAATCTCCCAAGTTTTAATAAAGAAAAACATCTAGAAAATAAGAAAAATAGGAAATATAAACAAAAATATAGAAAAAAGGGAATAAAAATGGTGAAAATATGTTTTGGTTAAGTTATTTGCCAAAATTTATACAACTTCTATATATATATATATATATGTATAAAACAAATATCTCTTTTAGCCTTTTAGGGAAGGCTCAAGTGCAAGCATATTAAGATATAAGAAAGCTACTTTTTACAACCAAAGTTATGTTTTGGACTAATTATTATCCAATTATCCTTAAAAAACACTTTAAGAAAAAATAACTATGGACCCCAGTAATCTTTTGGTAAAAAGAATATCTCCACCTCTACTTATGATTGATTATATAGGTGCATAGGGTGGTCTTTTTCAGTAATCAGTGAAAGTCTTGTTTTTGTATTTGGTAGGGAAAAAACACACTTCTACAGTTACTCATAAATCCTTTGTTTTCCTAAGAAAGATTATGAAAGAAGTCAAGGTCAACATTTTGAAGGAAGATGAGAAAGAAGCAATGGAGGAAGAGAAAAACAAAAAGAGCAGAGTGAAAGATGAGAAAGTGTCATTTTACAAGCTTTTCTCGTTTGCTGACAAAAAGGACATAGTTTTGATGACTGTTGGGACCATCTCCGCCGTGGCCAATGGCTTGACTCAGCCGCTTTTAACTCTTTTATTCGGCCAGCTCATCAACGCATTTGGCTCCTTTGAAATTTTTAAAGAAGTCTCCAAGGTACCTAGTTCTTAAGTTTTCTTTGTTCTTACATGATTCTTAATGAAGTGAAATAATGGATTAAAGTTGGCCAGTTTTGATTCATGTATCGTTTATACCTTCTCATCTTAGTGTGTCACTATCAGAAACGATTCATCAAATTGTTGATAATCACTATCAGAACGAAACTTATCATCATATACATAGATGTTCGGTATTTTTTTTCCATTTCTTAATTAAGTTACATTCTTACTAGGAAATATATCTAAACTTTACCATCATGTCGTTTTTCCCTATATTTTCTAATATAGACTTACCTTATACGCATATATATACATAGTATTTGTATGAAAAGATACTCTTAGTTGTCTTTTATGATGTTTTCAAATTCAAATTGTTCTTCTCAATCTGGAATAATAATTTATTTTGTTTTTATTTTACATTTCCTTCAAATCATATCAATATTTTCATTTTCTTTCTTTAAATTATTTCAATTTTTTTTCCTTACATTTTCATTATCATCATCTCATATTTGTCTATATATTTTATCACATTTATGGGTTTAAAGATTTTATGTGAATACGGAATTTTCCGATATGTTTCACTAGTTTGAATCAGAGATCAGTGATCAAATTAGTAGGGCTGTGGCTACGGTTTGTTTTGAATCACTCAAAAAAAAAAAAAAACAAATAATATAAATCCGGTCAATTAATAAGTCGGTTGGATACTTGACAAAAATATTTATAAATTTAGTTACATAAAAATGAAAAAAAATATATATTAAAAAAACTGAACATTTTTTTCAAAAAAAAATATTACAACTTTGAAACTAATCGACGCCTAGACGATTAGACATGAAAAAACCTCCAACATCCGATTTTCTACAATTTGAAAATTTTGGCCAAAATTAAAATAACCTCTCTATAAAATATTGTAATTTTCACATGATGTATACTTAGTTTAAATTTATGACTGTTTACATTGATTAGTATTTTGTAATCCATTACTTCTTCTTATGTTAATTTTTCTGGGAAAACAATATTCAGATTGCAGTGAAGATTCTTTACCTTGCGGTGTATGCCTGTGTCTTCTCTTTTCTACGTAAGCCCACACTTGTTCTTATTTCCTTCCCTCAAATTTACCCTAACTTGCTGTCTAAGTTAACCTATCTTATTGGCTTTTATACAGAGGTTTCATGTTGGATTGTGACTGGAGAGCGTCAATCCTCCAGAATTCGCAATCTATATCTGAAGACGATATTAAGACAAGACACTGAATTCTTTGACACTGAGACAAACACAGGAGAAGTCATCGGAAGAATGTCTGGAGACACCATTTTGATTCAAGAAGCCATGGGAGAAAAGGTTTTGAATCTTATATTCTCAATGTTTATTGTAGAAAGAGACATGCACTAAAAGAAATCATTGATTGCTTCTGTTATGCAGGTCGGGAAAGTTATACAACTAATAGCAACCTTCATTGGTGGATTCGTGGTTGCTTTTATAAGGGGATGGGAACTCACTTTGATTCTTATGGCGTGCATCCCTCTGATCGTGGCCGTAGGTGCAACAATGGCACTGATCATGTCCAAAATGGTTGGCAATAGACAAGCCGCTTATGCGGAAGCTGGAAACGTAGTAGAACAGGCCGTAGGTGCCATTAGAACAGTAAGTTTTCGCCTTTAAATCCTCGTGTTTTAATGTTGTAAAGGAATTAAGAGATTGGATTTCAGGTGGTAGCATTCACCGGGGAGAAACAAGCGATAGAAAAATACAACAGAAAGCTCGAGATTGCTTATCAGACTATGGTTAAACAAGGGCTGATCTCGGGTCTAGGTCTTGGGGTGATGTTGTTTGTGATCTTCTCTAGCTACGGTTTCGCAGTTTGGTACGGTGCGAAGTTGATGACGGAGAAAGGTTACAATGGTGGCCAAGTCATGAACGTGATATTTTCGGTTCTTACAGGAGGAATGTGAGTATACATTTTATCTCACAGAAAATTACTTGTCCTAAAAGCAATCTCGTTCCACCAAAACACCTAATTCTTACATATTTCACTTTGTAGGTCACTGGGAGAGACATCTCCATGTCTTAATGCTTTTGCTTCTGGACAAGCCGCAACTTTCAAAATGTTCAAGACAATCAAGAGGAACCCAAAGATTGATGCTTATGACGTGAGTGGTGTAGTCTTAGAACAGATTCGAGGTGACATTGAGTTGAGAGACGTGCATTTCCACTACCCGGCGAGACCTGACGTGCAGATTTTCTCTGGATTCTCCTTGTTCGTACCGAGCGGTACAACTATGGCTCTGGTGGGGCAGAGCGGGAGCGGGAAGTCGACAGTGATCAGTTTGATTGAAAGATTCTATGATCCAGTATCAGGGGAGGTGTTGATAGACGACAATGATTTAAAGAAGCTTCAACTAAAATGGATCAGAAGCAAGATTGGTCTTGTAAGCCAAGAACCTATACTCTTTGCCACCACAATAAGAGAGAACATTGCCTATGGAAAAGAAAACGCAACTGATCATGAGATTAGAACCGCGATTGAGCTCGCTAATGCATCTCAATTCATTGGGAATTTCCCTGAGGTACTTGAATTTTTGCAGCTATATATAGTTAGTACTTTGAATCATATAGTTGAGTTCATATTTTCATGAAACTCTTTGGTATTTTTTTAGGGTTTAGACGCAATGGTAGGAGAGAATGGGACGCAATTATCTGGCGGACAAAAACAGAGGATCGCGATCGCTAGGGCGATTCTGAAAAACCCGAAAATCCTTCTTTTAGATGAAGCTACAAGCGCTTTAGATGCAGAATCTGAATACATTGTTCAAGATGCGCTAGTAAACCTAATGAATAATCGAACCACCATCGTGGTGGCTCACCGGCTGACCACCATAAGAACAGCAAACATGATAGCTGTTGTGCACGAGGGAAAAATCGTCGAGAAAGGTATGATTTTTGATAAAATAAATAAGTTTGATATGTATAATGAAAGCATATGATATAATGGTTTATGATGTTGCATAGGAACACACGAGGAGATGATTCAAGATCCCCAGGGAGCGTATTCGCAACTTGTTCGTCTACAAGAAGGATCAAAGGAAGGAACAAGATGCAAAGAATCAGAGAGAAGTGAAACAAGTTTTGACATTGATATGTCAGTTGGTCGAACCGAAAGTTATAGGCTCTCATCAACGGTGAGTAGGAACACTTTGAAAAGTCGCTTGAGTGATGAACATCAAGAGAGTAGTTTTTACGGAAACAAAATTGGTGAAAAGCGCAAAAAAGTATCGTTGAGACGGCTTGCTCACCTCAACAAGGCAGAGATTCCGGTTTTGCTGCTCGGTTCAGTGGCTGCAATGGTTCATGGCACAATGTACCCAATTTTTGGTTATCTACTATCAAGCTCCATCAACATGTTCTTTGAGCCTGCTGATAAATTGAAGAAAGATGCGCGTTTCTGGACGCTCATTTACATCATACTTGGATTGGTCAATTTGGTAGCAGTTCCAGTTCAAAACTATTTATTTGGTATCGCAGGGGGAAAACTAATTAAACGTATCCGATTGATGACGTTTGATAAAGTCTTACACCAAGAGATTAGTTGGTTCGATAATACCTCGAATTCTAGGTATAGAATTTTTTTATAATTCAAAATCTCACCACTTTTTTTGTTGGATGAACCAAAAATAAAGTTTGTGTCATATTTCATTTTTTTCTAGTGGTGCAATTGGAGCGAGGTTGTCAACGGATGCTTCAACAGTGAGAAGTTTAGTTGGTGATGCTTTGGCTTTGATCGTTGGAAGTATAACAAATGTTACTGCTGGTTTGGTTATAGCGTTTGTGGCTAATTGGATATTAGCTTTCATTGTTCTTGCTATTTCACCGATTATATTCATCCAAGGATACTTTCAGACTAAGTTTCTCAGCGGTTTTAGCGAAGACGCAAAAGTTAGTATTCAACGTTTTGGTTTAATCCCATAACTAGTTTGGTCATAGTTTGTTGACCCGGTTTTACTTTGGTTTAGGTGAAGTATGAAGAGGCAAGCCAAATTGCAAATGATGCGGTGAGCAGCATAAGGACGGTAGCATCCTTCTGTGCGGAGAGAAAAGTGATGAACTTATATGAGAAGAAATGCGAGGGCCCGAAGAAACAAGGTGTTCGGTTAGGAATCGTTAGCGGTTTGGGTTATGGTTTCTCATTCTTTGCACTCTATTGCATCAATGCCTTATGTTTCTTTATCGGTTCATTGTTGATTCAACATGGGAAAGCCACATTTCAAGAATTCTTTAACGTAAGAGCCAAACAAAATTCAGCTTACTTTGGTTTAGTTCTTGTTTTGGTTTATGATTTTGAGTTTTTTTCTATGTTGTAGGTTTTCTTTGCACTAACGGTCACAGCTATAGGAATATCTCAAACGAGTGCGATGGCGCCTGACATGACCAAAGCCAAAGACTCTGCAGCTTCAATTTTTGATATTCTTGATAGTAAACCGAAGATCGACTCGAGTTCAGATGAAGGGACAACGTTAGAAAATGTGAAGGGTGACATTGAGTTTCAACACGTTAGTTTCCGTTACCCGACGCGGCCAGACGTTCATATTTTCCATGACTTGTGCTTGACTATCCCCTCCGGCAAGGTAAAATGTCATAAGAAAAACAGAGGATTTCCCGGTGTAGTCATACCCAACGGTTTACGAGTTTGATTTTGTTTTCTTTGGTTTTTAGACCGTTGCATTGGTGGGAGAGAGCGGGAGTGGAAAATCAACTGTGATAAGCATGATTGAGAGATTCTATGACCCGGATTCAGGCAAGATACTTATAGATCAAGTCGAGATTCAGACATTCAAATTGAGTTGGCTAAGGCAACAAATGGGTCTGGTTAGCCAAGAACCAATTCTCTTCAATGAGACAATTAGATCAAACATTGCTTATGGCAAAACCGGAGGTATCACTGAGGAAGACATCATATCCGCAGCAAAAGCAGCCAATGCGCATAACTTCATCAGCTCATTACCTGAGGGGTACGAGACCTCTGTAGGGGAACGCGGCGTTCAACTTTCAGGTGGTCAAAAACAGCGAATTGCGATTGCTCGTGCGATTCTTAAAGACCCTAAGATTCTTTTGCTAGACGAAGCGACGAGCGCATTGGACGCGGAGTCTGAGCGGGTGGTGCAAGACGCACTTGAGCGGGTGATGGTGAACCGAACCACAGTAGTGGTGGCTCATCGGCTCAGTACGATTAAGAACGCAGACATGATCGCAGTTGTTAAAAATGGTGTGATCGCGGAGAAAGGTAGACACGAAAGGCTCATGAAGATTTCTGGTGGTGCGTATGCTTCACTTGTGGCGCTTCACATGAGTGCTAACTGAGACCAGCACAGCTATGTGATCGCTTAATGTGTTACCTTTTCTACTTGTGTTTCTTGTGACGTAGCTTTTTTGGCATTTTTTATGGACCAATTTTGAGAGTTTTGGCATTGAATCAATAAATCAATTCCAACGATAGACATATCATAGAATCCAAAGTTGTATTTATGGAATATTAGAGTTTGAGAGATTTTAGACAATGGTTCATTTCGCAGGAGTTTGACCACGTGCTTAAAGACATAACCCTCCGTTTACTTCATTGGTTTCTCTTTTATTTCCCTATGTGATAAACACATAATGCTTAAAAATTAGAAAAAGGGAGAGGAGGGAAACAGTGAGAAGATTGAAGAATTGGGGTTGCCTATGTATTTAAACACAAATTTCGACCAAAATTGAGACTTTCTAAGTTATTTTAGTGTTCGATTTTTGTTTAAAGAGTGTGCTTTTCGCAATTGCAAGGGTTTTGATGGTTTCATTAGAAGTAAACGGGGATTTAAGCTGTGCTGTAAGCTTTCTACTCCTTATTTCCTTATTAATCGGCTTATCCTTTTTCATCAAAGCTTGCAATGATGTAGTAAATTTGTCAAGTTGCCTCTTCATAGTTCGATCTCGTATTGAAGATGTATCTGATAAAGCTTTAACAGATGATTCTTCTTGTTCCTGACTATTAACACTATCCACTTTGCAATCTACAGAATCATCCTCTGTTGGTAAATCATCAACGGATATATCTTAATTCATACTTCGAAAATTGAAAGATTAAAAAAACAAATACATATAAGTAGACTGAAAAGACACAACCAATATAGGTCTCGTATATATAAAAAATCAACATAGTAATCACTTTTTACGTACCGGCTTTGAATATTTTCCACTTGGTTTGTTAGAGCACGTGGTGTCCTTCTGAGAATCATTGTCTTTCAAAAGTTCTTCATGCACAAGTCCGGTTTCTTTGTCCGTTTCTTTTACTCCTTTGATAACAACCTCAAACTTATCCATCCTTGTTTCAAGTTTCTTACTTGTTTCTTGTATTTCTTTGATGCCCTCTACAATTTCCTCCATCCTTGAATCCAACTTTTTAACAGCAACATCTACAAGTGTAGAGAAACCTTTATGTAGCTTCTCTGCCATTTTCTCCACTGAAGATACAAAGTATGTCTTCATGGCGTCATTGTATGTTTCCTTTTCAGAGGCCTACCTTTTTCATTGTGTGCTTGGCCATCTTCTTCTTCTACCATTTTCTTAGGTCCATCTAATAGACCTTTATCTTCCCGAATTGTTTCTGAAGATTTTACTCGAGCTTCCAGAGATTAGCAAGAACATATTATCGATCGTGACATCTTGTTTTCTATCAACCCATACATCATCTGTATTATATATTATCCATAACACCTTTAACGAAAACCTGTAAAATACTTTAATAGTTAGAGTTGCATTTCAACAACAAATACTTTCAACGTCCCGATATATAATTTACAATATAGCTATAGTTAGTTCAATCAACGTTAGCTTTACCTTAAAAACTAAACTATAAATCAATCTTTTATTTATGTATTGAATAATATAATCATATATATTAGATAACACTAAATTAGACCATCATAAAACATAAAACAAGCAACCAAATTTAGACGCTTAACTAGAAATAAAAATGTGAACATAAAACATATCAGTTCCTTGTTCTGGGAAGATCATATCTAAATCTTTTTCTCGATCCCTTCCATCTCAGGAGTGGTGGAAACTCCATCATATTTTTTCCTAAGTTTCCACATTTCTTTCCAATCGCTGGTATAGCTTCATATGCCCACACTTGCAATACTTGGACAAAGCCATTGACACCATATGAATTTTGGCTTAAATCCGGCTTAGCTTTAAACAATGATTTAATTAGATGTTGGAAAGCTACTATTCCCCACGAATATGGTTCAAATATTTCACGATCAAGAACTAAATAGACTGCTTTTGAAGTTATTCTTTTACCTGGATGACGAGCTAGCAATAATCAAAAAACCAAAAATAAATAGACCAGTCTAATCCTATTTTTACTGCCCCAATCCTTGCAATTCATAATTTTTTCTTCAATCATACTATAAGATAATCTTTTGTTCTCCAACATCCCAAGTCATCTCCAAAACTGAGGGTCATTGTAACGCTCCGACCGCCACCTCTTAATGGGCCCCACGTTCGCTTTTGGCCCGTGAGCCCACTCTTGTCCTGAAGGTCTGTACGCTACGTTCGAAAGGTTTTAAAGATTTGTTTACCGACCCTACAAATCACAACATGATATTTCTCAGTGTTTGTCCTCACTCGCACAGTACCGACAATCACTTTCCGGTAGGTCACCCATCCTGAAATTACTCTAGCACAAGCACCGTTAATTGTGGAGTTCTCTGAAAATAGTTGACCGAAAATATAAGTGCACTTTGGTGACATAGGTGGCCTAATCAATTCTTTTAAATCTGTCCGCATGAACCACCAGATTTTATGAAACCGGGGTGTTACAGTGATCCTCGACATCCATATCCTCTTGTTTCTTAGCATCCATATCTTCTTGTTTCTCAGCATCCATATCCTCTTGGTTCTCAGCATTAATCAAGCCAAGTCGTTTCCAAAACTGAGGGTCACCCTCAACATCCATATTCTCAAGAGGATAAGATTCACAATTTAGCCCAATAATTATCTTAAACTCTGTCAAAGAAAACCTCATTGCTTGTCCACCGCAAAGAGTCCAAAACTCATACTTCTTATTTGTCACAAGTTGATTCACTAGAAGCGCATGCACTATTCTCGCTGACCACAAGACTTTACTATTGTAGAACCTTAGAAGAAATCCTAATGGACCAATTCTGATTAGACCTAGCTCGTCTGATGGGATTTGGTTTGACAAAACAGGTAGGTTTTCCAATCCTGAATGGTATGTGAAGCTTCTTGTGAATTCAGGTTTGGTCCATGTGTAAACAACCGCATAGGCAGTGAACCCGGTGCAACTGTGCTTGAAGTTGACATGATTTATCAACCACTTTCTCCACACCTATTTATTATACAGTTTTCAGTTAGACAATTAAGCGGATGCTCAAGGATCTCAAGTAGTAATCAACAGTGTCTTTTTAGAGTTTGTAACAGAGATTTGAAAAGAGGAAATTGACAAAGAGATCACGAAATTGAGAGAAGACATAAAATTGACCACGAACCATGAGATTTGGGAGAAGTGATGAAATTAACCACGGTGACGGCACGGTGGAAGATGTAGTCGATGATGGAGACGACACAGTGGTGAAAGCCGGTGACAGGAAGAGAAGAAAATATGACTTCTTAGTTTTTTTTATACTGATTTTATTAGTTGATTTGTTTTTTAATATGAATTTTAATTTTAATTATTAATTAATATTAACCATAAATTAATTTATCATTATCATAACTGTTAATTTTAAATTCATCATTATCTAAAATCTTAAAAAAAAGTTCGAGTATCTAATTTATTTTTTCATATGAATAATTTAATTTTAATTTTAAAATAATATTTATAAAACTAATTAATTAAATTATTTTATTTTTGTTTTCTAAATTTTTAATTATTAATTAAGGACAAAAATGTTATTTTGTATAATATATTAGGTATATTTCAAATACTTCACATTTTTAGTGTAGATTTCAATTTTCTTATAAAATTTATGGTATACAATCAAATTATATCTTATTTATTCGTACGTTTCTTAGCTCTTCTGTGTGGGTATATTCATATGATTGTTTGCTCATGTTTCCTCACTTTTGTAGAACTAAAACAACATTTAGAGCTTATGAGTATGTGTATGGACACCCTCTCTTCTTTGTTTTGATTAATCTTATTGTTTCTTTTGTCTGCTATAAGTTTAAGTTTCTACACTAAACTGAACCTTGCCTCATTTTCACATTATTATTTAGATTTGATGTTCCAGTGGTTAGAAACGAGAGTCATTTTGCACATGTGTTGGTATTGTTAAGATTTTTGTTTACATTTGGACAAATTGTTGTCTCACTTTCCTGGGTGACGTCTAGAGATGGTCTAAAATTTTTAATCGTTGATATAGATAAAAATCGTAAGATAACAACTTTAAATATTATATAAGAATAAATGTTTCAAGACATTTCTTAATATTTGTTTTTTTCGTCATGACCATTAATAAGAGTAGGTATGTCCATTTTGAGAGACGGAAAATAACAGATACAGAACATAAACAATTAATTCGAATAATAAAAAAAGATTATCCAAATTATTTTTGATTAAATACGAGACCAGAATTTTAGGTAACAAGAGCGAGAAATTCCTATGGTTAAATTGAATTCCCAAACTTTCATTAAAATGGATAAAAGTCGACTTAAGAATGGGTAAGAATCCACTTTGAAACGGATATTTCAATACAGATATTTTTAAAACATTTACAGAATTTTTGATAAATATTAAGAAAAATTAGATAAATTCTAATAATTTTATAAAAAGTAAACACCCAAACAACAGATACGAACATTCCGTCCTAATTCCTTACATGTTGATTAAAATGACATTTATAAACCGATAATAATTTAAAAATGAATGGTTATGGGGCACAAAATTTCTGATGGATACGGGACAAGACGGGATTCTTATCCCGAAATGGACAAGGCTAAATAAGAGTTACTGTCAAACATTATTTAAAGGTGGTTTATTCTAACTTAGACAAATTTTCTCTCATGTACAAATATATGTGGTACTTTTCATATCTAAAGATGGTTTGAAAAATTTAATCGTAGATAGAGATAGAAATCCTAACAAAATAAATTTTAATGTTAAGTAAAAAGAAATGTTTCAAAACATCTCTTAATTTTTCTTTTGATTTCGCTGTGACCATTAATATGAGTAGGCATGTTAATTTCGGGTATCAGAAAATGAAATATCGGGTACAAGATGAAAACGGGGAATTCGAATAATAAGAAAACATTACATGAATTATTCTTGATAAAATACCGGGAAAAATTTTGGGTAACAGGACACGAACATAAAATTTTGATGACTAAATTGTAATTCCCAAACTCTCATTAATTTGAATAAAAGTAGTCTTCAGAACATATAAAGGTCCACTTTGGGATGGGTATTTTTGAGAATTCAAATATCTTCATAAAACAATTAAGAGAAATTTTGAGAATCATATATAAAATTTGGATAATTTCCAATAATTTTGTAAGAATTTATTACCCAAACGATGAATACGGGTATTTTGTCATAATCCCTTACCCATTGCATTAAAATAAAGTTTCAAAATGGTTGATTTAAAAAAGAACAGTTATGAGGCGAGAAAGTTTTGATAGATACTGAACGAGATGGGTTTCCCATCCCGAAATGGACAAGTTTCGAATAATAAAGTTTTGATAATCATTATTTAAAGTTGGTTTATTCTTAATTAGACCGATTTTTTCTCATGGATAACTATATATGGTACTTTTCAGGAAAACATTTAGAGATGGTTTGAATATTTTAATGACAGATAGAGATAGAAATCTTAAGAAAATAACTTTAAATGTTGTGTAAGAAGAAGTGTTTCAACACATCTTTTCCTTTCTTTTGATTTTGTCATGTCCATTAATAAGATTAAGCAGGTTCATTTTTGGTATCAGAACTGGAGATATTGGATACGGGAATATTATCCAAATTATTCTAGATATAATATGGGATGCTAATTTTTTTGGTAACAAGACGGGAACAGAAAATTTAGATGGCTAAACTCAATTTTCAAACTCTCATTAATATGGATAAAAGTAAACTTCAGAAGAGGTATTTTAAAAAGTTTGGATATTTAAAAATTTTTAGAGAATTTTTTATAAATATTAAGAAAATTTCAATAATTTCCAATAATTTTGTAAAAAAACTAAATACCAAAGCAATAAATACAAGTATCCTATCCTAATCCCTTACTGTAGATTAAAAAAAAAAAAATCCAAACAGATAATTATTTTTAAAAAAACGGTGATGGAACATAAAATTTCTGATAGTTACGGAACGAGACGGGATGGATTCCTATCCCGAGTGGACAACGCTATATAAATTTTATGGTCAAATATTATTTAAAGTTGATTAATTTCTACCTTGACCAATTTTCTCTTATAGACAGTATGTGAAATTTTTGAGGATAACGTCTATAGATGATTTAAAACTTTTAATCGTAGATAGAGATAGAAATTCTCAGAAAACAACTTTAAATATTGTGTAAGAAAAAATGTTTCGAAACATCTCTTAATCACAACACAATTGTTTCCTCCTCGTGGAACCTAATAGTAAATTGAGTCCTAGAAATTCGTAACCATCTCTTAACCACTTCCAGCCGGGCTAAGATACGAATTTCTAGGACTCAATTCCACGTATTCTGTTATAGTAAATGATGCATTGAACCAAGAAGAAACCAAAATGATTCTGCATGAACTGAAAAAGTATAGGAAAACCCTAGGTTACTCATTGAAAAGATATTAAAGGGATTTCGCCATCTTTATGCATGCATAGAATTCATTTGAAAGATGAAAATAAAACATCAATTGAGCATAAAGGAAATTAAACCCGAACTTGAAAGAAATAGCTATTTTTAAATGCATGCTTAAAAAAGGTAAAATATAGATATATCACTTAAAAAAAAAAAAAAAAAAAGTGGGTGACCCTGTGGGAGCCTTTATTAGTAAAGTAAAGCTTTGGCTCCCTAAAGACTCAAAAAATGAATAAAAAAAGGGAGACTTATGTAACGGGCTATGCCACCCAAACCAACCGAGGGAAGTCGCATATATGCCATCGCAAGCACCTACAATGTCATGATCACATAGGTTTACCCTTTTTCTTTGGTAGTTCAACGGACGGTCGCCCCTCCAACAAGAAAATGTATAAATATGGAAACTTCTCTGCCATTTGAATCGGAGAATTTATGGAGGAAATCGTGTTTTAAATTTCCAGAAACCACGCGATTATATATAGCCAAAGGGAATAATTGCATTTAATCATTGGTGGGTTAGACTCACATCCTAGGCCTTATGTGATGCTTGTGCATGTGCTATGATTGTTGGTTGTGCTTATAAGTGAACTTGGATCCAGGAAATGGTCTTCGAACATATGGAAAACAAACAAAAGGGAACATAACAAAACTTTCGCTTGCTAGATTCTAGTCTTCTAGATATATGAATGTCTATTATGCTTTTTGTATTGTTTGAGATAAAGGGGATTAGAAAATGGAAGTAATTGAGAAATGAATGGAACGAATAAGGTGTGATGGTTACTTAGGGTATTGTTATAATTATTCAGTGATCTACTACTGATTCGGACTTGAGTTTGATGCAACTGATACGGAAATGGTAAATAGGTTGCATGTGAGTTGATTCGGTTTAATTGATTGCATGTTAAAGTGTGCTTGTTGTTTTATGTGCGTAGAACCGTATTGGTTAAGTTGATTGCTTGTGACATGAAGCTATGAAATTATCTTATGAATCATGTCGAAAACTAAGTGTTAATAGTATAATTGGTTCGGTTGAGACGGGTACGATCATCTTACTAAGTATTCTTACCCACCCCCTTATAATTTGTGCAGGTATAAGGTGTAGTAGAAAAGCGCAAGACCAAGGGATTGTATGGACATATTTGTAAAAAAGATTTGATCGATCGCGGTTTAATTTTTGTTTTGTTTTGTTGAAAAGTCTCTACTTGTAATTTGGATTTAAAGGATTTTTTTGCCATTCGGCCTTAACAAGTACGCCATTCACAAGATTTGGCAATGACCAATTCTGTGTGCTTAACCCTGAGTATGAGACTTAGGTCCCGGAATGTGTGTTACAAGGGTGTTACGTCACAATTTTTACCATTTTCGACTCTAATTCTCAATGTGTTTTCATTACTTTATCCAATCCTTTTAGTTGTTACTGGGTCATTTTAGATCTAAAAATGTTTTGGAGCAAGATTAGAGCTTTCGAAGGACAACAACCATTTAAGGATGAAAATGCATGTTTGGAAATGTAACCTCATGCAGAAGCATCTGAAATTTGACATTCATTGGATATCTTGCCATATTTGAATTTAGCTCATATTTTAAATACATGAAAGCTCATTGAGCTAGCTTTCTTTTGGCGGTGGTTTGAGGTAATTTTTACTGATAGTTCAAAAGTTATGACCGATTTACTGAAAATATGTTAATCTGCTGAGAAGTTTCGTGGAGATGCTTGTATTGATTTTGCTATTGCCTTCTATATCGACTGATACAAGTACCTGTATCAATCGATAAATTTCATGGGCGAACAAAAAACCCTAAAAATCTTTTTCACCCAAATAACTAATTCGACCCTATTGATATAATTATGTTTAGCCTATTAATTAAGGCTAAGCTTTATTTTCTTGATAATTTTTACATTTCTTCTCAAGGAAAACAATGAACCTCTTGTACAGATTAAAGAAGATTTCTAAATGTTGAAGGAAGTAAAAGTGAATTGAATCTTAAGGATACTATTTATAGAGTTTTACATACCCATGTCTAAGATACTGTGACACACTCGGATTCGGGTCGTATTTAGATCCACTAGTGTAGAAATATATGAGGCACTCGAGTGCTTTTCTCTACCACCTTTTGTCTTATTTGTCATATGGCCGACCAGTTAATCTCGAGGCTCATAATAACATCATGGTTGTATCGGTTGCAGCGTAGGATGTGGCGAGTAATATGCCGAGGGTTTCTTCAGAATCCTCTTTACTATTTGAATGTTTATGTGGAATAGGAATTAGTTGTTTTACTTATCACATGCCTAAATTAAATAATTTTAACCAATTGACCAAAAAAAATAATTTAAATATTTATTTTGCGCTCTCGAAAATTAACGATCATATCTTGTTCAGATTTCTGATATGGAACCCAGACTACATAATAATTTTATTCCAAACACATACTATTTTGTTTATTTCTAATCTAATTGGTATAGCACAGGTAATAATTGTCGGTATAAATTCATAATGTTACAAAGAGAATTATACGTCGTGGAGTTGTTTGTGGAATCGTTCATCATAATATAGTTTAATCTCATAAATTAATCATCATGTGTAGTATAATTATATCAAAATATCTATGATGATAATAAAATAGATGACAAAATTTTTTTTATTGAAAATGTGATACAATATTTGACATTTGTCAAAATCTAATAATATAATTAACGTAAATTATAATTTTGTTTTGTGTCGATTTCTAGTGGAACGCGTTTAGATCTAGTAGTCCAATTTTTTACCTCAGAGGATTCCCCACTGGATTTTTACTGTTTATGAAAGTGTCTTAGCATTATAGTTTTAGACTTGTAGTCAAATTTATTATTATTATTATTATTATTATTTTATAACATCTTTTAGTCAAAGTTTATCGTAATCATATCACTTTTTCCTTTCGTTGTTTTTATCTCCAGTGATCGATGCATGTGGTGGACTAATGAAATTACCAAAAAGTTTGGTAAGGCTTTTGGTATTACCTTAATTTATTATAATACAACTAGACTACAGATTGATATTTTTAAAAAATTCAAAATTGTAAATTTATATTTATAGTAGAAAAATATATTTATGTCTTATTCTTGTTAAATATTTATTGTAGTTAGATTATTTTTTGTTTTATAATACTCGATTTTATTAAATTTTTCATATTACAATGTCTGATATTTTTTCTTTTTACTTTTAAGTTTGGTTAAGCTTATTTATAAAGTACTTATAATCATGCGCGAGACAATATTACTATTAAAATTTTAATATAGTTGTAATTATGTAATATGTTTTAAAGGTGAAAATATCTTATATTAAATTATTTTGTATATGAAATTGTAAGTATGTGGATTAAATTGATTATACAATTGCAAATAATAGTTACAATTGAATTTATGTCTTAATGCAATTGCAAATATATGGGACAAATGATAAAGTTTTATAATCAAATTTACAAATATTTAGAGGTGTTAAATCTTATTTAAATCATCTTCCCATATGGTCTTAACATTTTTCACTTAACCCGCCGTGTATTCTAACTCATTACATCATATGACGTGGGAGCTTTTAAATTTTCTTTTTCTCTTTAATCAAATTAGAATATTTATAATTTTAAATATTTTTGATATGGTAAATATTTATCATATTATTTAAAAAATATCAAATTAAACAATTTTTTATTTTTAAGTTAAAATATTATAAATATTTATCTATTTTATATAATTATGCATTTTAATTAAAATAATTGATGAAATCGAATATAAATATTCAAATTTGTCACATATTAAGTACGTAACGGTTCCTACAAACCTACAAACATATAATAAAAAATTATTTGAACATATTATGTAGGAACCGTTACGTACACTTTGATTGGTTATCAAATGTTTGATAGCCAACACTTAAAAAGAAAGATTTGATAACCAATCAAATGTTTTTGAAAATTTTTAAGTGTTTTCGATTTTAGAAAGTAATTCAAATGCAGAGATTAATATTTGATACTTTTACTTTTAATGACTACTATTAATTTTTTTTGAAACTTTTATTTGAAATGACAATTTAATGTAATTTTTGATAAGGAATAAGTTTAATTTTAATTATGTATTTATGTAATATTAGTAAGGAGATTTTACAGATTTTAATCAATTTTTTGAAACACTTTCCACCAAACAATTTCTAACTTAACATGCATAGAATATATCTTCGGAGCTTATAACATGCATAACCTTACAAATACCTATTGATAACTAACCTTACAAATACCAAAAAAAAAAAAAAAAACCTTACATGTATTTATAAACAACATAAACTCTTTCTCAATATTTTAATATACGGCTTACATATCTTAATCATGATTTGCACATATGAAACTATTATGTACGATTTAAAATCACAACCCTAAAATCATTGGATATACTTTCTCCATATTTTTTAATTGATGTTTTAAAAGAAAAAGTTTGTTTCAAATTAGATGATGTTTTCAATTTTTAATGCAAAAGTAATTATTTTTCTTGTTTTTGACCATTTGTATTATGCAAATTATTCTATTATTGGTTGAATTATATTTATATAGATTATAAATAATAATTTAATTTAGAAAAAATAAAAATTAAATGATTTTCTAATATTCTAGCATATATATCTCCTTCTATGTAATATTAGTAAGGGTATAAATGTTCTCCCTCCGTTTTTTTTATTTGATATTTTAAGAAAATTTTTTTTGTTTTAAATTAGATGATGTTTTCATCTTTTAATGTAAAATTAATTAGATTTTATTGGTTTTGATGATTTATATTTTGCAGAGTGTTTTATTATTGGTTGAATCATGTTTAAACATACAATAAAATATGTTTTAATTTAGAAATAAATAAAAATTAAATAAATTTTAAATCAGTATGCAAAACATTATGATTTTTATGTTCACTTTGATCTCCAATTGTCATTGATAGTTCCTGCTCATCATTATCTAATGATGATGTTATAGGATATAAGTTTGGCTATATATATATATATATATATGTTTTTTTTTGGCAGCATATATAGTTATATATTTAAAAATGATGTACCGTTTTTACTGTATTTAAAGGTCTTCAAAGAAACTCCACGAAGACAGCAGCTTACTTTGACTTTGTTAATCAATTACTTCGTCCGTTTCAAATTAGTTGTTGTTTTAGATTATTTCACATAAATTATAGAAAAAAATATTTTGTAATATCTTTGTTTGACTATTAAAATTTCAAACTATTTAATATTTTATTCATTTAACAAAAACAAATGAGATAATTTTCTATCAAAAATAATATTAGAAAGCGAAAACTAAACTGAAACAAAATATTAAATCTAAAATGACAGCTATTTTGAAATGGAAAGAATAAAAAATTTCGTCAATTCAGTAATATTATTTCCGTTTTATATTAAATATTATTTGAAAATTTATTAAAAATAAATGTTGAAAAATATCTTTTAACTTCCATTAAAAATATAAATGGCATACATTGTTCTAGACTTAGATCAACCTTTAATAATTTATCCTATATCAATATCATTTGATTTTGTAAATTTTGTGAATTTTGAAATACCTAAAATTATTTTTACAGTCGAGTTATATATATACTTTTACAATTATACATACTTTTTTTGTTCAATTATATATAGTTTTACAATTATAGTTTTAATTCATTGAGCTCACTTAATTTACTCTTCTATTAATTTTGCTATTCTTAACATACAGTCAAACTCCCGGAATCTTGTCTTGTTTTCTACTCGACAAGATGTACTCGCCATTTATGGCAGTTTCATTTCTTCTTTTTTTTTTTTTTAATGTATATAGGTTTTTACATTCATATATATATATATATATATATATATATATAGTCCTACTTGCCATTTATGAGAGCTTGATCAGTTCACGTTAGCGTGATCGATATATATATTCCTACTTGCCATTCGTTCTATATACATAATTACGTTTGTAGATTAGCGTCATCAATATTAAAATGATGTATACAGCGACTTCTAGTGTAGTTCAAGTCTTCTAATTAATTTTCTTTCTTCGCGACAATCAAACCCCTTTAGTTATTACATGTGGACTACTAGACTTTAGAATATCATTTCGATCTAGTTCCAACACGGAAATCCAAAGGATTTTATATAAATTGAATTAAACTGTCATATATAATAGATTATTGGTGTCCAATCTTGTACCTAAATCTGGACTAAGAAAAGTTCATTATCGTCGTAATAATATATCAAATCAAAAGCTCTCACGATGAAGAGCTCAAGTTTACCTTTGAAAATCTAATTATATAAAATTCAAATACAATTGAATTTTGCAGAATTTTGTTGAATGTGAAATTTAAACAAAATTTATTTGTGATTTTTGATGGAATAGAACGGAATAACTAAAATTTTAAATGGTAACACAAAAATATATTATAAAAATCAAATAGATTAGAAAAATAATAGATCCTAGCCGCTCTTTCTCTCTCTCCTAATCACCCCCGCTCTCTTTCGCAGCCATCGCGAGTCTAATGGAGCACTCTGCTCCACCGGTTGTGTCCTCACCCTCCACTCTCCTTCTGTCTCAGTCGTCTCAATCAGTCTCCCCACCTCAAAATAAATTCTTGTACCTCGATGGTAAAGGGAAAATCAATGTTTATTGAACATTTTCAACCAAGTTTTGATGTGGTTAATGGTGTTGCTAATGTTACGATTCTTGTTAAGGGTATTGAAAATTTGGAGCCTCTCTGGAAGTGTTTTGTTGTTGGGATTTTTATGGGAGATGCTCTACATGTAGGATCCATTCACGCAAATGTGAACATGATTTGGACAGTCTTGGAAAATAATCAAAAATCGATGTTCAATTTGTGAACAAAACCACAGTCTTGTTTCAGATTGAGAGTACAAGGATTAGTGAGCATGCCATGAAGCGAAAATATTGGCATATTGCAAATGTTCCTTTGGTTATTAACGAGTGGATCTCGTGGCTACTCAATCAACAACGGATCTCTTAGTGATGCCTTTGTGGGAGCCTCTCTGGAAGTGTTTTGTTGTTGGGCTTTTTATGGGAGATGCTCTACATGTAGGATCCATTCACGCAACTGTGAACATGATTTGGACAATCTTGGAAAATCATCAAAAATCGATGTTCAATTTGTGAACAAAACCACAGTCATGTTTTAGATTGAGAGTATAAGGATTCGTGAGCATGTCATGATACGAAAATATTGGCATATTGCAAATGTTCCTTTGGTGATTAACGAGTGGATCCCGTGACTACTCAATCACCAGCGGATCTCTCAGTGATGCCTTTGTGGGTTGATTTGATGAATGTTCCACCGCATCTCTTCTCCCATGAGGGACTCAGTTTCTTGTCAAACACCGTGGAAAAGTTTGTTAAACTCCACCCGAACACGGAGAGATGCATTCGATTGGATAAGGCGAGGATCTTTGTAGAAGTGAACCTGTAAAAGCCCTTGGATAATCGAATTTGTTTCCCTAGTTTTGATGGTGAATCAGTGATGGTCTCGGTTAGTTTCACAGAAGTAATGACGTCATTGTTTTGCTTGGAACACGCGAGTGTTCAATAAACCTCGCAAACATAATGCAGTTTGAAGTTGGATACAAGCGGTGCGGCCCTCTTTAGGTAGTTTTATTGAGACCAGAGTTCAGGAAACTCATTCTCTCTTAATTCTTTAATCACTTTTACCGGATTTGTCTTTTCTTACAAATTACGATTACCATCAGTTGGGTAGAATTTGAGTTGTATGATCTAAGGAAGTGGTGGTAACGACTCTATATAAAAGTTCTCTGTAAATCACCTACTCGATCCAAGTTTTTAGCTTGGGTGCGCAGTTGATATGTTTTTTTTTATGCTTTAAATTTCGTCAATGAAAGGAGAGGCTTGTGGGCTGAATTGCATCACATGCAATTTGTCGTCATTTCGTATTCTTTTCCTTGGGTTGTTGCTGGGGATTTCAACGAGGTGCTCTCTTTGGCTGATCACTCACGTACATTGAATTATGCTTTTAATATGACTAGGATGCGGGATTTCCAAAATGTTGTGTCAGATTCCGACTTAGATGATCTCACATCATCATGACCTAACTACACATGGATACATGGATAAATAATCAGGATGAAAATCTCATTGGAAAGAAACTTGATCGCTCGTTAATCAATCATGATTGGTTGACCGCATTCCCTTACTGTTGTGTGATTCATTTGTCTTCTTCGAATGCTAGTCATCCGAAACCATTTAGATTTTTCAACTTTATGACCTCTCATGATATATTTCTTTGCACATTGGGTCAAGTGTTGTCCGAATCCCATATATTATATCACTCTCGAGCGGCTTTCTCTGTTTCATAAGAAACTAGAGAGTCTCATATTCCATCTACGGAAGTTAAATAGAAGAAAATTTGGTGATCTCCCTCGTCATCTTGCTGAATCATATAATCAATTCTGTTCTACAGAAGCTGCAGCTCTCTTAAATCCAACTCAATCTCATATGTTGGCGGGTTTAGAAGCTTTGGGGAAATGGAACAGACTTGCTGCGCTAAAGGAGCAGATTTTTAATCAAAAATCTCGGGTCCTCTGGCTGCGATGTGGTGATCAGAGCACTTCGTATTTTCACAGAGTTACACAGAAAAATGCGTTGCGTAACGTAATACGTAAGTTAATAACAGAAAGTGGTGAGGTTTTAACGACTTTGGTGTATATTAAAGAAGAAAAAGCTAGGCACTTCAGATCATTTTTTCAAGATGATGCTGCAGATTTTGTAGAAATACCGTCAGAATACTTGTCTAATCTACTAGATTACAGGTACTCAGAGGTGCAGATCGCTCAGTTTTTATCTCCAGTAACTGGTGAGGAAATACATAAGCATTATTTTTTCTTCTTTCTAATAAAGCGTCAGGTCCAGATGGGTTTACAAAAGAATTTTATGTTGCCGCTTGAAGTATCATTAGATCTGATTTCAATGTGGCGGTGCAATCTTTCTTCATCTTTGGACTTATGCCTAAATCGGTCAACGCTACGCTCCTTGCACATTCCTAAGAGTTCAGATTCTGATTCAGCAACAATGAAAGATAATCGCCCAATAGCATGGTGCAACTTGCTATACAAGGTGGTATCAAAAATCGTTGCCAATTGTTTAAAGATTACATTGTTTGATATCATAGAGCCAAATTAGAGTGCTTTGTGGAGGGTAGACTACTGCTAGAAAACGTCCTTTTGGCTACAAAAGTAGTAATTACCACAAGGATTCAATATCCACACGATGTGCTATAAATTTCGACATTTTGAAAGTTTTTGATACAACCCAAAGGCCTTTCATCATATTAGTTTTTCATGCACTTGGTTTCCTAGATAATTTTATCAATTGCATTCATGTCTGCATCTTAACGGCATATTTTTTTGTTCTGGTAAATGGAGAACTTGAGATATTTTTCAGTAGCCGCAGAGGTATATGATAGGGATGCTTTTTATCTTCTTATTTGTTTGTCATGGACAAAATGTATTGTCCTGTCTTCTGAACCGTGCAACTAACAGCGGGCTTATTGGCCGACATCCTAATTGTGATCATATTTGTGTAACTCACATAAGCTTCGCATATAATATTCTAGTCTTCACATATGGATCTTCTTCTTTTCTACGTGAAACAATGAAGGTCTTTGAGAAATGTTTTTGAATATCAGGGCTTTGTATTAACGCTTCTAAGTCAGCTTTATTTGCGAAAGGTCAAGATACACATGCTCTAATTGATTTTTTTGGAATATGGAATTACGATATAACAATTACCTATACGCTATTTGGGTCTCTCTCTTACCATAATATCAATTTCATCACACGATTAAGGGCCTCTAATTGATGAAATATGATATAGACTTCTTTCTTGGACAAGTAAGTGTCTATCTTATGATGGGCATCTCTAGTTAATTTCCTCGGTCATCACTTGTATTTTCAGCTTGTGGTGCTATATTTTTTTACTTTCGACCCGGTGTTTTAAAAGCTATGTTGGGCATATCTATGGTTAGGAAACCCGAATAATTCAGAGTGAAGGTTGCTTGGGTTGATATTTGTAAACCATAAAATGAGGGTGGTCTTGGTTTGAGACGACTGAAGGAGGTGTCATGAGTATTCACATTTCGGTTAATTTGGAGACTATTCTCACTCTCGGGTTTGTTATGGGTAGCTTGGACAAAGCACAACTTCATGAAATATGGATCTTTTTGGACAGTTCCAAATTCTACCATGGGATCTTGGATTTGGAGGAAACTGCTTAAGCTTCGGGATAACATAAAGTCATTTATAAGGGTTGAGGTGTGTGATGTATTGATGCAGTCATTTGGAGGTTTGATGTACCAGTCGCGAAGTAGTACAGGAAGTAGTACAAGAAGTGATACAAAAAGCTGAGATGCATAATTCCTGACGAGGAGATCGAGTACTGGAATGTATGAACGTTTGTTAAGTCATAAAAAGGAAAATTATTTTTGTTTAAAGACAAAAAGAATCATATAAGTGAAGAGGAAGTTTGCTTGAAGAGAAAAGGAAGTTTGCTTGAAGAGAAAAGGAAATATGTCTTATTTTTTATTGGAGGAACTTGAGGTGCAAGTTTTGTTTGTTATATAAGGGGGACATGACCTTATGAGAATGTGGATTGGAGAGAATAAAAATCCCAAAAAAGGTTAATTTGAGAGATCGTGTGTGATCGTGTGCGACATAGTATCGCGGTTTGGTGCTTGTGTGATCAAACGTATTTATGTGTTGGTGTGACGTTAGTGCGTGACGGGTGTTCCAGAGACATTGGAGAATTGAAGTCTAGGCTCAGGGAGAGTTTAGCTCAGGGTTAGGTTATTCTGATGAAATCTAGGCTCATGAGGAGTTTAGTTAAGGGTAGATATTATCGTTAAGATTTCATGTTATTGAACGGAGTGGTGAATCAAGAGGGTTGTGCTTGATTTACGCGTTTGTGAATTGGTTGTATTTACTTTCTTGTTCTAGTGAAATCGAAATCTGGATGTGGTCCCGAGGAGTAGGAAAAACCGAACTTCATTAACAAATTCTGTGTCTTGTTTATTTTCTGCAGTTTTATCTTGCCTCACTCGCATTTACATGATGGTGTATCGACATCTTTTTGGTATGATAATTGGCTAACTCTGGGTAGGTTGTTGGAACACACAGGTGAAGCAGGTCCCAGAATTTTGGGATTTTTCTTGATGCGTCAGTAAAAGATGCATTGGGTCCAAATGGTTGGAGACTTTGCTGAACAAGGCTTTCTCACATGGTCCCAGTTTTAGAATAGCTACGTGTCCAGCCCAATCTGCTTCCAAGAAAGGGTGATAATCTATTTTTGTAGCGGCACAAGACGGATGTATTCAAAAGAGAGTTCTCGTTTTCCGTCACTTGGAATCAGCTTCGAAGCCCATCACCACTAATGATTTGGAGCAGTGTGGTATGGTATCACCAAAGATTTACTCGTTGAGAGTTTATTACTTGGTTGGCGGTGAGGAATATGTTATCAAAGGGCACGCGCATGCGGATTTGGAGGATTATCCAGTCTTATGTTTTGTGTGGGAAGAGAGATGAATCTCGTGATCATCTTTTCTTAGCAAGGTATTTATAAAATATTTATAAAGTTTTACAAGGTTTTTAAAAGGTTTTACAAGGTATTTATAAGGTTTTACAAATTATTTATAAGATTTTACATGATATTTCTAAGATATTGAAAATGTTTTAAAGGTATTTAAAATGTTTTACAAAATATTTATAAAGTTTTACAAGGTATTTATAATGTTTTACAAGGTATAATCTTTCTGCAATTTCGGCGAAAAAATTCGATTTTGCAATTTTGGAAGGAAAACATGATCCCGCTATTTTGCGTGTGAAAACGTGATTTTGTATTTTTGGCGAAAATTGCATTCTTGAAATTTTGGCGGGAAAACGCGATCTCGCAATTTTGGCGGAAAAATTTAGACTATGTGTTACAATTTTTCGCAAGTTCGGGAAAATTTGATTCCGCAATTTTGGCAGAAAAACGTGATCCCGCTATTTTGCGTGCGAAAACGTGATTTTGTATTTTTTGCGAAAATCGCATTCCCGTAATTTTGGCGAGAAAACGCGATTCCGTAATTTTTGGCGGAAAACTATGTTTCATGCTAAAATAAAATTTTTAATTTTGATGTCTGGACATTCTCTTGCTTTCCCGTCTATATTTGTGATGTCTTTCACTAAAAGAAAGGTAACTTAGGGGGTATGATTGGTTTGTGATTTAAATAGAGTTTTAATGACTTTTAAAACAAATAATTAAAAGTAAAAATTTTCGATTTTAAAGATTGCCAAAGAGTTTTGTATATTCTCCAGAATACTCTTTCATATTCTCTAAATAACTTTTGCATACTTTCAAAGATTTTAATCATTTTCATTAAATTTCACCATCTTTCACCTCTATCTATCCTTTTCATTTGTTTTATCTGATTGGAATGATGACGATTTGTGTTGTCTATCTGAATTTTTTTGTATGAACATCTCCGACTTCTCTGCCTTTCGCGTGTTTGGAATTCCCCTCACCGAAAAACGTCTTCGTGGCTATATCTCCTCAGACTTTGACTCGCTTGTCTACCTACGCCGTCTTAACTTCCATGAAAACGAGGTTTACGAAAACAATCTCACAATATCTCTATTTTGATTATACTTTTCAAGATTTTATTTTATGAAAAAGTGTATAAAATCATAAACTAATAACATAATAATTTAATTCATTAACAATCAGAGATTCTTTTATTTTAGTTGAATAACACAAAATTTTTATTGAGTTTATAAAAGTATGAATCCAATAACTCCAGTTTTATGAAGATTTTTAGATTATTTTTTACAAATCAAAAGCTAATAACACCAAAATTTAAATTATTAGAACTCTATTTAAATTACAAACCAATAACACCCCTTAGTTATTTTGTATATAAAATAAGATATTTTTGAAAACAGACGGCTGAATGAGGTATTTTTAAAAATGAGTATTTTTGAAAAGGGATAGAACCAAAAAAGCATTTTTGCAAATGCTCCTATTTTCTAATAATACATATTTTGATTATTATAATACTAATTGCTAAACACATTTGAATCCTAAACATATCAAAAATAATTACTTTAAAATTCAAATATTAAATATTACCATTAAATGTGAACAAAATTTTAATATATACACTGGATTCTAATGCATTTAAACTACAAAAAAACTTATCTAAAATTTAATCCTACAAAAAAATATAATAAATAAAATCCATGAAACGAATTTTAATAATCTTCTTCTAATTAGACATAAGATGAAAAAATATTGTTAATTTGTCAACAATCTAAATTTACAAAATTATAAATTTTGTATGATAAAACCAAACACAACAACTTTGTAATTTTCAAACGTATTAAAAATTTATAATAATTTAATCAAATATCTATTCTAATATAAAAATAATAATTAAATTAAATTACATAAAATTTATCCGTGCATGGCACATATTCTTACCTATTTTAGAGTTTAAAGCTTAGATTTATTTAATTTCAGAATGGTGAAGTTTGTTTCAAAAAGAAACTTACTTTAAGAAAGTTATTTGATCAAAAATCATATATAGTTTACATATATTTGCAGAAAAAAAATTAGTTTAATAATAATTTATAAAATATTATTAATGATTTGAAATAAATAAATAAAAGAAAGTTTTGTAATTTGAGAATAATATTCCAATAATATATTATAACGATAAAATTTGAGGCATTATTAAAAATAGTTATTGGAAAACTATAGATACAATAGTTTTTTCCAACATGCATCGTCAGGTTCTTATTTATAATAACGTACCTGTTCTTTCATTCCGAATAAACTCGGAGCATTGATACAAAATGTGGAGACTAAGAATTGGTGCTAAGGCTAGAGATGATACTTGGTTGTTCACCACCAACAACTATGTTGGGAGGCAGATTTGGGAGTTTGATGCCAACGCAGGCTCTCCAGAGGAACTTGCCGAGGTCGAGGAGGCTCGTCGGAATTTCTCCAACAACAGGTCACGTTTCAAGGCTAGTGCCGATCTCCTATGGCGGATGCAGGTGAAATTTTTTACAGTGTATAACGCACTACAATCTGGTCTCTGTCTCAGAAAAATAATATTTTGATTTATTCTTTTTGTTTTGTTTTGTGGACTTTACAGTTTCTTAGGGAGAAGAAGTTTGAGCAGAAGATTCCTCGAGTGAGAGTAGAGGATGCAGAGAAAATAACGTATGAAGATGCAAAGACAGCATTAAGAAGAGGATTACTCTATTTCACGGCCTTGCAGGCTGATGATGGACATTGGCCTGCTGAAAACGCTGGCTCAATTTTCTTCAATGCCCCTTTTGTGAGTTACTCCACACACTATAAATTTAACATTTATAATTAAACAGCGACTTTCGAAATAATCGATTGTACAATGATTTTTAAAAAATAAAATCATGTTGCATAGGTGATATGTCTGTACATAACTGGACATCTTGAGAAAATCTTCAAACACGAGCATCGTATAGAGTTACTTCGTTACATGTACAACCATCAGGTACAGCTATAAATATCTTGCGCGCACACACGCACACATATATTTATCAAATACAAAAAGACTTAGCAAAATTGATTTGTAGAACGAAGATGGTGGCTGGGGATTACACGTAGAAAGCCCTAGTAATATGTTTTGCACGGTCATCAACTATATTTGTTTACGAATCATGGGAGTAGAAGTCGGTCATGATGATCAAGGAAGTGCTTATGCAAGGGCTCTTAAGTGGATCCTCAACCACGGCGGTGCTACCTATACGCCCTTGATCGGAAAAGCTTGGCTTTCCGTATGTGACTACTTTCCTTTTTCTAATATATATATATATATGTTAGGAGTGTTCTTCATTGAAAGTGAGAAAAGGTCTTAAATGATATGTAATAATATATGGTATATATACATCTTCCATTCGGATTTTGATCAGGTTCTTGGCGTGTACGATTGGTCTGGCTGCAAACCTATACCCCCTGAGTTCTGGTGTCTTCCTTCTTCTTTTCCTGTTAATGGAGGTTCGAATTTGGACAGCTTAGTTATAATATTGTGGTATACTGGTTATGTTTGGTTTTAGGCTTTTAGCTTTATTTTTCTTATCTGTTTTATATACATACATGCAGGGACTCTCTGGATTTATTTACGGGATATTTTTATGGGGCTGTCATACTTGTATGGTAAAAAATTTGTCGCTACCCCAACACCTCTGATTCTCCAGCTCCAAGAAGAGCTTTATCCGGAGCCTTACTCCAAAATCGATTGGAAGCAAGCACGAAACCGATGTGCAAAGGTAAATTAAGTTATATATAGAGATTACATGTCGTATGCATCGGAAAACAAAGATGTATGCAGGTTTATGTGTGCTTTATTTTATTATTATCGACATACCCTCTATATATTAAAAGAGAATCATTGTTGTTTACAAGCCCATATTTTCTTAATATTTAGTTTATTTATTTATTTAATTTTATTATTCTATTTACCAAACCGTAGTTACAACCTATGTATTCTTATAATGACAAAACCAATTGCCAAACATATATAAATACTACTAAACTTACTATAATTAAATATTTTGAATTAAACTATATAGATGGATATTAAATGCATTTCAACACCATACAAATTCTTTTCTAAATTATCAAATATAATATTGAAAACACAATATTATATGCCTAATCTTATGAATGACGTAAATGTTGTTTTATCTGTACAATATAATCCACTGAATTATATGACTTATAATTGATATAATTTTTTTTATATAAATAAGATGTATTATGGACATCCATTCACTTAACCAATATAAATTGTTTTCCAAAATAAAATAAATATATATATATATATATATATATTAGTTTGAAAAATAAGTTTTAGAAAATAGTTAGTTATAACTAAATAATTTTCGATATTAAAGCAAAGTGATGTTTATCATGCAGGAAGATCTTTACTATCCACAGTCATTTTTACAAGATTTGTTTTGGAAAAGTGTTCACATATTCTCAGAGAATATCCTAAATCGATGGCCTTTCAACAATCTCATAAGACAAAGAGCTCTTCGAACCACTATGAAACTCGTTCACTATCATGATGAAGCCACCAGATACATTACAGGCGGATCTGTGCCGAAGGTGATTGTTGATTAATTTCCCCTTTTGTTGTGATCTGTGATAGAGAAGATATTTTTTTTTTCCTTTTCATATTTTTATTTTGTGTATAGGCCTTTCATATGCTTGCATGTTGGGTAGAAGACCCATCAAGTGATTATTTTAAGAAACATCTTGCTCGAGTCCCTGATTTCATTTGGATTGGCGAGGATGGCCTTAAAATTCAGGTTGGTTCTTCTTGATTCTGAGTATGAATTATAAGCCAACTGTACATTAACACACGTACAACTCTTATAGTCTTTTGGTAGCCAACTGTGGGATACAGCCTTGTCGTTACATGTCTTGATAGACAATGTCGATGATGATGTTGATGAAGAGATTAGGTCAACGCTCCTTAAAGGATATGATTATTTGAAGAAATCTCAAGTTACAGAGAACCCTCCAGGTGATCACATGAAAATGTTTCGTCACATAGCGAAAGGTGGATGGACGTTTTCGGACCAAGATCAAGGATGGCCAGTTTCAGACTGTACTGCTGAGAGTTTAGAGGTAACAATAGTTAATACACCGACTTTTTTGTACTAATTAAATCAATTTATTAGTCAATAGTCTCAAGCCTAAACAAATGTTTTGGTCAAATTCTCTAGTGCTGTCTTTTCTTTGAGAGCATGCCGTCAGAGTTTATTGGCAAGAAAATGGATGTGGAGAAACTCTATGATGCAGTTGATTTCCTTGTCTATTTGCAGGTATTTTCAATTAAGAAACCAATGATCGTTATGTTACCAATGATAGTATTATAGTAGTATATACTTCAGCATAATTTTTTAATCGATAAAGGTTTTTAAATAATTGTTATATAAAATAGGTTTGACTAGTGAAATTTAAAATTAGATGTACTAGGTAATGAGGAAATCGTAATAAATGCTGATTTCTTATAAATTAGATGTACTAGGAAATGAGGAAATCGTGATTAGATGTACTAGGGAATGAGGAAATCGTAATAAATACTTAACGCATGTTTTCTTATTAATCAAGAAAATTAACTTTAAATTAGTATTCATTATGAGATATTAATGATATAATTGTTATGAATAATAATTTAATCGTACTTGTGAAATAGTAATATACTAGAAATTAATCCGCGGTACACCGCGGGACAAAATTTTAATTTATTATTTTCTATATAATGATTTACTATTTACAAAGTTTTAAAATTCTGATTAAGAGAAATATATTTCTATTTTCTTGAAATTTTATTATAACTAACATAGTTAAAAGTTATAAATATCGTTGTTCGATTGTTGCATATTTTTTGTTAAAATATTTTTCTTTTAATTTTTAACATTATAAAATTATTTTTCGTATAAGATATATGATTATCGTATGTGTGTTTTTGTCATATTTTCAATCTCTAGTATTTTTAGCTTTTAAATCGTTTTTTTTTTTAAATATGTTACACCACTTATATTATAATAGAATATGTATATATTTAATTTATTATACATATATCTATAGTACTTTTTAATTAATTACTAATTTCTTAGTAACATGGTTAATTTTTGTATCATAATATAAAAAATTGATTATATACCTCTATATCAAATTTCACTAACCCGCTGATCTTCATGCTCCAGTAATGTTTGGTGAAAAAAATTTCTTAGATATTTTTAAAATCTTTATGATACTTCAATTTTTACAACAAAAATTTAAAATCCGATTTTAAAAATTTGAATCACAACATGTGCAGAAACAAATCTAGATATTTATTTATTATATGAACTATGTATTAATTTATATGTTTTAAAGATATGATCAAAAAAAATATGAGAGGAGAATTTTTAATAAAATTTTCGAAATATCTCTACATTAATTAAAGGAAATAATTTTGATGAAAAATTAGAGGAGAGAGATTTAATATTTCCTTAAACAAATGATTTTGATATCAATTATTTTAATTTCAAAATTACCCTTTCTAATTAAAATTAAACATATTTTACACATGATTTCAATGAAATGATTGATTTTGGACAATGTTCAAAATGTACTTATTTTTTTAATTATATTAAGATGACTGATTTGATAAACCTTCAATTTCATATTAAGTATTGTTTAAGAATAAGTGTGTTTTATATTTGCAATGCAGACAATTGATCAAATAGTTACTTTTATATCTACTAATTTAATGTATTAAACAACGAGAAAATTATATAGTGTATTAATAAGGGGTGAAATTAAAAATTTTAATTATTTTTTAGTGTGTATGAAAAAACTTTAAACGACACTTATAATAAACGGAGGAACATAAAACTATTTTTTTAGTAAACAAGAAAATTAAAATTAAATTAATGCATTATGACATATATATTAATGATATAATGGTTAATTATGAGTGATAATTTTACGAATTAAATAGTTTAGTATAAATTATTCATATCACTCCAACAACTATGCATCAGTCTATTATATATTTGTTCATTAAATTTTTTGAAGTTTCATATATAAGATGTTTTGTACGAAATAATTATTATAGAGTGATAATGGAGGTATAACAGCATGGCAACCAGCGGACGGGAAAACCTGGTTAGAGGTAATATATATTTTTTTTTCGCCAATTTTTCAGTGATGTGACATTTTAAATGACTCCAATAAAATGCAGTGGCTTAGTCCAGTGGAGTTTATTGAAGACGCGGTCGTTGAGCATGAGTACGATATATTCCTCTACCCTTTTCTCTTCGATCTAATATATGTTTTAATAAATAAAAAAAAAATTAGTTTAAATTGTGGGATGTCATCTCTATAGGTATGTAGAATGTACGGGGTCAGCAATTGTAGCGTTGGCTCAATTCAATAAACAGTTTCCGGGGTATAAAAAGGAAGAGGTTAAACGTTTTATAACAAAAGGTGTGAAGTACATTGAGGACTTGCAAATGGTGGATGGTTCATGGTACGGAAACTGGGGAGTGTGCTTTATCTATGGAACCTTCTTTGCGGTAAGAGGTCTTGTGGCTGCAGGGAAGCGTTACAATAACTGTGAGGCAATTCGTAGAGCAGTTCGTTTCATTCTCGACACACAAAATCCGGAGGGTGGTTGGGGAGAGAGCTTTCTATCTTGTCCAAGCAAGAAATATATTCCTTTGATAGGAAACAAAACAAATGTGGTGAATACAGGACAAGCACTTATGGTTCTAATTATGGGTAATCAAATGGAGAGAGATCCTTTGCCGGTTCATCGTGCTGCCAAAGTGTTGATCAATTCACAATTGGATAACGGCGATTTCCCACAACAGGTGAATACAATCCCATCTCTATTTCCCATTCACTCTCATATGTAATGTGAATATAACTATAAATTACTTACATGTAATATACAGATTTTTCATCACCCAGATTCAAAGCAAGTGTCAACATATTATTGACAAAAACAAAAACTATAAAAAGATAATAATGTTTGACTTTGTTTCTATAAATTTTCAGGAAATAATGGGAGTGTTCAAGATGAATGTGATGCTCCATTTTCCAACCTATAGGAACATGTTCACTCTTTGGGCTCTCACACATTACACGCACGCTCTGCGAGTGCTCTGAAACACCACAACCCAAGAATAAAAATAGGCCCGGTTTTTATACTTAGAAATACTCGGATAAAAGTATTGAAAGAGTAAACACAACAGAATATGAATAAAATCGAGACTTATTATTGAAATCCAATACCAATGTTACACAATATCGTTTATTAAACCCAAAATCCCTCAAATTTAAACACTCAATCTCTGATGATCTCTATGTCTTATGCGCACTACTCTAATTATACTCCTAACATGCATCATAAAGAAAGCATGACTAACAAATTACCTAGTGAGGAAAATCATACCTACCCACATGACACAATAATCACCCAATTATCCGATCAATTAATCACATCAATAATATAGCTTCATGCTCATACACATACAACAAAACGTATATTCTCATAACATGCTCAACATTCTCTATCATGCCCATAAGTTATGTACTCTCGTTAATGGTCACACAGCCCTCGAGCATCCTGCTCCATCACTCTCGATCAACATGACTCTCGAATCCATTGTTTGGACACATTCCATTATCTCGACAATCCGGTCCTAAAAAAAATAATAAGGCAGGGGGGTTTTCCTATGCATGAAGCTACTAAGGTGAAGCCAACATATCACCAGGTCTTTGTGCCTCTTCCGTAGTAGTCAAGGTAGACACCGACAGCGGCAAAAACTCACCACATTGATCGACTAAGGCGAAGTACTTAGAAGTGTTGAGTGGCTTACGACCAATAAGGCGTCTTATAGGATATGTGTGTTTTTTTGTGTCTTGAAACCTCTTTTATGTTCTTTAACTCTTTGTTTTTCTTGAGAACAAGTTCAGATCTAAGTCTCGGGTGGATGGATATCAGCATGGACTTTGTCTTAGGACTTCACCTTACATGCACAATGGGGGTCATGATTCAATTTTTTTAGTGGTAGATCGTTTTTGCAAGGTGGTGTGCACTTTGTCCCCTGCAAAAATACAATAGATGTGACACAAGGTTCTACGTTGTTCTTCCATGAGATCTATAAGCTCAATGGATTACCATTGTCCATTTTGTCAGATCGTGATTCACATTTCTTGAGTCATTTCTGAAGGTCGTTGTAAACCAGCTTGGATATTATTTCTGCTTACTATCTCTTGACTGATGGTCAAACAAAAGTGCCTAATAGAGCATTGGGTGATATTTTCAGTAGCTTGGTGGGCAACCAGATTAGATCATAGGATAATGTACTTTGTCAGGCAGAATTCACTGATAGGCATGCACTCAACTGTAGCATTGGATTCCTTGCTGCCATGTGGACCTTCCGTTTGCTCTTGATTGTACTCGCTTCCATGGTCAGGCTTGTAATTTGTTGACAAATTTGCTTCGATTCATCAACTGTTATAATTTGGAGTCATCTACGATGAAGTATAAGTCAGTCGTGGACGTACATAGGTGTGATGTTAAATTTCAGGTTGGAGATGAGGTTTGGGTGACCGTTTCCAGCTAACTCTTTACACCAAGCTCATGGCACGGAAGGTTGGTCCTCTGGAAGTGGTTAAAAAATATTAACACCAATGCTTACTACCTTCATTTACCTCCTCACATGCATACAGCCGATGTCTTCAATATTAAGCTCTCTATTTCTTTTGTGGCAAAAGATGAGGAAAATTCATCTCGGGAGACTTGATGTAGCAGCATCTGAACGCCTAGTGCCTCATATCGTTGGGATTTTTACTTCTTTGTTCGGATTTTGTTTCTTTGGGCTTTTGTCAAGGTTTTTCGCCTTTTTTTTTTTTTTTTTTTAGATTATTAGAAACACTTCTGAGGTTCCTTGACATCTATGCTACGATGCCTCTACAAAACAATTTTCACAAACAAAACCCCTCACACATGTATGTTTTTTATACATGAAAGCCTTGATAGCATTCAAGTTTGGTTTCAATGGCCTCGTCTTTATTAGCCACCTCGCCTCTGATTCTCTAGTAACTTAAATTTTATGCAAGACAGCCGTGATCAAAGATCAAGGGCAAAAAGATTCAAATTCTAGAAATTTGTTTAACATAAAAATGACGCCTTTATGGCATTGACGTAATTGGTTGAAGAAACAGAGATGAAATATAACTTCCAAGATTTTATGTCTAAAAGAAAAATCCAAATAACTTAGATAAATTAGACTGAAGAATGATGATGCCTTAGATACCTTGCATATGAATTTCAGATTTTCAAACACAAAGAAAGCAAATGTAATTCAATGGTTCCGAGCAAACATACTGAATGTCATATAGCAAATATAGAGACAACATAGAAGAGAGCAAATGCAAACATATAGAACAGAAGAAAGTAGACTTATAAGCTCCCAACCCAAGTATCAAAGCTGGAAATTTAGAGATTAGAAGTAAAAGAAAAAGGTTGGGTTCTAAGAACTGGAGTGCACTTGAGCGGATGAACCATTTTTAGGGTCATTCCTTCATAAGTCTCTTCCATGTTGACCTTATCTTCTTTGATTTCCCAGTCAAAGCACTGCACCATCACTCCTATTGCGGTTCCTACAAATATAGAACCAAGATTTGCTCCAGGACATCCTCTCCTTCCGCTGCCAAAAGGAAGGTACTTAAGTTCTTGCTCTTTCTCGTCCTCTTGCTCTGATCTTGAAGAACTTAGAAACCTCTCTGGCTTAAATTTTTCAGGATCTGCCCATGAATCAGAATCTCTCATCACAGCATATACATTGATAATGAGTGTTGTCTTCTCCGGTATGTAAAATCCTTTGACCTCACATTTTTCTTGGAACGTCCGCATCAAGAATGGAGATGGTGGGTGCAACCTTAGAACTTCCTTAACCACTGCTTGCAAATAAGGAAGGTTTGGTAAATCTGTTTCTTGGATCAACCTTGTTTCCCCTACAACGGAAATGATTTCTTCTCTCAGTCTCTCAAGAACGCTAGCATTGTTGATCATCTCGGCCATTGCCCACTGTGTTGTTTGCACCGAGGTATCAGTGCCTCCAATGAAAAACTCCTGCAATGAGAAGACTCCAAACATTATAAGTAATTTTTGTTTGGATCATCAAATTAAATCGACAAAATGAGAGGAACATCTACCACGAAAAATGACTTGATATGATTCCATGTGATCTTATACTCTGCGTTTTCGTCTCCATAAGCTGCCAACAACACGTCCATCATATCCATACCTTCATGATACTGCTCTTCCAATTTCTCTTTGTGTTCCTGAAGAATCCTCTCTAGCAGCTCATCGAATTTGTTGGAAACACTCATTATCTCCTTCTTGAATAGTGAAATCCGAAGCTTCGCAAGCGGCCTGCGCAATATAGCTGCCAAGAATATCTTCTCCGACAAGGCATACGTTTCATCAACCAAGGCCCTGACTCTCTCTGCTTCACCGCTGTCCTCTGAAAAACTCCTTCCTATGATCATTTTACACAGGGTGTTGTTCATGAGCTTCATCACTTCCTTACCAATCTCAACGCTCTCATTCTTCGTCGCCTTGTCGAGAATGCTCCTGTAAAATCGCTGTAGCTCTTCAACACGAACACCTCGTGACCGCTCCAGCACTTGCGGTCGGAGTAGCTTTGTGGCCATGAGCTTCTTCATGAACTTCCAGTAATCTCCATAGGGAGCATTCAAGATGCCAGAAGCCCCAAACATGAGAGACTCATCAATCGCAACAATACCGCGAGAGGAGACGTTCACGTCATGGGCCTTGAAGATCTCGTAGGCCATTGAGGCAGAGGAGACAAGGATGATGGGTGCATAGAAAATACGGAGAAGGAGGAGAGGTCCATACTTGGAGGAGAGTTTCTGAAGAGACTTGTGGGTTAGGGCAGAGAGGAGAAGGTGAAGATGACCGATGATTGGAAGAGAAGGAGGGCTCGGAGGCAGAACAAAGCTTCGTGAGTCTTTTGGTTTCTTGAAGAAGAGAGAGTGAAAGAGGAGTATTAAGAGGCATAGAAGGATGAAGATAAAGAAGTTTTGGAAGTCAATGATGATTGCTGCCATTGTTTCTCCAAAGTTAAGAGACAGAGGAAACATGATCAAGAATCCGTTAATATAATGTGTCAGGATGACCAACCATGCTTTGTTTATTACATTAGAAAAAAATCTGTCTGGAAGAACGTGGCATAATGGACGCTCGTAATTAAATATTTGGAGTTTGAGAATACTATTAGTCAAGACTCAAGTGGTAAGATGTTCACCTCTGCAGTTCTATTTAGGTATTCACGTGATATCATATTGTAGGGTTTATTTGGCTATAGATCGGATCTTAAATATAAAAATAAAAAAAAATAAAAAATCAATATATGTATAGAGCTCATATCTTACCAAGCTGATTAAAGAACTATTCAAAGTCCAAATGGACGTGGAAAGTATAAATCAAATATGAACATATCTATTAGTTTGACCCGTCCTGTAAAAAATGGGTTGGTTGTGTCCGCATAACCAATTGGTCATCTAGAGATAGGTTTAATATTATTGAAATCTTTTTTAAGAATAAAATAATTTATAACACTAAAACCAAAAAAACAAAAATATATTTATGAAACAATGATTACGTAAATATCAATAGATCGAGATCTTAGTACTCAGCGAAATTGTAGGGGCATTGAGTAAATGTGTTCAAGCCGAACCGAATCAGAACTATATATACCTAAAAAGCACATAAAGATCAGATTCGTGAACATATGATTTATACTTAGTAGTCTGGATAATCATTGCAGCCCAAACAACAAAGTTGAAACAACTACCACATAAAGCGTAATATATACATCACATAAGAAAAGGAAAAAAAAGTAGTATCGTATCTAGTTAACTCTTCAACAATAACGGCTATTTCCAAGACTTCAACAAAATTCAATCAACATATTAATCTCTTACTACATGCACATATACTTGAGTCATCAAGCAATATACGAAGTATTAATTGCACAAACCCACTCGTCATATATAGTCTGAAGAAAAAATAAAAAATAACCTAAACAAGATTTTTCAACAATTGCACTCGGAATTCAAAGCGCGTGCACCACACGCGCCCACTATCGTTTTTTTCTCCGATTCAAGGCCGGAGTGCGGTGACTTCTTCAGCATCAGCTTCGGCCTCCCCTCTTCTGTAGATTCGTTCGTGTATCGGAGCTTGAAGTAATCGGAGGCCTTGATATATGCTCTGAATCTCGGCGAGTGGGAGGAGATCCGCCGCGTGGTGTTTGACGGTGCTTCTCCGTCAAGTTTCTCCTCGTTTGTCTTAGGCGTGAGATCCGGTGGAGTCTCTGCGTCTTCATTGACGTCACGCGACTTCAACCGGCGAAGATCTCTTCAGATCCAGCCTCCTCCTTCGTTTCTTTTGCGGCGGAAGATGCTCCCCTCGGCGGTAGCTACTCCGTGTGCTCTGGTTTCGCCTCTTCCAAGCCTTTGTTTGGAGGATCCGCCGCTCGACCTACTTTATCCGGCGGTTTGGGCTGGTTTTCCAACGGGACTCTCTCTCGAGGACGGTGGTGTCCCAGAAGTTAGTCGCCTTTGTCCCCTCCGTGTGGGTCGTCTTCGTCTGTCGGACCTGGTGGCGTTTTGAGTGGTCTTCGGTGGCTGAAGTGAAGCTTCTCGGCCGTGTGCCTGAGTTAGTTCTTCTCCTCTAAGGTTGCCGTCCTCGACTACTCTTGATACTCTCCTTCAGATAGGTTTTCAGAGCATCGTTGCCATGTCGGTAAATTTGGGTTCTTGCCTCGACGATGAGACTTGGCGATTGGATGGTCACTTCTCTGTAGGTCAATTCTACTTGAGGACAACAGCATAACTTTTAGGAGAGTGAACGTTGTGGCGCGTCAAGTGTGAAACATCATCTCGGTAGCTCAAATCGTGCCCTCGGGTAGCTGCGGTGATGCTGGATTTGGTGATGGTATAACCTCCGGTAGCGGTTAATTTGCAGTCTCCATTTGTTCACGCCTTTGGTAATCTTGAATCGTTTGTTTTTTCTTTCAAGCTCTGGTTTTGATTATGTCTTACTGCGAAAGTTGCTATGAGTTGGAGTACGCTTTGCAATGGTTTTCGCCTCTTGTTGCGTTGTGATTTTTTTCCTAGAAGAGCTAGTAAGATTAATGGCGTTCGATGTGGTTCAGATTTGCTTTTTCTTGCTCTATGCTACCCGACTTTGGGAAAAAACTTGGTAGAGGAAGCTTGCATCGTCCGCATGATTTGGTTGGTGAGGTTTCGTTTTGGGAAAGCTCATGGATGTGATTTTTGGGTCGCTCTCACATGACGCGGGAGACATATGTGATCGAGGATCCTGAGTTATCTGCTGTTGACAGCACAGTTTCGGACGTCTAGTGAAAAGTTTCTAAAGATTTTAGTCTTTTGCTTTTCGGTTTTTACTTCTTGCAGTCGTTCTTCATTTCCAGTAACAAACCCGGGAAGAACATTCGAAATCGTAATCGCTTCATCTAACTCCTTTAGCTTTGAGGCTTTGATTGAGTGGATGGACCGCAATCTAGTTCTGAATTATGCTTCCATGTGTTTTTTTTTTGCCATGAGACCATTTCTGTAGGTCTATAATCATCGATTATAAACTTAAACCGTTTTCGTTAAATATTTTTAGTGAAATATTTACATTCTTAACAAAAAAAAAAGTAAAAAAAAATCAACAATTTCACTGAAGACTTCGATAAATCAGAAAGCAATATCTTAAATTAAATGTCCGGTAACGTCGAGACAAAGTAGTGCTAAAATAAATGTAAATGAGACAGGTACTATATTAGTTATCAGTGTAAAATTCTTAGTTTGATAAAAAACAATTTTTTAGAAAAAATAATTTAAAGATTCACTAAATGATTTTCCTCGGACATGGTTCATGGATGTACGTGTGATTTGTTACGTCCAATTTAAAATTTCCCCATTAACCACACTAACGTTATGCAAATGTACAGCTAATCAGATATAGTACATGAGACATCGATTACACAAAGAAATTAGTTAGAATTTAGGAATCTAAAGAGATTTCATGAATTGATTGGACTGATTATGATTTTTAGAGATATCTATTGTCTCTTTCTCTTATTGTTCTTTAATGATGATTGTTTGACCGCGGAGATTTAGGAAGATTTACTCTCCAAAAGCTTATTAAATATCTATCAAGTTTTTTTTGTCTTTTGTTTTTTCGAACCAGTTCCAAAGTTGTTTGTTGTAATCTTAATGTGGATAGATTCCAATTGTTGTAAGATCTGGTTCTATTCAATGGAGTATTTGTTTGACAAAAAAGAAAAGAAAAAGATAAGATAGGTGCTATAATCTGCGAGAATCGCGTTATAAAATCTACTGTTTATATCGAAATATGATTGAATTTAAGCTTATAACAAACAATAGTTTAGTTTACTATTATATATATATATATATATATATATTCTAACTAATAAGTGATATAATGTAGTAATAAAGAATAAAAATGACAATTTAATTAATTTTCTAATATATGTAAAAAACTTTAAACACTTATAATAAAACAGAGAGAGTATTTACCATCGACACTGAAAGTCAAAATGGTAAATAAGAGTAACATTAATTGCCCATGTATTTCATTTTGTCCGCTACGCTTTGACCATAGTCAATCACTCTGTTTTGACCATATTTGATCCATTTGTTTGATTTATTCTACATACTAGAAAATGATTAGCGGGTTGGGCGGATTTAAGGCTATTTCGTTTTCTAAAATTTTGTTATTTTTTCATATATAAAATGTTTGTTTTTGGTAACTTTTCAATTTATATAACATATATAATAGGTAGAAGTAAAGTGAACTGATTAGTAATATTTTCTTTAAATAATCAACATATAAATAATAATATTTTAAAAAACTGAATTCAAATTACAAACAATATACTATAAAACAAACCAAATTATGCTAGTCATTTTCTTTACCCAAGCGTCTACGTTTCTATGGTTATTAACTATTGGCTTTTAACTTACTAATAAAATTTTAGGTAAAGGCTACGTTGTATCTCATATGTAATATAAAATATAGTTTAATATAGTTTGATATGCTTTTTGAAAAAATTTCATTTTGCTTTTAAATATTGCATTATTCAATGTCTTAGTGCATTCTAAAACTTATTTAGATAAAATACTATAACTGGTATCCACGTATACCATAAAGAACACAATCTTTTCTTTTGTTTTTTAACAATATTATTCTAATTTTCTATGTCAACTTTGGATTACAAGCATGTATTTTTTTTGTCTATAAATGTTGTCTACCCATTTTTTTTTAGCCATAGTCTACCTTATATCTCATTTTTTTTGGATCGTTTAGGTTAATAAGATTTATCTCAAAAATAAAATTGTTAAGCATAGTTTTTTGCATCGGCCGTAGTATCGCATTTTCCACTCGAGTATAAAAATTATGTATCATTATCTTTTTGTCATGTGCTTTGTTTTAGAATTTCTAAATCATGTGACTTTTGATTCTTTACTTGCTAAACACTAAAACTATTGTGTTTCATTGTCTCTAACTTCTTTTTCAAGTTTCCAAGAAAAATTATTTATTACTTTTAGAGTATCATTGTCTTTTTGATTTGAAGGTCTCATCTATTATATCTATATGCAAATAAATATAAAATCACACATATTTGAAAGAACTTTGTATGAAAATTGCTCATATCATTCAACAAAAGTTCCCTATCCTCGTTCTCTTAATAAAAAAAAGGTTTGGTCTATTGACACTTTTTTTACTTAGTTCTAAAGCTTAATTTGGTGATTTATCATTGTTTGGTTAACATTTTTTTAGATTTTCTTGTGTTATTTTTGTACATTTATTTATTTTCTTTTGTCTTTGTGCTTATTTTAAATATGTCGGACTTGGTAAAATCTAATATGTGGAAACTTATTATTCAATAAATCCAATTATGTATCTATAAATTTAACAGATATACTATGTAGATTAAAATTATTTACTGTTGCATTTTTAATGATTTATTACTCCATTGTGTTTCTCTTATATATTCAAATTGTGTTTCTCTTAAAAGTTCTCTTACTTCAAATTTAACTATTTATATTCATTATATCAATAAGAAATTTTCTTACTTTCAGTTTTTGTGAACACATTACAAAATTTCATAAAAATGAACTGTTTTAATTTTATTATTACCAGTTAAATATAACACATTTTTATACTTACTGTATTATTTAGATACTTTCTTATATCCCTTTGAAAACAAAAATAAGAAATTTAGAAATTAATAAATTTATTGATATAATGAATATAAATAGGTAAATCTGAAGTAAGAGAACTTTTAAGAAACAAAATTTGAATGTATATTAAATTTATAGAAAACTAGGATTTAACCCGCGATATACCGCG
The DNA here is from genome assembly GCA_900406565.1 of Turritis glabra. Classification (NCBI taxonomy): domain Eukaryota; kingdom Viridiplantae; phylum Streptophyta; class Magnoliopsida; order Brassicales; family Brassicaceae; genus Turritis; species Turritis glabra. The sequence continues at coordinate 3,010,794 of OVBN01000239.1, forward strand.
GGACAATTATTTTTACACCATCATAATTGAATCAATTCAATTTGACATGTCTAATATTCTAACGTTAGTGGTGTTAACAACATAATAAAATAATGATATAACACATGTTAATGATATTTTGAATTTATATTAATGTCGATCCCAAACCGTCTTGCCATATAATCTGTAATTTAAACTTTTAATAAGTTCAAATGTTCATAATATTTTAACATTTTTATAAAATTTAAATATATCAATAATAATATTTTAAACTTTTTAAAGTTTAAGATTTTTTATATCCGGTATAATTAAATGGTTCGACTAAATAATATAACTAAACTGATACAAACTTTTAAAGTCTTTGTGCTCATTTTAAATATGTCGGACTTGGTAAAATCTAATATGTGGAAACTTATTATTCAATAAATCCAATTATGTATCTATAAATTTAACAGATATATTATGTAGATTAAAATTATTTACTGTTGCATTTTTAATGATTTATTACTCCATTGTGTTTCTCTTATATATTCAAATTGTGTTTCTCTTAAAAGTTCTCTTACTTCAAATTTAACTATTTATATTCATTATATCAATAAGAAATTTTCTTACTTTCAGTTTTTGTGAACACATTACAAAATTTCATAAAAATGAACTGTTTTAATTTTATTATTACCAGTTAAATATAACACATTTTTATACTTACTGTATTATTTAGATACTTTCTTATATCCCTTTGAAAACAAAAATAAGAAATTTAGAAATTAATAAATTTATTGATATAATGAATATAAATAGGTAAATCTGAAGTAAGAGAACTTTTAAGAAACAAAATTTGAATGTATATTAAATTTATAGAAAACTAGGATTTAACCCGCGATATACCGCGGGACAATTATTTTTACACCATCATAATTGAATCAATTCAATTTGACATGTCTAATATTCTAACGTTAGTGGTGTTAACAACATAATAAAATAATGATATAACACATGTTAATGATATTTTGAATTTATATTAATGTCGATCCCAAACCGTCTTGCCATATAATCTGTAATTTAAACTTTTAATAAGTTCAAATGTTCATAATATTTTAACATTTTTATAAAATTTAAATATATCAATAATAATATTTTAAACTTTTTAAAGTTTAAGATTTTTTATATCCGGTATAATTAAATGGTTCGACTAAATAATATAACTAAACTGATACAAACTTTTAAAGTCTTTGTGCTCATTTTAAATATGTCGGACTTGGTAAAATCTAATATGTGGAAACTTATTATTCAATAAATCCAATTATGTATCTATAAATTTAACAGATATATTATGTAGATTAAAATTATTTACTGTTGCATTTTTAATGATTTATTACTCCATTGTGTTTCTCTTATATATTCAAATTGTGTTTCTCTTAAAAGTTCTCTTACTTCAAATTTAACTATTTATATTCATTATATCAATAAGAAATTTTCTTACTTTCAGTTTTTGTGAACACATTACAAAATTTCATAAAAATGAACTGTTTTAATTTTATTATTACCAGTTAAATATAACACATTTTTATACTTACTGTATTATTTAGATACTTTCTTATATCCCTTTGAAAACAAAAATAAGAAATTTAGAAATTAATAAATTTATTGATATAATGAATATAAATAGGTAAATCTGAAGTAAGAGAACTTTTAAGAAACAAAATTTGAATGTATATTAAATTTATAGAAAACTAGGATTTAACCCGCGATATACCGCGGGACAATTATTTTTACACCATCATAATTGAATCAATTCAATTTGACATGTCTAATATTCTAACGTTAGTGGTGTTAACAACATAATAAAATAATGATATAACACATGTTAATGATATTTTGAATTTATATTAATGTCGATCCCAAACCGTCTTGCCATATAATCTGTAATTTAAACTTTTAATAAGTTCAAATGTTCATAATATTTTAACATTTTTATAAAATTTAAATATATCAATAATAATATTTTAAACTTTTTAAAGTTTAAGATTTTTTATATCCGGTATAATTAAATGGTTCGACTAAATAATATAACTAAACTGATACAAACTTTTAAAGTCTTTGTGCTCATTTTAAATATGTCGGACTTGGTAAAATCTAATATGTGGAAACTTATTATTCAATAAATCCAATTATGTATCTATAAATTTAACAGATATATTATGTAGATTAAAATTATTTACTGTTGCATTTTTAATGATTTATTACTCCATTGTGTTTCTCTTATATATTCAAATTGTGTTTCTCTTAAAAGTTCTCTTACTTCAAATTTAACTATTTATATTCATTATATCAATAAGAAATTTTCTTACTTTCAGTTTTTGTGAACACATTACAAAATTTCATAAAAATGAACTGTTTTAATTTTATTATTACCAGTTAAATATAACACATTTTTATACTTACTGTATTATTTAGATACTTTCTTATATCCCTTTGAAAACAAAAATAAGAAATTTAGAAATTAATAAATTTATTGATATAATGAATATAAATAGGTAAATCTGAAGTAAGAGAACTTTTAAGAAACAAAATTTGAATGTATATTAAATTTATAGAAAACTAGGATTTAACCCGCGATATACCGCGGGACAATTATTTTTACACCATCATAATTGAATCAATTCAATTTGACATGTCTAATATTCTAACGTTAGTGGTGTTAACAACATAATAAAATAATGATATAACACATGTTAATGATATTTTGAATTTATATTAATGTCGATCCCAAACCGTCTTGCCATATAATCTGTAATTTAAACTTTTAATAAGTTCAAATGTTCATAATATTTTAACATTTTTATAAAATTTAAATATATCAATAATAATATTTTAAACTTTTTAAAGTTTAAGATTTTTTATATCCGGTATAATTAAATGGTTCGACTAAATAATATAACTAAACTGATACAAACTTTTAAAGTCTTTGTGCTCATTTTAAATATGTCGGACTTGGTAAAATCTAATATGTGGAAACTTATTATTCAATAAATCCAATTATGTATCTATAAATTTAACAGATATACTATGTAGATTAAAATTATTTACTGTTGCATTTTTAATGATTTATTACTCCATTGTGTTTCTCTTATATATTCAAATTGTGTTTCTCTTAAAAGTTCTCTTACTTCAAATTTAACTATTTATATTCATTATATCAATAAGAAATTTTCTTACTTTCAGTTTTTGTGAACACATTACAAAATTTCATAAAAATGAACTGTTTTAATTTTATTATTACCAGTTAAATATAACACATTTTTATACTTACTGTATTATTTAGATACTTTCTTATATCCCTTTGTAAACAAAAATAAGAAATTTAGAAATAAATAAATTTATTGATATAATGAATATAAATAGGTAAATCTGAAGTAAGAGAAGTTTTAAGAAACAAAATTTGAATGTATATTAAATTTATAGAAAACTAGGATTTAACCCGCGATATACCGCGGGACAATTATTTTTACACCATCATAATTGAATCAATTCAATTTGACATGTCTAATATTCTAACGTTAGTGGTGTTAACAACATAATAAAATAATGATATAACACATGTTAATGATATTTTGAATTTATATTAATGTCGATCCCAAACCGTCTTGCCATATAATCTGTAATTTAAACTTTTAATAAGTTCAAATGTTCATAATATTTTAACATTTTTATAAAATTTAAATATATCAATAATAATATTTTAAACTTTTTAAAGTTTAAGATTTTTTATATCCGGTATAATTAAATGGTTCGACTAAATAATATAACTAAACTGATACAAACTTTTAAAGTCTTTGTGCTCATTTTAAATATGTCGGACTTGGTAAAATCTAATATGTGGAAACTTATTATTCAATAAATCCAATTATGTATCTATAAATTTAACAGATATACTATGTAGATTAAAATTATTTACTGTTGCATTTTTAATGATTTATTACTCCATTGTGTTTCTCTTATATATTCAAATTGTGTTTCTCTTAAAAGTTCTCTTACTTCAAATTTAACTATTTATATTCATTATATCAATAAGAAATTTTCTTACTTTCAGTTTTTGTGAACACATTACAAAATTTCATAAAAATGAACTGTTTTAATTTTATTATTACCAGTTAAATATAACACATTTTTATACTTACTGTATTATTTAGATACTTTCTTATATCCCTTTGAAAACAAAAATAAGAAATTTAGAAATTAATAAATTTATTGATATAATGAATATAAATAGGTAAATCTGAAGTAAGAGAACTTTTAAGAAACAAAATTTGAATGTATATTAAATTTATAGAAAACTAGGATTTAACCCGCGATATACCGCGGGACAATTATTTTTACACCATCATAATTGAATCAATTCAATTTGACATGTCTAATATTCTAACGTTAGTGGTGTTAACAACATAATAAAATAATGATATAACACATGTTAATGATATTTTGAATTTATATTAATGTCGATCCCAAACCGTCTTGCCATATAATCTGTAATTTAAACTTTTAATAAGTTCAAATGTTCATAATATTTTAACATTTTTATAAAATTTAAATATATCAATAATAATATTTTAAACTTTTTAAAGTTTAAGATTTTTTATATCCGGTATAATTAAATGGTTCGACTAAATAATATAACTAAACTGATACAAACTTTTAAAGTCTTTGTGCTCATTTTAAATATGTCGGACTTGGTAAAATCTAATATGTGGAAACTTATTATTCAATAAATCCAATTATGTATCTATAAATTTAACAGATATACTATGTAGATTAAAATTATTTACTGTTGCATTTTTAATGATTTATTACTCCATTGTGTTTCTCTTATATATTCAAATTGTGTTTCTCTTAAAAGTTCTCTTACTTCAAATTTAACTATTTATATTCATTATATCAATAAGAAATTTTCTTACTTTCAGTTTTTGTGAACACATTACAAAATTTCATAAAAATGAACTGTTTTAATTTTATTATTACCAGTTAAATATAACACATTTTTATACTTACTGTATTATTTAGATACTTTCTTATATCCCTTTGAAAACAAAAATAAGAAATTTAGAAATTAATAAATTTATTGATATAATGAATATAAATAGGTAAATCTGAAGTAAGAGAACTTTTAAGAAACAAAATTTGAATGTATATTAAATTTATAGAAAACTAGGATTTAACCCGCGATATACCGCGGGACAATTATTTTTACACCATCATAATTGAATCAATTCAATTTGACATGTCTAATATTCTAACGTTAGTGGTGTTAACAACATAATAAAATAATGATATAACACATGTTAATGATATTTTGAATTTATATTAATGTCGATCCCAAACCGTCTTGCCATATAATCTGTAATTTAAACTTTTAATAAGTTCAAATGTTCATAATATTTTAACATTTTTATAAAATTTAAATATATCAATAATAATATTTTTAAACTTTTTAAAGTTTAAGATTTTTTATATCCGGTATAATTAAATGGTTCGACTAAATAATATAACTAAACTGATACAAACTTTTAAAGTCTTTGTGCTCATTTTAAATATGTCGGACTTGGTAAAATCTAATATGTGGAAAATTATTATTCAATAAATCCAATTATGTATCTATAAATTTAACAGATATATTATGTAGATTAAAATTATTTACTGTTGCATTTTTAATGATTTATTACTCCATTGTGTTTCTCTTATATATTCAAATTGTGTTTCTCTTAAAAGTTCTCTTACTTCAAATTTAACTATTTATATTCATTATATCAATAAGAAATTTTCTTACTTTCAGTTTTTGTGAACACATTACAAAATTTCATAAAAATGAACTGTTTTAATTTTATTATTACCAGTTAAATATAACACATTTTTATACTTACTGTATTATTTAGATACTTTCTTATATCCCTTTGAAAACAAAAATAAGAAATTTAGAAATTAATAAATTTATTGATATAATGAATATAAATAGGTAAATCTGAAGTAAGAGAACTTTTAAGAAACAAAATTTGAATGTATATTAAATTTATAGAAAACTAGGATTTAACCCGCGATATACCGCGGGACAATTATTTTTACACCATCATAATTGAATCAATTCAATTTGACATGTCTAATATTCTAACGTTAGTGGTGTTAACAACATAATAAAATAATGATATAACACATGTTAATGATATTTTGAATTTATATTAATGTCGATCCCAAACCGTCTTGCCATATAATCTGTAATTTAAACTTTTAATAAGTTCAAATGTTCATAATATTTTAACATTTTTATAAAATTTAAATATATCAATAATAATATTTTAAACTTTTTAAAGTTTAAGATTTTTTATATCCGGTATAATTAAATGGTTCGACTAAATAATATAACTAAACTGATACAAACTTTTAAAGTCTTTGTGCTCATTTTAAATATGTCGGACTTGGTAAAATCTAATATGTGGAAACTTATTATTCAATAAATCCAATTATGTATCTATAAATTTAACAGATATATTATGTAGATTAAAATTATTTACTGTTGCATTTTTAATGATTTATTACTCCATTGTGTTTCTCTTATATATTCAAATTGTGTTTCTCTTAAAAGTTCTCTTACTTCAAATTTAACTATTTATATTCATTATATCAATAAGAAATTTTCTTACTTTCAGTTTTTGTGAACACATTACAAAATTTCATAAAAATGAACTGTTTTAATTTTATTATTACCAGTTAAATATAACACATTTTTATACTTACTGTATTATTTAGATACTTTCTTATATCCCTTTGAAAACAAAAATAAGAAATTTAGAAATTAATAAATTTATTGATATAATGAATATAAATAGGTAAATCTGAAGTAAGAGAACTTTTAAGAAACAAAATTTGAATGTATATTAAATTTATAGAAAACTAGGATTTAACCCGCGATATACCGCGGGACAATTATTTTTACACCATCATAATTGAATCAATTCAATTTGACATGTCTAATATTCTAACGTTAGTGGTGTTAACAACATAATAAAATAATGATATAACACATGTTAATGATATTTTGAATTTATATTAATGTCGATCCCAAACCGTCTTGCCATATAATCTGTAATTTAAACTTTTAATAAGTTCAAATGTTCATAATATTTTAACATTTTTATAAAATTTAAATATATCAATAATAATATTTTAAACTTTTTAAAGTTTAAGATTTTTTATATCCGGTATAATTAAATGGTTCGACTAAATAATATAACTAAACTGATACAAACTTTTAAAGTCTTTGTGCTCATTTTAAATATGTCGGACTTGGTAAAATCTAATATGTGGAAACTTATTATTCAATAAATCCAATTATGTATCTATAAATTTAACAGATATATTATGTAGATTAAAATTATTTACTGTTGCATTTTTAATGATTTATTACTCCATTGTGTTTCTCTTATATATTCAAATTGTGTTTCTCTTAAAAGTTCTCTTACTTCAAATTTAACTATTTATATTCATTATATCAATAAGAAATTTTCTTACTTTCAGTTTTTGTGAACACATTACAAAATTTCATAAAAATGAACTGTTTTAATTTTATTATTACCAGTTAAATATAACACATTTTTATACTTACTGTATTATTTAGATACTTTCTTATATCCCTTTGAAAACAAAAATAAGAAATTTAGAAATTAATAAATTTATTGATATAATGAATATAAATAGGTAAATCTGAAGTAAGAGAACTTTTAAGAAACAAAATTTGAATGTATATTAAATTTATAGAAAACTAGGATTTAACCCGCGATATACCGCGGGACAATTATTTTTACACCATCATAATTGAATCAATTCAATTTGACATGTCTAATATTCTAACGTTAGTGGTGTTAACAACATAATAAAATAATGATATAACACATGTTAATGATATTTTGAATTTATATTAATGTCGATCCCAAACCGTCTTGCCATATAATCTGTAATTTAAACTTTTAATAAGTTCAAATGTTCATAATATTTTAACATTTTTATAAAATTTAAATATATCAATAATAATATTTTAAACTTTTTAAAGTTTAAGATTTTTTATATCCGGTATAATTAAATGGTTCGACTAAATAATATAACTAAACTGATACAAACTTTTAAAGTCTTTGTGCTCATTTTAAATATGTCGGACTTGGTAAAATCTAATATGTGGAAACTTATTATTCAATAAATCCAATTATGTATCTATAAATTTAACAGATATACTATGTAGATTAAAATTATTTACTGTTGCATTTTTAATGATTTATTACTCCATTGTGTTTCTCTTATATATTCAAATTGTGTTTCTCTTAAAAGTTCTCTTACTTCAAATTTAACTATTTATATTCATTATATCAATAAGAAATTTTCTTACTTTCAGTTTTTGTGAACACATTACAAAATTTCATAAAAATGAACTGTTTTAATTTTATTATTACCAGTTAAATATAACACATTTTTATACTTACTGTATTATTTAGATACTTTCTTATATCCCTTTGTAAACAAAAATAAGAAATTTAGAAATTAATAAATTTATTGATATAATGAATATAAATAGGTAAATCTGAAGTAAGAGAAGTTTTAAGAAACAAAATTTGAATGTATATTAAATTTATAGAAAACTAGGATTTAACCCGCGATATACCGCGGGACAATTATTTTTACACCATCATAATTGAATCAATTCAATTTGACATGTCTAATATTCTAACGTTAGTGGTGTTAACAACATAATAAAATAATGATATAACACATGTTAATGATATTTTGAATTTATATTAATGTCGATCCCAAACCGTCTTGCCATATAATCTGTAATTTAAACTTTTAATAAGTTCAAATGTTCATAATATTTTAACATTTTTATAAAATTTAAATATATCAATAATAATATTTTAAACTTTTTAAAGTTTAAGATTTTTTATATCCGGTATAATTAAATGGTTCGACTAAATAATATAACTAAACTGATACAAACTTTTAAAGTCTTTGTGCTCATTTTAAATATGTCGGACTTGGTAAAATCTAATATGTGGAAACTTATTATTCAATAAATCCAATTATGTATCTATAAATTTAACAGATATACTATGTAGATTAAAATTATTTACTGTTGCATTTTTAATGATTTATTACTCCATTGTGTTTCTCTTATATATTCAAATTGTGTTTCTCTTAAAAGTTCTCTTACTTCAAATTTAACTATTTATATTCATTATATCAATAAGAAATTTTCTTACTTTCAGTTTTTGTGAACACATTACAAAATTTCATAAAAATGAACTGTTTTAATTTTATTATTACCAGTTAAATATAACACATTTTTATACTTACTGTATTATTTAGATACTTTCTTATATCCCTTTGAAAACAAAAATAAGAAATTTAGAAATTAATAAATTTATTGATATAATGAATATAAATAGGTAAATCTGAAGTAAGAGAACTTTTAAGAAACAAAATTTGAATGTATATTAAATTTATAGAAAACTAGGATTTAACCCGCGATATACCGCGGGACAATTATTTTTACACCATCATAATTGAATCAATTCAATTTGACATGTCTAATATTCTAACGTTAGTGGTGTTAACAACATAATAAAATAATGATATAACACATGTTAATGATATTTTGAATTTATATTAATGTCGATCCCAAACCGTCTTGCCATATAATCTGTAATTTAAACTTTTAATAAGTTCAAATGTTCATAATATTTTAACATTTTTATAAAATTTAAATATATCAATAATAATATTTTAAACTTTTTAAAGTTTAAGATTTTTTATATCCGGTATAATTAAATGGTTCGACTAAATAATATAACTAAACTGATACAAACTTTTAAAGTCTTTGTGCTCATTTTAAATATGTCGGACTTGGTAAAATCTAATATGTGGAAACTTATTATTCAATAAATCCAATTATGTATCTATAAATTTAACAGATATATTATGTAGATTAAAATTATTTACTGTTGCATTTTTAATGATTTATTACTCCATTGTGTTTCTCTTATATATTCAAATTGTGTTTCTCTTAAAAGTTCTCTTACTTCAAATTTAACTATTTATATTCATTATATCAATAAGAAATTTTCTTACTTTCAGTTTTTGTGAACACATTACAAAATTTCATAAAAATGAACTGTTTTAATTTTATTATTACCAGTTAAATATAACACATTTTTATACTTACTGTATTATTTAGATACTTTCTTATATCCCTTTGAAAACAAAAATAAGAAATTTAGAAATTAATAAATTTATTGATATAATGAATATAAATAGGTAAATCTGAAGTAATAGAACTTTTAAGAAACAAAATTTGAATGTATATTAAATTTATAGAAAATTAGGATTTAACCCGCGATATACCGCGGGACAATTATTTTTACACCATCATAATTGAATCAATTCAATTTGACATGTCTAATATTCTAACGTTAGTGGTGTTAACAAAATAATAAAATGATGATATAACACGTGTTAATGATATTTTGAATTTATATTAATGTCGATCCCAAACCGTCTTGCCATATAATCTGTAATTTAAACTTTTAATAAGTTCAAATGTTCATAATATTTTAATATTTTTATAAAATTTAAATATATCAATAATAATATTTTAAACTTTTTAAAGTTTAAGATTTTTTATATCCGGTATAATTAAACGTGTCGACTAAATAATATAACTAAACTGATACAAACTTTTAAATATGGATGTTTGTTAAGTTAAGATTCCTGCTCACTCGGATTTTGATTCAATTTGGTCTTATTTATAATATGACTCCGAATTATTGTCTAAAATTTTTAGCCAATGTGGGATGTTGAACACATATTTTTTTTTTCATTAATTGAATAATATATGTCTGTTTTTTAAAATTCGAATCACAACATATGTAGAAAAAAATTTAGATTTTTATTAACTTAAAGCATTTAAAAAAAAATCAAACAAATAGGAGAATAATAGTTTCAAATCTTAACAAAATCTTCTAAATATTTATATTATTAATTGTGAAACATTATATGGATATTTCTAATTTTATAACTAATGATAAAAAATTTTAATTGTGTTTGGTTATATGGATAGTAGAAAATTAATTGTAAATATTATTTGGATACATGGATATAAATATTTTTTTATTTTATATTTATTTTTAATCAATTTCTTAATTTGTTCTTTAAAGCAATGGTATTCTTTATAATATCTTAAACAATAAATATTTTGCTTAAAAATATACTTGAAAACTAATAATATAGATATATTAATATTACTATTTGGACTATCAAAGTCAATTGCGTAAATTAGAGCAACATTAACTGTCACACGTGATTCATTTCGTCCGCTCCACCTTTTTGTCATATTTGTACTATTTGTTTAGTTTATTATGGATAGCAGTGACCTAAGTAGTACTGAAATGAATATAAAAACTAGAAATAAGTACAAAAATAAAAATATAAAACGACAAAATAAAATTTTATAGATACAAATATAATATAGATATTTCAATAAATATATAAAAAATATCTAAATATTCAGTAAAAAATATTAGAAAAACTAATAGTAAAATAAAAGAATAAAAAACCTTCAGAAATTAAAAAAATGAAAATATGTCTATGATAAAAATGTTCGATTTAAAATGAAATAAATGCAAATATCAAAATTTCGATATTATTTTCTTCCGAAACATCTAAAAATATTTTTAAAATATTAGGAAACACCAATTTAAAATCTAAAACGTCTAAAAAACATTTCTATAACCCAACTCTTTCATTTTTATGGTATTTTTTTGCTGGAAACATTTTAGGAATATTTCAAAACTATTTTAATACTATTTCTATTTCTAAAACGTCTTGGGTATAGAGACGGCTATCAAATAGAAGTACATGTGCTTCTAAGTGTTGACTGTTTAATTGTTATTCTTATTTGGACTCTAATAGTCAATTGCGTAAATTACAGGAACATTAACTATCCCACGTGTTTGATCTTCTCTGCTCCACTTTAGTCACATTTGATCCATTTGTTTAGTTTATTACTTTATTATGCTTACTCTGCATTTATCTTATTTGAATGTTGAGAGTCAATTGCGTAAATTAGAATAGTACACTGATAATTAAAATAGTACTGTCTCATTTACATTTATTTTAAGACTACTTTGTCTCGACGTTACCAAACATTTAATTTAAGATATTTTAAAAACCACTCCATCCGCTTTAGAAAAATATCTTTTTTAAATTTAATTTATGTTTTATAAAAAATATTGTTTTATTTTTCAATACAGTTTCTAAACTTAATTCTCTTTTTTATTCTTACTATGTCAGTTTATTAATTAGAAATATAAATTTATTTGGTATATTTATAAATGAAATTTATACATAATGATTCAACTCTTTGCAAAAATAACTTATATGACGCTTGATGGAAAGAGATTACTAGAGTAACTCAAATCTTTTGATTAAAGTTCAATTAACCTATAATGAGAATAATAATACAGCAAATTGGGTGAAAGACAAAATTTTAGGTCCAAATTAGTTTTGTGATAATTGCTTAAACAATGAAAATAATTTACTCCCATTCCTGTCTATTTTAGTCTCATGCGCCTGCATTTATTTCAGCATTCATTATATCCAAAATTGATTTGTTTGGACCTCTATATGAAAAATGAAATAATATCGTATTATTAAAGTGTTTTTTAATAAAAATGTCTACATTTTTTTTTCTCTCTCTTATCTATTTCTTTCAGCAACCACAAAACATTTTCTTCATCCTCTATTTTTTTTATCTCGTTAGCTATTTTACTTCTAAATGTTAAGAAAATGTTTAATTTTTTTTTCCATGGAGCGACACTACTATTACTATAATTTTTATAGAGATCTGGTGACAATCCGACAAAAATTCGGTGAAAATCTCGCAAAAACAGATGGTTTCAATGATGACATCTGTTATGGTCTTTTTTTGCTTTATAATTTAAACAGATTAACTTTCATGAAATATAAAACACTATTATCTATGTGTGTAGAGATTTGAGTTTTTTGGTAAAGTTTGCAGCAAATAATTTCATCAAACCTACATCCATGAGCAAACGTGTGATATATTAATTAAATAAATAATTTAACTGATTGATGTAGTTATAAGTATTTGCATATTTTTAATATGTGATTAAGTATGTTCTGATTTTTATTTTTTTTAAGATTGTTGAACTATTTTCACAATGTGTCATCGCAAAACAAAATTTATGTAATACAAAATATATTAGTGTATATATATAATAAAATAATTTTTTAGTTAGTTAAATTATTTGATCCCGGTTAAAAAACGTTCTAGGTTCGCTACTGCCTATATATATTGTTCGCGTAAACTATTATATTCCACAAAAAATAGCTTCAAAAAAAATCTATACCTAACTATGCTTTTTGAAAACCAGTTGAGAAAGAGAGACAGATACTTCAACACAATAAGCTGCGATGTAGGGTTGAGGAAATAGTCTTAGGTTCAAAGGTAATAGAAGATATAAAATAAATACGAATTACTAGAATTTAACCTACGGTATACTGTAGAAAAGTTTTTGTTTACACAATTGAATCAACTTAATCGTTATGTTTAATATTTAATATTGGTAGTGATACTAAAATAAGAAAATGAAAATTTTGTTTACACAATTGAATCAACTTAATCGTTATGTTTAATATTTAATATTGGTAGTGATACTAAAACAATAAAATAAAAATTTATCCGTGTTGTAGCGTGGGGTTAATGATATTTTAAATTTAAATTAATGTCGATCCAAACCCGTCCCGCAATATAACCTGTCATGTGGTATTTTAAACATTTTATAAGTTTAAATGTTCATAATATTTTAATTTTTTTTATAAAGTTTAAATATATCAATAATAATAATAATTAAAATTTTTAAAAATTTAAAATTTATTATATATGATATACTTAAACGATTCAACTAAAAAATCGAATTAAACCGGATACAAACTATAAAAATTTGGATGCTTGTTAAGTTAACTTTCCTGCTTACTCGGATTTGAATTTCTTTTGGTCTTATTTATAATATGACTCTAAATAATTGTATAAAAATTTTAGCCGATGTGTGACGTTGAACACATTTTTTTAATTAATTAAATAATATATATATCCGTTTTTAAAAATTCGAATCACAACATATGCAGAAAAAATTTAGATTTTTATTATTTTTATGTATTATGATGATTCAAAGCAATTCAAAAAAATAAACAAGGATGATAGGAGAATCATAATTTTAAATCTTAACAAAATCTTCTAAATATCTATATTATTAATTGTGGAACAATAGATGGATATTTTTAATTTTATAATTAATGTTAAAATCTTTTAATTGTGTTTGGTTATAGAGATAGTAGATAAAAATTGTAAGAATGGTTTGAATAATAGATATAAATATTTGTTTATTTAATATTTACTCTTAATGAACTTTCTAATTTGTTCTTTAAATCAATGATATTTTATGTTTATAATACTAAAAGTTTCTTTTATTATATAATGTATTTTAAAAATGTTAATATCGATATAACATCATACCTTAACTGGTAAAATATATTGTGATAAATCAAATCGTTAAAACTGCACCATAACAAATCCTGGCTAATTTTAAATTTTATGAAGAAGCGTACAAAATGTTTATAAACTAAAACAATTATTTGCCTATAAACCGGGAAACATGTCCATTGGAAAAATGTCTAAAAAAGGCACAATTTTCAAATTGTGGACGTTTAAATCCTCAGCTTTCAAAATGTCGTTTAACTGTCTAAGTTTTCGATGACTTCATGATTAAATGGTTAACTTATGTTGACTATGCTATTTGAGACACGAACTTAAATCGAGAGACGGAGCACGTTTACCTGAATTTCTTTTTCCATTAGCAACTTCTGTTTAGTCAAAACGACCAATGTTTCGGCGACTATTTATCATTTGTCTTCTCTTTCTACTTCCGGTTTCATCGAGATACAACCATAATCAAGAAGTCATATATCTTCTCAAATTAAAATCCTCCTTTGGAAAAACAGAATCTAACGATGTCTTTGCCACCTGAACTCACCTAGAATCTCAAAAAAATTCCTATGGAATTCTCTAAAAACCCTCAGGAGATTGAGTTTCTTAAGGGTTGCCGATAACCGATTCGATCTGCATCGAATCGGTTATTAAGAAAATATTTAATAACTTTAACATTTTTTATCGGTTATCGGTTTAAGTGTTAAGCGTTGGCGATAACTGATTAAGTCTTTTCTTAATATTCATTGGAAAGTCAAATAAACGACAAAAAATGTTAAAGCTATTTCTAGGTAAACGTGCTCCGTCTCTTGATTTAACGTCGTGCCTCAAATGATATAGTCAACATAATTTTATCATCTAATCATAACTCAACGAAAAATTAGGCATTTAAACGATATTTTGAAAGTTGAGGATTCAAACATTCACAATTTAAAAATTGAAGTTTTTTTAGTGAGAGGAAAACAACGTCGTTTTAATTTAACGGAAGCTGCTAATAGAAGCTTTAACCCTGTAAACGTGGTTCGTCTCTCGATTTAACGTCGTGCCTCAAATGACATAGTTAACATAAGTTAATCATTTAACCATGAAGTCAATAAAAACTTAGGCATTGAAACGATATTTTAAAAGGTAAAGATTTAAACGTCCACAATTTGAAACTTGAGACATTTTTAGACAATTTTTCCATTTAATTAATCACGAGATTAATTAAAAACAACAGAAGGCAATCTCCAAGTCAAGAATTAGGAAGGTAAAGGGTTTAGGGTTCGAGGAACAGGAGTGCACTTAAGAGGGTGAGCCATGGTCAGCACCATTGTTCCAGCAGCCTCATTCATGTTAGCTTTCTCTCCTTCGATTTTCCAATCAAAACGCTGCACCATCACTCCAATTGCGGTTCCTACAGAAACATAAGCTAAATTTGTTCCAGGACAACCTCTCCTTCCGCTGGCAAAAGGAATGTATTTTAGGACTTTATCTTTTATCTCATCCTTTTGCCCTGATCTTGAAAAAGCTAAAAACCTCTCTGGCTTAAACTCCTCAGGATCTTCCCATATATCAGGATCTCTCATTATAGCATAAGAGTTAACAATAAGTATTGTCTTCTCTGGTATGTGGAACCCTTTAATTTCGCACCTTTCTTGGAGCGTCCTTGGCAAGAGAGGCCCCGGCGGATGCAATCTTAACCCTTCTTTGATTATCGCTTGCAAGTAAGGGAGGTTAGGTAGATCAGTTTCTTGAATCAACCTTGTTTTCCCTGCAACGGAATCGATTTCTTCTCTTAGTCTCTCAAGAATCTTGGGATGGTTAATGATCTCCGCCATGATCCACTGTGTAGTGGTCGATGAGGTGTCAGTGCCTGCAATTAAAAGATCCTGTAATAGCAAACATTCCTTAGTCAAGAGAACTAATGGTATTGGCTTACGAACACACCTAAAGAGACGAACATTTACCACAAACAAGGACTTGACATGGTTTCTTGTGATCTTATACTCTGCGTTTTCGTCTCCATAAGCTTCCAACAACACATCCATCATGTCAGTACCTTGATGATTCTCCTCCAATTTCTCTTCGTGTTCCACAAGAATCTTCTCTAGCAGCTCGTCAAACTTGTGGGAAACATTCATAATCTCCTTTTTAAACAGTGAGATCCCGAGCTTCCTAAGTGGTTTGTCAAAGATGGTGGCCAAGAAAATTTTCTTTGTCAAGACCATCGACTCGGTCACCAAGCGTCTGACTCTCTCCGCCTCACCATTCTCCTCAGAACAACTCCTTCCCATGATCATCTTGCAGATGGTGTTGTTATTGAACTTTGCTGCTTGCTCACCGATCTCAACACTCTCCTTCTTCACTGCCTTGTCAAGCAGATTTTTGTAAAAGTGATCAAGCTCTTCTTCACGGAATCTTCGTGACCGTTCGAGTGCCTGCGGTCCAAGAATCTTTGTAACCATCAGCTTCCTCATGAATTTCCAGTAATCTCCATAGGGAGCGCTGATGAAGCTATAGGATCCCAACAAGAGAGACTCCTCAATCGGAGGGGAACTCCGAAAGGAAACATTCACGTCTTGGTCCTTAAAGATATCGTAGGCCACTGAGGCCGAGGAGGCGAGGACTATGGGGATGTGGAAGATGCGGAGATGGAGAAGAGGTCCATACTTGGATGAGAGGCTCTGAAAAGACTTGTGGGTTAAAGTAGAGAGAAGAATTAGGTGAAGATGACCGATGATCGGAAGAGAAGGAGGGCTCGGAGGAAGATCACGGCCATCTCGTGAGTCCTTTGGTTTCATGAAGAAGAGAGAGTAACAGAGGAATGAAAAGAGACATATGAAGATGAAGATGAAGCTGGTTTGAAGGTCAACGGTGATTACTGCTGCCATTGTTGCTCAAAGTGCAGAGACAAATGAAACAGAGTAATCTTTTATCAAGAATCCATGTATTATCATGCTCTGTTTAATTAGCAAATATGATATGCTTTCTCTTTGACAGAACGTGAAAATTTTTAAAGCTAAAGTCTTTTCTTTTGATTATATAATTAAATCCTAGTTTAATAACTCGTTAAGCGTGTTCATCGCCCAACGTGACAACTAGAATACTTCTATCAATAGGCATTCAATATAGTCATATTCTTCTAATATAGATAAGCGCATGTGAAATACTTAGAAATTAGGGTAATGATCGCTTTAAACGAAAGAAAAAAAAAGAGAAGAGAAAAAACTTTTTGCAGAGCTAGACTGTTCACTCTTGGTGTGAAACAAGAGACTATATATGCCTTTTCTTTTCTTTTTTCATGGATTTCAATTTAAAATCAATTAGCAATGAGTTAATTATTCAATGTCCCTTATATATTGGTCAAGGATTTTTCTTATCTTTTTGATGCTTTCTTCATAAGCCCTTCCGAAATATTGGATTTTCAATCATTATTTCGACAAAATCAGTTACGTCCTTTCGAAATAATGTTTTTCTAGCTATTTCAAAAGAATTGAACCTTCCTTTGTACCATCAATTAGCTGAGCGACCAGGCTACTTTCCGAACCATATTAGCATGATAGCATGTGTTCAAATTTTAATACCATATTAAATTCTATAGGATTCTTAATTGCTCGAGTAAATATCCGATAGACTTAAACCGCAAGGACACAATGAAATGCACAGTTAAATATTTGTGTCGAATTCTCAAAAATCAATGGTACACTAAAGACTTGCGAGAGCCTTTCTTAGCTAAAACTAGGGGTGGGCGTTCGGGTACCCGTTCGGATTCGGATCGGGTATTTTGGATTTTCGGATTTAGAGGTATAGGACCCATTCGGGTATTTCTAGATTTCGGGTTCGGATTCGGGTTACTCGAAATTCTCAAATATCAAAAAATTTCTATCCAAACTACTTGAAAATACTAAAAATATCTAAAAAAACTCGAGTATTTTTTTATCCAAATTCACTCAAAAGTAGTTTAAATATCCAAAAATATCCAAAATATCCGAAAATCCGAATATTTTGGACAATTAGATTATTACAAATATAAATATTATTAATATATTATTATTATGTACTTATATTGTGGGTATGTTCGAGTACGTGTTCGGGTTCATGTTCGGATCGGGTTCGGGTTCGGGTTTTCGGATCTTGAGGTTTATGATCCGTTCGGATATTTTAAAATTTCGGGTTCGGATTCGGGTCGGGTTTTTCGGTTCGGGTTCGGATCGGATCCTCGGATTCGGATATTATGCCACCCCTAGCTAAAACGAATGGTTTTTTATTTATGATTTCAAACTTGTATATAAAAATGCAAAAAAATAACTATTGAACTTATAGAATAAAAAGTATTGGGTCATAGATAGGGCAATCCAGACATTAATGACTAATGAAATATCGAAATAAGAAACTCAACAATTAAACATCGTTCTTGAACATGAACACAAACTAGACTATTCATCTCTCAAGGAATCAGTCACTAAACTTGACTAGTCAATTAGTAAACTCTCATTTCAAATCTTCTAGTCAATTCGCATTAACAAACAAGTTCATTCAGTTCACTATACTTTCTAGCATCAACTTTCGTTGGCTAGTATCGCATTACTAGATTCATATTCGTTCAGACATTCTATCGAACATTTTTTATGCATAGAAAAACCTATAATCTAAAAGAGGATGATTACACCAATCTTAGCATTAAGAACATGCGAATCGAATAACTATCAATTCATCAAATCATTGAATCTCCTACTTAAAACCCTAAAATCCAACTAGAGAACTATTCTCATATAACAAAAGAGACAACACAAATCAATGAAGAAAACATAATTGTATTGTAACGAAATTAACAAACAAAGTTTAGAAATATTTTTCAAAATGTAGAAAATGATGGATCTCTAATCCCTAAAAAATTGCTTACAAAGGAGAAGGATCTCCAAAGCTTAAAAATGTAAAGCGTAATCTTAAAAGTGGCTGCAAAGGGTCGATCTACGCAACAACTAAAGTTAGAGCCGATGTAAAACGCATCTAAATCTAAAAACTCAAATCTAAAAAAAATAAAAAAAATATCGCTAAGAGAGAACAAAAAAAGTCCAAAAAAAAAAAAACAAGAGATCGGAAAGAACGACACCGACATCGCACATACATCATAATGATGTTGTTTGACCCCTGCAGCCACCAAGCAAAATTAGGGTTTTGGTTGCGCTTTTTTTTTAACTTAATAAACAATTGTCTCTACTTTTTTCTTTTGGTTAGATTGATATATTAGTCACAACCTGTGTATCATCTTTTTTTTTTTTTTTCTTTCAGATTTACACCAAACGTGTATAATTAACTTTACAAAAATCAGAAATTTTTAGAAAAACTTTGTGTATGATTTTTTTCATTTTAATTTTACAACAAACGTGTATAATTAAATTTTTAGAAAAACTTTTGTGTATACTTTTTATTTGTGTTTGGTTGTATGAATAGTGGAGAATTAATTGTATAGGTTATTTGGATATATAAATATAAGTATATCTCTATTACATATTTATCTTTAATAAGCTTTCTAATTTTTTTTTTAATTAATAACATTTCATATAATATCTTACAAAATAAGTGTTTCTTTTTAAAATATACTTAAAAAAACTTAAAATAAATTGTTACAGTTTTTTGTGAATTTGTTTCGTCGTATGTATTTATACTAGATGGCTTTTTAACATAACAAATATGAGTTTGTGACGATATGATATCCGTCACAATGACAAAAGTTCACTTTATTGTGACATAATTAAACCGCCACAATATGTGGACATATACTAGACACCATGTTATACAAAGTGTTTAGCGTACATTTTTAAATAAAAATACACACTGATCACTCCCTCTTTCAAGATGATTTTTATTCATTTGAGCATTCGAGCCAACAACCTTGAGAATATATTCACTCTAATAACCAGCAGAGTTATCCACGGTGGTGTCTTCTGAGATTTGAACATCAGATCCACATGGAAACATAAGCATAAACTTTCGAAGTACTGTAGTCTCTTTTTTCATTGACCACCTTCAAACCATGGGTACATAGAAACAAGTGTAAGTAAAAAAGCTTTGAGTTGTTAAAATTAAATAAAATCATGGGTCATTAGGTGATAAAAAATGAACCTGTATCTACACAAATGATGGATAAAAATGGCCATCTGAAGTTTAGCGAACTCAGCTCCTACACATAGTCTAGAACCAGCGCCAAAGGGAATGTAAGTCTTGGAGAGGATTGAGCCCAAGTCTTCTCTCTGAAAATTTAATTATTATATGCTGAAAATTCTACAAATTTGATAAGTGGAATATGCATAAATTAATTAAAAGATTAAGTTCAAATTTAAATCACCTTCCAACGCCATGGATTAAAGGCTAAAGGGTCATCGTACTTTTCTGGATTGAAATGGACATTAGGATAGCCCATGAATATCCAACCAGCTGGAATTGTATAATCACCATATTGGAAATCATGATCAGTTATTCGAAGCACTGTTGGCGCCGTGCTTGTGATCCTAAGCGACTCATTTATCACCTGAAATGAAACACCATATTTGTTTGAACTACCATATATATATATATATATATATATATCAAGGTTTATACACAATGAGTGTATTGATATATTAATGTGTGATTGTAGCACATACTCACCATTTGGGTGAAAGTCATTGATTTGTAGTCTTCCCAATTTAGGCCGGCCTCCTTGTCAGTCTTCCCCCGAACAATTCTCTCGTGCTCTCTCTTCAACTCTTGCATGACTTTAGGGTGGTCGCTTATGAGCTTTACTATAGCCACAAGGATTCCTGGCGTTGTTTCGTTAGCAATCAAAAAGAAAGTATATATGTATTCAATCGCATTCTCTATGCTCATAGTTTCCACTCCTGCATCCATTTCTCCAAATATAATCTTGAAAAACTCCCCAAACTCCTCTCCCAATGCTCTCTTCTTTAATACCGTCTCCTTTATTAACTTCATCATCTGCTTTCTTGCCTGTCAGAAAACACATTTTCCCTTCGAATCTTTTACTACCAAATCATATGCACATATAGTGCTATAAAGGTTAAATGAACTGAAAATTACGTACCTTCATCATTCGATAGACACCAGTCCCAGGAATGTTCCAAGAGAATTGAAACCACTCCGTTGGAAAATATCTCCAACAAAGTGCAAGTTGTTTTGCCGCCTCTGGTTCCATTTCGCCCATAACTTTCTTTGCAAGGCATTCAATTAAGATCTATAAATTGATGAGATGATCCATTAAGTAATCGAGTAGAATGTAATAATGCAAAGAGTTACAGACAGGGCAATATGGATGACTTTTCTTTTTACCTTGCTTGATGTTTCCTTGACGTCAAGGTAGCCGTTCCTAGCTCCTTCCTCCATGTATGTGCGAGCCAAGAGATCAACGTCTTCCACCATCCTCAGTTTCAAACCTTGTGGACCCAACAACTGGAATGTCAAGTTTCGCACATGTTTATGGGACTCCTTGCTCTGGATAAACAAGTTGTTTTTCCCAAATAGTCGTGATATGCTCTTCGTGATACCAGGGACATGATTTGCCTTCGCTATCTCTACATTCAGTTCAATATCCATAGAGATTATAGCTTTGCCTCCGAATAAGCTTGTCCGAAAAACTGGTCCATATCTATTATTTTTTTCCGAAACAGATGACGAGGAAAAAAGACAACGTAACAGTTAGGAGTAATTTAAAATATGTTTAAACATATATACAAATGCATGCTGGAGAAATTAGCAAAAGAACCTGAGGATTCTCTCATTGACGAATGTAGGAAGTTGAAGAGCGTCATGTGGTTTCATGAACTGAAAAGTCTCTCCAATGATCGGAAAACCCATCGACCCGGGAGGTAATTTTTCATTAGTTTTTGGATTTCTCCACTGATAGATCCAATGAAATAACTTTACCACTATGAGTGAAACTAGCACAGTCAATAATTCATAAACCTCTAACATGTTAACTTATTTCTTTCTTTCAACAATTTCGAAGATGTTGGTTTGAGGGTTTAATTAGGGGATGCATGATTCTACGAGGGACGTACTCTCTTTATGCTAGTGCTCTCTCGTCGATTCTAAATATATACGTACTGTATATATTTATTCAAGTTGGGTAATATTTATTCAAGTTGGGTAACTTTGAATGAGTCGGTTGAGAGATTGGTTGGTACGGTTAATAATTAACTCACTCCTGAATCATTTATTTTTTGGTTCATTCTAACTTAAAACTTTCTTGTTAATTTTTGGTTTAGATTATTTGGGGTTTGCCTGAAAGCACTATAGCTAGGTCTGTAAGATTTTTTTTTCTTCTCATGCAGTTAAAATGAAAACTTTTTATTATAAGGGGTAATTAATATCGTTTATTTAAGAAACCAATAGTTGTCTTTGTGGTTTAAGAGGTTTTACACACAACTACTTTGGAATACCAAATTTATTGTAATTTTGTGTTATAACTGTCAAAAGTTTATGTAGAGTCATGAATTTATCTGGGATCCACAACTACATATCTATGAGAGATGACACAGTCCACAGAAGGTAGCTAGTGACGAGTACTAAGAAAGGAAGCTATACTAGATTATGGAGTGTCTGCGGTTCGTGCCACAGTAACTTGTAGATATACAATAAACCAAACAAAAAAAAAATCACTTGTACATGGAGGTGTATGTGGTATAATGATGTTATACATGTATAACAGTATAACACATAAATGCAAACTCTGTGTGTGAGTTATTTGGACTTTGGTTCGAGTGTTTTCTATATGGTAAAATTGTGGAGAACCTTTTTACCAAATTATCTACTTACTTCCTTTGGCGAAACCTGAATAACACAATAATATAAGAAAACGCACTATAATGTAAGAAATTACTGATTATATATGATGAAAAATCAATCCTTTGTTTTTTTTTCTTCATTAAAAATTCAATATTGTGTTGCTTGACCCGTAAGAAATTCGTAAAGAGACGAATTAAATGTAAGTACATGTGCTATTGATTATGTTGCTTGTCTATCAAGTTTCACGTGTTTATAATGTCTGCTGGACAGCCTGGACATATATAAAGTCCACGCTTCGAGAATCGAAGAAGTAATATAAGTAGAAAGTTTTACACAAAAATCACTCTTTATACGAAAAAAAAATTAACCAAATGAATTTTTTTAAATATAGTGAAATTAAAAGTTTACTATAAGAAAGAATTTGACCTCTTTCCTTGCATAATTTATTGATTATAATTTGAGATTTTGAATTAAATGACAATCATCTGGAAGTTGGAAAAATCAAGTTAAAAAATGATTTAAAGCCATGGAGTATGATGAATTACCCAAACAAGGAGATGATCGGCTGATAACCAAATTAGCTGAATCAATATTCCAACTGATCACCCTTTAGCTGTCCCGAGAAGATCATCCGAAAAAGCAATTGATCGGCTAATCACCAAATTTGCCAATTATTAAATTATGAATAGAAATTGTCTTGCTTCATTGATTCATACGATATTGGTATTTATACAAGTATGAAAAACTAGGGTAAATAACTAAAGAGCTTGTATCCTAGTGGATGGACTTAAAAAAGTGTGTTGGGTTCAAATCGCTTTGGGAGGGTACTTAATTACGTGCTCTAGTACGAAGACATACGAGCCAATGGCCCCGAACTTCGTTGTTATTAAAAATTTAGAATAAATACATGAAAAGGCAATATACAATACTTTAATACAATATTGCTCTTCAAGTTTGAATATTTAGGTCAAAAATACCCAACTTGAAGAGAAGAATTTTGATATCAGATTGACCCAACACTTTCGGCAAGATGCAAACTAATAAGATGAAGGCACAAGTTTGGTGACTAAAAGGTTTTTGAATAGTGTCTCGAACAACATGACAGTCAAATTCAATATGTTTAGTATGTTCCTAGAAGACAAGATTCACAACATTAATTGTAGAAGGCTGATTCAATGTCACAAATTCACGGGAGATATAGAAGTTGGAAAGGAGTACCTAAAATTATTTGAATTTGCAAATTGTCCTTGCAATAGACCGATATTCTGTAATTACAATACTAAATAAGATTATTTAGTTTAATGAGTAAAAACATGAAACGTATAGGAAATTAAGAAAATTCAAAACCATTAGTTAACATCACACATATATATATATATAACACTTATGTAATATTAGAAATTTTTTTTTACCATTGAAAACTTCAAATTTTATTTGGTATGATAATGATTCACTATATATGGTAGTTCAAATCAATGTAGAATCCTTAAACTTAACATATTGATAATTCTTCATTGGTAAATATTTAAATAAAATCGCAAAGATTGCTAAAAGAAAGCAAAACCGTCACAATCTTAGGTGTTAGTCACAAATAAGTAGCAATTATGTAGGTATTTTATGACTTTTGTAACGTTTATGCAATTTAGTCGCAAAGTGCTACTTTTTGTGACGAATGTCTAGAGTCACAATCCCTACTCATATGAATTTTAAAGCTTAAGAGCCCATCAAAATCTATGTATAATGTTATAATCACGTACTCAAACTACAATACTAAAAACTAGATCAATGAGTTTAATGAGAAAAACATGAAATGCATAGGGATTTAAAAAATTCAAAACCATTAGTTAACATCACATATAACACTTATATAAGTTTAGAACTTTTGCTTAACCATTGAAAACTTCAAGTTTTATTTGGTATTATAATGATTCACTATCTATCGTATTTCAAATCAATGTTTAATCCTTGAAACTTAACAAATTGACAATTCTCTATTGGTAAATATCTAAATAAACTCTCGAGGATTGCTAAAAAGAAGCAAAACCATCACAATCTCAGGTGTTAATCGCAAATAAGTCGCAAGTATGTGGGTATTTTACGACTTTTTGTAACTTTTCCTCACGGTAGTTGATGAGTCATATTTATATCGATTTCTAATCATTGTTGTGATATATATTTTGAGTATATTCTTGAGTCAAAGAGTTTTTTTTGTGTTTTTTAGTATTTTATCGAGTCTTGACAAGTTTTGAAAAGTTTTGGAGAAAAGAGAGATTTTTTTAATGATTTTGGATGATATAGGACTGCGCAAAAGCATCAGAAGTTTGACCTCGGATGGAAGACTTCCCACTGTTAGAGCTTTCTCAGTTTTGGACACAAGATAGAAGAGGATATTAGGTTACATTTCTAAGTGGAATTGAGGAAATCCAACGGTGCGATCAAAAGTTATGGCCAATGCACCGATCGATGCTACTTGTAACCGATCTATACGGAAGGCGCCCAATACCAATCGGTGTACTATTCACACCGATCGGTATGCGTGTTACAAAAATTACCTTTTATATTTTCTATTATTTTTTCATATACATCTATTTTACGCCCACATTAACCAGAGAGGCGAGAGAGACGATATGTGTGCGATTTTGTTTAGTTTAGGGTGTTACTTTGAGATTTCAATCTTTGTAGAGATTTTTCTTAACCTTTTGATATTATATTATAAATCTATCATGTCTTCTTCTCTATTATCTTGTTGTTCTTATGTTTCTATGATTGAGTAGTTTTCCAATTGGGTTTAGGGATTTCTAAGGGGATTTCATGATTGATTGATTATTAGGTTGTTAGATTTGGATTGATTCTTTTGGTTCTTCATATATAGTTATTCTTATTACTTAATATAGACTTATCACCTAGATTCTGATTCTAGGTTTAATTCATCGTCACATCACAAGTGTTGTTGAATTGCTTGAAAGAACATAGGTGAGCAAAACTTACTTATCCAACGACAGTTGAATTTAAGGTGTTTTGTGAACATATCAAACTCGACATTAATGTTTGCTTGAAATCTATTGACAAACGACGATTTAGTTGATAGGAATTTTATTGCATAAATAGTTATTTTATACAAAAGTATGATAACTTTACATTCGTGCGTGTTTTGAGTTCAAGAACAGTTTTTAACACAATCCTATTTAATTGTCTCTTCTGTTGTCATGAACCCTGATGATTCTCTTTGCCCAATGTCTTTTACCTATTGATTTATTTTGTTTTATTTTATTTTCTGTTAATCTCTGAGTTTTTGACAAAAACTTATTTTACATCCTAGTTTAATTTAAACTAATATAGTTCACCATGTGCTCACTTGGTCCTTGTTGATTCGATCACAAAATACTATTGCGATTGTACTGTGCACTTGTGGCATTTGATTGGGTTAAAACTTGTGCATAACCGTAGTCACAAATTCGCAGTAGTCACAAAATACAACTGCGAATTTTAATGAGTCACAACCCTATTCAAATGAATTATAAAACTTAAGAGCCTAACAGATCAATCAATTTATTGAGTAAAAAACATGAAATGCATAGGAAATTAAGAAAATACAAAACCATTAGTTAACATTACATATAATATTTATGTAAGTTTAGAAAATTTGTTTAACCATTGAAAAATTCAAGTTTTATTTGGTATTTTCATAATTTACTATCTATAGTAGTTCAAATCAATGTAAAATCCTTGAAACTTAGCATGTTGACAATTCTCTATTAGTAAATATATGAATATAATAAATCGCGAGGGTTACTAAAAAGAAGCAAAACCCTCCCATCTCATGTGTTAATCGCAAATAAGTTGCAAGTATGTGGGTATTTTATTATTCTTTTGTGGCGTTTACGCAATTTAATCGCAAAGTGCTACTCTTTTGGGATCAATTTATAGAGTCACAAAGCTACTCTTATGAATTTTAAGGTGTATGTGTTAGTCACAAAGAAGTGTCACATATGTGGTAGTTACAGACTAATTTGCAACAAAACTGTAATTTTTTATATAGTTGCAAATCAGTCACACCTTTAGGACTACTTTTGTAACTATATGTACTGTCTAAAAAGGCATCTCTATTTCGTCTCAATTTATGATTGTTTTGCGATGAAAACCATATAGTCGCAAACTAGTACTAAAACAGTCGCGAATATGAAACAATATTAGATTGCATGTTTTTGTTGTAATTTACGACGATTTTGCCTATGTTTTACGCGTAGTCGTATAATAGTTGTAAAAAGATTGTATATAAACAATCCGTAAACAAGCCCATTAAGGGCAATTACAATATATCTCCCAATAAAAACATTAGTAAGTTTATTGCACAAACAAGAATCCAAAAAAAGTACGTGACAAGTGCATGCAAGAGAAATGAACTAGGTCACATCAGTTAAAAGGGTCTCTAAATTAAATTACCAGAGGATTTTCTTCGTCAAGAATGTTGGCAACTGAAACGCGTCGTGAGTTTTCCACTACATTTGGAAACCCCATAGACCCTGGAGGAAGCTTTCCACTACATTTGGGATTTCTCCACAGATAGATTCAATGACACAGCGTAATCACTATAAGTGAACTATCACAGTCCATAACTCATAAACCTCTACCATGTTAACTCTCTTTTTTTTTTTTTTTAATGGGCGTACTTTATTTAAGCGATAATGAAAGACTAAAACGTTTGTGATACAAAATAAACCATAAACACACACACAAAAATCACAGAATCAGAGGAGAATTTTGCCATGACTTAATCTGGAGCCTGCTCTAAGGGAGGGAAGGGATTTGCGAACCATAAATGGAGAAGGCAACTTGAGAGCCCTGGATTGGTGGGGCGAAACAAGGAAGCTCTATTCCTAAATTGTCGATCCACTAACCGGAGAATGACTTGCGGTAGGGTAGTAGATTGATTGTGAAACCGGGAGTTCCTCTCCTTCCATATCTCATAGATGACTATGTGCCATGCTAGAATTGAAGCATCTTGGAGTTGTCTATTGTACTGATTATCTCTAAACCAGGTCTGTATCAGGGGCCAAGAGGTTGGGAATCTTGTATGGCCAATACGCGTCATTGTAGCCGAACAAATAATCCTAGAATAATAGCAATCGAAGAGGACATCGATGTGGTCTCTACTATCCACAAAATCAGAACAAAGCAAAGCAAACAAGTAGAATCAGATTGATATGATTTTGACAGTAGACGCTTATGGCACATTATCAGACCAACATCGCCGCGTATCACTTGGCACAAACATGTCTGGCACAACATTGCTATCCCAAAAAAACAGGTTCTGTTCACTTAAACACGTTAACTTTTTTTTCTTTTTCTTTCAACAACCTTGAAGATATTCGGTTTACAGTTTAAGGTGGGATTGGTATATTATTTATTTTCTAGTGGTGGAAAAATTAGGTGAAAGAAGTCTTTTTGACCCAGTAAATTTATGTTGGGACCAGTGTCGTGCTTAGATATATAGGCTTAAGGCGAACAAAAAATGTGGCCTTTGTTTAAAAGGTTAAAATAATGATAAATATTTTTTCAAGAACTACACAATATTGATAATTAAACCGAGAATATAAAATTGTATGTCAAACTCACATAATTGAGTTGTCTAATTAATTTCCTCCCTATATATATGAAAGCCAGAATATTCAACATTTCTGCTTGTAACATAATTGATCGAAAGTAAGATCTTATATGTTCATTAAAAAATAAAAAAAAGATTTTATTTCAATATTAACTTTGAAACTTTTTTCCTGTAGAAACAACTAAAACCTCTATTGTTAGCAATATATGAGAAGCGATTCAAGAGTTTGGATAAAAATATTTCTTTCAAAAAATGCCACACTTCAATAAATCTCTTATAGCCTCTTGAAAAAAATCTCAATTAGAAATTTGAGTTTTAAAAATAATCATATATACCATATTCGTATATATTAATTATAATAAAAATGTTCAGCCATGTGGAGAAATTTTCATAAAAATAAAAGGTATTAATAATGAACATAATATCAAGGACTTTTTAAATAAAGATCTCAAACACATTTCAAACTAAATACATAGCCTAACTAAAAAAATATGTGGCCTTATAATTTTTTACTTTTGTGTGGCCATTTGCCCGATTCAATACACATGAGGCACGTCAGTGGTTGGGACGTCCATATCCAACTAACTCATATAAATTTTAATATTTGATATATATTAAATCTTTATAATATGATTTTAATAAAAATTATTATCCGCTACTGTCTATACTATAATATACTATTACATTAAGATGGTAATTGTTTATTTAAGAAAAAATAGCTGTGTTTGCATCGAAAAGAGTAACTAATACTAGTAGCTACTAAAAGACAGAGACTTAAATTGTCAACTATTAGGAGTTAAGTAACTTAAGTCTAACAGTCTAACCACATGTGCGGCTAATTTCAACCAAAAGAAAATTAGTTTTAACTGATGTAACTTCAAGAGACAAATTTTCACAAAGTTTATGAAGTCCATATTACAAACACCGACGAAATTCAAAACTACAAGAATTTGTTAACGTGTAGGTTTAGAGGATCATTTAGTATTTGATATTCTATTACTTTTGAACTTATTTGGTAGCACAATAAATATACTAAGACAAACAAGTAACAACAAAACTATAGGTAGTGATCAGTTTTTATATTCTATTCTGCATACTACAAAGTGTGTAATATTAGTCAATGAATTTTTTATAATACGAAATATATGGTTACATCAATAAAATAACGCCAATATGATCAGTACAGCTCTCCAAAGTAATTTATATATTTAAAACAGTGATAAATAAATAGCGAAAACTTATAAATAAACAGTTGTCATTTAATGTGTTTTTATATTTTACTAATACTTTTTACAATCTTATTAAACGGTCATTTTCTACCGCTATAAAGGTGTACTTCTCTTCGTCCAAAGAGGAGAAAATTCCATGGAGACAAATGAAGGTTGAAAACATCGGTAAGGAAATCATAAAGCCATCTTCATCAACTCCAAATGATCTCCGAACTCTCCAACTCTCTATTTATGATCACATCCTCCCTCCCATTTACATAGTCGCCTTTCTCTTTTATACCAAAAATAATCTTATCTTGAAATATTATGTAAGGGCTTGACTTTATTCATTTTCATAGCAAACTATTTATACATAATGAGATCCCCTTATACGATAGAATCGTATCAATATGTCAATATTCTCGTATATCCTAATATTTCCCCTCAGGTTGGTGGTCTAAAATTTCGAAACCTAACTTAGATAATAAATACTTAAATTTTGGTTACGGTAAAGCTTTGGTGAAAATATCCGCGACTTGTTCCTTTTTATAAATGTGCTCGGTAGTAATGAGACCATCTTGAACGGCATCTCAAATTTCATGGCAGTCAGATTCGATGTGTTTGGTGCGTTCATAAAAGACAGGATTAGCGGTGATGTGAATGGCGACTTGACTATCACAATAGAATGAAATAGGATAAGGAAGAGCAAAACCAAATGTGTGTAGTAATTCCTTCAACCACTTATTTTTCCCGAAGAGTATATGACATAGAACAGTACTCGGCTTGAGCGGAGGAGTTGGAAACAGTATCTTGTTTCTTAGTTTTCCAAGATATAAGAGAAATATCCAAGTAGATTATATATGCGAAAAGAGAACAACAGGTCCGTTAAATTTAGTGTCCTAAAAAGTAGTGAGAACTTGAGAAGGTTTAAGAGGAAAGAAGAAGCCATGAGCTCTGACTACCTGACATTGTTAATGGAAGAAAAGAAGAGAAGAAAAATGTTGATCTGTGTATTTTTCTGCCAAAGAAAAAAGTTCAGGTTTTTTTAGCAAATATTAAATAAGTTGAACTTTTTATAAGAATTTTCTCCAAAAAAAAGTAACAGCGCCGTTCACTCCGTTGATGGTCGTTACAGCGAAAGTGAAAAATCGGAACAAAAAAATGGATCGTGCTTTTTATATCAATTATAAATTAATCTGTGTATTTTTGGCAAAGAAAAAAAGTTCAGATATTTTTCTGAAAAATATTAAATAAATCGGGTTTTTTTAAGAATTTTCCTATTTTAATTTTATACCATTTTTTTGTCTCTATCTCAATTAATGTTTACAATTTAATTATTGTCCATGCTATATATATATATATATATATATATATATATATATATATGTGTGTGTGTTTTTATCCACAATGATTATTTACATTAGTAACCTATTTATTTTGGATATACGTGAGAACATAAAAATTGAAGAAAAACGAAAAGACAGAAAAAAAAGAAAAAAAATAATCTGACACAATTTGTTTCCTCCAAAACTGAAGCTGAAGGTGTTTTCGTCTCATCATGTGCTCACTACCACACAAAAAAATGGTAGATTCGAAAGCAAATCGAAAATATGATATTTTTGTTAAGGATCCCACGTCTTTTTTGTTGTAGATCTCATAAAAATCATTTATTACAATGATCCTTAGTTGTCGTCCAAGTCAGTTTTAGAGATTCAGAAAAGGATTGATGATTGATGAAATAGATGTTCAATAGCGTTAATCATCTTGATTATTTCATCTCATGGTGTTCTTAATATTTGAATTAAATTGATCAACTAGTTCTAGAACTTAAAGTATTTTAAGCATTAGAATTGTTTAGTAAATTTCTTCAAAAATGAGCAACACTTGTCTAGCCAACAGAAATTGAAATTATAAAATGTTGTGAACTCATTGGATTCAAAACTTTTTAGTGGTTTGATTCATAATAGCAAGTAAAAAGATTTAATGAAGTTTATTTCAGAGTTAGAAATTAATATCTCAGAGAGAATTAAGTCTTCTGTTCTACGATGGATTAACCTTCTTCCAGGTGATTCATTAGTTCATACATTTCTCAATTAATTTTCCTAAGACCCAATGCATTAATTATATTGCTTAACTGTTTTACTACCCTTGTTATTTGCTAAATTACATTTGTTTACTTAGTTTTATTATATTCTTAGTGCTAGAAAAGAATGCATTAATCTTAGTTTCGTAGCTAATTTTGAATCTCCGAAATTATTTGTGTAATATTTGTCCTGGTAGTTCAGTCCCATTTTTACTATCGCGACACATAATCGTGCACTTGCGGCTTAATAGATTTCTTTTGATAAATTAATTGTTGATTTGTAAACTCTGTTAACTTCTTTTGAACATAAAAAGGATATATTATTTTTGTAAACTCACAATAATTAAATGAAAAACCTACTTAATATCACATATTTTGAATTTTAAAATTGAAACTAACTAAATATTACGTACATAATAAATATGTCAGAGTCCAGAATATATGATTGGGTGTGTTCTTTGATGGTTGTCTTACGCTCAAATCAGAAAATATAACAATAAAAAAAACCACGGATAGAAAAAGGACAGTACATATTACCGATTTCTCTTATCATGTCTTGGTTTGTTGCAAATACCATAAATTGCTTATGACCATCCCCGAACTCTTCTGTATGTAAATGTTGCTGAATTATCTTGAGGTATTTCTTCGAATATAATCATTAGAATTTGAATAAGACATTTTTTAGTTGTTTTTCGTTTTTTAAAAAGTTTGACAATGAGGGTGCAAGATAGGTGAATAAGTACGATATTGCTGACGAATTTTCGTCGGATTTTAAATTGTAAATTGCTATAATAATGGCTATGCTAACGTCTACTCTAACAGAAATATCGACGGAATTCCGATAGAAGTCAATTTCATCGAACACCCGTCGGAAATTTTTGACGAAATGAATCTCTCGAAAATACTTTCGGAATCTGCTCTGTTTTCTTGTAGTAATAAGATTAATGAACTCGATATGAAAATGAAAGAAACAAAAGAAGATACTAGGAATGAGCTGGATCCAACAATTCTATATATGTAGCCTTGCGAGTTTGTTTAACCAAACCGATCCGAGCCAGTTATTTTGGTCGAGACAATGAACACAGGTTGAAACGGTGAAGACGACGGCGGCGGCTCGACGACGACGATTGTTGACAAATTTCGACATGTTCGGTGAAGACGACGGCTGCTGATGAAAAGACGAGGATTTGTGCTTCGTCGGATGAGATTGAAGAGACAAGGATTTGTGATTTTGTGTCGTCGGCTGAGAGTGAAACACGAATGAGGAGTGATTGAGTGAGGATCGATAGAATTAGGTTTGATTAGTAATTAGGTTAGGATTTTCGGGTAACCGATCGGTTACACTGAACCAAACGGAACCAAGGACAAAACCGAACATCATTTGAAATCCTTCCGATTGGTGAAAGTCTAATAATCGAGCCATAACCGCAAATTATCGGTTCGGTTCGTTTCAGACAAACCGGTTCGGTTTTAAATCCTAGGCCTAGTTCTATGATAATACAGACGCTCATATTGCATGAAATGAGGATGAAATGCCAAAGATACCAAACTACGGATAGAGAAGCCGAGCTAAAGAAAAAGATAACTTCAACGAAAACTGAAAGTGAATCAAGTGATTTATATGCAAAAACGAAGAAATAATCAAAATTTGCTATGATACCATAACAATCGAGAGAGACTGAGAGGTAGAGAGATGCGTAAAAACTGAATTCTATTATTCTCTCATAATAATACAATATATGTATCCATATGTCAACTCCCATATTTTACATGAAATAGATATAAATTAAATGTCTAAATTATACGTCTTATCAGATGAATTTTATACATGGGTAATATTAAAAAAAGACAATTTTTTAACAAAAATTAAATAATTAATCATAAATTTTTTTATAGAAAATAATTATGGGCCCACGTTTTAGAAAGAGTGAATTGACAAAATAACATTTTTTGTTTTGAAATTGAACAGAAGGAGAAAAAGATTCGGTGGCAAAGACGTGAAGGAGATAATTTTTGTGAAATTTTGGAAAATAGCATCTAATATTTAAATTTAACATGTTATAGTGAACTAAATAACTAGAATTTCAACGTGAATGTCGACGAAAGAGAAACATCGGACAAGAATGAGAGAAAAAATCAATGTCATTTAAAAAATAACATTTCATACTGGAAAAAAACGTGTTATTTGTAAAAATAATGTGTTTTATAATTAAAATCACATGATGTTTGGAAGAAATAGCATGTGAGCATTATAAATCATGTGTAATTTTAGGAAGTAGCGTGTTACAAAAGAAAATGACGGACATAAAAAAATATCAAATTGACGACGGAGATTCCAAGAGAGATTGGGATCCAACAAAATAAAGAAAGAGATCTTCTGCTATTGGAGGGAGAGAGAACCCATCAAAATGAAGAGCGATTGGCAGCATAGATTTACCGAGAGATAGAGAGATCGACGACATATAATTCGAGTAAATGGTGAAAAGAGATGTTGGGAAGGAGGAAATGATGATGGTGATGGTGGTGTTGGTGTTAATGATGGGGTAGGAATTAAAATGAATCTTCATTGCGATGTCGTCGTGATTGGTGATGGTGGAGGAGAAATTCAGACGGAGGAGAAATTGAGACAGAGGAGATGACGGCATTGACGATAATAAGAGATTAGATTGGAGAAGAGAGCATGATGAATGCAACAAAAAAGGTAGAGGAAGAGAGAGAAATCAAAGAGAAAATGAGGAAAAAACAAAAGTTTTAATTGTAATTTTGTTACTCGCTCTAAAAAAAACATTGTGGACCATGACTAATTACTTAATTTTTTTTTATTACATGGTTACTTTCTACATATTCCTTTTATTCATTCATTGCAGCAATTTGAACCGTCTAACATATTCATGCAGTACTTTATTAAGGGGGAATACAACTACTCTAATGACCAGCAGAATTATCCACTTCAGTGTCTTCTGAGAATTGAACGTTAGATCCACTTGGAAGCATAAGTATAAACCTTCGAAGTACTGTAGTCTCTGCCTTCATTGACCACCTTTAAACCATATTTAAATACGTAAGTAAAAAACTTTGACTGCATTTAAAATTAAATTGAATCTCCGATTTATTAAGTGATAAAAATGAACCTGTATCTAGACAAATGATGGATAAAAATGGACATCTGCAGCTTAACGAACTCAGCTCCTACACATAATCTAGAACCAGCGCCAAAGGGAAGGAAAGTCCTGGAGACGATCGCACTCAAGTCTTTTCCCTGAAAATTTAGTTTAATATATGTTTAAAATCATATGAATTTGATTAATAAATCCTACATTAAAAGTGGAAGATCAAATTAAAATCACCTTCCAGCGCCATGGATTAAATACTAAAGGGTCATCATACTTTTCTGGATTGAAATGGACATAAGGATAACCCAAGAAGATCCAACCAGCTGGAATTGTATAATCACCAACTTGGAACTCATGATCAATTACTCTAAGCACCGTTGGTGCCGTGCTTGTGATCCTAAGCGACTCATTTATCACCTAAACCAAAACGCCATATTAATAATTAATATATATATTACAATAAGAGCTTACTAACATATTTAAGTTTTGATGATGACACACAACGACAACTAACACAATACATACTTATATAATTTTTTTTGAATATTACAATAATGAATTCACTTACACCACATTAAGGCATGCTTCTATTAGGATATAATTTGCTAAAGAAAATCGAATTTGATTCGGATCAGATTCATTACACCATTTTGTTTATGTAGACAACTCATATTTTTGCTCAATATATTTAACTGATGTTTTCTACTAGTTATATTATATTATAGATATTTATGTTTTATTTATTTAATTTTAAATTTGACAAAGTTAATTTTTGATTCAGTATATGCTATATTATTTTTCTTTCAATTGTAAGAAATTTTGAAAGTGATATATCTATAAATTTGGATATATAAACATAAATTAATATTTAATTTTATAAAATTTTGTTTCATAATTTTAAATTTCCATGAAAATGAAGATTGCAATCGTTTATTATATTTTCATTGTATTTTGCAATTGAAGTTAAGAAATAATGAGGTTGATAATGGCATGCCATGTAAGTAAGGATTTTTGAACCAAAAGAAAAAAGTAAATAAGTATAAAAAGTGCATAATGTTTGTGAGGTTGAATGTAAGAGCGGCAAGTTAGGTTTTTTGAGAAAGTGGCTTTTCAAATAATATATAGGAGATGTTTGCATCCTTGACAAGTTATAATATGATATATGATTTTGTTGGATACTCACCATATGGGTGAAAGTCATTGATTTGTAGTCTTCCCATGTTAGGTCAGCTTTCTCCTCCTTCTCAATCTTACCTCGGACAATTCCTTCATGTTCTCTCTGCAACTCTTGCATGACTTTAGGGTTGTCGCTTATTAGCTTTATTGTAGCCGCAAGGACCCCCGGAGTTGTTTCGTTAGCAAGCAAAAATAAAGTAAATATGTACTCGATCGCTTTCTCTATGCTGATAGTTTCCGCTCCTCCATCCATTTCTCCAAATATGATCTTAAAGACCTCCCCAAACTCCTCTCCTGATGCTCTTTTCTTAAGTATCGTATCCT
Source organism: Turritis glabra (assembly GCA_900406565.1). Taxonomy (NCBI): domain Eukaryota; kingdom Viridiplantae; phylum Streptophyta; class Magnoliopsida; order Brassicales; family Brassicaceae; genus Turritis; species Turritis glabra. The sequence goes on from OVBN01000239.1 coordinate 3,047,644, forward strand.
TTAGCACCTTCATCATCCGATTTCTTGCCTGTCAAGAAAAATGAAGGCACGTGAGGAATATATAAGTTCTTGAATTACCAAAAAAGTGCTTGATCTTTTTTTGTTTGAACTCTCTTTCTAGAAACATAATAAAAGCATGGCCATTTTATGTTTTTTTTGTTTTGTTTTGTTTTGTTTAAGATGGTTATGGGAAATTGCTCTGTCTATTTGGGACAGATCTGAAACCACCATCACCTCGGTTGTTTTCCCCCAAATCCTATGGGAATAGAGTGCTATATATTAAGGTTAGATGATCTAAAAAACGCACCTTAATCATTCGATAAACACCAGTCCCCGGAATGTTCCAAGAGAATCGAAACCATTCTCTTGGAAAAAATGTCCAACAAAGTGTGAGTTCTTTTGCCGCCTCTGGTTCCATTTCGCCCATTACTTTCTTCGCAAGACATTCAATTAAGATCTGTAACGTTTGATGATATGTAGTTCATAAGATGATCCATTAAGTAACCGAGTAAAAATTAGAATGTAATCGTGCCATGAGTTATAGAAACTGTGAAATGGATGACACTTTTTACCTTGCTTGACGTTTCTTTAATGTCAAGACTGCCATTCCTAGCACCTATCTCCATGTTTGTGCGAGCCAATAAATCGATGTCATGAATCATCCTTAATTTCAAAGCTTGTGAACCTAAAAACTGGTTTGTCAAGCTGCGGGCATGTTTGTGGGTCTCCTTATTCACAAACAAGTTGTCTTCCCCAAATAGCCGCTTTAAGCTCTTTGGCATACCAGGAATATTATTCGTCTTTGCTATCTCCATATTCACTCCAATATCAGTCGAGATTATAACTTTGCCTCCAAATAAGCTTGTCCGAAAAAGTGGCCCATGTCTAATTTGTTTTTTTTTTGGGAAAAAAGGAAAGAGTAAGACACTATAATTTACTAAGCTAGGAGTAAAATATCAGCGTATATTAAAAAGCAGATTAATCTTAAGAAGCATAAAATAATCTGCTTATGTTAAAAAGAAAGCTATGAATACATGAATAACCTGAGTACTTTCTCCTTCACGAATGTTGATAACTGAATAGCATCATGAGGCTTCATGAACTCAAAAGTCTCTCCGATGATTGGAAAACCCATTGATCCTGGGGGGAGTTTTCCATTACTCTTCGGATTTCTCCACTGATAGATCCAGTGACACAGCTTCACCACTATGAGTGAAACTATCGCAACCCAGAACTCATAAACCATGCTAAGTTTTTTTTTCTTTCTTTCAACTATATTGGTTATGTTGATTTTAGGATATCGAGGGAGGCTCTATCTCTTACTATACTAAAGCTCCCTTGTCGATTAGTACTCTATATTTAAGAACACGTGATAGTTTATGTAATCACTCTATATTTAATCAAGTTGGTAGTTGTTTATGTAAGAAAAAACACAGTTTTTCTTGTGTTTAAAGGTTATTAATAGTAAAAGATTATTATTTTCTCAACTAGACTTAAAGAAAACCCTCTGTAGAACTAGAATCAGTCTCATTTATTTTATTGAAATTTATATTTAACAAAAAGACAAGTATGGAGTGTCTGCTACCGTTGGCTTAAAATTTATGAGAAAATTAAAAGCAATGCCACAGACAACTGAAAAAGTTGTTCGTTCTGTCATATTTGCTTCCTCCTTTTCGTGGATGCCATATACACTAAAGATAAGTTTAATAAAAAAATACTATTAACTCTGTCCTTTGCGTTCTCTCTCTCATAAACCGAAGTCAAACAACAAACATAAAGTTTTGACATTTTTTAAATTAAAGTGAAACAGCAAATGAATTTTTTTTTTTTTTTTGTCACCGATATTATTGATAATACTTGGAAGGATACATTGAGAATTACAACTTAAGCCAGTAGAAAACAAAGATATCCCCGGAGTCTAAAGCCTAAAAAAGGGAAACTACGCCGACGGACGAAAAGAAGTCCTCGGAAGCATAAAGCAAAACCAAGAAAATAAAACTACAAAGCATAGAATTTTAACCCGAAAAGAGGAAGAACCCTTAAACTAAAGACAAAAGCAACAAGGCTTAACCCGTACACAACACACTAGTCTAAAGAAGCAAGAAGAGCTCTTCTCCTGAACCAACAGCAAATGAATTAAAAAGAACGAAAATAAAAAACGGGAGAAAGCCATTAATTCCAAACTATCACATTGATCTAATCGCTTTCATACACCGCCATCTTCGAGAATCTCGCCGAGAAACACTTCACCGCTATGTTAGAATTTTCTCGACGGATTCACTGAAAACAGAACAGATTTCAAATCAGAACGTTTCACTGCTTATGGACCAAATTTTAATTTCATGGACAACTTTAATCGTCAGCGGACAATTTTAACTTTCAGTAGACAATTTTAATTTTATGGACAATTTTAATCCCTAGTGGACAACAATTTCATGGCTTGTTTTCCCATCTTTTTTCCATCTTTGATTTGTGAAAAAATTCTATAGACAAGTTTAATCTTCAGTGGACAACAATTCGTACGAATTCACTATTATCATCTACAATCTCGTCCACGAACTTCTTTTTTATTCGTCCCCAAAACCACACTAAATCTTTTATACATTCTGTTCCAAAATCACCACTTCGTTATCTCTATTTTTTTATTTCAAACAATTATTCTGTTTTTTTTTTTAGATCTGGTTTTGGATCAGCTAAATCAACAATTTTTTACTTAGATTGATAGTTTTTTTTGTCAACAAGTATTGTCCATCTTTTTACTCCACGTACCACGTTACATCACAACTTCCCACCACTAATAAGCGAGGGTAAAACAGTCAACTCCTTCCTTCATTAAAGTTACCTTATGACATGTTTTTGAAAAAAATAAAATTTATGGCATTTGATAAAAAAAATTAATCAAATATGGCATTTATTACCATATTCCCTAAAATTATTGACATGCAACTACCACTTTTACAGGGTGGTGTATATAGAGTATTATGATTATGAATAAATAACACGATAATGTGAAAATATTGAAATGATTGACTTGGACTATTCATTAAAAACAATCAAGATATAGTTTTCCTGACACATAATAAATATCCGAATGATTACAATCACACAAGAAGATAAATTGTGGTAATCTCTAGACTATCTCAGTCATCAAGTTTCATAGTTTAAGCTTTAACGTGATAAGAGGTGTTTTGATCGAGGAAGGGATTAAACGAAGAAATTCGGTTGGACCGGCGTCGTATGGAGTAGTAAGTGGTGTAATAAGGAATGGTTTGTGCCGACCTTTGGCCCATACTCTTCAACTTGGAATTTGGAATTCTTTGGCTTGGTTGCTAAATAAGACTTCTTTTGTTTCAATATATAAAATTTTGAAGTTTAAAATTCGCAATCTAAGAATTTCTTTTCTTTCTTTACAAGAATATCATTTAATACTTTAATTTAAAACAGTTCAACAAATTCTTAAACATCTGTATAGTGAAACTGAGGGAGTATCGGTTAAACTTGAAGAAATAATTTTGTTCCGATTGTCACATTTCTTTTTCTTTTGGACACCAGAACAGAGGGGAAATAATTGTAATTTTGTGTTATAATTGTCAAAAGTTTATGTAGTAGAGTCATGAATTTATCTAGGATCCACAACTACATATCTATGAGAGATGACACAGTCCACAGAAGGTAGCTAGTGACCAGTACTAAGAGTGGAAGCTATACTAGATAATGGAGTAGTGTCTATGGTTCGTGCCACAATCACTTGTAGATGTACAAATAACCAAAAAATACAAATCACTACTTGTACATGGAGATGTATGTGGTATAAAGATGTTATACATGAATAACAGTATAACACATTTTAAACCCAAAAAAAAAAAAAAAAAAAGTATAACACAGTAATACAAACTCTGTCTGTGAGTTATATGGATTTTAATTCGAGTGCTTTATATATATGTGGTAAAATTGTGGAGAACCTGTTTACCAAATGACCTAGTTACTTCAATTCCTTTGGCGAAACCTGAATAACACAATAATATAAGAAAACGCATTATAATGTAAGAAATTACTGATTATATAATGAAAATACAATCTTTTGGGTTTTTTTCTCCTGACGATTTTTCACGTGCTTATGCCTCGAGAATCGAAGAAGTGATATATATAGAAAGTTTTACACAAAAATCACTCCTTATACGATGATTTTGTTAGCCATATATTTTTTAAAAAATTTAGTGAAATTAAAACTTTACTATAAGAAAGAATTTGACCTCTCTTTCCTTGCATAATTTATTAATTATAATTTGAGATTTTTGAATTAAATGACAATCATCTGGAAGTTGGAAAAATCAAATAAGTTAATAGATGATTTAAAGCCATGGAGTATGGTAAATTATGACCCGAACAAGGAGGTGATCGGCTGATGATCAACTTAGCTGAATCACTATTCCAACTGATTTAGCTGCCCGAGAAGATCATCCGAAAAAGCAATTGATCGGCTAATCGCCAAATTTGCCAAATGTTAAATTATGGATAGAAATTGTCTTTGCTTTATTGATTCATAAGATATTGGTATTTATACAAGTATGAAAACTAGGGTAAATATCCAAAGAGCTTGTATCCTAGTGGCTGGACTTAAAAAAAGGTTAGCTTTAACCCGGTCCACGGAGACATACGAGCCAATGGTCCCGAACTTCGTACATAAACAATCCGTAAACAAGCCCATTAAGCCCAATTACAATACACCTCCCAATCAAAACATTAGTAAGTTTATTGCATAAACAAGAATCCAACAAAAGTACGTGACAAATGCATGCAAGAGAAATCAACTAGGTCACATCAGTTAAAAGCGTCGTGAGTTTTCATGAACTGGAAAGTGTCTCCGATGATTGGAAACCCCATCGACCCTGGAGGAAGTTTTGAAAAATCCATAACTCATAAACATCCACCATGCTAACTTTATTTTTCTTTCAACAGTCTTGAAGATGTTCGGTATCCAGTTTACGGTGGATTGGTATATTAATCATTTTCTAGTCACGTGGAAAAATTCGGTAAAAGAATTGTTTTTGACCCAGTAAATTTATGTTGGGACGTCCATATCCCCAACTAATTCATATAAATTTTATCGTTTAGTATATATGAAATCTTTATAATATGATTCCAATAAAAATATTATTCGCTATTGTCTATATTATTATATTAAGATTAGATTTTGACATGCACATACGTCCGGATTAATGTTTATTGACAAATTTATTTGATATTTTAGTTTAAAACATAATTTGTTGTAAAAGTTAAGTGGTGTTACGTATATTTTTTATATACTATTTAAAACAAATTGCAATAATTTGATTAAAGATATTAAATCTTGGGCATGTCCATTTTGGATCAGGCTTTTCTGTCGTATTTTGTATTTGTAGAAAATTTTCCGTTCTATAACCGTTCTCGTTTAAATAATTACTCGATTGAGAATATTTATTTTAGTATAACAAGTAGAGATTGAGTAAATAATTCAGATGGGATACCATATTTCCTGTTTCGAAGTGGACCTTTACCCGTCCTAGAATCGATCCTTACCCAAATTAATGAGAGTTTGATAATTGAATTTAGCAATCCAAATTTCTCGATCTCATCCCGTCACTCCAAATTCTCATCCAATATTTTATTAAAAATAATTCAAATTATATTTCTATTATCTAAATTACCAGTTTTTGTCTCATATCGGCTATTTCCCGTCTCAAATCTCCAAATGGACAAACCTATTAAATCTGGTTTGGGATCAGGTTGAATTTTGGTTATTCTTTTTCTCGTAGAAACAACTAAAACCTCTATTATTAGCGATATATGATAAGCGATTCAAGAGTTTGGATAAAAATATTTGTTTCAAAAAATGCCACACTTCAATAAGTCTCTTATAGCCTCTTGACAAAATATCAATTAGAAATTTGAGTTTTAAAAAATGATCATATATACCATATTCGTGTATATTATGATAAAAATGTTAAGCCATGTGGAGAAATTTTCATAAAAATAAAAGGTATTAATAACGAACATAATATCATGAACTTTTTAAATAAAGATCTCAAACACATTTCAAACTAAATACATAGCCTAACTAAAAAAATATGTGGCCTTATAATTTTTTACTTTTGTGTGGCCATTTGCCCGATTCAATACACATGAGGCACGGCAGTCGTTGGGACGTCCATATCCCAACAAAACTCATATAAATTTTAATATTTAATATATATTAAATCTTTATAATATGATTTATATAAAAATTATTATCCGCTACTGTCTATACTATAATATACTAGTATTACATTAAGATGGTAATTGTTTATTTAAGAAAAAATAGCTGTGTTTGCATCGAAAAGATTATCTAATACTAGTAGCTACTAAAAGACAGAGACTTAAATTGTCAACTAGAGTTAAGTAACTTGAACTTATCTGGTAGCACAATAAATATACTAAGACAAACAAGTAACAACAAAACTATAGGTAGTGTGATCAGTTTTTTTAAATATTCTGTACATACAAAATGTTTAATATTAATCAATGAAATTTTTATAATATGAAATATATGGTTACATCAATAAGATAACGCCAACGTGACCAGTACAGCTCGCCAAAGTAATTTATATATTTAAAACAGTGCTAATTAAATAGCGAAAACTTTGTCATTTAATGTGTTTTCATATTTTACTAATACTTTTTCCAGTCTAATTAAACGGTCATTTTCGACCGCTATAAAGATGTACTTCTCTTCGTCCAAAGAGGAGAAAATAGCATGGATACAATGAAGGTTGAAAACATCGGTAAAGAAATCATAAAGCCATCTTCATCAACTCCAAATGATCTCCGAACTCTCCAACTCTCTATTTATGATCACATCCTCCCTCCCATTTACACAGTCGCCTTTCTCTTCTACACCAAAAATAATCTGATCTCTCAAGGATCTACTTCCCACAAACTCAAGACTTCTCTGTCCCAAACCTTGACCAAATTCTACCCACTTGCCGGAAGAATCAACACAGTCACCGTGGACTGTAACGACGAAGGAGCTATCTTTGTCGACGCTCGAGTAAATAACTGTTCTCTCTCTAGTGTTCTCAGGTGCCCTGATCTCGTGGCCCTCCAACAGTTGCTTCCTCTAGACGTTGTCGACAACCCGTACGAGGCTGCTGCGACATGGCCTTTGCTGCTCGTGAAGGCAACTTACTTCCAATGCGGAGGCATGGCCATCGGAATCTGCATCTCTCATAAGATTGCGGACGCAAGTTCTATCTCTACTTTCATTCAGACATGGGCTGCTATGGCTCGAGTAGAGGCCGGAGACGCAGTGGCGGGTCCCGAGTTTGTCGCAGCAAATTTCTACCCACCAGCCAACGAGGCCTTTAAGTTTCCGGTGGATGAACAAGCCAACAAGAGAAGCAGCATCACGAAGAGATTCGTGTTCGATGCGTCTAAGTTGGAAGAGCTAATTAGGACCAAAGCAGCTAGTGCAGAAGCCATAGACCGACCTACGCGGGTGGAGAGCCTCACTGCGCTTCTCTGGAAAGGGTTCGTCGCTGCTGCATCCTCAACGACTACTACTTGTGATCTGAAAGTGTTGATCCAACCAGTTAATTTGCGCTCCAAGATACCTTCGCTTCTGCCACAAAGCTTGATCGGAAATGTCATGTTCTCTTCTGTGGTCTTGAGTGTTGGTCAAGAAGGGGAAGTGAAAATTGAAGACGCCGTTAGAGACTTACGTAAAAAGAAGGAGGACTTACAAATTGTGATCCAAGACGAAGATGGATCATCTTCAATGATCGGTTCTAAACTAGCAAATCTGATGCTCACTAATTATTTGCAGATGAGCTATGAGACTCATGAGCCCTACACCGTGAGTAGCTGGTGCAAGCTACCACTTTACGAGGCCACCTTTGGATGGGGATCTCCAGTTTGGGTTGCCGGAAATGTTGCTCCTGCGTTTGGCAACTTAGCAGTGTTGATCGATTCCAAGGACGGAAAAGGAATTGAAGCGTTTGTCACACTGCCTGAAGAGAGTATGTCGTCCTTCGAGCAGAACCCAGAATTGCTCGCCTTTGCTTCCCTTAACCCTAGTGTCTTGGTCTAAATCCTGCACTAAAATTTGCTGTTTCCTTAATAAATATTTGGTTACATTGAATCAATTTCTTCAAGATGTAATACAAGAAATGTAACCTGTTGGAAAATCATTTGAAGTTTCATTTGATCTGAAAATAATTCCTGCGTTGTGGTCAGGGCCGGCCCTGAGATAAGTTGGGCCAGAAACAAATCCAAAATGGGGGCTTGTGTTTTCCACTGTCAAAATTCGTAGGATTCTCATTTGTTATAAGAGTTTTTGATCTTTTGAGATACCTCAACATAGAATTAGCCAGAGACTTCGCAATTTTTTCTCTTTTCTTCTCTCTTGCTTTTTGGCTCCGGTTTTACACTTTGATTTTCGAATTGAAACCCCTGAAATTTTCAAATCGAGAAAAATATAGTAAGAATTAATTTTCTGTCAAACTCTACTGTAAATTTAGCATAAACTCAAATTTACAAGTAAAAGTAGATATTGTTTGAAAAGAATTACCTTACATGTCATGGTGGTGTCGATGGAGACTAGAAAAGCGATGAGGAGATATGTTGGTGAGAGTAAGAGAAAGCTCAAGAGTCGTGGAGTTGGAGGGGAGAAGAAAAAATAGGTTTTACTTAATTTTAATTATGTAGATATTTTTATTAATTGGGCAGGCCCACGAAAGTTTAATATTTCAACTATTATGTATTTTTAATTTTTTGGCTTATGTTTCTTTCTCATTAGTATATAAACTACGTATATATATAAATAATTTAATTTTATATGGGTCTACTAAATTTGGGAATCAAAACAAATGTTTCACTGGATTTTGTTCAGAACCTGATTGTACTATACGTAATTAGTAATTACCATATGAATTAAACTTTGAAGTTATTTTTCAAACAAAACTGAACCAATTGAAACCAAAATCAAAACCAAACCAAACCTAAATTTAATTAAACTGAATTACAAATGATTTTCTTTAATTTTGGTTTTTATAAAACCAAAAAAAAATCCGAACTAAACGATATTGCTCATCCCTAGCTAAACAGATGTTAAAAGAGATGGAGAGATCTCCTAATATGAATTGGTTTGTTTATATAATCGGATAAATGGATTATCACTTTAATTTTACTGTTTTTTTTCCTTTCGTACAAACTTTTTATGGAATTAGACACTGTTTTATGAAACTTTAATGTAATTTTTTTTAATATTACTATCGTTTGTGATTTACATAATATATGAAAAGATATGTTTTTTAATTTATGTTAAGCATCCGAAAATGTTAGACCAGTCTTGCTCTTGCATTAGAATTTAAATAATTGGAATATGGAGATATAACGGTTTTGTTATAATAAATATCAACTTAGAAAAATGTAAAAATTCACTTAATTAACGAGCGACATATTTCGTTGCTAATTTAACAACATAAATATTTCATTTCTAAATTGCTCATAGATTTTGTGAAGTAATAATTGATATATTATAAGTATAAAGATTTAAAATAATAAATGGAATGCTATATATATTTTAATAAGTGATAAAGAGAGTAAGAGATAAATCTCTCATATTTCTTATTCTTTCTTATCTGTTTCCGAACAAATTTATTTATATATATATATATAGCTTGAATCGTGGAGTCACTAAGTGATAAAAATGAATTTGTATCTAAACCTATTACGGATTAAATTGGCTATCTACAGTGTTTGTATCGATATTATCACAATGTAATAATTTAGATTTTTATTGGGTGAAACGTTGCGTTTGTTTTTATTAACGATGAACGAGATTAACGATTACAGAGGAATTAGAACACGAACTAAAACTCTGAAACTAAGCTATGATTCTTTCTCTAATTCTCTGGATAATCTCTCATTCTTTCTCTAATGATTTCCTCCAGTATTTATAAGGAGGTCTTCTAGGGTTTTGTGCTCCTCTGCAAAATTTCTATTTTGCTTTCGAGCCCAACGGACTTTATTTATGATTAAAATAGTCCGTTAATCATTTGAATCCTTGTTTGGGCCGGAAAGCATATCAGGGCCAAACCCCGTATCCCACAATAAATCCCCCCCCTCCCCCTTAGTTCGGCGAGGCGAATGTGTGCTTGAGCTCGGTGAGCGTATTTTCCGAGTCAGAGATATGCCATTTCGGCTCAAACGGAGGACAGTGTTGCGTGTAATTTTATGCTTTGGGCATGTTTTGGAGAGCACAGAACTTTAACAGAAGATTGGTGCCGTGACACACTTTTTGGAGAGCTCGAAGCTCTAACAGAAGATTGGTGCCGTGGGCACGTTTTCGGAGAGCGTGGAGCCCTAACAGAAGTTTGGTGTCGTGGGCACGTTTTTCGGAGAGCTCGGAGCCCTAACAGAAGATTGGTGTCGTGGGCACGATTTTCAGAGAATGCGGAGCCCTAACAGAAGATAGGTGCCGTGGGCACGCTTTTCGTAGAGCTCGGAGCCCTAACAGAAGATTGGTACCGTGGACACACTTTTCGGAGAACGCGGAGCCATAACTGAAGTTTGGTGCTGTGTACATCCCGACAGACTTCGTAGTACTAGAAATGGATGAGGAACCAAGAGATCCTCTAATATTGGGAAGACCTTTCCTAGCTACAGCTGGAACAATTATAGATGTCAAGAAAGGAAAGATTGAGCTGAATCTGGGAAAGAATCTCAAAATGAAGTTAGATATCAGAGACGCCATGAAGAAACCTACAATAGAGGGTCAGCTTTTCTGGATTGAAGAGATGGATCAACTTGCTGATGAACTGCTGGAAGAACTCAATGAAGAAGACCATCTTCAGACTACTTTGACCAAGAGTGGTGAAGCCGAGTATCTGCACAAGGAAACCTTGGGTTATGAGATGCTTTTAAACTCACATAGAGCAGTAGAGGGGTTAGAAATCTTTGAAGATCTGATTGGGTTGAGTACAGAGGTTATTAGATCAACTAAGGAAGGATCAAGTCAGACTCGACCAGTCAACTCGACCACCCACTCGAATAGACCGATCGAGTGCCCGATCGAGTCTAAGGTCGAGTCAGATATTAATGCATCTGACGATTGGTCTGAGCTGAAAGCACCTAAGGTGGACCTCAAATCACTTCCTAAAGGGCTAAGGTACGCCTTTCTAGGCCCCAATTCTACCTATCCAGTCATAGTTAATCCTGAACTGAATGATGATGAAGTGCAATTGCTATTGACTGAATTAAAAAGGTTTAAGAGAGCTATAGGATATTCACTGTATGACATTAAGGGAATTTCGCCTAGCCTATGCACTCATAGGATTAATCTTGAGAACGAATCAAATGCTAGCATAGAACCTCAGAGGAGATTGAATCCAAATTTGAAGGAGGTTGTAAAAAAAGAAATATTTAAGTTGTTAGAAGCTGGTGTTATTTATCCTATTTCTGATAGCACTTGGATATCTCCTGTGCATTGTGTTCCAAAAAAGGGTGGTATAACTGTAGTAAAAAATGATAAGGATGAGCTTATTCCCATGAGAAAAATTACTGGCCATAGGATGTGCATAGACTATAGGAAACTGAATGCTGCATCTAGGAAAGATCATTTTTCATTGCCATTTATTGATCAAATGCTAGAGAGCCTTGCAAACCATCCTTATTATTGTTTCCTAGATGGATATAGCAGGTTCTTTCAGATTCCCATACATCCTAATGATCAGGAAAAAACTACATTTACCTGTCCTTATGGGACGTTCGCCTGCAGGAGAATATTGTTTGGTCTATGTAATGCACCTGCTACCTTTCAAAGGTGTATGATCTCTATCTTCTCGGATTTGATAGAGGAGATGGTGGAAGTATTCATGGATGACTTTTCCGTGTATGGCTCCTCCTTCTCCTCATGTTTGTTGAACCTGTGCAGGGTACTCTCTAGGTGTGAAGAGACCAACCTGGTTATGAACTGGGAGAAATGCCACTTTATAGTCAGAGAGAGCATTGTTTTGGGGCACAAAGTTTCTGAGAAGGGGATAGAGGTAGACAAGGCCCAGGTCGAAGTGATGATGCAATTGCAACCGCCAAAGAATGTCAAAGATATCAGGAGTTTTCTTGGGCATGCTGGCTTTTACAGGCGATTCATCAAGGATTTTTCCAAGGTAGCCAGACCACTCACAAAGCTACTCTGCAAGGAGATAGAGTTCAACTTCGATTCTGAATGTTTAGAAGCCTTCCAACTGATCAAGGAAGCCTTGATCTCAGCTCCGATAGTCCAAGCCCCTAATTAGGATTATCTATTCGAGATTATGTGTGATGCATCTGACTATGCAGTGGGAGCTGTGTTGGGACAGAGGATTGACAAGAAGTTGCATGTTATCTACTATGCCAGTAGGACCCTAGATGAAGCACAAGAGAGGTATGCAACTACAGAGAAGGAGCTACTAGCAGTAGTGTTCGCCTTTGAAAAGTTCAGAAGCTATCTGGTTGGTTCCAACGTCATTGTCTACACCGATCATGCAGCATTGAGACACATCTATGCGAAAAAGGATACCAAGCCCAGACTGCTAAGATGGATACTTCTGTTGCAAGAATTCGACATGGAGATAGTAGATAAGAAGGGTATAGAGAATAGAGTGGCTGATCACCTGTCAAGAATGAGGATAGAGGATGAATTGCCCATAGATGATTCTATGCCTGAAGAGTCACTCATGGCCATCCAGATTGAACGAACTCGATCAACAGCTCGATCCCATGCTCGAGTCCATGATCGAGTGGTCGATCAAGCCCATGATCGAGTAGGAGCCATTAATGCAACAGCTGAAGCCTTGGCATTGAGGGAAGAAAATCTGCCTTGGTACGCGGATTTGGTTAACTACATGGTCATTAGTGAAGTCCCTAAGAGCTTAGATTCCTACAAAAAAAAAAGAAATTCTTCAGATATATAAACCACTACTACTGGGATGAGCCATACCTTTACAAGAGAGGTTCAGATGGGCTATTCAGAAGATGCATTGCTGAAGACGAAGTGAAGGGAGTCCTAGAGCACTGCCATGGGTCTACTTACAGAGATCACTTCGCCACATTCAAAACTGTTCAGAAGGTACTCCAAGCAGGATTGTGGTGGCCTATCATGTTCAAGGATGCTTAGAGCTTCATCTCCAACTGCGACCCCTGTCAGAGAATGGAGAATATAAGCCGAAGAAATGAGATGTCACAGAATCCTATATTGGAAGTTGAAGTGTTCGACGTCTGGGAGATTGATTTCATGGGTCCTTTCAACCCACCATCAATTAGAAACAGCTATATATTGGTAGCGGTAGACTATGTCTCGAAATGGGTTGAGGCCATTGCTTGTCCAACTAATGATGCTAAAGTTGTGCTGAAGATGTTCAAGAGCATAATCTTCCCCAGATTTGGCGTTCCTAGAATAGTCATCAGTGATGGAGGATCTCACTTCATCAACAAGCTGTTTGAGAATATGTTAAAGAAGCATGGGGTGAAACATAAGGTTGCAACACCCTACCACCCCCAGACCAGTGGCCAAGTGGAAGTCTCCAACAAGCAGATAAAGACTATTCTAGCAAGAGTAGTGGGAGTTTCGAAAAGAGATTGGTCAGTCAAGCTCGATGACACTCTTTGGGCTTATAGGACAGCATTTAAAACCCCTATAGGGAGAACTCCATTCCAGCTGCTCTATGGAAAAGCATGTCATCTACCTGTGGAAATGGAGTACAAGGCTTTATGGGCAACTAAGCTTTTGAACATTGATATCAAGACTGCTCAGGAGAAAAGAGCAATGGACTTGCACGAGCTGGAAGAGATCAGGCTTGAAGCCTATGAAAGTTCTAAAGTCTACAAAGAAAGAACTAAGGCTTTCCATGATAAGAAGATCCTTCCCATGGAATTCGAGGCTGGAGATCAGGTTCTGTTATTCAACTCCAAGCTAAAACTTTTTCCGGGAAAGCTGAAATCGAGATGGTCAGGACCATTTGACGTAAAGGAAAAAGCTAGTACAGTTTAAGTTATGAAAGCAAATCTAATATGAAAACAAATGATCACAATTGGAATATCTAACCTCCTCACACTAGCCGTTTGACTCCTCTTCCCGAACCGAAGAACACTTCTTTCTCTCCAAACCCTCCGAATCTGACAAATAGATTTACGATTTCATCGAACAAGTTCCAATCCAAAAATAGCTTTACAATCTTAAACCCAAAATCAATAATATAAGGGAATCACCTAAGCCTTCAATTTTATCTTCCTCAGACTCGCTGTTCGACATCTCTTCCCGAACCGATGAACTCTTCTTTCTCCCCAAACCCTTCGAATCTAAGAAATAGATTTAGGATTTCATCGAACATGTTCTAATCCCAAATAATCTTTACAATCAATCACCGAAACTGAATTTGTCACCTAACCTGCTAAGCCGTCAATCGATTTTAAGACACACATGTCGCCGTCCATCCATTCGGCGCGAAATAGAGTTAACCGAAAATCGAATACAAAGATTTTGTTAGTTAATGTCATCGCCATTCTTTTACAACTATAATCAATTCAACAAACGAAATCCATACCTCGTCATTTTATGTCTTCGTCGGAGCTATTACACTCAGCGACTTCTCGGGCAAACGTCGCCGCAAACAAAACGAAAGAGACAATGAAACATTTTTGCTTTAGGATTAGGTTTAAACACTTTTTAATATTTTTTTTCCCACCGATTTATTATTCAAAATGGCAAATCTATAAATATAATTTTTTTCAGTTTTAATGTCTTTTGCAAAATTATATGTGCTATTATAATCATCATCATCTTCACTAAGCTGTTAGAGTTATTTCACAACTTATATATGCTAGGGTAATTTCCCTTATATTTTAGTGTTATAGTTCTCTTATTCATTTAATATAATTTTGATTTGGAAGCATACTTTCCAAAAAAATTATCAACTTCGTGTATTCACCACAATGGGATTAAAAGCAAAATTTAGTCTAAGTACACTTTAATTTGGATGGCTAAAAAATTGACGACAATCCCCTCTGCAACACTTTCTTTTGGTAACAATTAGAGTTCGAAGGTTTAAAACAAGAATCTACGTTTCACTGAAATATGATAACAACTCAGAAATACGAAACACAAAAACTGATTGTATACGGACACTTATAGAAAGAAACCGGAAGTAGAAACAGCTTGGATCCTAGGATTATGTCATTAGCAATACTTAACCAACGTATAGAAATTCATTCAATATGTTACATGATGTATCCCAGATTTCCTTAGCAAGTTTCGGGTCACGGGAAAGTGCTGATGATTCGATGGTCCTCCCGTTTCCTCCAAAGAAATATTTGCCCGATACTTCCTGCATAATGTTCATCAACAGATCAAAATAGAGCTCATCAACCACATAAGATTGATGTTAGATAAGATGAAGAATTCCAAAAGAGCATATCTTACAGGTGGAGCTAAAGCAGCATCAATCAGAGATTCAGCTGCATCCTCTGGGGATTGCATGAGTCCAAGAATCTTGAGACTGCAAAACACCATCACTTGTATATATGAAGGAAGCTCATGCATTATGTTTGTTTTTACTGCTCCTGGATCTACCGCTCTACAACAAAACAAAAAGAAAAGTGTAAACACATAAGAAAGCCACAATCCCAAAATTTACAAACAGAAGAAGAATAATAGAGCGCCTGATTGTTAAAGAGAGTAATATGCTTCACTTTAGACCACTTTAGACCGGTTGTTTCAATTATGAACAGTAGAGACCACATAAGTGAGCGATAAGGTAAAGAGAAATGAGTATTTAGGACGCGTACACAACAGAGATATGATGTGAATCATCCATGAGGTGAAGCTGTCTATGCAGCTCATATGAGAAAAGTAGAAGGCATACTAGATAACAAAAGATCAGAAACAATATCAGCATCATTACGATATAAGGGAAACACATGCTTGTATAATGAGTGGGTTTCCTTACATTTAGAATACTCATAGATCCTAGCACAAGGATATTGCTTTAATCTCGAAAAGTTCTCTCCAGTAACAGAATCCATGTCAAACTTTCCAGCAAAAGCTACAGAGAAAAATATACCAGGAAAAGACAATAACTATCTTACTCTCATTGTAGGCTAGAAAACCATTTGATCAGATCAATTGTGAGAATCTATTCACCAGAACGATGTGTAAAAGATGTAACATTCACGACTCGTGAAGGCACAGGGCTGTTTCTCAGGAGCGGTAAGAGAAGTTTGGTCAAAGAGAAAGCGCCGAGATAATTTGTAGCAATCATCCTGACAAATATCGGAGACAGAAAGTGTAACCTTAAAAGTTCAAAGTTCTGAGACCATAGTGAAAACCTTACCTGTCAAAGCCTTCAACGGTTGGCCGGGTAGATGTTGCCAGTATTCCAGCATTGTTCACCAACAGTTGTATTGAAGAATGAAAATCTGATTCTAAAAGCCATTGCTCTAGAGAGTTTCTAAACTTCAAAACTGATTGAAAAGACGACATGTCAACTTCAAAAGCTTTGAGTTGGGCATCCTGATTCTGCCTCTTAATTTCATTCAAGGTCTGTTAACAGAAAGTGACAACCACAAATATTCTTGCATCAAGAAAACTGGGAGTTCTTCTATCCGTATAAGGAAATCAAAAGGGCCATAGAAAACCTTCGATAATAAATGGGAGGACCGTCCAACTGCAAAATCAAGAAAGGTTTAGCCGCTAGTTCACTTTGAATACATGAAAAAAGACATGTTCCCAACTTATCATCTCCTGATGCATTAGCTCATATCAACAACACCTATTCCATAAGAGATCATTTGAACAAGAGAAGCTCTTTTTCTAAATATCTAGCTGCTAAGGAAAAGAAACATTTTTTTTTTACCAAGAACAACGTAGAAACCTTTCTTCGAAAGCTTAAACGCAGTGGCCTTACCAAGGCCCGAAGTAGCCTGCAATGAATCACAACAGCAGAAAACAAGTAAGACTAACAGGTATAGTGGAGTCACACTACATTACACAGTCCCGAAGCAATGAAGAGAATGAACTTACACCAGTGATAACACAAACAGGTCTGTGTGACTTATCCCATGAATGATTAGAGCAAGAAGAGGTAGTAGATTTTGAGTCAAAGGTACTCTTTTTAAGCAATTTAAAGTAAGAGAAAAGGAGGGCAATGTTCCAAAACAAAGCCATCCTCCAGAAATTATATGAGCAGATAAAATGCAAAGCCTTCTTCAGATTCTCCATCATACTTACTGTAGAAAAAAAAAAAAAAATCAACTATAATAAAGGCAAAACAGCACACAGACTGAAGATTTTCACACTGAAGTCAAATTCATGTATCTGAACAACAATCTGTAGACTAACTTGATCCTACGAACTCCATATGGAGTAAAATAAATTAGAGATTTTTATATCTGAATTCAAGGATCAGATGCTTTTTCCAGGGAATAATGAAGCAAAGATCGATGAGCTTTTGAAGTTGGCATGTCGTCTTTTCAATCAGTTTTGAAGTTTAGAAACTCTCTAGAGCAATGGCTTTTAGAATCAGATCTACATTCTTCAATACAACTGTTGGTGAACAATTCTGGAATACTAGCAACATCTACCCGGCCAACCGTTGAAGGTTTTGACAGGTAAGGTTTTCACTATGGTCTCAGAACTTAGAACTTTTAAGGTTACACTTTCTGTCTCCGATATTTGTCAAGATGATTGCTACAAATTATCTCAGCGCTTTCTCTTTGACCAAACTTCTCTTACCGCTCCTGAGAAACAGCCCTGTGCCTTCACGAGTCGTGAATGTTACATCTTTTACACATCGTTCTGGTGGGCTGCTCACGGGTTCATTATAATTATGCTTTATACAAAAAGTGGAAACATGATTTCTCGGCTTTTCGACATTTTGACTCAAATTTTTGTTACTTGGAGTTTAAGCAGTTTATGGCTGATATATCTCAGCATATTATATTATCAATCTAATGTATTTATTCAAGGGATACAATTTCTCGATTTAAACCGTTGAAATATTAGTTCCAAGAAGATGACTAAAGGGAGAACACCCTCAATGGCTAAAAAGGTAGGAAGCAAAAACGTGAAGACCAGTTTGAATTCTGAAATTATAACACAAACATATAGCAAATTAGACTCAAGACAAGCCATGGGTTTAATAGCTCATTATGTTGGTAAAGAGAGAAATAAATAATACAACTACTGATATTATATTACATGTTAAAGGTTCTACAAAAACACCAGTGTTCTGTTATGTCAAAAACTCATGGATTTCAAGACTAGATGATTCATAATTGAAATCATGTTTAGTTATATAGCTAATCCTATGAGACCTAATCAACAAGAACATGTCGTTGAACCAATAAATGTCTGATTCAGCTGTATGACTACTAACCATTAACATAACTACTAACCATCAGAAGTATGACTACAACAAGACTCGGGGGAAAGCGACATTGCAAATAATAGGACACATATTTCCAAGACATAATCAGATACAAGAACATGCTCTTAAATCTTTAGACAAGGAGCCAAGGAAGTTAGGAAGTTAACTCATTTATTAAAAAGATACAAAAATACAGTAAACCAGATGCTTAGTAAAAAAGTAAACCAGATGCTTACTTTACGATATTGAAAAAAACTAGAATAAGATATCATAAAAATCAAACAAACACTGCTTCGGTTTTTCAATTTTATTTCTAAAATTGTGTAGAGTCTTTATAAACGTAATTATATTTGGCAATTTGTAATCTTGGAAATCATGGAAACAGTTATACGTCGATCTCATTCGCATGTCAACAAAAAAAAAAGATGGATTACAGTACACTACAGTACATGCATTAAGCTAACTTGGTATTTATTTAAGTTAAACCCATTAAATAAATAAAAATAATTAAGCAAGCCTTTAGGCAAAGAACCATAAGTGGATCCTCTTCCTGTATCTACCATTACCATTAAAATTTTCTTTTTTACTATCTTAGTAATCAACAGAAACAAATCATTCATGACAGCAGAAGTTAGTTTAGACCTTTACTAAGTGAAACCTCAAAAGCTAATATTGAAATTTCAACTTATCTCATAGTGAAAACTTGCTAGCTAAAGACATATCTAAGCAATATTAATAACTATTGCAGACTTTCTTTGAAGTACTAGCAAAAAAAGAGATGCAGAATTCTGATCAAAACATTAACGTTGTAAGAAACACTCTGGTTATTATTATTGCTTAGAAAGAAACATTAACGTTGATGTAGAAAAAAAGGAGACACAAAATGATAAGTCGATAAGAAACAAACATATCGTGGATCAGTTCCAGACAGAGATACGCAAACCCAATACAGAACCACTAACTTTCAAAATTTTAAAAAAGGGTCAAAATCAAATACCCAAAAAAATCGAAAGATCTGAGCAAATAGATTCATAATCATACCTGCAATTTCACTTTCTTCTGGAATTGAACAAAAAACCAGCCAAACAGAGTAGACAAATCCTCCACTGAACAATCCTCAATATACCTAAACAAGTGATTGATACAAAACATGTCTCAGTTGTTGTCATTCATCAAACAGTAGTTGTAAGAACACGCACAAACTCATAACAGTTGGGGATTTCAGGCAAAGCATTACAACCTTTCGAGATCGCCTTAGATCTTAAACCCAGATCCAGAGAGAAGCAGATCGAGAGAGAGAAGAGACCCAGAGAGAAGAAATCGCCTCAGATCGAGAGAGAGAAGAGACCGAGAGAGAAAGGAGTCGAGGAAGCGAGAGAGAGACCGAGAGAACATAATGCTAATGCATGTTAAAGATCAGATTCGTAGCAACCAGATTCGGAATTAATGTCAACATATATCCAAAGAAACAGTAACGAATCAGATCGGTGGATCAAAATATCAGATCTCAATGGAAACTAAACCTAATTGACAAATTGTAACAACGATTATCCAATACGAAAACGATGGATACCAAATCAACAAAACGAGAAAGAAAAGCAGATGCAAACAACAGATTCTCAGAGTTTCCGGAGCAAACCTGAGACAGATCCAGGTAAGGAGATCTACGACGGAGTCAGATCTAGAAGATGTACGAGAGGGACTTATGTGTTTCGTTCAAATCGCTCTCTTCTCTCTTTGTGAAGAAGGTCACGCTCATGTGATAATGTCTCTCTCTCTCACACAGCCTTTGCCTAATGGGTTGCTTAATGCGTTCGCAAGAGAGCGAATAACGAAAATCAAGAAAATCGTGGGTGGGTTGAGTAATCATCACCGTGCCAAACTTCATCTAAGGTCTAGATTTTTAGTACTTGTTATATTTTTTAGGATATTAAACAAAGTTACCATTTTAAAAAGGGAAAATGACTAGAGTAATCCAAATTAAGGGTTTAATTATTAGAGCTAAAATACTTTTTTTGTTTTGTAAAGAAAAAACTTATTATAAAAAATGTTATTTAAATTTAATTTCAATGTGGTAAAAAATCCAACTTAATTACAAAAAAAATGAATGTTATTTTATAACAGTTTGTGGATTTAGTTGCGACAGATTTATTTGTCCACGACAGATTTTCTTCTCCAGCCTTATTTGGTCCACAAACTTATTTGAATGTGATTACGATAGATTTATAATTTGTAGTATATTTATTTGAACATGTTCGGTTGTCGTCAAGTCCATTTGACATCCCTAAGCTCTACGTCGTGAAACAGAGAAGGCTGAAGGAGAATCTCTGGCACAACAGGGTGATGACGGATGAATCGTCGAGCTTGAGAACCGGAGATGATGATTGGAACTTACGATGAAAAAGCACTTTTGAGGCAAAGAGAGAAGTTGTTATTATCTTTATTTATGGAATATATAAAAGAATGCGTCTAGATATTTTTGAGAACTTTTTAGGTCATTTATTGATCTTATAAGAACGGCCCACTTTATTCTCCTCAAAGGTGTCGTTCTTAGGGCGGCCGAAATTCCTGAACCAAGCCAAAATTCTTGAACCGAACAAAAGTTCCTTAACCTAAATTCGAACCGAATTTTAAAACAATCTAAATGGATGAAAAATATTATATACCAAAATTTTCGATCCCAAACCTGAACTATGGAAAACCAAACCAAGCTAACCAAATTTCATTTTAAAAAACTAACATTTTTAATTAATATAAAAACATATTTTATTATGTAAAGTTTGGTTTTGAAAGTTAGTAATTCACATGATCGCGACACATGTCAAGAGCATCGAATATATATTTTCTTTAATGAAATAAGAAAACTAATATAAAAACATATTTACATATACTAATTTATATATGTATATCTAAAAAATTAATTTTTTTCTTTAACCAAAAAACATAAAAAAAAAATTCAGTTTACTGAAAGATTAACTTTTTCCTTAACCAAAAAATCAAAGAAACAAAATAACAACAAATAAAACATATTTTAATGTATTAATTTAAAAGTGTCATTCAATCAATTATATTTTGACATCTATCGAGTTTTGTTTTAACATCTACTTTATTTATTATTATTTTATTATAGTTGGACTGTATGGTATTTTCTGGCCCCAAAACTTAAAATCATGGTATCTATGAGATTTATCCAATTTAGAATCAATAAAATATAATTAGATGTTATTTCTATAAGTAAACTGAATATATTCGAGTTGTACAACTTGATTTTTACAATGCTATAAAAAAATAAATAATGTTAAAACATTTATGCACTGTACCAGATAGAAGAATTTGTGTGATAATATTAAAAACATAGTTTTGTTTTAATTGTCTTTTTCAAAATTTCAATTTAGTTTTACAAAAATATTAGGGTAACTAGATTTTAGCCCGCGGTACACCGCATGATAATTTTTTATAATTATTAAGAAAAAATGTATGCTGTATTTTTTGTGTATGTTTTTGTTTGTTTTGATTAATATTTAGATTCTATAATTTTAGTTGGATTGTATTTTTTGTGTTGGTTTCAAGTATGTTTTGATAATTATTTAGATTGTATAATTTTAGTTGGATTGTTAATTTTAGAACAAATAATAGGTGACATAAATACATAAATAATGGATCATTTGCATAACATATATTTTATATGTTTACCACATGACTATTTTTTATTTTGCATCTAATGATGTTATAATTTTAGTGTTTTATAAATTTATTATTAAAATTAAACGATTTTAATTTGTAGTATTTTTTAAAAATAAAGTAAGAGGTTACATGAATATAGAGACTTTGGTTGTTGTTTGTTTATAATATATGTTTAATCTATATTATAAAAATTTGATACAGTGTTCAGTTTCGCCTATGAGTGATGGAGCGGGTTAGGATTGGCGTAACACCTCTCATTAACTCGTCTTATATCACACTAAAATATTTTGTGTGTTTTAGTAGACCAACCCGTAATAAACTATATAATCATATTTATCTAAACTCTAATCTACTCCATAACATAACCCGCAATCATTTAAATTTCTTTTAGCAAGTTAAAAATATCTTGAATATTTAAAACAAATTTTGAAAAATATTTTAATTATGGGATACTAATTTATTTAGAATTATTTTAAGTATGTTTTTTTAGATACTAATTTAAAGTAAGATTTTTTTTGTGCACCTATTTAAAATATGATTTAAACTAATTTTGATAGAAAAAACTTTATTTAAAGCATTAACTTAAAAATAGTAATTGCTAATTCAAAACAAAAAAAAACTTAAACAAACATCTACTTTATTAAATAATAAAATTACAAATGACCATCCCAAAAATATTTATTTATTTGAATTTGAATTACTTACAATCGTTGGGAAAAAAACAATTGCTTTCCAAGCCCATATCCAATATATGCGGTACTTTTTAGTGAAAAATGTGACCTATTAACTTGCGTTAGATATTTTATTCTTTCTCTCTCGGCGACACCTCTCTCTCTCCACCAAAACCTTTGTTACCATCATTTTATTGTTGTCGTTTTGCTTTGTTTATCGCCACCGTCACCGTCGTTTTGATCTGTCGCAGAGATGAAGTCTTCTGGAATTTGATATGTCTCAGAGATGAAACTGGCAAACAGGGCATAAATCGCAACACTGCAAGATCTTTTCGCTAGAGTTTCAGACAAACAAAAAGAAATAAGCAGCTGAGAAAAAAATTCAAATTTCAAAGAGTTTTCCCTCACCAAGCAAACTTGGGTTAGTGAAATCTCAAAATTTGCTATCCAATTTCGTTTATCTTCCCTTTGTTAGAACCGATTTCCTTTTCCTCTGATTTCATCTTTTAAATAAATCGACCCCTCTCATCCTTTCAATTTGCTATCCAATTGTACGTTTCGTAATTATTCAATCTGTTATGCAGTTAAATTTTTTGCTACTTCTGTGTTTTCTGCGATATTTGCTTAAGGTAAAAATATTAGTCTTGTAGTTGTTGTTTCCAGAGAAATGCAAAGACAATTAAACCAGAAGCTCTTGAGAATGTGAAAGCAACTTTGCCAATTAGTGAAACTGAACATTTCTGTGATTCAGTTTCAGCTAAAGAATAATCAATCAAACACCTTATTGATATTATGTCTGTTTTCTATTTACTCGTCTTGAACTTTGTGTGATATTCGGTTGTTTAACTTTTGATGAAAATGAGTAAGAACTCACGTTTAATGCAAGAATGTCATTGATGAAATTACTAACTCTTCCAACGGTTTAGATTGGTTATATATTTCTGGGCTTCACAACAATAACTATGATTACTTGCAGATTCAAGAAGTAAGACAACACTTGGGTTATCACAACACATTGAAGGGCCTGTAAGAGAAAATGCTTTTTTCAAAATTTAAAATATAAGGTATGCACTTAAAACTCTATTACAAACATAGGAATATAAACCAATAGATAGTCATAAAGTTTTGTGTGAGAACTTAATAAAGTTTTGAAGAAGGTATAATGTAGTTGATAGATTCTGAAAAATATCCCTGAGAACAAATTTTGTTAGTTTTTCATATGGTTAATCCAAAATTAAATTAATATATCTGTTTAACAATAACCTTCTATCTTGATAATCCAGTCAAACCTAAATTTTGTTGTACGTGACAAAATCCAGTTTCTTTGTGACTTGTATCTTTATTTTTCGTCTCTTATAGTTGTTTGTATAATATAGATCAGAAACAATTGAAACAAACAAAACCTTATAGAAGCAAGGATTAATTTGTTTTAAATTATAATACATGAAGCAATTATTAGGTTAATATATTACCTTATCATCAGCTAATTATCACTCGAATGGTTCATCCTTGAACTCCATTTTGCTTCCAGATTCTCAAGATTCTTACACGGATTTGCTAGTCTGATCTCTGTGAATCAAGATATGTAACATCATTAAGATAAGCAAAATGAGACGAAACAACTAAAAAGGTAACTCTTTTACATTTAAAAATGCTTTGCATGAAATAAGCTTAGAGAGGAATTGTGAAAATGTTCTTAAAGGGTTTGAAAGCTGAATCAATTATAGCACTAACAAAAGCGAATTAGTTAAGAATTCTGAATCAACTTGGCAGGATCTTAGTCTCTAAAAAAATGTCTGAAATTTTTCCATCCACTCTTCTCTTACTATTGAGGTTTTCCACCTAACCTGAAATCAGAAGAACCATATAGTACATTGTGAATGATAAACAAAACCAAAATGTAGAGAGGCTATTTCTGTTTTACCTTTTATCTTTGGATATTTTGTATTCACTCAAGATTATTTCTCTCTTCTAAGAGTAGGTTTCAGTTCTAGAGTTAAAGAGAGAATTATGAGTTTTTGGTGAATTGAAATTGTTATGTTACTACAATATTTATACTAAATAGAAGTCGGCTGATTCATAGATAGGTTTTTAGGTTTAATAAGAATAAATCTTAATGTAATCTTGCTAGTTACGTAAAATTTGGTTTGTAGGCTATGAATGTTAGTTAGAATATGCTAAAAAATCTGCATTATTCTTAATCATTTATCACATGATATATTTTCAGAATAATCTCTTAACCATATTATTGTGCGACTTGCTAAAATTCCGGTGAAACGAACATTATGTTAAGATCACAAAATATTAACAACTTACCAATTATATTAAAAATTGTTTTCTTTGTTTTCCATAGAAATCGGACCTAAAAGATTTGGAAAGCTATTGTCGATTTTTTTTGGAGAGAAAGTTTAGGGAAATATCCAACATCAAGATTTGCGGGTTATATTGTAGAATTGGATCCGATCCGATTAAAGTCCTATATATTGTTTTGTCGAAATTAACCTTAATGAGGTTTTATTTTTTGTCTTGAATGTAATGGCATTTTTTGTAATAACTTATCAAACTAAAGGTTATTTTTCCAAATGTACTTAAAAAATGTTAATATAGATTATCAGGGCCACGTAAAATCATTAAAAAATAGACATTATAGTCGATTCAAATATAATATAGTTTATGTATAAGACATTTTACTGGTTTAACACCCGATCATAAATTTTAGATATTCTATTGGTTTAACACACGATCTTAAATTTAAGGCATTATATAGGTTTACCATTCGATCATATATTTAACATTTTCATCATGATATTTAGAATAACAAAAAATTATAAGCATAGTTTAACAATATTAAATTTTCAAATTAAAGTTCCTAACAAAGTTTTAAAATTCTTTGTGATCCAAAAGACACAAAAGTCTTATAAAAAATAAATATATGAATAACCAAAAAATATTTTTAAGAGAAAGAAAACAACACCACGACTGAAATAATCAAAACCAAAACCTACAAAAAAATCCCAATCTTCATTTTCTTTGCATAGAGACACTTGTGCGAGTCCTTTTCCTTCGAATTCTGGAATCAAACAAATCGGAGAAACACAAAATTAGTATTATTTTTTAACAATAAAACGAAGACACGTAAGAGTATAGCTTATGAGAACTTACAATGATCTAAATTCTTCAACTTCTGGAATTTCCGGATTCAACTTAATTTGGGTACAATTAGTTGTAGATAAACGACCAAATGAAGACTTAATATATTTACCAATAAATCATACAAACCAAAAAAAATAATGAATTGAGAATGTACCTAGGAAAACATCAACGACACCCCATCGAATCACTCAAATAGCAATATCACCCTGCCAATCTTTGAATGAGTTGTAGAACTACACATATTCGGACCCGGATAATTCACATTTCAAAACAACATTCATACAATAACAAAAAAATAAAACAAAAACTTTTAAATTTGTTCATATTATAAACCTATCTCACAAAACCACATACTTAATAAACTACAAAACAAAATAATATACCTGGTGTCACGAAGATCAAAAGAAAAATTGTGGTACATGGAGTATTCTTCTCGTTCTTTCCCTTCTTTATCTTCTATTTTTAACCATCTTTCCCCCTTCTTCATTCTCTTCATCTTGTTCATCATCTTCTTCTTCTTCTTCCTCTTATTCATAGTCAATTTCTTCGTCACATTCATCATCTTCGTCTTCGTTTTCTATGTCGTCTTCATCTTCATCACTACATTCATCAATCTCATAGTCCCAATCATCTTCCCCACAGTCACTCTCTTCTCCACATATATATATTCTTCATCGTCCTCATATGCTTCTTTTTCGTTGCCTTCATCCCCCTCGTAGTCACTTTCTTCATCACCCACTACTTCTTCACTATCCAACAGCTCATCAACAACCTTTTTCTTGTTATCCAAATTGGGATTTTGACACATCTCTAGCAAGGTTCGAAGATAACGATACTCCGTATAATTTCATCTTCGTAATTTTCTCTCTGATTTTCACACTCTTTTGGATATTCCCAAGTATCGAATCTCCCAACATTGACAACCTGACCATTCACATCCAAAAAAAAAAATCAAAAAATTAAAGTCCTAACACAAACTAACTTTCAACAGACGAAAAATATAAAGCACAAAGTTATACGATTGACTCAACTTTTTCTTAATAAAAAACGAATATAGTTATAAATAAAATATTAAAATATACATCTTAAAATAATTCATTAGTCGGAAAGAATTTGTGTCCGCTAGCCTCATTCAAAATCGGAAAAAATCCAAACAAGAGTCAGAATGGAATTAGAAGTAAGATGTGAAAAATAAGACTACTCCTTTTAGGGGAGTGATCTGTTTATCTAACTCAAAATATTGTAAGAAGAAGAAGAATCTTACGCCACATCTCGGCATAGTATACTGGAACGTGTAATCCGCCTGCTGTCTCATTGCACGCTGACTTTAAATGAAAGATCCTGCTTTATCACTTAACTAAGGAAGTGAAATCGGAAAACACCCTGTTGTGCCAGCTAGCAGCCAACTCCGGCTGTCAACTTAGTTATCCTCATCAAGTTATATTTTGATTAATATCGACTCAAATTATACATAATCTTATGTAATTAAATCTATAATATAAAACTAATAGAATATGTATTTTAGTTGATATATGCTCGCCAGTTTTCGCTGTTTATCTCCATATTGCTAGAACCAGAACTAAGATCAAGATTTGTATGCAACTCTCGAGTCAAACAACTATGCAACAATAGTATCAAATAAATAAATAAACATAGGATGCCAAATCCTAAAAACTTATATTACACTAAGTCAAGTATATGTCTCTCGAGCATTGCTTTTTTTTTTTTTTTTTTTTTCCCCAGCATTGCTGGTATTTCTTATCTTCTCGTTCCATGATTCTCTTTTGCTTAATTCTTTCTAGCTAGAACTTCAGCTCAATGATACGAAATTAAACATCTTACTCACAAATTTTTTTTTTATTTTTTTTATTTTTTTGTAAGGGATAATACAAAGACATATTGTTCAAAGTGTAGAAACATTGTCAACAATAAAAGAGACATTACCTAGCTAGCAAAATTTTATCAACTCAATGAGCTATATGTATGACCAAACTTAGGACATGATCACAATAAACATGATGTAAGTAAAGCACAGAAAGAGCCATCTGTGGGTAACTTTCGTATGGCAATATATTAGAACAACTTGCATTTAACTTCGGTGATCATTTGATCGAGCGGCGTGTAATATGTCTTAGGCATTTAATCCTAAAATTTCGGTGATTAAATGCCTTAATTGATTACTGTATGATTGACTATAACCTAATCAAACATGTACATATGCTATATAATATGTTCAAAAAGTTTCTGGAAAACGAAAATTGAGATTAGCCAACGAGAAAATGATAGAAACGGAGAAATTACATAAATGCTTGAGAATAGATAAAAGGCCTTGCAGTATGTCAGAAAGCTCAAAATTTTCAATGAAAATCAGAGATTCGTGGACTAAGAAACATAAGGATTCGATTAAATAAAGACACACCAAACAGTATTAAAAAAAAAACCAAAAAAAAAAAAAAAAAATCATATTGGCAATGTCAGACCAAAAGTCAATGATCATCAATTATTATACAAGAAATAGAATGCCAGACCAAATTCAGAGATCATCACTCGGAACCCTTGGAGATGTGGACTTCGCAGCCAGCCGGGAACATAAGTGTATACCTTCGAAGCACTCTTGTTTTTGGGTCCAATGACCACCTGACAAAAAAAATTCACATCATTTAAGTTTTCCTCCTAACAATGTACTTCTTCAATTTGGTCTTGCAGTCGCGTATAATAAACTCTCTAAGTGTAAATTAATTAACCTGAATCTGGACAAATGATGGAGCAAGATTGCAATTATGAGCTTGGCAAACTCAGACCCTACACAATGAGTCCCGCCAGCTCCAAACGGCATGTAATCCCTAGATACCGTACCATGTATATCTTTTCCCTGAAATTATTATCCACACACATAAATGTTTAAACTTAATCTAATTTTTTATGTTTGTATTATAATACTCTTGAGGAATCCAAGCAATCACCTGCCACCTCCATGGATTAAAGGTAAGTGGATCACCATACTTTTCTTCATCGAAATGAACTTGCGGAATGCCAAAAAATAGCCACCCAGCAGGTAATGTATACTCTGTCAAAAATCACTTACCCATGAGCAAACTCTATACATTTTCTGTTGTGTGTAAAACACGACACTAATCATTAGTAGGTGTTATGGTGAACTGTGGAAAAAAATGAGGTTAGATCTTGCCAGACTCGTATTAGACTAAACCTGTGATGACGGATGAGTCAGCCCAACAAACCCATAGCATGCCATTTACTTTTAGTGGTTATTAGCGGGCCGACTCGTAGGTCTAGTTTAAATCCTAAAAATTGCGTCTAATAGGGGCAGGGGAATCAGGACTAGACTCAATACGGCGGAGCATATATTGCTCATCATAACATCTATAACGATGACAACTGTAAATTCGTATGTAGTGTAAGAAGATATGCCAACCTCCAATCTGAACGTCCTGAGCAGGTATTCTGTGCACTGTAGGTTGTGTACTAGTAAACCGAAGCGACTCTTTGATAACCTGAAAACATGATGGACATTTAAATTAATTTTCCCTTAACATGTGTATTGTGTAATCAACTCAAAACCTTACCATGTGAGTGAATGTCATAGATTTGTATTCTTCCCATGTTATACCAGTGTCTTTATCAGCTCGATTTCGAACAATCGCCTCGTGCTCCCTCTGCAATTCCTTGCATGGTTAACATGTTTGTATCTCTACAAAATTAACTAAGAAAGGAATATCAATAAGAAAACAAAACCTGTAGTTCTTCCATAACGCTGGGGTGGTCTGCTACAAGCTTCACAACCGCTCCTAGAACACCGGGAGTTGTCTCTTGGGAGAGTATGAAGAAGGTGAATATCAAGTTGACCGCTCTGTCTATGTCTAAAGCGGCCCCATCCTTTTCCATTTCATCAAATATAATATCCAAGAAATCGCCAAGTCCTTCTTTTGATGCTTTCTTCTCCAGAATCAACGCCTTTAGCAGCTTCGCAGCCTTCCTCCGTGCCTACCAAAAATCACATGTATTATATGTTCAATGATTTATTGCTATAATATAACATGAGGTTTTAGTTGCACGTAGATGAATCTCACCTTCACGAATCGATAAACAGTTGTCCCAGGAATGTTGAAAGAAAACTGAAACCAACTGGTTCGGAAAGCACTCCAGCATAACCCGAGTTCTTTTACGGCCTCGGATTCCGTTTCACCCATTATTTTCTTCGCAATAAGTTCACCCACCATCTTCAAATTAAAATGTTAGGAAAACATATAGTTAGAGTCATCAGAATCATTAATATTAGATATTTTCGATTAAGAGTTACTAAGACATGCGCCCGGGATTATATTTTTATATGATAGAGCAAATAACTATATAAGTAGCTTAATACAAAATTTTACGACCGTAAAAAAATTACATTAACCTATAAAATTATTTTAACTTAAGAAAAGAACATAAGGTTTTTTTTTTTTTTTTGGTCAACTAGAAAAAAACATAAGTTTATAGTTCCTTCTTATTGTTTTTATTACCACACAGAAGATGTTTTATTTTTTATTTAAATTAATTATATGAAGTTTTTAATATGACTCACAGTAATTATATATACAAGATATAGAAATTAAATCAAATGAGTTTATTTTCTCAGTAATTTCCTATACAATTTTTATTTCATTGGCAAGAAAATTATATATTTAATCATTTTTGGATTAATTTAATATTTTGAAATATTAATTGATGTGCTGTAAAAATATATATATAATACATATATAAATGATGGAGAAAAAATTATATAATATCTTTAATTAAAATATTATTGGGTTTTCAGCAAAAAAAAAAATCTGTACAAATCGC
Organism: Turritis glabra; assembly: GCA_900406565.1. Lineage (NCBI taxonomy): Eukaryota > Viridiplantae > Streptophyta > Magnoliopsida > Brassicales > Brassicaceae > Turritis > Turritis glabra. The sequence goes on from OVBN01000239.1 coordinate 3,078,413, forward strand.
TATTTATTGCAACTTTACCCTCTATCTCCAAAAAAAGACAATCCCATGAAATTAAAAGTAATATGTAATATAATTTGTCGTCATAACCATCAATTTTGTAAAAAATTGATAAATATATCAAAACGAAGCTGTTACGGCAAGAAGTTAAAATCTACCTTTAAATTTTTTAAATCTAATGTATATGACTATAAAAAAAATTAAAGATATGTATGAGAATTATATTACATATTACTTTTAACTTCGTACGAATGATTTATATTTTTTGGAGATAAAATGTAAAATTGCCAAAAATAGCTACTTGAGCGTTTTTTTGGCAGAAAATCCTATATTATATCACAATGGATGATTTATAGAACAAACTTAAAATTATTTTGGCTAATTACGTAATAATATATTATTTACTATTTAATAATTTTGATTGAAAAACTTCCTAGCAATGCTCTCAACGAGACACACAAGTTTTTAAAAAAATTGTCTCTCCGTCTTTTTAGTTAATACGTAGGGGATTATATATCAAATCTTGTGTGATGAATTAATGAACTTTAATTTGGATTTTTAATTTGTACCAAATAAAACGAATTAAAATCTTGTATACGGCTAACTTTTTAGCTCATTTCCTTAGTCTAATATTTGGTGATGTTTCTTTTGTAAAGTCTTTTTTACTGGTGTGGAGTTGACGAAAAGAAAAGGAAAAATATATATATATATATATGTTTTATATTTGAGTTTATAACCTTGATTGATGCCTCCCTAACGTCGAAAGAACCGTTTAGTGCCCCGTTCTCAACATCATTTCGTAACAAAATGTCAATGTCATGAATTAATCTTGTTTTTAAACTCTCGGGACCAACAAATCGGGAAGTCAAGTTCCGGACATATTTATGAATTTCCTTGCTCTGTAGGAACACGTTGTTCTCTCCAAATATCCGCCGTAAGCTCTCCGTAGCACCCAACTGCGAACTCGCCTTTGCCATCTCCATATTTACGTCAGGATCAATCGAGACAATAACTTTTGCCCCGAATAGACTTGTCCGGAACACTTTCGAACCATATCTGATTCAGATTTTTTATTTTCAAAAAAAAAAAATAGTTAAGGTTCAATACAATATTGTTGAAAAAATACCATATCTTTTTATAAATGATAATAGATGTGAGTAGAGAAAGAAATTATTTTCTCTGAAACTTTTTATCCTCTAGATTTAGTCATGTATCAAATGAAAATTAATCGTTTCTGAAAATTATTTTAAATTCTGAAATAAAAATTACACATTTTAATTTTTCATAAATATCTGATTAATATTTCCGTAGTCAAGATAATGCTATTTTAAAAGAAAAAAAAAAGAGATTCCACATCTCATATTTTTTTTAAGTTACGATCTTTCAATAATCATGCATTTATAAACTACAAATTAGATACGAGAAAAAGTATATCTATTCTTGTAACCATGTTAAGTGCATGTATAATAACTACAATAAAGGAAACTCAAAGAAATTAAGTAGTTAAGAAACCTGGATATTCTCTTCTCCAGATACGGCGAAACTACAAGACTGAAGTCAAATGGCGTCATAAATTCGAAAGTTTCTCCGATGATCGGAAACCCCATCGATCCCGGAGGAAGTTTGCCTTTACATTTTGGGTTACTCCACTGGTAAATCCAATGGCAGAGTTTCACTACTATGAGTGAGAATATAACAGACAATGCTAACCCATAAATTTCTGACATTTGTTTTTCTTTAAAGATTAGGAGTTTGACTTGTATGATTCATACATATAGCTGTGGCTATATATAGTCGAGTAATACATAAAAACCTCGTGTAATATATAAAATAAGTTATATCACTTTTGTATAACTTATTACACAAAGGAACATTGTAAAGATTTGTTTTTTTTTTGGACAGCTGTAACGATTCTTTACAGAATACAATAATCTGATAATGTTCACTATAATCTTTCTTCTAACAGCCCGCTTTCATTGACTTTTTTTATCTAAATTATTAAATTACATATATATCACAGAATAAATCTAAAAAATATTAAAAATTTAAATTATATAATTTTAATACTAAATTAGAAAACTATAAAAATCTAACATCACACTACATATAAAAAAATTATCTTGTGTTGTACTACATGTTAAATCATAATTCTGTGTTATATTATAGCACGAGTATCATCTAGTTTTATATATTATTTCAGTGAAGATATTTGAAAGAAAAGGATAAGTTTTAAGAGATGGTAACCATATTATTTGGTGGACCTATGTAAATATTTTACAGAAATACTTTGATTTTTGATCGTTTTCTACCATCTAAAAGCTTAACTGGTTTAAATGCAACTGTTGCATGTGCAGTTTCAGGTGTTATTAAGCGATTTGAACGACTGGTATAATTATTGAAAACGAGTGCATTTGCAGGTGATTTATGACTGGTTGACAGCGATTATAGTAGATATTTAACTAACAAAAATACATACAATATATAATTTATATAGAAAAACAAAATAAAAAATGATGTCACAGGCTGACGGTGACAAGTTAATACCACACTTTGTTATCTAGAGATTAAGCTAAATGTATACATGGTAAATCAATTATGGATGACCTGGTGGAATCAACAACATAATTGAACACCAAATATGGACAATTAGAACTGAAAGTTAGTGTGTTTAATGGTAAGGTACCACTGGTATCATTGATATAAACTTTTAAAAGTTAATTTACTTGTTAGAGATTAAGGGTTTGTGTTGTATGATTCGCGTCGCTGTGGCTCTCTATTTTTAGTTAAGTCTACCGCTAACTCGTGTAATATATAAAATACATTTGTATCACTTTTTTTTTTGTTTTTTGTAAGGATCTTTTTTAGAATACATTAATATGATTACAATACGTGATCGAGATTCTTCAAATCCTATCAAACAATTTTTTAAATTGCTAATAGCTTAGAGTTCGCGTAATAATAGAAGCAAGCAATGCAACTACATTAAATATACTGATCTTATAACATACATGTTTGCATTGCACGTCCCTCTTGCTAGTATTTTTAGATTTAACATTCAAGAGCAAATAATGAACAATAACATATCCTTGAGCACGTTAGTAACGTAATCGTTCTGCATACCATTTTTTCTTTATTTTTCATTGCGTTATATTAAAATCAAGGACTGCATGTAACAATTTCTTTATATTATATGCGTTCAACTAGATTCACTATATACTTTCAACATCTGACTAATTCACCCTATATTTAGTTTTATGTTTTTAATTCCACCCAAACCATAAAAAAATTTCCAATTAACCAAATTCAATTAATCTCGTCAATTGCGATTTAAAATCCTCAAATCGCGCTCAATGTTCTCCGATTACATATAACCGCCAAAACTTCCTAAACGACAACGTATGGATAAGAAAGATTGTAACCATTGATAGAGATACACGTTGCGAAGTCTGGGTTGATTCTTCCAACAAGCTTCGGACTCGGATCGGCGCTCAGAAGCCGATCTGGAACGACAAATTCGTTTTCCAAGTCTCGTCGGAGTTCCTATCTACTGAAACTTCTGATGTTACAATCGAGATCTATGTCATTGGTTACTTGTGAAATCATCTGATCGGAACTTTCTCCTAACCGCCGTCGTGAAAGTTTCGTCTCTCATCGAAATCGCTGATTTCTTCAAGTTTGTTCAAGAGATCTGTCGTAATCGCAAAATGAGAAAATCGAGATCTGCGTTTAGCTCGTCAACAACATAGTTGAACACCAGATATGGACATTAAAACTGTAAGTTAGTGTGTTTAATGGTACGGTACCAATGGTACCATTGATACAACTCGCGTTCTCCAGTTAATTTCTTGTTATTATATAAACATTTAAAATATAATGTACTCGTCAAAGATTATGGGTTTTTGTTGTAAGATCCATGTAATATAAAATAAATTTATATCATTTTTTTTTAGAAATACATTAAAATAACATTAAAACAAATTTTGTTGACAATTATAACATATATTCCCCAAAGTTCCTAAAATAGCATTAGTTAATTGATACAATGACTATTTCAGCCTCAGACATAATATTCATGAAGTTTTTCAACGATTAAGTAAATTTTCTAATAAACAGTTCTAAATTACATCATAGTAACATGAGATTGCATATTGACGAATGTAGGCATTGGATTTGTTTTCAAACATTTAATAATTTGAGTATGAACACTTTAAAAATTGTGACTCTTGTTCATATAATGTCCTCATGCATACTATTTAGAAATCTTTTCAACAATTAACTAAGGTTTCTCTAAACATTTTTAACAATTAAGCAAGGTTTCCCTAAACAAGGGTGTTTTAGTCGTCTTTTTAACACTAAACTTGTATTATTTATGGAATATTGGAGAATGTGTATTATATTTGAAAACAAAACTCGTTTTTGTGTTATTTATGAGAATTACTTTTTTTGTTTTTTTTTTTTGTAAAAATCTTTTTAGAATATACAATAATATGATCACAATATGTCATCGAGATTCTTCAAATCCTATCCAACATATTTTTTTTAATTGCCAACAGGTTAGATAGAGTTAGTGTAATAATATAAGCAAACTATATATGCAACTATCATTAGAAAGATTGATCTTATAACATACATGTTTGCATTGCACGTCCCTCTTGCTAGTATTTTTAGATTTAATATTAAAGAGTTAATGATGAAAAATAATAGACCCCGGAGCCACGTTTAACTAAGGTCATCGTTCTGCATAACATTTTTTCTTCGTTCTCCACGTTAGATATTTGGTTTTACTATATTTTTCATTTATTAACAATAATAAATATTAAAATTATAAAGAAATGAAAAAAACATCATCTAACAGATCAGTCGAAACTAAACGAATAAATAATATTACAATAAATCAATCGAATTAAACGAATAAATTATCAGATCCAGCTGTGAGAGACCATAATTACTGTACTTATGGAAAACTAAGTGATCTCAAATCCTTAACGAAACTAAAGAGAAAATTGAACTGCAATCAATTCGGGCTCTGATTATTGTTAATAAATAAAAACTAAATTTTTTTGTTTTTTTGTTTTTTTTTTTTATTTTTTAATATATACTATTTGTAGTAAATATAAATTTTAATCATATATATATTTATATCGATTTCTAACGATTGTTTTGATGTTTATTTAAAATTTTTTCTTGAGTAAGATTTTTTTATTTTCTTTTAATATTTTATCGAGTTTTGACAGGTTTAAAAACGTTTTGGAGTAAAAGAAGAGTTTTTGGATCATTTTGTATAATTAAAGATACAGGATTACAGAGAAAAGTCAAAAGTTTGCATTCGATGGAAGACTTTCCATCGTTAGATCTTTCTCAATTTTGGAAACAAGATAGAGGAGGATGTTAGCTTTCTTTTCCAAGTGAAATGAAGGAAATCCAACGGTGCGATCAGAAGTTATGACCAATTTACTGAAGACATATCAAGCTGGCTCGCAAATGAGTACCAACCGGTACAAGTCGGATGGAGTACCGATCGGTGCAATATTTACACCGATCGGTATGCGAATTATGAAATTTCCTTTTTCTTGATGTAGGACTCTTTTTTTGTGTTATAAATATAAGTTTTCGTCCCTAACAGCCACAGAGACATGAAGGAGACGATTTGTGTGCGATTTTGCTTAGTTTAGGGTGTTACTTTGAGATTTCAGTCTTTGTAGAGATTTCTCTCAACCCTTTGATATTCTATAGCAAGTCTATCATGTCTTCTTCTCTATTATCTTACTGTTCTTCTGTTTCTATGGTTGAGTAGTTTTTCCAACTGGGTTTAGAGATTTCTAAGGGGGTTTCATGATTAATTGATTGTTAGGTTGTTAGATTTGGATTTCTTATTTTGGTTCTTCATCTATGGTTGTTCTTATTACTTAATCTAGACTAATCACCTAGATTCTGATCTTAGGTTTAATTCATCGTAACATCAAAAATGTTGTTGAATTGCTTGAAAGAACATAGGTGAGCAAAACTTCCTTAGCCAACCAAGAGTTGAAGTTAAGGTATTTTGTGAACATATCAAACTCGACGTTAATTCTTGCATGAATTTCTATTGCCAAACGACTGTCTAGTTGTTAAGAATTTCATTGCATAGATAGTTATTCGTACGAAAGTATGATAACTTTATATTCATGTTTTGAATTCAATAACGGTTTTTAATGCAATCTTATTTAATTGTCTTTTATGTTGTCATGAACCCTGATGATTCCTTTCGCCCAATGTCTTTTACATATTGATTAACGATTTATTTTATTTTATTTTATGTGAACCTCTGAGTTTCTGACAAAAACTCTTTTTGCATTCTAACTTAATTTAAACCATCATAGTTCATCGGTCATTCACTTGGTTCCTATGAATTTGATCCCAAAGTACTACTGTGATTGTTATTGTGGACTTGCGGTATTTTATTTGGGTTAAAACCTATTGCGTAACAGTATATAATTTGATTTTTCTAAATTATACAAGGTTTTTAAGTAATTCATTTTACTAACTACATATACTTTCATAAACCATAACTAAATTTTGATATTTCTAGTATCGTTATTCGACGAAGTCAATCTGGTTATTTTAAACGCTATTCGAACGATTTTGATAAAAAAAAAAAAGAGACAATAAATTTGGGTAACGATATGGGATCAAAAAACTTATGGGTATCCCATCTAAAACTCTTATCCAATCTCTTATAATAAACATTGTCGAATGAGTAATTATTTAAAAGAGAATAGTTATGGGACAAAAAATTAATGATGGATACCGGACGTGATGTTTTTCCGTTCTAAAATGGATATGCCTAGGTTATATATTGAAATAACCCAAACTAAAACTAAATCCAAATCTGATTGAACAACTCTAATCAAATTGTTATAAATATTTTGATTAATTTAAAAAATATACAACAAACATCACATAACATTTACGACTCTATTATATATTAAATTTAAATATTAAATAAGTTTGTCTTATAAATATAACTCTGCATGTACATGCGAGTTCGATCCTAGACCTATATTAACTTATATCTATGTATTCAAACAACCTTATCTTCTAATCCCAAAATATATGAAAGAAAAAAAATCAAAAATTGCTTCGGAATCTACGAGTTGAAAAATGGAAACAATGAGTTTGTCAGGCAGCTGATTACACTAAGGATATGAAAAAGTTTAGCGAACGATGAACAATCGTCGATTGGGAGAGAAAAAATATATCTTTCCTTTTTCTTAGGTCTGTCCATTCTTTGTATATCGGAACTGGAAATATCAAGTACGAGACAAAAAAAACAGGTAATTCATATAATGAAAAATACTAATCGAACTATTTCTGATAAAATATGGAACGAGAATTACGGGTAACAGAAAAGGATAAAATAATAAAATAGGTAAATTCAATTCCTAAACTCTTACTAATTTAGATAAGAGTAAAAAAAATGGACAGGTAAAGGTCTTCATCCTAGATGGATATTTTGAAAATTTTGGGTATTTTTAGAAACAATTAGAGAATGTTTGAAAAATATATAAAAAAAATTGGATAATTACCATTAATTTTGTGAAAATTAAATACCAAAATGGGAAGTATAGGAAATATGGGTATTCCGTCCGAATCCCTTACCCATTGGACTAAATTAAACACTCTCAGATAAATAATTCTTTAGAAAGAAACAGTTATGTGATGGAAAATTTCAAGATACGCAACGGGATGAGACTACTTTCACTCATTGGGAGAGTAAATCAACAGCAGACGTTGGGAGAATACAATACTCATGTGATTCGTCCACCAATTCATCAGAGGCACGATTATGAAATCAAACCTCATATCATCACACTTGTGAAGCAGAACATCTTCAATGGGCATGCTTCAAAGAACCCCATGGATCACGTGCAGCAGTTTGAAGACTTGTGTGGGACGACCAAGGCAAATGGAGTGCCGGAAAACTACTTGAAGTTAGCACTTTTAAAGTTTTCTTTGGGAGATAAGGCAGCAAGGTGGTTAAAGCTTCTTGCTCTTGGTTCGATTACTGCATGGGAGCAATGTAGAGATATGTTCATCAACCACTTTTACCCAAAGTCGAAAACCATTGGGTTGATGAACAAGATCTCAACATTTGTGCAAGGAGGACAAGATTCCTTTTTTGAGACTTGTAATTGCTTTAGAGGATATTTGAAGGATTGTCTGCACCATGGCTTTACCCCTAAGAACCTCATGCATATCTTCTACCAAGGTATCCAAGAGAAGTATCAAATGGCCCTTGACACGATAAATCAAGGAAATTTTATGATTAACACAGTAAGGCAAGCGACAATCTTGATTGAGAACCTCGATACAAGCAATCACAATCATTGCCCGGACTATGATAGGTCCAAGAAAGACGTTGTGATTAGTGTGGAGATCGATGAGATCAAGGAGTTGAGGGAGAAAGTGGATTACTTGCTAAAGTCTTCAAAGTAGGAGGTAAATGTGTTTGGAGATATGGATGCGTGTTAAGAAAATGAAGATGGAGCTTGGTGTGAGGGAATCAAGGAGATGAACTATGTGGATTTCAACCAAAACCGTGTGGATTCAACCCCAATTGGAAGAATCATCCTAATTTTTTTATAGGAAGCATCCTAATTTTTTATATAGTTTTTTTAAGAGATTTTTCAAAACCCTTTGTAATTTCCTATTCAAACCTATGATTTTTTCATCTACTGTGATCATGTGTACTATGGTCATGTGTGAGTAGTCCTATCATTGAGTTTTAGGTTTTCAAAGGAGATGTTTATATAATTTGCATGTTATTTCGTTTATAGGATTGATCTTATAGTTCTCTATCTAGGAATGTGTTAAATGTTTTGGTTGAATTATGTCAGTTTAGCGAATGCCCAAAATCGATTTCATCATAACACCAAAAATATTGTTGAATTGATGGATCTATTCTAGATAGGCAAAGATAGGCAAAAATTCCTTAGCCAACCAACAATTGATGTTTTTTTTTGTGAATTAATTGAAGTATGATTTTAATGCTTATTAGAATTCTCTGAAACAAACGACATTTTAGTTTTTATGAAATATCTTTCATAGATAATTATTACGTGCGAAAGTTGGATAATTTTACATCATGAATTCAAGTTTAAGAACGAATCTTAATGTTTTCCATAATTTATTTGTATGCTTTATATTATTTCATTGAAAAAAATTCTTTTTATTAAATGTTTTATTTTATTGATTTGTTTTTAATTTAATTTATCTTATTTTGTATAATTTTCTGAATTTCTAAAACTTCTTTATTTATTTTATTTTTATTTAAATTTATATAATTTATCATGTGCTTACTTAGTTTATGTAGATTCAATCACTAAATAATAATTTGTGTGTTATTGTTCACTTATAATTTTATATTAGGTCAAACTCGTAACACTAGTAGTTTTCTTAAGAGATATCAATACATGGCTTTTTGGTTTGGTAAACGTGGGCTTTGGAGGAAAAGAAAACCAAATGAACAATGGCATGGGTGTAAATAATGGATGAGATTGGAGTCATTTATAAGGCTCTTCAGAAATATACAAGGAATTTATATTTTAATGGAGTGTCAACTGACCCAACTATCTACAACGTGGGTCCGTCCTTGCCTCAATCGAGGGATACTCAAAACACTTTACATGTTCATAATTCATAATGTTCAGACAAATTCACTCTAAAATGTTGAGATAACAGGTAACAAAGTAATCTGCCTCATGGAAATGTGTCTAAGATTTAAACTGCATTAGCCCAAACTGTAGTTGTATAATCAGATTTTATTATTCATCAGAGATATGTTGGTGCCTAAGTTTATAAAATGAACGAGAGAATATACACGAACCACTTTCCATCCTAAAAGTCATAATCGAGTCAAATTCTTAAGTAACAAAGTGTGTCAATGGATTTTGCAACATCTTTATGAGTAGCAATGTAACTGAACAAAATTTTGATAATCCCCAAGTATTAAAAGTAGATACGAGTTAAACCTGCTACGATTCTTGGTGGTGAAAGGCTGCAATAGTAACTGTAATCAATGTTATGCAATATTTTTCTTATATGGAAAAATCATAGAATAAATTGATCGAACTGAATTATAACCAAATCAAATTACGGATGGTATTTATGGGATAAACAAAAAAATGAACCGTAACCAAACAGTAAACCGGAATGCACACTTACATGTCACATTTGAGAAAAAAGAAAAGAAAAAAGAAATAGTTAATAGATATTAAATAGGACATCCGGCCGTGACGCTTGATCATTCATACCGTCAACAGTCGGTTTCGGACGAAAATAATGGAAGCGAAGCTAGAGGTTGCAAGGAGAGAAGTCATCAAACCTGCTTCATCCTCACCTCATGATCGCCTTCAACTGTCCTTCTTAGACGTCTCCTGTCCTGCAATTTACGTTTCAGCAATCTTCTTCTACCAATCCGTTGCCGGTGGAGAGTCGCCGGAGATCATCTCCGGGAAGCTTAAAAGCTCTTTATCGAAGACTCTTTCACGTTTCTACCCTCTAGCGGGAAGAATTGAAGGCGTCTCCGTTAGCTGCAACGACGAAGGAGCCGTGTTCACCGAAGCACGTACTGATCTCCTTTTCTCCGATTTCCTTAGAAACAACCTCGATGATACCAACACTCTAGGAGAATTTCTCCCCACAACTGCACCAGGAGAATCTGCTGGGACATGGCCATTGTTGAGTGTTCAGGTCAGTTTCTTCGGATCGGGATCAGGAGTTGCGGTCACTGTGGCCATATCTCACAAAATCTGCGATGCGGCCTCGTTGTTGACCTTTATCCAAAGCTGGGTTACAGCGAATGGTGAATCTTATGACCTGGCAGTATCTACTCCTCAGTTTACAGGAGCTACCATTTACCCTCCTCCCCATAACTCTTTCCAATCTCCTTCAGTGGATGACCTTCTCGAACTTAGAGGCAAGTGTGTAACCAATAGATTCGTCTTCAAATCCTCTAAGATTGCTGATCTCAAACGGAAGGCGGCTAGCGAGAGGGTCCCTGTGCCTACACGTGTGGAAGCCATCGCATCACTTATCTGGAGATGTGCCACAAATTCCTCACGCTCTAACTCGGTTGCTGCAAAGTCAACGCTGATGAGTCAAGCCATGGACTTGCGGCTTAGGATTCCCCCAAATATTTTGTCACGAGACGCAATTGGTAACCTACAATCGGCATTCTTTCTCAAGGAAGGCGCAGAGAGCGAGATGGAAATTGGCAAAATCGTTGCCGAGTTTAGAAAGGCCAAAGAAGGGGTCAACGATATGATCAAAGAGAATCTCCAAGGCTACAATACTGCAGGTACCATCACCAATACCACACTTGGCCAGAACTTGTTGAGTGTGATGGGAAATTTTATTTCAGAATTAAAACCGGACATAGACTTATACACAATGTCTAGCTGGTGCAAAAAACCTTTCTACAAGGTTGACTTTGGATGGGGTACTCCGGTATGGATAGGATCCGCTACACATACCATCTGTGACAACATGGTGTATGCGTTGTTAATGGATTCAAAGGATGGTGAAGATGTAGAAGCTTGGGTAGGCTTACCCAAAGAAGACATGCTCGTGTTCGTTCGTGACCAAGACTTGCTTACTTATGCGGTCCTTAATCCTCCAGTTCTGATCTAAACCAGTGACCAAAATCTTAAAGTTTGGTCATGAATATCCAAGATTGCACTATGCTTTGATTTAATCATTATTTTCCTTTTTCATTTTGTTGTGATTTCAATAAAGAGAACAATTATTTCAGTTTTCATGCTACTTGATGTATGTATGACCTTGATTGTTTGTACTCTATATAATTTATTTAACATTTGTTTTTGTCAACGTGCCTTTTTAGTTTTTTTTTTGGGAAAATATAAAATAAGCATGAACTTTTAAATTGTGCACGTTTAAATCTTCAACTTTTAAAATGTCGTTTAAATGCTTAAATTTTCGTTGACTTCATGATTAAATATTTAACTTATGTTGACTATGTCATTTGAAGCACGACGTTAAATCCAGAGACGGAGCACGTTAACGAGGTTAAAGCTTCCGTTAGCATCTTCTGTTTAATCAAGACAACGTCGTTTTCCTCGTACTAAAAAAACCTCAACTTTCAAATTATGGACGTTTAAATCTTCAACTTTCAAAATATCGTTTAAATGCCTAAGTTTCCGTTGACTTCATGTTTAAATAATTAACTTATGTTGACTATGTCATTTGAAACACAATGTTAAATCGAGAAACGGAGCACGTTTATGGGGTTGAACCTTTAACATTCTTTTATCGGTTATCTGACTTTCCAATGAGTATTAAGAAAAGATATTTGAAAACTGAAAATTGAGGATTTAAACGTTCACATTTTGAAAGTTAAGGATTTAAACGTCTATATTTTAAAAATTGGGGATTTAAACGTCCATAATTTGAAAATTGAGGCTTTTTTAGTAAGAGGAAAGCGACATTGTTTTGATTAAACAGAAACTGCTAAACGGAACCTTTAGGTCTTTTAAAGCAAACCCTGAATATATAGTTTTAGGTCTTTGGTGATGGGATGCATATAATTTATGTATTTCTTGTTAGGATTGCTTTGGGGACCATAACTCTCTATTTATATTGAGATAATTCATAATTCGGCTCCTCTTCAAATTAGAAATTACTAGGTGTATCAACAAATTAATATTATATAACACTTATGCCCCCATGTCATTTAATTTATACCTAAGTGATGACATAAGTTTTGACTAATTATATAATGACCCTAACACATTGATTAATACACTTATGACCCCAAATAATTCTTACAATCCCCACTTGGTCACAAGTGTATCCTGAAAATGTGATAGACTTTATGAGCTAAAAATTGTCATTATATCAGGACATAAACAATTTCGTCCATTGACTATACCAACATAGGATCATGGTAGTCTTCGTTATATCAATCATAACTTAACTTTCCATGGTCACTGGAATCAATACAGCCAAATGACATAGATCAATTATGAAAAGTGTGGCATAAAAATCATATGAAAAGTGATCAATACATGTCGACTTTCAACTGGTCCTACTTTATTGAGATCCTTAAATCTTATTGTGCAAAGTGTAAACTGAAACTGTAAACTTTATTTCTGATCAGAAAATGTGCCTAAACACAACCAAAACATAGAACTCAAAACTGAATGACAACCTCCCACTAATCCAAATGATCCTCAAACACCAAAACACCCATTCGAGCAGTATATTCATGAAAGACCTTGGGCACAATATATTTTGTAAAAGGATTTGCTATCATGGAGTTTTTCCTTAAGTATTCTATGGAAATCTCTCCACTCTGTACCCTCTCCTTCACAACTCAAAACTTAATGTCAACATGCTTAGACTTGATCGAGATCTGATTGTTACTGGAGTACAAAACAGCTGACTTATTGTCACAATATATTTTAGTGGTCTTTCAGTTCTTTTCAGAATTTGCAGCCAAGTAACAAAACTTTTCAGCCAAATTGTCTGATTGGATGCCTTATAAACTGCTATAGTTTCTGCAGCCATGGTGGAGGAAGCTATGAGTGATTGTTTCGCACTACGCCAAGAAATATCCCCACTAGCCAACAAAAAAACAAAACCTGATGTAGACTTTCTACTATCTTGACATCCAACAAAATTAGAATCAGAATATCCAACGATCTCCAAATTATTTGATCTCTGATAAGTGATATCTGCAGGTACCTCATGACCTTTTTGGCTGCTTTCCAATGGTCTAAATCGTGAGTAGTTAAGTATCTGCCCAAAACTCCAACAATGTACGCTATCCGGACACGTAAAAAATTGAGCATACATTACACTCCATACTATCGACGCATAAGAAATCTTCTGCATATCTTGAATCTCCAAATTTCTTTTAGGGCACTGACTAAGACAAAACTTTTCTCCTTTAGCAACTAGAGTATCACCTGGTTTGCAATCCTGCATGTCAAATCTCTTAAGAACTCTATCGACATAGCTTTATTGTGATAATCGTAGAATCCCTCGATTTCAATCTCGATGAATCTTGATCCCTGATGTGTGTGTTATTTCACCTCAAGGTTTTACCTTAGAGACCACACATTAAACTATAAGTACACATTATTCAGAATTAGTATTTAAGGATCGATCTCACAGAGAGTGAATAGATACAAGAATGAATTCAGAGAAAGAAATCTAACTAAGACGAAAATAAAGAGGGGTTTGGTTTTTGGTTTTCTTAATGATGAAAGCAATGAAATAAGCAAGTAAAAATGGTTATAAGCGATGGATTAAAAGCGTTGGGCAATTGGATATATCTTAGGGTATCATGGTTCTTAACAAATCAAGTATTAAGAATATATTTCTAACGTTTTTGACCTAGGTTCTCAACTATAAAACACGAATAAGCAAACGACCTATAATTCACAGAATCATATGTGTAAAGTTTCAATACTCTGTTACTCAGCTGACGCAGGCAATGATGCATCTCGACCAGTAAGTAAAGCGAGTTCGATAAGTTTACAAAACTCCAAAACTCAACTGATGCAAGTTATGAGGCGAAACTCTAACACTAGTACGGAGAAGTAGTTTACATGGGTAGCTTTCCTATTCTCTTAGATCAGCGCATGGTGATCAATCCAATCAACATGCATTAAGTAAAAGATGTCCCGGAAGAACTCTAATAGTGATCGAGTAAACTATCTAACAACCTAAATAGTTTGAACCATGAATCTCCTTTTAATCACTCCTTAAAACCTAATAAAGAAACTACTCACACATAGCAAACAAAATCATGGATGAAATCATAAGAATATACATAAGAAGGTATTCGTAATCACAAAAGGGGTTCAAAAGAAACTTCTCTAAGTGTCACATAAGATAGCTTGTCTCCTCAAAAGCGATAATAGTAAGAAAGAGATGAAAAACAACGAAAACAAGGACAGAACTCCAAGGGAAGACTCCTCAGGCCCGTGGAGACGATGGAGGAGCTGCTGAAGGTAGTGAAGCTTTTGTTGCAAAGAGAGGTCGTAGGGTTTTCTCCTTAAGAGGCGGTATTTATAGGATCGGATCTCAGTTTAGGGTAAAAACGTCATAACTCAGTGTTTTGGTCAAGTGCGGGACGAGGAGCGACTAGACTGGTCATGTAAGTTGTGACCAGTCCCAGTAAAAGGGCTTGCACTGGTCATGTTGGCTGTGACTTGTCCCAGGGAGAGCTTCAGCCCGGTCACACAGCTTGTGACTGGTATCGGATAAAGTCTTCTTCAAACGAGCATGAAAAATAATTGGCTGATTGTATTGAGTTAATTCTAATTCCACATGAAGCAGAATCTTGACTCTTCTACCTTTCCATAGACTCCAAAATCTCTTGATTTGGTGGATGGGAAAGCCTTCAACAGATGCCAAACTTAGGAAGCTCCTGAACTGTCCAAAAACGGGTTTTGCTCATCTTTTCTTCCTTTTTACTCAAAAACTCATAAAAACTCCCGAAAACATAAATGCTTGAAAATGCCCTTGAAGATGTCAATACCACTTGAAATCTCCATTGAAAACCTATTAAAAACGTACTAAAGATGTGCAAAAATACGATGTTATCAACTTCCCTAGACTTAGACTTTGCTTAACTTTGCTTGTCCTCAAGCAAACAAGAAAATAAAGTCTCAGGAGAGAGGTTTGAAAATAGCGGAAACTCTCTTATCATCAGAGACCATGTTCCAAAAGATAGCATGCGAACTCATAAAGATTGAAACTTGCATTATAACATTCTCACTATAGTCTCACGACATTCTCAACTCTTGTCCATCCATTCCAAACCTACAAAACAACTCTGAATTCTAGTCAGTTAACTCTTTACATTCATTAAGAGTTGGTGTGAGCTTTCTCATTAGAAGCTGTCATTTAGGGTAGACGACACTTGGTATGAAAGAGATTTTGGTGTTTGGTGGTAGAGTTAAAGTGTTTAGAGTTTACCAGGTAATGCAAGAATGCAGGGTATCATGCAAAACCGCAAGAGAGAATGGACATGTTGATGTCCACTGTTTCCAACCACCTCTTCATATAACACCTTTTCTCCTTTTTTCTTTTCCTTTCGATTCCCCTGGACTTAGATTTTTCTGCGGGGATCTCTGTGAATGACTCCATCTCTTTCGTAAAGTGATCCATGGTTTTTCTTTGGGACTTTCATGTGCTATGAGACTTTCTTAGTTTGTAACCGTTTTCTTTCCTTTCGTTTTTTTTTAGAAAGGGGAAACGGTACTTTTATGCACACAAGTCTTCATAAGCACTAAATTAGTACATTGTCTCGTGCATCCCAAGGAAGAATAAGCTCTAGACCAAATTGCTACAATCTCTTCTTAGTTCTCCGAAGCTTCCATCTTCTGTGGCTGGAAAACTATGTCGTTTCTTTCTCTCTGACGTTTTTTCACATAACTGCTAAACGAGATAGGAAAAAGACAATGGTATGAGGTCTGAATAGAGGTTAAGGTTTAAGGGTTGGAACCAATAAAAATTAGTGGCCATTCAGGATCAACAGAGAGTGGTAAAATGAATAAGAAGTCCAGAATGAAATGCTCGTTTCCCTAATCTAACACCTCCAATAGGAAAGAATTAAGGTCAGGTTAGTCGTTTGTTGAGCACAAGTTTTAAACCTAAATAAAATACCGCAAATGCACAATACAATCACAGTAGTATTTAGGGATCGAATCCACATAGACCAATCAAGCACACGATAGACTATATCATAAATCCCGAGTGAGAGGAAAGACCATCTACGCTTCGCAAACTCAGATTCACCACCACTGGAGGATCGCCGACTTCGTTGTAGGACCAAGAGCCACCAGAAGGAGACCCTAACCACGACACGAAGCACCATAGATAAAGTAGAACAAACAAAAACAAAAGGAAAAGGAAGAGAATAGAACCCCTCTCACAAGATTCCGGCGAAAGATGCCAATATCCAGAGAGGGAAACACGAAAATTTATTTGTCCGCGGCTGGTTTTTCTGTGTTTTAAACCCGAAATGTACTTTATTGTTTAAATCATTACAGTGTTTAATACATAGAACATTTGTTCCCCCTTACTAGTCGTATAGTATAATTTATTTATCTCATAAATAGCCCACAACAAAATTTAACTAAATAACATCCTCACGTTAAATTATGTGTCATTTTGGAAAGAAAACATCTAAAACATCGCAAACATTGTTGCGGGAGAACCAATCAAACTCACACAGACCAAAAGATAGACGTACACTAACCTTAATCTAGAATACTCAAACCCTAATATATGTGGTGTAGGTATTATGACAAATAGTCTACGTACATACATATATCAAATTAATACCAATACAACATAAAGTGTGATTTTTTTCTTTATCCTTAATATACAATCAAACTCTAATCTAAAAAATGATGTACGTACTACGTCATCTATATTAATATTTTTGAAATACATTTTAAAGAAAAATATTTGTTTTGTAAGATATTACATAAAATGCTATTGATTTAAAGAACAAATTAGAAAGTTCATTAAGGGTAAATATGAAATATGAATATACTTATATACATGTATCCAAACAACCTCTATAATCAATTCTCTACTATCCATATAACCAAACACAATTAAAAGATTTTAATTTTGATTATAAAATCTGAAATATCCATATAATGTTCAACAATTAATAGTATAGATATTTAGAAGATTTTGTTGATATTTAAAATTATGATTATCCTATCATTTTTGTTTGATATTTTTTTAATTACTTTGAATCATCATATAATACATAAAATTAATAAAACTCTAGATTTTTTTCTGCATTTGTCGTGATTCGAATTTTGAAATATGGACATGTATTATTCAAACAATGATGAAAATTATGTGTTTAACATCTCACATCGGCTAAAATTTTTAGACAATTGTAGAAAGTCATATTATAAATAAGACCAAAATGAATCTAAATCTAAATGAACAGGAAACTTAACTTAACAAGCATCCAAATTTAAAAATTTGTATTTGGTTTAATTCAGTTTTTAGTCGAACCGTTTAATTATACTGGATATAATAAATTTTAAACTTATAAAAAGTTAAAATATTATGAACATTTACACTTATAAAAAGGTTAAAATATCACGGGACGGGGTTATATAGCGGACGAGTTTGGCTCGACATCAATATAAATTTAAAATATCATTAATACTACCACACAAGTAAGTCATCATTTTATTATTTTGTTAGCACCATCAATATTAAAATATTAGACATATAAAAAAAATTGATTAAATTATTATTATATAAAAAAAAACAAATTATCCCGCAGTATACTGCAACTTAAATTTTAGTATGGTAAAATTCTAAAACAAAAATCTAATCTTCTAAGTTCTAAATGATGTGGTGACGTGGTGTACGTACGTCGATATTAGCATAATATATATGTACACTAGAGACATTGCTTTTTTTTAAAGCCAATTTTATCTTTTAATGTACCAATTACCAAAGTGTCATGTCGTGCAAGAAAAGTTTGCGAGTACTATATGGTCTAATGTATAGTAAATTCTTTTCACTTCATTTAGTAATGATAATTCGTGATTTCGGAATCAAATCACTTTGTTTATAGACAATGTCTTCATTAATTGTTGTTACATGTGGACTTCGTGATTTTCGGAATCAAATCACTTTGTTTATAAACAATATCTTCATTACCCGTTACATGTGGACTAGTGGATCTATTAATACTAGAAATTGATATGCTGGTTAAGTGGATTTAATAAGAGTCTCTCTGTTTCATAAAGAAAGTTATTTTATCACTTTAAGCTTATATATATTTATCTTAACATAAATAAAATTTTATGAAATGGTAGCTCTTAATATTTGAGAAACCCAGACAGATTATATAAAGGAATACTCCTCTTCGTCCAAAGAAGAGAGAACCAAGCAAAAGAAAGAAACAAAAGGGAAAGAGAAATATTAATTAATGGAGACAATGAAGGTTGAAGCCATAGGTAAAGAAATCATAAAGCCATCTGCCACAACTCCGAATGATCTTCGAACTCTCCAATTCTCTATTGTTGATCACTTAATGCCTCCGGTTTACACCGTCGCCATTCTTTTCTACACCAAAGATGATTTGATCTCGCGAGAACACACTTCCCACAAACTCAAGACTTCTCTGTCCGAAACATTGACAAAATTCTACCCTTTTGCTGGCAGAATCAAGGGAGTCACCGTCGACTGTAACAACGAAGGAGCCGTCTTTGTCGACGCACGTGTTGATAACTGTCCCCTCTCTGCCTTTCTCAGATCTCCAGATTTCGAGACCCTACAACAGTTGCTTCCTCTAGACGCCGAGGCCACTCCTACATGGCCATTGCTGCTGGTGAAGGCGACCTACTTTCAATGCGGGGGCATGGGCATTGGAATATGCATCTCCCATAAGCTCGCCGATGCTGCCTCTCTCTCCACGTTCATTCGGGTTTGGTCTGCCACGGCTCGAGGAGAGAGCGACTCGGTGGCGAGTCCTGAGTTCGCTGCGACAAAGCTCTTCCCACAAGCCAATGAGGCCTTTAAAGTTCCGACAGAAGATCAAGCTGGTAAGAGAAAAAGTGTCACAAAGAGATTTGTGTTTGTAGCATCTAAGATCGAAGAGCTCAGGAACAAAGCCGCTAGTGCAGATGCCGTGCTTCAACCCACACGGGTCCAGAGCGTTACTTCCCTTATCTGGAGATGCGTAGTGGCTGCATCACCATACACAACTCGTGAGAAAGTGCTGGCCCAACCAGCTAATTTGCGCCCTAAGATACCTTCTCTTTTGTCGGAAAACCTTATCGGTAACCTCATGTTCTCCACCATTACCTTGAAGGGGAAATGTGAGGTGGAGATTGTAGAAGTCGTTAGGGAACTACAAAAAAGGGCAGATGAGTTAGCCCATTTGATCCAAGACGAAGAAGGATCATCAATTACGGTTGGTTCGAAATTGGTTGGTCAAATGCTGAATAACTATTCCAAATTAAGCTACGAGTCTCATGTCTCGCACTGTGTATCTAGCTGGTGCAAGCTTCCACTTTACAATGCTTGTTTTGGGTGGGGATCTCCGATTTGGGTCGTCGGAATTGTGGCTCCGGTTTTAGACAATGTTACAGTGTTGATCGATTCAAACGACGGAAAAGGAATCGAAGCATGGGTGACACTGCCTCAAGAAGACATGTCATTGTTCGAGCAGAGCACAGAACTGCTTGCCTTTGCCTCCTCGAATCCAAGTGTCTTGATCTAAACCTTGCATCATAATGACGAAAGCTGTCAAATTCTTATCTTATTGTTACTGTGGTGGTAATGATGATTGGATTTTATAATTACTTCAAAATTGTTATCCATAAATGTAAACTTTTAATAAACGCTTTAAAAAAGAAAATTCCGACTGTATCTCATTTGATTTTAAATGATTGAGTGCTTTTACATATTAAAATATAGTATTATCATTTTGTATTTTCAACAGATTTTTAAATTAAATTAAATTTTATTTTTATTTTAAATTTATTAATTAAAAAATAAATTATTATAAATATAATTATAGAATATAACATGTTTTTGTAAAAATTTACATGACATTGTCATTAGTGTTAAGACTATTTAAAATTTTCGTCAAAGGGTAAAAACGTTATTTTAATTATGGCATAAACAGATAAACACCCGCAAATTGTTGGTAAGACACGCGGACCTTTTATCGGGTCATCATTAATGTGTTTCCTAAAGGTATCTAATTAATTTATATTTCCTCTGTTTCATTATAAGCATCGTTTAAAGTTTTTTCATATTTATTAAAAAAATTATTAAATATTCTATTTTACCTCTAATTAATATATTATAATTTTTTTCATTGATCTGAAGAACAGTACTTTTCATGAATAAAACAGAAATTTAGGTTCATTGTTTTTTCTCGGTGATTTTAATCCTGTTATATCTTGTTTGTAGGTAGTTAATAAAAGGAGTATTTATAAATTATAACCACGAGAAGGTCTCAACTCAAACGAACAGAAATAGTCTTAACTCTTGGGGGATTAATTAACTTTTATTTTGTCAATTGGATTAATAACTTTTTCTTTTTGTCAAACCTGAAGGGATTGATAACTTAAATCTAGCATTCTAGTGTTTCAAGTAAAACAGATTTGCTACAAAGAAATTTTCTTGTTTTATTCCATTTGAGAATGTCAATTTCTTTTTCTTTATTGAGTCATAAAAGCTCTTCTTACACCCGACATGATTGGCTGTCAAAGATACAATATTTACATTTTTTAATATAAATATGCCATAAGAAAATTAAAATATTCCACTTGATCCATACAACTAGTCACATGCGATGACACATGTGAGCTTTAAGTGTCAGTGGGAAACAAAAGGAAGCCATTCACATTAACTTTCAAGTCCCTGATCTATTAAAATATCCATAATGTAACCCCACACTTTTGATCTGTTCGAAAATGTCCCTAATCTTCAAAGACTCTCTTCTTAGGAACGGAGTGCAACAGAGAAAGAACTCATGGCAAGATGGAGTCATAGGGACAACATGTCCAATTCCACCTGGCAAAAACTTCACTTACATCATCCAAGTCAAAGATCAAATCGGTAGCTTCTACTATTTCCCTTCTCTTGCCTTCCATAAAGCCGCTGGTGCATTCGGAGCCATCCGTGTCTGGAGCCGTCCTCGCATCCCCGTCCCGTTCCCTTCCCCTGACGGTGACTTCTGGCTTCTCGCCGGAGATTGGTACAAAACCAATCATTACGTAAGTACACTCTTTATTGCCCTAATACCTTTGACTTGTACCGTAAGAAAAGAAACGAACAGCACGGTTTACGATTTGGTTTCGGTTTAGTTTTTGGGGTATTTGGTTATATCGGATTTGTATTTACATTAAAAATACAAA
This sequence comes from Turritis glabra, assembly GCA_900406565.1. NCBI lineage: Eukaryota > Viridiplantae > Streptophyta > Magnoliopsida > Brassicales > Brassicaceae > Turritis > Turritis glabra. The sequence continues at coordinate 3,100,339 of OVBN01000239.1, forward strand.
ACGACACTTATTTTAAAACAAAATTATAAGTTTAAAATGACACTTAATATGAAACGGAGGGAGTAAATTAAATCAGCAACAGAATATACCTTATACGAGTTCTTTCCGGTTATATTTTAGGAAATACTATTGTTTCTTATTTATATATAGCAACGAAACAATAAATATGGTATTCAATATGTATTTAAGTAGATGCTATATTTGTTTTATTATGATTATTTATTTTACTTTTACGTTCAAATAAATACTAAAATATTGTAAATCATTTACAAAAAAAAACATAATATCGAATACCATCTTTAAAAAAATCAATTTGATTTGTATATTTTTATTAATTTTGATCATGTTTACTAAATCTTTAGAAAATAATGAATTTATAAATCTGAATATTATCACATAAAATCCGGAAACTACACATATTTAAGCCAATCATTTATTCAAATGCATCACCAACATAACTTCCCAAAAGAAAATCTCGAAAAAATTAATCACAAAAAAATTAAATATGGCAAACAAAAATCATCACTATTGCAATCAGATCCTAATTAACTTGAATCCCATAATTATTGCATTTAATGCACTTTAATTAAATAAATATACAAATTTAAAACAGAAAATGATCTTTTATAAATCTCTTAATATTAGGAAAACCAATGACATTATTATCGATTTAACTATCTTTTTTATTCTAATCGAAAAATTAGTCACACAAACAACGTCATCAACGACTGAAAATCTTTCAGAATATTGTTTCCTGCATTCAAAAAAAAGAAAATTTATCAAATCCGTTTAGAACAGTTAATGAAATATTTAAGAAAACAAACACTATTGATTCAAATCGACTTATTATGAGTATATTCCTAAAATTATTTTAAGAAACAAATCAATTGGATTGTTAGAAAGGGAAAATTTCCTACGTTAATTTAAGAAATCAAATTTGTTTGAAAATCTCAATAAAAATCTAATTAGTTTAAGAAATCTTCATAATTATTCCGATTTATATTGTTTCAATCTCAAATGTGAACCCAAATAGATGAAAACGACACAAAATTTGATAATTGAAAATTAAAAATACCTTTTTATTTAAAGTTGTCTTAACTCAAAACCGTATATTACTATATATTTATCTAAACTACTAACCAAATATTTTTAGTAATTACGGGAGCTATAACTACTAATATTGGTCAAACAAACCTTCTATATTTAATTTCAATAATTAAATAAGAAAATTTAATTAGAAAATTTTCATTCAATTCTTTCATGGATTGCTCTGCAAGGTAAAAAAGATTTCACTCGAAGATTTCAATTTATTAGCCGTATTTCGACACCCTCTCTTCACTGTATTATCCATTTTATTAGATTAGACATCCATTTTTTTCTTCCAACTTTTACATGTATATATTTTTTTTTCTTTCTAATTTTCGTTTTACTAATTTATTTGTTTTAGTTCATTTTTAATTATCAAATCTTGTATAATTCATGTACCTTATATTCATATCGTTTCTAATATAAATGTTTTTATGTTTATGCACAGTTGTGTTTTAAAGATGTTAATAGAAACGAAAAATTCTAAATTTTTGATCGGGATGCGATGGTGAAGGTTGAGGGGACTGACTATAAACAAAGCTACTTAATTTGGGTTTTAACCAAATTTTGGGATTGAAGACTACAAAAATACCATGGCTGTTATGATGAATCGATAGAGCTCATATTGCGTGATCCAATGGTTCGTTCTTCTCAACTCAATATTTCTTAATAATGTTATGAGGTTTTTCCTCTATGCAAGCATTTCTCAGAAACATCTATATGTATTTTCTATTTCCAAATGTTTCACTAAATTTATATGATTTGTGTTTACTAAAGAAAATTAATGATATCGTTTGAAACAACATATCAATAATTTTAGTCAATATGATCCGATTTCTAATTTATTGACGAATAGAAAGAGATAAGTAAAAATACATCACAGTCACGGTCCCAATCGAGTGTTATTGATCAATTTTTTTTTTTTTTTTTTTTGCGTTAATTAACATGCTTAATATGAAACTTTTTTTGTATTTTATTTTTAATCACTTTTTATTTCAAACACAGATGGAATCAGAAGACAAACATGATTTTTGTCTACACCATTATTTGGGTTTTGGATTATTCTATTAAATTTATGTGTCTGTGGTGCATCAGATAATGGATTAGAAATCTTCGATGTCGATACCGATTCATAACGTAAAAATGAACAAAATTTTCATAAGACAAACATAAAAATAAGTTAAATAATTGGTAGAGAAAATAGGAAAATAAAACTATAAATATTGACATTTTTCATACATATGTGTTTGATTTTACATATGAAAAAAAAATATTTACTATAATTATTAGAAATAACAATGTTTGCGTCTAAAATGGTTGTGAATAAATGTAAAAGATGGAGTTTATTCATTTGAATGACAAGTTTACTCATTTTTTATAAAAATGAGTCTTTTTTATAACCTCTTCATTTTTCCTAAGTGTCTTTACTTGATAATTAATTTCAGAATTAACTCATAAAATAACTCTCATTCTTGTTAATTAATTAATAAATTTGAATGACAAGTTTATTCATTTGACAATGACAATTTATTCATGAATTAAATCACAAATTAGTATCAATATTTGACCATTTTTTTGTATAAGATGTATTTTTTTGGATTTTTTAAAGCGATGAATCTCCGATACATTAAATGGATCCGTTGTACGGATCTGATATCAACACTCGAGAGCAAAAACGTAAAATCTACTTCAATTATCATAAAAAATTTCTATTGGTTTGTGTATTTAATATTATATTTTTTTTTAACATATTATATATTTTCTTTTCATTTCTATGTACGCTGCTCATGCTTACAACGACAAGAGCGGAAAACAGAGTCTTGGACGACGTTGATTTACAACGTAATGGGTTGAATTAATGAAGGGAGCACAAGTGGTTGTTTTTTTACACTTTAATTTTTTTTTAATTTATTTGTTAAATTCCTCATATTGTGAAAATGTACAAATGAGTTAATTATGGGTTTTATTTTAATTTTGTAAACCCATTATTTATTGGATCTTTTTTTTTAGTTGTTTTTTTTTTATGTGTTGTAATAAATACAGATAAAAAAAATTATTAGCTATGGTAACATTTCTTTAACTTTTTCACTTATTGCTTTATATTGAAAAATATGATTATTATTTATTTAAAGAGTATTACAAAAATGTGTAATATTATATACTTTTTTATACTATTTATTGTAATAATTTTTTTTTCACAATTATCTAATACTATTAATCCGCAAGTACTTATATGAATATAACCTTAGAAAGTGTTAATATTTACATCATAACGCCATAAGTCTTTAGTGTTTTAAATAAATTCATTAATGATAAAATATTAAACAAAAAATCAATATAATAAATTAAAAAATCATAAAGACTCTTAAATAATTTTTAAGTTTCCATAAATTAAACTCACTTTCATTCTCATTAATTATAGACAAAAATGAAAAATTAATTTTTAAAAAAATTATTAACCAATCAAAATTGAATAAGTAAGATTTAATATAATTGTACCATATTATTTATTTTCAGTATTATATTTGTAAGAATTTTATTAAGGTTTGAAATTATGATTCTTCTATTGTATCTTTATTTGATCTTATTATCTAATTATTTTGAATTATCATATGATACATATAATTAATAAAAATATAAAATTTTCTACATATGTTGTGATTCGAATTTTAAAAAACTGAAATATATTACTCAATTGATGAATAAACAAATTGTGTTTAATGTCGCACAACGGCTAAAACATTTGGGTGATGGTTCAAAGTTATATTATAAAAAGAATCAAAATGATTTCAAATCTGAATGAGTAGAAAGTTTGGCTTATCAGACATCCAAATTTAAAATTTTTATTCGGTTTAATTTTATTATTTAGTTTAACAAATAATTTACCGGATATTGTGTATAGGAATAAGAAATATTTTAAATATTTAAACTTTTAAAATGTTTCAAATATTATATTTATGTAAACTTTGTAAAAGGTCTAAAATATTAATAATATTTAAACGTTATAAAAAGTTTAAAATATTATAAATGTTTAAGGATTATTAATCCTACTAATATTGATTTGGAAGTACATTTGAAAATATAACCTAAAAGTTATTAATAATTACATTACAATGCAATTACAAAATAATTTTCTAAAGAACAAATAATTTTCTCTAATTTATTCATGTAAAATATTAAATCCACGGTGAAACATGTAGGTTCCTGATTCGGGTAATAAATTCACTATTATACAGACATATGAAAGACATATGAAACTTCATATCTTAATTTTAATTTTTTAGTAAGCTCCATTTTCTAACATTTATTTATTTATTAGTACTATTAATACAAATAAAATAGGTATTTACGTATTATATAATATATCGAGTAACGTGACAAATAATAAGATGAATAGTTAAAACACGGTTACCATCCGATACCCGATTTGTATATGCGGGTAAGCGATATTTATTATCCAACTTGAAAGTTACGACTACCATTTACTCAAGATGAGTACGAGTTAGATAGCGGATCAAAAACTGATAACATATATTAGTGTCTAACGTATTATCCAAATTGGATTAAAACTGCTAATATTATACATGATATATGTAGGAGAGTGATTTAGCATATTTCGGTTAACCCGGTTTAAACCAACAATAAACCAAACAATCCGTGGACTCGACCCAAAGATGTAACCCTGCCGAGCTCGGCACCGACTTACGAAAGAAAAAGAAAATGATTAGATCAAATCCAAGAGAATATACAACAAATCGGAAAAAGACATATATTGTCTCTTGAGAAATATGGAAATAGAACATATCTCAAGCCGACTTCCTCTTCATACAGATAGGGAATCACCCCTTTGAAGACAGGAATGAATCTCTCATGAAAAAACTCATACAAAAACCTAGAAAATCTTTTCTAATATGAACTACGAATGACTTTATCTATTTACAAGGGTATGTAGGAAACCTTCTCAAAAGTGCAGCTATAACACAATTTGTCATTCTTTTTTCATCGTTGAGCTTGAACCCTTGTTGAAACTCTCTACAAAACCAACTTGATTTATCATCCGGTTTATTTATGTGCGGGTTTTACTCGCACAATTTTGGCGCCGTCTGTGGGGATTTTTATATAAAATTCTCCTCACTCATCTACAGCTAAACTAAGACGTATCATAAGATCAACCAAATATGAACGACAAAAAGTAAAAAAACCATAAATCCAACCTACCTCCTTGCAAGGCGATTTCCCGGCTGACTCCGACGAATCAGGTGACAATCAACCTATCAACAGATTTCCCGGAGAGTCAGTTTTCCATAGAACCTGACCTCGCCTCAATCAAATATGTAAGCTGAGAATTATCACCGTTTTTCTGCACCAGATGAAGTCTATCAAAACGCAGATCCGTAGTTATAAGACCAATTAACTTCGGGACCGATTTCCCAGTAGAGTCCAACGAACCAGTTAATGATCAAACTATCCACGGACTGCCCTGAAAGTCAACTTTCTATAAAACCCAACCTCGCTTCGACCAGAGTTGTCTGCTAAGTGTTATCGCCAATTCTTTACAAAATGTGTAATCTGTCTGAAACTCTTAAAACGCAGCCGCCGCTGTAAGACCAACCGACTTTGGAATCAGTTTCCGAGCGAACCAAAAGGAACTGGGAGCTCGTCATGACTTCACTGCTGGTCAAGACCTTGCAGCTCATCACAACTAGGCATCCTACCTAACAGCTTGTTAGTAGCTTGCCTAGCTAACAGCTCGTTGGTAATCTGTCTAGATAACAACTCGTCGGCAGTCTGCCTAGCTAACAGCTCGTCGGCAGTCTGTTTAGCTAACAGCTCGTCGGCAGTCTGCCTAGCTACCAGGTCGTCGGTAGCTTGCCTACCTAACAGCTCATCGGCAGCTTGCCTAGCTAACAGTTCGCCAGTAGCCTACCTACCTAACAGCTCATCAGCAGTCTGCTATCTCGCAACACGACTTAAAGAGCAGTTTCCCAGCAATTCAGAAGGAACCGGGAGCCAATCTACATATCAATCTGAAGTCCAGAGACTTATCTTTTTATAAAGACTGGCCTTCTCTTAAAACGTAAAATCCTCGCTCGCCGAGTCAAACTACGGTTGTTTGGGTAACAGAAACTCCCTTTGTACATCGGTGTCTTGGCAAGGTATCCGATCAAGTACGCATTCCGCATGGATGTAGTGGTAAAATAATCCACTCCCTCCTGAGATAAGCCTAGGAAACTTGCTCTTGTAGGAAAAAATTCGGACCCAGATCCGCATATAGCTCTACATCGATCTGACATATGTAAGTCACACCCAGATCCGCACGTCTGTGTCCGATTAGTAGCCCAACAAGAGTAAATCGGATCCATATCCGCACCTAATTGCATGTTGAGTCCGCCTCACTTGCTTCGAAGAAACAGAACCCAGACTCTTTAAAATTTATGCATAGGAATATCAAAGGTAAGCCGGGACACGTCCTGCACTTGATAAGTTTGAATCGATCTTATTCGAAAAACTTTCTGTAGAACTAAAGCTGAGAATCATCTCCCACCGAAAAGCTAAAAAGCCGAGCTATATCTCATGAACAACGACTTAAGTTTTACCAAAGCCACATAGACGACTCTATTAATGTTGCATAACACAAGTTACTTCACGAGCTCTGACTCACAAATACGAACGCAATAAGCCTATCTCAGTGTCGTATCTCAAAATAAACATCACAAAACAAAATAAACCAAGCTCTGCCTCGCATCTATAAATTCAAAATGCCGAGTAACCTCACAACTAAAACCGAGCTACACGCTCTTTAAGTCCTTATCACAGCTCAAACGCTCGTAATGATATGAACAAGTCATTCAATAAGCTGATCTCTACACTCGCAATCGGAAAGACAAAGAAATCGGAAGATCCAGCCTCACACCCCCAATTACATTATTCAGTAAGCCGAGCTCCGCGCTTGCAACTTAGAATCTAATGTGCGAAAAGTATCAAAGACATTAAAGCCGAACTAATGTTTGCATCTTCCGAGTAATCTCACCCTTCAAAAACCAAGTACAAAACTCGCATCTCAAGACCTTTGCAAAATCTCGCAATCACCAAAGTCTCGAATACAAAAAAATATTGAAGTCATCTCATAGAAGAAATCTTTAAATCCGACCTCGACGGTCCGAACTCAACGTCGCATTATTTGAATATACCGAGCTCAAAAACCATGCGTTTTACGAAGTCATTAAACCGAACTCACACTTGCAATCCAAACTTTAAAGAATCCAAGGATCGTAAAAGTACAACGTTGCCATCAGAACAATGGCTTTGATCTCCGGTCTCTCACCGTCTCCGCTTCCATCAAGGATATGGTCCTCAAAATACCTTGCAGCCCGTCTGTCTGCCTAACTCGCAGCTCGTCTATCTGCCTAACTCGCAGTTCGTCAGCCTGTCTAACTCGCATCTCGTTAGCCAACCTACCTCGGAGCTCATCATCCTACCTATCTCGCATCTCGTCAATCTGTCTATCTCGCAGCTCGTCAGTCTGCCTATCTCGCAGCTCGTCGGCCTGCTTTACTCACAGCTCGTCAGCCTACTTAACTGGCAGCTCATAAGCCTTCCTATCTCGAATCTCGTCAATCTGCCTAACTCGCACCTCGACAGCCTGCTTAGCTTATCTAGCAGCTCGTCAAGGCCTCACGCTGCCTATCTAGTAGCTCGTCAAGACTTCGTATTTCAAGGCCTAGCTGCCTAGCTTTTCACTTGGCTCTTCTTCAAGACATCGCCTAACTCATCTCTTCGACATCGAATAACTCGTCTCTTAGACATTATCGTTTAACCACACATTTTAGATAGGATAAGTCGAGCTGCAGATCACATCTACTCTAGAATAATCGATAAGCCGAGCTCGCCTCTAAGACGATATGCTCTCTTCGACTTCCAACCAACACACTTCTATGACGCGGGTACAAAAATCTTTGCAAGAATTCGAGAATATTCTTAATTTAAGCCGAGCTAATCGATCTTACCTCACTAAAATTCACCGAACTCCGACTACTTCCTCCTCCGCCGAACTTGGGGGGACTAATTGTAGAAGAGTGATTTAGCACACTCCAGTTAACCCGGCTTAAACCAAGAAAAAAACAAACATGCCCGACGAGTTCGGCACCGACTTACCAAAGAAAAAATAAAGATTTATATCAAATCCAAGAGAATATACAACAGATCGGAAAAAGACATATTCTCTCTTGAGAAATATGGAAATAACATATCTCAAGCCGGCTTTCTCTTTATATAAGTAGGGAATCACCCCTTTGAAGATATGAAGAATTTTTTCATTAAAACATTTACACAAAAATCTAGAAAACTCTTTCGAGTATGAACTACGAATGGTTTGATCTTTTTACAAGAGTACGTAGGCAAAATTCTCAAAGCTGCAGCTATAACACAAACAAAATATCAATTTGTCATCTTTCTTTCATCGTTGAGCTCGAATTCATGTTGAAACCCTCTTCAAAACCGACTTGATTTATCTTCCGGTTTATCTATGTGCGAGTTTTACTCGCATAATATACACCATACATTAACATTATTAAAAATATTTTTTTATATCTAATTTTTAAATAACATTCTCCTGTGACACAGATACTTACCTAATTATATTATATTTATAAAGAATATAACAGAAATATATATATATATATATATATATATTTTAATTTGTGTGAAAAATAATTATTTGTAAAAAGAAAAAACCATTATTAAATCCGCTTAACAGGCATATCAATTTCTAGTATTAATAGATCCGCTTAACACGCATATCATATCCGTGTTTAAACAACATATATAAAGTCCACTATTCAACATGTAACGGGTAATGAAGATATTGTTTATAAACAAAGTGATTTGATTCAGAAAATCACGAAGTCCACATGTAACAACAATTAATGAAGACATTGTCTATAAACAAAGTGATTTGATTCCGAAATCACGAATTATCATTACTAAATGAGTGACAAGATCCGATGTATCCTCCTGCGCGCGGTTCCTTGAAGAATTTAATATACATTAGAGCAAATAGTACTCACAAACATTTTTTTGCACTATATACACTTTGGTACATTAAAGGACAAAATTGGCTTTAATAAAAATCAATTAGAAGATTAGATTTTTGTTTAAGAATTTTAGTTTTCTGTATGTATGATATGTCATACTACGTAAATCATTTTTAGATTAGAATTTTATTGTATACTAGGGATAAACATAAAAAAAATACACTTTATGTTGTATTGGTATTAATTTGATATATGTACGTAGACTATATGTCATAATACCTACACCACATATATTAGGGTTTGAGTATTCTAGATTTAGGTTATATGGTGTACGTCTATCTTGTCTATCTTTTGGTATGTGAGAGTTTGATTGGTTCTCCAGCAACCACGTTTGCGAACGATTGATGTGTGTCAATTTTTTACTTCAAATAGGACACAACGTTAAACTGCAAGTGTACAGCTAATCAATCGTAGTATTTAAAGATCAATTATACAGATAGTGAAAAGCTAACATAATAAAGAAAATCTAACTAAGACGAAAATAAAGAAGAGTTTGTTTTGTGGTTTTTCTAGTAACTAAAGCAATGAACTAAGCAAGTAAATAAGGTTGTAAGCAATATGATTAAAAGCATTGGACGTTTGGGGATATCTCAGAGTATCATGGTTCTCGGCAAATCAAGTGTTAAGATCATATGTAAATTTCTCAAGACTCGCCTCGAAGTGGAATCAGCTCAATACGTTCAGCCAATTCTTTTTCATGCCCGTTTGAAGAAGAATTGTCCAGATCTGCCAGAAGACCTACGACCGATCACACCTCTTGGCCACACCGGCCGTAGGAGCCGTGGCCGGTCTCAGCTCCACTCCTCACACCGGTCATAGCCCACATGACCGGTCTTGGATCCCTCGTCCCTGCACTTATCAAAACTATGTAGTTTTGACGTTTTTGCCAAAAACTGAGACCGAGCCTATAAATACCGCAACAAAAGGAGAAAACTCTACAGCCTCTTAAAGAGTTTGCTGGTCGAGTTCAATGGAAAATTTGAGAGTTTGGCATCTCATGTTCAATATCTTGATAAGTGAGTCTCTGATATTGCTTCCTACTTCAAAGCCTAATGAGTATGTCAATGCCATCACACTCGAAGGGGAAAAGAAGTCAGATTTGGAGATTGATACTTATTGGTACACTTTAACCACCGATCGAGACAAACCAATATCCATTACCGACCGGTGCAATCTCACCACTGATCGGTATGATGCCATTTTGCATTCTGGTGAGAGATATGCGATTATAACTGATGCAGATGTTGAAGAGCTGGTGAAATCAGATACGACAGTTCAACCAGACCTCTCCTACCCTATGTTTCTAAAATTCCTTTTACAAGGCGTGTGAAGAAACCCATCAATGAGGAGAAAATTGTTCGTTACAAGAAAATTTTGGGTGAAATCACTGTTGGCATTTCTTTTGAAGATGCAAAATTGAGTTTTTTTTTGTGATATGAAAATAAATCAGTTTTGTTGTCATTAGAAATTGTTATGTAAACTATACAATTTTATAGGTTAGCACATTCTATTTTCTTTTGGCTCACATTCTATTTTCTTTTGGTTCAAATTTGTTCTAACTTTTCAAGTTTGGATATAAAATGGGTCAAAATTATTAACATAAATTTGTTCTAAACTTGTGTGATCGAACCAAATAAAAATTTATTAACATATATTCATATTCAGTTCGGTAGAAAATTTTTATTACAAAATTAGTTTGGTTTCACATTGATAAATTTCTAGAACTCAACCGAATAAATCTTGATTAATTATTATTTTTCAATTAAATATAGATATAAAATAATTTAAAATATATCCTATATAACATAAAATAATTACTTTTATCCAAAATTAATTACTTTTAGGAAAGGTGAGGGTTTTTTACCTATTTTTCCAGAGAAATATGGAGTTCTCTATGGACCCCAAACATCGCAATGTATAAGCTGAAAAAATTCAGTACTTTTATTATCACTTGAAGTAAATGAATCACGAGTTTGCTTAGCGCGAAAACACACATCACACGCTGAAGAATGCAATTCGTTATTACGACTAAAACCAACACCAGGAATTAAGGCAAGAACTTTAGATGATGGATGTCCAAGCCTCCGATGCCACACATCGGAACAATCAAACGCAAGCTCATGGCAGCTGCAGCTGTCTCCAACACTCTAAAGTAATAAAGACCATATATCTTCTTACATGCTCCAATCAGCATCCGCGAATGGTCCTGGATTGCACAAAATCCATCAAAAATTTGAGCAAAACAATGACTCTGCTTAATCATCTGGAAAACCGAAGCAAGATGACAATGAAGACCCTCAACAAAAAGAACATTAAGCAATTGAATGTTCTTCCCCAAAGTCACATGTCCTTGTTTACTAGCAACAGATAGACGTCCATCAGGAAGAACCACAAGACAAGGAGATACGTATGTAACTTTTGACAGTAACTCTAAACAACTTGTCATATGATTAGATGCGCCAATATATAAAATCCATGGAGCATAAATATTCTTACATGTAAGTTTCTCAGTTACATTTGATTTTCCTGCTTGGAACATCTGCAAAATGACTTATCACTGTTCATCTGTAAAACCTCCAGGATTCGACTTATCGCTAGAACCTGCACCCCAACCTGCCAATCTGATTCACGAGAAGTAGAAGGTTGCACCAAATAAGCTTGAGTACTACGACCACGAGAAACAGAGGTTGTTGTTGTTGTGTCCAGTTCTTGGCCAACACGTTTTCCACGCCACCAATCTGGATATCCGTGAACTTGAAAGCAACTAGCATAATCATGACCGACAGTTCCACAATGAGAGCAAATTTTATCTTTCTTCTCCGTTTTATTACGAAAAGAGAGAGAAGCTTTCACAGCAAAACTCACAATCTCCAGTTTTTCTTCATGAACACGTGAATCCAAACGCATCGTTTCATCGGGGAGCACAATCGCAAAAGCTTGATTCAAGTTCGGAGTAAGATCACGAGACAACAAGGATGTATATTGTTTCATCAAAATCCAAATAAAAATTGATGTACCTTATCACTTTCACGGCGTTGAGCACTACGCCCACGAGAATCACATATGAACTTATCACAAGTACACCAATTAGACTGATCATAAGGACTCAAATCCTCCCATAAACGTTTCAAATTGCCGTAATACGCAGAGATACTCATGTCGTGTTGTCTGCAATTGAAAAGATTACACTTAAGTTGTTGAATTCTGGGTGTGAATATCATCCCAAAGATCCTTCGTAACTTCTAAGTGTGAGATATCTCGACGAAGGTCCGGAGAGATGGTGTTACGAATCCAATAAACAATCAAGGAGTTATTACCCTTTCAATCTTCAAAATCAGCGGAATCATCAGTAGGTCTTGCGATCTTACCATCAACAAAGCCAAATTTTTTACGACCTTTAAGTGATGTACAAAGTTCACGCGACCACTCATCATCATTGGATCCCGTTAACAAAACCTAAGAAACTAGTATTAGAGATACTTTGGGCAGCAAGATGTGTATTTTGCGAACCCAAGTATTGTGGACTGGTAAAATATGTCTATGAAGTGAAGCCTGTAAAGCCTAAATGAAAGGACATGGAAAACAAGACGTGGATCTCGATATTATTCTAGCATATTTCCATTGTTAATGTATTTCTTTTATGTGTTGGATCTGGATTATGATGCTTTACATTATACAATGTTAGCAATATCTCAAAGCTAATCACTATATATATATATGAAGAACAACTCGATAAACTATTCTATTATATATTATTTGACAGGCAACGAGATTATCACTAGGTGAAAGATCATAGGGATTGAAAGTTCTGTCTACTCGCAGATGCTTCTATGACAGCTTTATATGACTTTGAAGAACCGTCTTCCATAGCTGCTTAAGCTAGAACACAAACGAGGTAAAGAAATACAATCGAAGACACCTTATAGATGCTCTGATACCATGTCAGAAAACAGAGTTTAGAGAAAGGTTTTCTGTATTCATTAGGCCAAGTAGCTACAACGTATTTATATAAGTATTAACACTAAGGTAAGCCCTAATTCAAAAGGAATATTACCCAAAAGATATATATACAAATAATGTTAAATAGCATATTTATATATATCGTAAAAAAAATATTAAGAAGATATTGAAAAAGAACAAAAAAAATAGTGATCAGTCCTCAACCGCTCACAGTGACCAATCATATAAAGTGGTAAAAAACAGATTTAACAAAGTTTAGGGTAGCAGCTCTGAGTGATTCTTAACGAAACGAAAGAACCACTCAAAGCCACAGAAATCATCTGGATAAGCAAGTATGATCGGTCATCAACAACTCAAACCAACCGATCGACCATCGAGATAGAACGACGTTTATTTTGAATGCTACTTTGAGTGTTCCTCAACCGCTCACATCAACTACTCACTGCAACATATCTCTTTTAGGATTCTGGGTCTTATTCGGTTTATCAGAGTCAATCCAAGTCGTTCTACTTTAGTATTTAAACACCATGTCTAGAAATTTACCTAAGTATTAATTTCTCTAAGTTGTAGCTGAGGATGGAATAATGGTTGATTTGTATTTTGTAGTGCTTAGGCTCATATTCCTTTGATTTGTTCACTAGGGTTGTTTCATGCTATATTAGGCTTGATCGTCTTATACTAGAAGTTAGGCATTTTCATTCGCAAAAACGTTTGATAAAATGCTTAAAAGAACTCTTTGTCAACTTTTGTTTTCTAGCCAATGAAGATTGATGTTAAGGTAATTAATGAATCTATTAGGCATGTTTGTTAATGCTTATTGATTATCTAATTAGCAAATGAGTGTTTAGCTTAATTGGATAGTGAATAAAGTGATTAGCGCCATAATAAGAATGGATTAATCTTGTTATCGTGTTCATGTTCTAGGATTATGCTTGATAATTATTCTTTGCATGTTAGTCCATTTGATGAATCGCCTTACCTATGATCCATTGTTTTCCATTAATTTGCTATTCGTTTTTACTCGTTCACATGTTTTTGCTTAGTTTTATTACTTGTTCGTTTCTTTTAATCTTTTGCCTAGTTTATGCTTTTGTTCATGAATTATATATGTTTTGGTTTGCATTGGGCATGACTGGCATGTAAGATAAATAGCAAAATAACTTAATAATTATTGGTAGAACGAACTGAACTTGATTTTTTCAAAAAAAAGAACAGAACTAGATAAGATTTTGTAGAATAATTATAAATTGCTGAAAAATTAATTTAAAAAAAAATTAATTACGTTTATTTTTTTTTAATTATATTTGTAACATGTTAGTGGTGTATAGCGGAATCACTTTTGCAAAACGCGAAAATTTGACGAATAGCATTTATCCCATTCGTGTTTTTGTTTAGTTAATTAGACTTAAGAAAAATCATAAATTTTTTTTCTCCTTAGCTCAATTTCTATCTTAGGTTGCCACATCGTCGCTCTCATCCCTCCAAAAAAATCATGCCCCATACTTCGATATTTGATTAGCCAAGAAGAACTGATATCAAACAAACATTTGATCACAGATTCTATTGATGTATCGTTAATTGAAAAAACGTGTGGAGGCAACATATTAGTTGACTGCCAAATGAAAATAAATAAATAATGCTTTTACAAATCTACCATATTTTTGTTGTTTTAATTAGCGTTTTATGAGCTCAAGTATGAATACAATAGACTTGACTTCCGGCATGTTTTACCTTCAAAACTAATTGTTTATTAAGGTAACTTGGAAATTTATTCTATATTCCACTTTCTATTTAGTTGGTATTTTTTTTTTTTCATTTTCGTTCTGTTTTTCAAATAGTTATGCTACTTGAGATACCAAACCTAAATAAATTTTAACTATTTTTCATTATCTTCTTCCTTACCTTTGAGAATATATAGTTGATTGTATGATGGAGTCATCGACAGTTTGTTTTACGCTTGCTATTGTCTTGATCGTTCACATATGGTTTTGTGTTTGAACCGCCTGCAGGGTGAAAAGAATCAAGGATTACTGTACCTGTAAATAAGCTGATCCATTTGAGCTTTTTTTTCTTCTTCCTTTTTTTTTTTTTTGTCACGCTTTTTTTTCTTCTTCCTTAATTCATTTTTTTCTTTGTTTTCCTCATTTTTATTTTCTATCAAAATCTTCAGTCTGAGATTCTGACGATTCACATAATCTTTTGTTTCTACTTCTGTTAAATCTTATCTTGGATTTTGCCGTATGATCCATTTTAGCTTCTGAATTCAGTTTATATTATATTAAAGTTATGGCGTTTTCAAGTGGTGGATTTGAGATTAAGTCGCATCGTGAGTATGAGGGATTAGGGTTAGGGATTGTGAGGTTTATTAAAGGGTCAGGGAGGAAAAGGATTCTCATTTCTAAATCGAATTCAAATTCTGATAGCTCCGGGGAATGATTCGTCGCCGGCGGAATCTAATAGGTCTCTGCTTGAATCTCTGCATCAAGATATTTTGGTATGTCCATTTAATTTTAAATCTCTTTATCTGTAATTGCGATTAGTTTGGCTAATTTTGGATTTGATTTTTGTTTTGTTATTCAAATTTACAGATTCGAGTACTTTGTCATGTGGATCACGAGGACCTATCGACACTAAAACGTGTATCTAAAACAATACGAAAAGCTGTAAGTTTCTTTTTTTTTTCTTTCTTCTGAATTTTAAAACTAGAAATGATCATTCAAATTGTTGACCAAAAAAAAAAAATGATCATTCAAATCTTTCTAACTAAGCAAAAAATAAGTTGATGGTTTTTTGAAAATTTATGTATTTTATATTATGCATAACTAAGCAACTATAAATTCTCAAAGGTAATACTATTTATTCCAATTAATAGTATAGATGCTTCCCATTTAGTAGTACAGATTAATAATATTAAAACTTAAAAAATTGTAATATTTTAGACTTTTTATAGACCTCAAGTATTAATAATTTTTAAAAAACATTTATAGAGTTTAAATCTTATTCATATTCTAATATTTTATAAACATTAATATTATTAATATTTTAAATTTTTTTATTAATTTTAAACTTTTTAATAGTTTAAATATTTTAATTTTTTTAATAGTTTACATATTTAAAATATTTCTTATTTTTTATTTTCGATAAAATTATAAGTTCAAATAAAGAACCGGATTAAACCGAATAAAACTTTTAAATTTGGACGTATGATAAGTCAAATTTTCTGCTCATTCGATGGGTAATTATTTTGGTCCTTTTATAATATGACTTTGAACCATTGCCAAAATATTTAGCAGATGTGGGGCGCACACACACTTTTTTTTTATTGATTTAGTAATATATCTCCGTTTTTAAATTCGAATCACAACATATGCAGAAAAAATCTATATTTTTATTAATTATGTGTATTATATGATAATTCAAAATATTATAAAAAAAAAGATCAAACAATGATGATAGAAGAATAATAACTTTAAATTTTAACAAAATTTTTCAAATATAATAAGTAAAAGCAAATAATATGATATACAATTAGATGTCAAATCTTAATTTTTCAATTTTGATTGGTTAACAATTTATAAATAAAATTTTGAATTCTCATCCATAATTAATAGGGAGAGAAAGTGAGTTAATTTTTAGGAAACTAATAATTATTTAATTTTTTATGACATTTTAATTTAATTTTGTGATTATAATTATATTTTTAATAAAAATTAACATTTATTCATATTTATAATAGCATTATGATGTAATTTTGAAAAACTTTTAGATTATACTCTAAAATATCAATTAATAGTACTATAGGATATACTAAAGAAACTAAAAACGATTTTAAAGTTAAAATACCTAAATTTTCAAATATTTATACGGACGTAGTCCGAATTTTACCCTTGTTTTATTTTAAAAAGAAACAAAAACTATAGAGGTCCAAATTTTATTTAAATTATAGAAAACAACAATCGGAAGAGGACACATTTGACACATCGATCTTATCGTCCACCGATGATTTCTAATTAGTTAGATTTTTATCATAATGTCATGAGCTTGGGACTCTGGAAGTTAGAAAAAAGAGGCTGGGTCGAGGAGTTGGAGTGCATTTAAGCGGATGAACCATGGCTAGGGTCAATCCTTCAAAAACCTCTTCCATGTTGACTATCTCTTCCTTGGGTCTCCAGTCAAAGCACTGCACCATCAATCCTATTGCAGTTCCTACGAAGATATAGGCTAGATTTGATCCAGGACATGCTCTCCTTCCCTTACCGAAAGGAAGGTATTTCTGTGCTTGCTCTCTCTCGTCTTCTTGTTCTGATTTTGAAGAAGCCAGAAACCTCTCTGGCTTGAACTCATTAGGATCGTCCCAGGAATCAGGATCTCTCATCACAGCATAAACATTAACAAAAAGTTTTGTTTTCTCTGGTATGTAGAACCCTTTGATCTCACACCTTTCTTTGAACATCCTCGTCAGGAAAGGCGCTGGTGGGTGCAATCTCAGTCCTTCCTTAACCACCGCTTGTAAATAAGGAAGGTTTGGTATATCAGTTTCTTGAATCAATCTTGTTTCCCCTACAACAGAATCTATTTCTTCTCTTAATCTCTCAAGAACGTTAGGGTTATTAATGATCTCGGCCATTGTCCAGTGTGTTGCTTGCACCGAGGTATCAGTGCCTCCAATGAACAACTCCTGCAGTGAGAAGACTTGGAACATTTATAAGTAATTCACGTTTGGATCCTCAAATGACATGGACATAGTGAAGAACAACATTTACCACGAAAAGCGACTTGATATGATTCCTAGTGATCTTATACTCTGCATTTTCGTCTCCATGGGAAGCTAACAACTCATCCATCATATTCGTACCATGATGCTCCTCGTCCATGTTCGTTTTACGTTCTACAAGAATTCTCTCTAGCAACTCACTGAATCTGTTGGAAACACCCATTATCTCTTTCTTGAATAGTGTGATCCGAAGCTTCTCAAGGGGTCTGCGCAATATAGTTGCGAAAAAAATCTTATGCATCAAGGCATATGATTCATTCACCAAGCCCTTAACTGTCTCTGCCTCACCGTCCCCTTCTGAAAAACTCCTTCCCATGCTCATCCTACAGAAGATATTGTTCATGAGTTTCATTACTTCCTTAACGATCTCAACGCTCTCATTCTTTCTCGCCTTATCGAGAATGGTCTCGTAAAACCGTTGTAGCTCTTCAGCACGAACACCTCGCGAACGCTCTAACGCCTGTGGTTGGAGAAGCTTAGTGGCGATGAGCTTCTTTATGAACTTCCAGTAATCTCCATAGGGAGTGTTGACGATGCCATAAGATCCAAACATAAGGGATTCATCAATCACAGGAACATCACGAGTTGAGACGTTAACGTCCTGGGTTCTGAAGATCTCGTTGGCCACTGCGGCAGAGGAGACCAAAATGATGGGGATATTGAAGATGCGGATATGGAGGAGAGGCCCATACTTGGAGGAGAGTTTCTGAAGAGACTTGTGGGTTAGAGAAGAGTAAAGAAGGTAAAGATGACCGATGATTGGGAGAGAAGGAGGGCTGGGAGGCAGAACAAAGTCTCGTTGATCTTTTCGTTTCCTGAAGAAGAGAGAGTAACAAAGGAGTGACAAGAGACATAGGAGGATGAAGATAGAGAAGTTTTGAAAGTCAGCGATGATTAGTGCCATTGCTCAAAACTCAAAAGTGAAGAGTATGACATAATCAAGAATCTATCAACTATATATCGTAAGAAAGATTTAAGAAAAAAAAAACATTTAATGTAAATCTCATGTTTTCTCTAAAGTATTTAAATGCCATAAAGGTAAACTGCAAAATCACAATCTACACCATATCTTTATGATATCTTTCTATGTATGTCTTACTATGGATAATTTTGTTGAAGATTTTTTAATATAGATTAAATTTAACAAAAACAAATATATATATATATATATATATATATCTTCTATATATAAAAGCTAGTTTTTGGTACTAATGTGGCAAGCCCACAATTGCTTTCACCATTTTTATTTTTCATTTATTTAATTCTACTATTCTACTTACCAAACATTTTTAGTTACAAATTATGTATTTTCATTATGATAAAATCAATTGTCAAACATATATAAGTACTACTAAACTTACCATAATTAAGTATTTCTAATTCAACTATATAAATGAATATTAAATGCAGTTCAACACCATACAAATTATTTTCTAAATTATAAGACATCATATCAAAAACGTAATATTATATGTCTAAACTAATGAATGACATAAATAATATTTTATTTATAAAATATAATTTATTCAATTATTTTACTTAAAATTGATACAACATTCGCTTATAAATATTATGTACAGTGGACATCTATTCATTTAACCAATATATATTATCTTTCAAAACAAAATAAAAATAAAAATAATTTATCTATATATATATATATATATATATCTTTCGTAAAAATTATGTATATATTTCTATATTTATTTATTTATATATACTATTTATATATATATATACATGTATAATTTATATAAAAGTATGTTTATGTAAAAACATATTTACTATATATATTCATTTAAAAATTATTAAACCATTGACCTCTTATGGTACTAATTTGACCCCGAGATCCAGTGATTTGGAAAAAACTTCAATTTAATTGTTCTAATTGTGTTTAAATACATATTATAAAACCAAACATAACAACTATATACTTTTAAAATATAATAATTATTTTAATAAACTAATCAAATGTATATATTATATTATAAATAAAATTATATAGTATAAAAAGTGCATGTTCTTACCTAGTCTTATATAATAAAGTAAAGTTTTCTCAAATCCATGCTCTGAAAAGCGGACAAATGGCACTTTATTTATTTGACATGTGTATAACTTTAAAAATTCAATTACATTATTATTTGTTTTCATTAAATTTAGTTATATCATTATATATTAAAAACTTTCAAAACCAAATACACCATTGTTTATTTTCCTTAAATTTAATTATATTATTCTATGTTAAAAATATATATGAGAGAAACATTTTTTATTTTTCCTACATTTTGCCAAGCCATAAAATCTGGTTGCTGATCATCAAGGGACAAAAGTGGCGAGGAATAGCAAAAGTTGAAGATGTTTATCAGATCTGACATGTGCGACATGAAAATTACCATTGGAGTAGACGTCTCATAGTCGAGCAGTTAAGGGGATTCCCATCGCTACAAGAAAACTGTCTATTTCTTAGGGACATAATCATCGGAAAACCTTCGAAAAATGACCTTTCAGATGGATTTCCGAGAGATTAGGACCGTCGATTTGAGGTGGTCGGAAATTAAGATTTTCAAGGGATTTCCAGGGGAGTACAATATTCCGAGAAATTTTCGAGGGAACAGATAATTCCGAGGGGTTTCCGAAAAATAAAGTATTTCCGAAGGGTCAATTATTTCCGACGGTTTTCCAAGGGACCAAATTTCCGACGGATTTCCGAGGACCATTATTTCCGATGGATTTGCAAGGACCCTTAATTCCGACTGTTTTCCGAGAGACTTAAATTCCGACGGATTTCCGAATGCTCATATTTCCGACGGATTTCCGAAGGCACTTTCCAACGGATTTCCGATGGCATTAAATTTCGACGAATTTCCGATGGACCATATATTTATAATTTTTTTAAAAAAAATTCATGATTTAAATTAATAATTAAAAAAATTTTAATCTAAAGAAAAAACAATTATAAAAACATTTTATAAAATAAATATTCAAAGAAACAACAAATTTTTAAATATTAAACGAAAATGTATTTAAAAAAAAAAACTAAACGAAATCATATTTCAGGCGGAGTCGGTGGAAACTGTCCCGGATATTGAGCCGCTAGGAAAGCTTGGAGTTGGGAGAGTGTCGCACGGGTCTCGGCATTTTGTTCCCTCAGTTCTTCGACCACCGCGTCATTTTCTTGAACGACACGGTTAAGATCTTCAACTTGTTGAACAAGTTCAGTGTCTCCGAGAAACACCAAAGAGACACTCTCGTCTCGAGACACCAGGCTTCCTAAACCGGATCTCACTAGGTAACTTATAATAAGATCATCTAGGCTAGGACTGCGACCCTTGGTTAAGGGAATTTCTTAAATAATAATAAAGAAAATTAGTATACAATGATATGAAAAAATAAATTAATAAAACATTTAAAAATATTAAATATACCTCAATACACAAGCGGTTGATTTCTTTGCGGGGTAAATCGGTCGAAGAACATGAGCCATCTTGAGAGAGTTGTGTAAGCCGGTCCATCTTCCGAAGCTTAATTCTCTCGATCCGCTCTTCGATAACTGGATCTTGAATTTGTCTGGTTTTCTTGCTAGTGTGAGTTTCTTCCATCACCTTTATCCAGTGTAATTCCAGTCTTCATCGCCTCCATGAAAGAAATGTTATAAATCTAAAAAACATTTAAAATATAATAAAAAAGTAGTAATTGAAAAATTTACCATTCTCCTTTCATGTGTTTTCAAATGTAACAGATTCCGCATTATGGGTCGCTAATCCCTTTCCACCTCTATAGCTCTTACGATTCTTTGAGTTTTGTGTGGAAGTCACTTCCGTATTCTCCATACTCCAATAGCGGATAAACCCATTCCAAACTTCTGGGTCTAGATCATTCGGTATTTTCTTCTCTTTTTCCACTTTTGCTTCCACTCGTACTTGTGATTTTGGTACGATAAATTGGTCTGAATGTCAAAATGATGACGCACCGTTTGACAGAGACCGGATTTCCAATTATAATCTTGCTGCAAGTAAAAACAAAAAATTCAATTATAGTTAAATCTATATATTATTTATAAAAACACAATATATAAACAATAATTAAAAATTTAACTTACCGCAAAAGACTTGAACCAAGTAAGTTTGGTATTTGGATCCACGTCCCCGTAAGTTGGCCAAAATTGATTGAGGTGCGTCTTGAAAATCCTGAGAATGGATCTCGTAACTGGGTCAAAATATCCTCGCCAGAATACTCAAGAGGTGGACTGCCAGAGACTTGTCTGTTCTTTCTAAATAATGTGGTGTTTTATCGATAAGGATGGTCTTCAGGTAGCCATCGTCTGTGACAATCAAACCAACATGTTTTACGTCTACATTTCAGCTGAAACGCGTCGGTGTTATCTTGACAATGCAGACAAGATAACCGGCTGTGCGTTGTCCATCCAAATAACATACCATACGCTGGAAAATCGCTTATAGTCCACATAATCACTCGATGACTGTGGTTTGGAAATCAACCACCCCAATTTTTTAGATTTGTAAAATAGCCTAGCGACAACTTGTATTCCATATAAATGACGAAGACATGTACTTTAGTGGTTTGGACTAGTGTTGTTACTATGTCAGCACCCGAGTTCAAGCTTGTATAATGCATGTTGTAAAAAAAAAAAAGAACCATAACCAGTAGCCACCTAATTTTTATTACAAAACCTAACTAATCTAGCCGCGCCACCTTATTAACCTAATTAATCTAACCACCTAATCTTAGATTTACCTAACTAAATGAAAGAGATAGAGTGGGCTGGCCAAACCATAACAATTAACTTTTTTCCATTAAAACTAAGCTAAATCAATATGACTTATTTCATTGTTGGTAATTCATATCTAGCTACTCTAATTTAGTTAGGTAGATCTACAAATGTATATCATAATGGATTCAAGTTCAAATCTGTGTTGCTAATGTAATGGCATTACAAATGTATATAAAACGTATTCTGCATCCTAATTAAACTATTTGTAATGTTTATTGTTTGATATTTCCATAAATGATTCTATAATATGTGCTTAAATTATCATAATTAATACATCCAGTTTATGTATTTTTCCAAATCGCTAAAGTAAGCGTTGATTATTATAAATTTGGGGTTTACACCAAGGTTTTAGAATTTAGGAATTTTACTCTTCGTTATTTGTCGCTAATTTGCGACGTATTAAAGATGTTTATATTTTTTTTTATGCATTATTTTGAGAAATTAGCGACAGGATAACAATAGATTTATTAATCTCGTCAGTTAGTTTGTACATAATTTACGAAAACTTAAAATGTTCTTTTTGTGCCTTTATGCATTATGTTGTTTTCAAGAAATTAGTGATGGAATATCGACATATTTACATGATGTGTTGCAAATCTGTCGCTAAATTAACACAACCAAGAGATCAGATGTGCATATGTAAGAAACTTTCACATTGTTACTAATCCACTGAAATATCGTTTTCTTCGCTTCAGCATGTAGCCTATAAATAGAAATCGAAGCCCTCCCATTGTCTATAACATGGACGACAAGAGAAATGAAGATTTAATTTTGATCTTTCATATAAGATAGGTTCTAATACCATATCTTATAAACATAAATGATTTAGAAATTGAGCAGGTTTTCTGTATACATTCTCAAAAATCCAAAAGCTATTACATGATTATATACTTAACCAACGAGAATCTATAATCTGAGTATTCGAAACAATATATATATATATATATATATATATATATATACAAAAGAAGTTAACATTTTCTATTTTTCTAGTTATTTAGATATTTTTTTTTTCTAGATAGTTTATATTATGCTTTTAATGCAATACTTTAAAAGAAAAAGTCAGAAGTAAGAAAAAAAATTAGTAATATTTTACCTACTCAAAGAACGATTAAAAACCTATATTATTTGAAAAAATAGTCAAAATGTAGCCGAATCTAGTTCAATTCTAATTCTATATTAGTGTGTATATATATACTTTGTCAGTACACTAGTACACATCATATAAACACACATTCATATCTATAAACAGCAAGAAAGCTCCTCCAATGGCGGATTCAAGCTCTTCTCTCCTTCCTCTTTGTGAAAAGATTTCACACAAAAGCTATGTTTTAAGAACTGTGGATCTCACGATTCTCGGCCTTCTCTTTTCTCTTCTCTTGAATCGAATCTTACATATGAGCCAAAACGACAATGTTTGGCTCGTGGCTTTCCTCTGTGAATCTTGTTTCTCATTCATATGGCTGATTATTACCTGCATAAAATGGAGTCCTGCTGAAGATAAACCCTATCCAAATAGACTTGATGACAGGTATCATTTCATTTACACATAATAAAGCTATACATTAAAAACTCTATAAATTTATATTAATCGAACAATGATCCATACCATTTCATCCAGATAAAATCAAGGATTTAGACGTTTTAAATTTTACAGTCTCGTCTTAGACAATTAATGTTTAGCAATCAAAAATAAATTTTGTTTATACGTACTTCCAACCGTTCGGACAATATCAAGGAATTTAATTGAGTTCACTTATAAGAACATTGTTAGTAAATTTGAGGTTATGATTAATAATTTCAAGTACTGCAATGAATGGATGTGAATATTCAATTAGACTACCCTGGTGAAATAATATATATTATGAAATTGAGAGATTAAAAACGTTGTTGTTATTTTCTTAATGTTAACGATAAAGTTGAGGACGATAGTAAAATACCGTAGTTCGAGCACATGTATATAATACAAAAATAAACATTAAAGATTGGCTCAAACAAAAATTCAGTTTTAAGAGAATTATAAACAATTCTAATCATCAGTAAATTGTCTTAATATACATATTTGGACAAATTAATTATGATTATTAATTTATGATAACAATAGGACTCTATACATATGGTTTTTAAGATATATTAATTTATTGTTCTTATTACATTTGTATAAAGTCTACTAACTAGCTTCTACCTAGCTCTTAGTTTATTTCTCGAGAAATGTTATTCATTTCTATCCTTTTAACTTGCCTACAAATTTTTAGTTGCAGGGTTCGTGACCTTCCCTCAGTAGATATGTTCGTTCCCACGGCAGATCCGGTTAGGGAGCCGCCAGTTATTGTTGTGAACACTGTGCTTTCGCTGCTAGCTCTGGATTATCCAGCAAATAAACTAGCGTGTTATGTGTCGGACGATGGATGCTCACCTCGCACTTTCTTCTCTCTTAGGGAAGCTTCTAAGTTCGCCAAGATTTGGGTTCCCTTCTGCAAGAAATACAACGTTAGAGTTAGAGCTCCTTTTAGATATTTCTTAAACCCTTTGGTCGCAACAGATGATTCAATATTCAGCAAAGACTGGGAAATGACGAAGGTAATGAGTTTGACTGTTCAGTTGGCGTTTGCGTTTGTTTAAGATAGAAGGTCTTGATTTTTGAAAACAAACTTAAACTGGCTAGTCCCGCCGGTCCAACCGTAAACAGTCCTTACCGAGTTTGAGTTGAGTTACAACCATATTTTAACTGAACCAATAAAACAGGCCGAAACGCATCCGTACCGCGGAACCGATGAATATGTTTCAAATCTCAGAAACAGTAAAATTCGGTTCACAAAATTTAAGTCACCATTATGATTAACTATGTTTTTTTTCTTTTTAGTTTGTTTCTATTTTCCAGTTTTAATAGAAAATAACAGGTTTATTTTCTTTTCATTTTCATCTCTTTGTTTCTCTATGTTTACAAGTTCACAAAAAAAATTGAAGTAACTATTTTTAATACTTAAATATTATGTACGTATATGATGTTTTTCATGTTATATATTGGAAGTTTTTTTATTGTGTTTATTTTTGTACTAATATAAAGAGGGAGTACGAGAAGTTATGCCAAAAAGTTGAAGATGTTACCGGAGATTCCCACTGGTTGGATGCAGATGATGATTTTGAAGCTTTCTCAAACACAAAACCAAATGATCATTCAACTATAGTTAAGGTATTATTATATTTAAGGAAACTATATTCCAAAGTTTTTTTAAAAAACAAATCTCTAACTATAGTTCTGCAATATTAAAAGGTTTGATTATAATAATTACTGAAATCTTGTTTTATGTGTCTATGTGAAGGTGGTATGGGAGAACATGGCAGGTGTGGGAGACGAGAATGAAGTCCCCCATCTTGTATACATTTCAAGAGAGAAAAGACCAAATTGCCTTCATCATTACAAAACTGGAGCCATGAACTTTCTGGTTAATGATTTTTCCAGACATCTCTTTCTTTTTTTCCCTTAGGTTTCAAAGTAATTAAGTACATAAGTTGTGCTTGTCACCGTTACAATATTGGTTGATATATAGATTAATTTTCATGAATCATACTTTGATTACTATGACTTAGATTTTCAAATAGTATGAATTTCGTTAAATATGATGCTTACAAAATAAATGATTCCATATATAGAGATTTACACGTTCTTTCAAGGAAGGTAAAATAGTAAAAGAGAACTACTAAACTTCTTTCTCAATAGTATAGAAATCAAATTTATATTGAAATCCATATTTATGTCTTTAAATTTTTAAGTATCAATTGAATAAATATCAACGATTGCAGATCTATTGCTTTTTGTTATTATAATCAAAATGTTATGAGCCTAAGAGTTGAACAGTTAAGAGTGTCAGGGTTGATGACAAATGCACCATACATGTTGAACGTAGACTGTGACATGTACGCCAATGAAGCAGATGTGGTGCGACAAGCAATGTGTGTGTTCTTACAAAACTCAAAGAATTCAAACCATTGTGCTTTTGTTCAATTCCCTCAAGAGTTCTATGATTCTTACACCAACGAATTTTCCGTCCTACAATTAGTGCGATCTCCCATTCTTTTACTTTTTTGTACTTAAACTTTTGATCACTTCAATGTCATTTATCGACCGATACTTACTCTCTGTTTATATGTTAAAATTAGTATTTGGGACGAGGAGTTGCGGGAATCCAAGGACCGGTATATAGTGGCTCAGGATGCTTCCACACTAGACGAGTTATGTACGGTTTATCAACGGACGATTTAGAAGACAACGGAAGTCTTTCTTCAGTTGCTAC
Organism: Turritis glabra; assembly: GCA_900406565.1. Taxonomy (NCBI): domain Eukaryota; kingdom Viridiplantae; phylum Streptophyta; class Magnoliopsida; order Brassicales; family Brassicaceae; genus Turritis; species Turritis glabra. The sequence continues at coordinate 3,127,339 of OVBN01000239.1, forward strand.
AAGTAAGTATTATTTAAAAGCACGTAAGAGATTTTTATATATTCCTCGGCAACATTATTTAAAATATTTTAAAACATCATTTAATGTAATAATTTTTTTTTCTGGTTTCATAACATTAATATTTTTTTATAGTTTCATAATTGTCTTACTTTTAATTTTTGTTTTTCAATTTGGTGTGCAACAATCTTAGTTATAAATTTTGTTTTTTTTGATCAAACCAATCTTAGTTTTAAATTAATAAAGGGTTTTCTTCTTAAAAAAACCCTCCAACTTCTTTCTTTGCAAGTCTACTTTCAACTGCAAAATATGCAACCAAAAAAACTTGAGTTGTAAACCTGTACTATATAACCCTCCAGCGTATATATGTATGTAAGAGATTATATAATTTTAACTTCTCTCAAGTCTAAAAATTACGTTGTTTTAGGGTGAAACTTTTTAGAGGTTGCAAAAAGGGTGCCAAACCCTTCATTGTACCGACAACACCGCAGTCTCATTGAAAACGTCTTTGAACAATTGGTAATGAGTTTGTGGTTTTGTTCGTAAGGTGGAGGGTTTGAATCTCTCATCTTATAATTTATTCTCTAAAATAGCTGACCTCAGACGACGTAGTTTTAAGAGATATAAAATTATACCCACCCTTTATCACTTTAATATTTTCATTATTCTAGTAAACATTCCTGAGTCTATGTTCTATTATTCATCTAACATACAATTCATCATAATTTGTTATTTTACTGTTCTACCATATATTCAGTTATTTCATTATTCATATATCAAATCATTAAGAGTTGTTATTGTTATTTCATTAAGGGGAGTTTTTGGCTGAGGAAAGTTTGGTGAGAAAATATGGGCGCTCTAAAGTGCTGCTGAAATCGGTGGTGGATGCATTACAAAGAAAATCAAATCCCCGAAAGAACCTTACAAACTTCATTGAAGCGGCTCAAGAAGTGGGGCATTGTCACTACGAATACCAAACCAGTTGGGGCAACGTAATTCCTTCTCAATTTAACCATTTTATTCTTTTTTTTTTTGTTCACAACTTCCTTAGATTCATTAAATCGAAGATACAAAAGCACAATTAATCATTTTATTCTAAAATCAAACATTTCACGAAATATTGAAGTGTTGTTTTCGTGAATTTATGAACCTTTGCCCATAGTAATGTTTTTTTCTATATAAATCGTGCAGCTTGGTTGGTTATACGATTCAGTGGCAGAAGATATAAACACGAGTATTGGAATCCATTTGAGAGGATGGACTAGCTCATTCATTTCTCCGGATCCACCTGCATTTCTTGGATCTACGCCATCGCTAGGACTAGAGACGATCGTCCAACAGCGGCGATGGGCAACGGGAGCGATCGAAGTCCTTTTCAACAAACAAAGTCCATTGATCGGTTTCTTCCGGAAATTAAAATTCCGACAAAGATTAGCTTATTTTTGGGTTCTCATGTGTATAAGGTCAATCCCTGAGCTCATTTATTGTATCTTGCCTGCTTATTGCCTACTCCACAACTCTGCCTTATTTCCCAAGGTGTATTTCTCTCTCTGAATATAGTTCAGTTTATTTTCATAAAATTAATTAGAAGAAAAAGTTTAGTATTTTCTCATATCTTTTTGTGTTTGGATTTAGGGACCTTGTCTAGGTATAACAGTCACACTTGTGGGAATGCATTGTCTCTACAGTCTATGGCAATTCATGAGCCTTGGTTTTTCGGTACAATCGTGGTTTGTCTCCCAATCACTTTGGAGAATAATAGCCACTAGCAGTTGGTTATTTAGCATCCAAGATATCATACTCAAGCTTCTTGGAATCTCGAAAATAGGGTTTGTTATCGCTAAAAAGACTATACCCAATACCAAATCAGTGTATGAGTCTAAACCATCTCAAGGAAAAGATGACTGTCCAAAACCAGACTTAGGTAAATTTGAATTTGATAGCTCGTGTCATTTCATTCCCGGCACATTTATTATGTTGGTGAATCTCGCTGCTCTAGCTGGGTTTTTGGTTAGTCTACAACCGTCGAGTAGTAGTCATGGAGGAGATGGTTCGGGTTTTGTGGAGGCTTGTGGATGTATTATGGTGGTTATGTTGTTCTTTCCATTTCTAAAGGGTTTGTTTGAGCATGGAAAATATGGAATCCAATTGTCTACTCTTTCTGTGGCTGCCTTTTTAACAGTTTTATTTGTTGTTTTCTCGGTGGGAAAGTAGTATAGCAGCGATATGGGTTTGTTGTGCAACTAAGCTAACTTGATCATGACTTTTTTTTTTTTTTTGGTTCAAACACTTGATCATGACATGTCTTAATTGATTACGTTTTTTATTCTCTATATCCATCAGTTGCATACGAAAATTTTTCCGAAACTTACTTACTCCCATTGTTCTATATATATTTTAAGATATATTAAAGTTTTTTCTGTTTCATTTTATTTGTTTTTTCAAAGTTTAATATTATTCAACCTATTGTTATAAAATTCGTAAAACAATACACATGCAATAAGTATCGAGTATACGAAGTCAAAATAATTATCTAATAAATTGTGTATCACTCCTTTTTATTGTAAAAATTGCAATCAAATCAACTAAAGAATTTGGCAAATTTCATAACCAAACAAATTAGAATTAAAAAAAATGCGCAGTATTTTTGAAATAATAATTTGTGTATCACATAATTTATACATAAAAAACATATTTCATATAACTATATATATTCAAATCTAAAAATACACGTGGACTAGCTCGATATTTTCTTCTCCTCGTACTAAAATTTATTTATTTCATATAAATAAAGTACGTTACATAAACACACAGAAGACATAACAACTCTTGGAAGTTGCAACTGAGTCACCGTATCTCATAGTCACCGTGTCTACTCCAAATTAAGCAACATCTTTTGTCACGTCTTGTATAAATTTTTGCAAAGCCACATGAGAAGATCCACCGTCCATTAACGCCACGTGACACTTCTCAGCCATCTCTGTCACTCTCTTCCTGACATCACTATCCCGCTCCATCACACACCTGATCGCTCTCTCTATATCCTCCGCCGTAACCGTCTCCATCTCTCCAGTCATCAACAAATCTCCTTTAATGTACCTCCGTATCTCCACCGCCAATCCCAGCTCTTCCACCATCTGGAACGCATTAACCTTCTGCTCCGCGTAAAGCGGCCACGTCACCATCGGAACACCGAACCACAAGCTCTCTAGCATCGAGTTCCACCCGCAGTGTGTGACGAATCCTCCTATCGCGGGTTTCGCTAGCACCGCGACTTGTGGTGCCCATCCGATCACTTTCCCTCTATCCGATGTCCTGTCCAAGAATCCCTCCGGGAGAACCTCCTCCAAATCCGTGAAATCTCCGGGACTGTCCGTCATTATATTCGGAGATGCGCGACGGAGAGACCAAAGAAACCGATGACCGCTTCGGTCTAGCGCGATAGCTACCTCTCTAGTTTGTTCCTCAGTGAAACCTCCCATACTTCCAAAACAGAGAAACACGACCGATTTCGGCGGTTGCTCATCTAGCCACCGCAAAATCTCCGATTGCTTCTCGTTCTCGTCAGTAACGTTTTCAAGATGCAACACTGGTCCTACTGGATAAGCTAGAGGAAGATCACCACCACCACCACCAGTGAACATTTTCAAAGCGTGAGGTTCCAGCTCAGCAACTGTATTTACCAAAATACCCTTCATTTTCCGAAAATATCTAGCTTGAGCTACAAAGAAAGGTAGCCAATCCTTTGAACTGAGGATATGTGGAAGACACTTCACAGGATAAGGACGACTCAAACACGGAAACTCCAACTCGTTGACTGACTCATCCAAATCACTGACGTCATACTTCTTCTCATCGTACATTTGCTGAACGTGAAGTGTCGTTCCAAGAAACGTAGCGTTCGATGTGTAGATCATATAACACGGAACTCCGAACTCGTTAGCTACATCGATCATCGAGGAACAGAACATATCCACCACGAATCCGGCTAGCTTTCGTGTTGGATCTACGATTTTTGCGACTGCATCTCTCACTTTCGGCTTTTGTTTCTCGATGTAGACTTGAGACGGTTCCAGATCGGCGGTTGGTGGTTCTTTTACGACGGAGATGGACTCGTAGCGGAGGCGATCATCTTGAGACGCGGTCGTGAGGGAGGTGATGTAGGCGGTTACATCACCGACGTCGTTTTTAGAAGGGATGATGATGAAGGTGATTGAAAGAAGTTCGTCGCTGCTGATGAGTTGCTTTGCTAGCTTCACGGTTGGCCGGAGATGGCCGATTCCCGGCGATGGTATGAACACGAGCTCGATCTTGTTCATTTCTGTTTTTGGGTTTTTGGACTTTTCGATGATGAGTTTAGTCAAGTAAAGATATGTTTTATATAAAGGGAAAGAAATGAAGATGTTGGTTGGGTCACGTAAGCTGGCCCATTAAGTATAAGTGGGCCAAGAAAAACCTAAAATAGATATGGTAGCCGCCGAAGTAAACCCTAATTCTCTCAGATGAGTTCCTCTGTGTCTGTGTGTGTATTTATATGGTTAAGTGACTTTAGTCTTCCTCAAATCGTAGGATCTTACTCTCTTTTCTTGTCTGTTTGGTTTTAGAGTTTTGTTTAAGAGAATTGAGATGTTTTGATGGGTGTGAAAGGGGGTTGTGAATATGGTGATGAAACAAGTGTATTGTGGACTAGAGTTTCAGATCTGGGATTCTTCTCCCAGAAGTTGAAGATTAACCCTTGGCTGTCTGAGTATTTCCCCTTTCACTCAAAATCTATATCTTTTGTTTGATTTCAAGACTATTAGTTTCTCTGTTTTCTTGGTTTGGATTGATGGGAATAATAAGCTTATGATGATAAAAACAATTATCTTAGCGGATTTCAGTGAGCTTTTCTTGAATCAATGATCTGAATTTGTTACACACGCTGAAGCTTTTTTTTTTCCTTACAATGTTTTGTTGGAAGATTTAATCTTTTGATGTTGCAATGATGAGAGAAAAGCACGAAGAGTGTGAGAAGAGCAGTGGTTATACCGTGAGCTCTCCTAATTAAACGACTTCTCCTTCCACTGAGCATATTGTAATAATTTTCCTGTTGAAGAAGCTTTTGAGTGGTTTTGTTTGGGGCGTCCATTACCAATTCTGTGGGATAAAATACAATTCCTTCAGGTATAATGGCTTGTGACGCTATATTTGTTGTGGTATATCCTGATCATCTTGCTTTTTTCTCTGCCTTTTGATCCTGGAAATGCCTCGTATATTGTATCAATAACAATTGGGCTTAGTTTTTTTGTTTATCCTTAAAATCTAATGGTGTTACATTATTAATTCAGAGACATGTGTAATTTGATTGAGGGCAGGTGGTTGCCTCAGCTTCTCTAGTTTACCAGTTAATAGTTTTTCCCCTGTTGAATTCTTGAATTAGCTTCAATTGACAGTCAATTGTTATATGTCACTGAATACTGCAACCATTGTGCTAGTGCAAGAGTTCAAAAAATGGTGAACCTGTTTTTGGATTACTTTGTTATTGATGAGGTATTAGTGACCAAAAGAGGCTCAGATTGATGAGAGACCATTGTAATTCTTGGACGTTCATTGAATCGAATACAATTATACCTTGGTTACTATCCCCTTTGTTATACAAGACGCTTGGTAATGAGAACTGTTCTTTGTACTTGTGTAAAGTGAACCAAAACACATATCTTGATCGGGTTTAGTGATGAACTTGGCTTGGAATTGGACGCAGAGGTTCATGAAGAAATCACAAACGGAAATCAACTACTTTTTTTCGCTTGGTGATTTTTGTATGGGTGTTTTAGGAATATTTTATAATAAATTTTATTGTTATTTAATAATGAGTGTTTTTGTGTAAAAGTGTCTACTTAGAAACATTTTAAAACATTTTTGCACACTTTTACACATTCTAGACACTCATAATTAAATAACATTAAAATTTATTATAAAAAATTTTTAAGACACTGACACAAAAATTTCCATTGTGGATGCTCTTGCCCTTTCCGATTAGTTTCTCGAAACTCTCTTTAAATCAATGGTTCTCGGTTAATTTTGGTTTTGAGTTTAATAACCGAAAATAACCAAAGTTTTGTTTTTCTTTATTAAATTGGTTAAAAAATCCGATTAAGCTATCGGCTATTAATTTTAAAATTCTGCCGCAAATAAACCGAGTTTGATATAATTTTGGGTTTCATAGGCCAAACGAAAAAGAGTTTATAAACAAAAATACAAGCACAGGAGAAAACGTATTCCTCGACATAGATCCGTTGAGTTCAATGTTGCGGCTACATCAACACGTGCTGGTCGATTGCCTTTGCGGCATCTGGTGGAGAGAATCGTCGAATCCATGACCTTAAAAAATATTAGGAGAACAATGGCGGACAAATTCACCACCATAAGCCGTTACGACCAATCAGAGGAAAGGAAAAGAAAAGAATCGAGTAGAAGAAGAGGAACTAATGGAAGAGAAGAGATGAGAAGATGAAGAAAGGAACAGAGAAGAAAACTAATTGAAGAAGAAGGAGAAGAACGGCGGTCGAACAAAGAAGAAAAAAGTTTTGTACTGTATGGGCTTGAAAATAAGTTTTGGGTCAATCAAAATTTTGAAAATAAGCTTTGGCCCAAACAAAAAAAAAAAAGAAAAGAGTGACTTTTCTTTTTGTCTCACATTGGTAACTTTAATCTTTTTTTGTCTCGTTTCCCAGATGTGACAACAAATTGTATACCGACTGGTAAGAAGGAGAGGACGAAGATGTCGGCCGGTTGGGTAATATAAATTTTAGGGTTCTCTAAACCTAATCCGGACCGAAAACCGAAAATCTCGGTTCGGTTAAAAGTCCCAGGCCTAATTATTGTAAAGTGTCTAACCCCTCTAACTTCTCTCAACCATGTTCTTTTATATCTATGTCATGAGAAATCCATAACCACCGGTTAATCAAACGGGTCTGGTATGCTGCAAAGTCATTAGTCCAAACCCACGTTAAACCAGCACTCGGAATAGCTCGCTTCGAACTAGTCTTATATCTCGGATGTTTTGAACAAGAAGATATTTTTGTTCCTCAGAAAAGAAAACGTGTTCGAATGAATGTGTACGTAATTACTTCACAGAAACATTTCCACGTTTTTAATAGACATTTAGAAACTTTCTTGCGAGCCACACAAAGTAACCAAAGAATCAAACTAAAACTCCGAATTGTAAGGTCAACCACATTAGGACAGAAGAATATCTAATGAACAAAAGTAACACACGTGACAAAAGTACCCCACGTGATGGACACCGCACAGAATAAAAACAGAGCAAAACCTCTCTTCTCTGATCTTTCTCATCTCCTTCTCACTGGACTCACATACCCTTGTAAAGCTTCTATCTTTGAACCGTAACACACAAACGATTTTACACGTTTAATGTTATACTCTGTCTCGAAAATAGCCAGTCACTAATTGGTTGTGAGTTTCTAGACATTGTGTGATCATTGTGATTTTAGTACTGATCGGTCTTGAGAATCCACAATTTCTTAGTTTGTGAGTGCTTCTCTACCTCCATTAAATCTCACAGACACACATCTATATATATATATTAGTCATACGCAAAAAACACACAGGAACCAATAATGTATCTGCATTGCTACGATCTAAATCCTTTGTTTTCCTTTTCTAACAGCTTTTAATCTCTGAATGAGTTCTCACGATCTCTCTATGTTGCAGGAGTTTAGGGTGTGTCTGTCTAAGAAGAAATATGGAGGCTCAATGTGACTATTGTGGAAACGAAAAAGCATTAATTTACTGCAAATCCGATTCGGCTAAACTTTGCTTAAACTGTGACGTTAATGTACACTCAGCGAATCCTCTGTCTCAAAGACACACACGCTCTTTACTCTGCGAGAAATGCTTCTTGCAACCCACGGTAATCCACTGTCTGAACGAGAAGGTTTCTCTTTGCCAAGGATGTCACTGGACCGCAAGTAACTGCACTGGTTTAGGACACAGACTTCAGAGTCTGAACCCTTACTCTGGTTGTCCTTCTCCATCAGATTTCACCAAGATCTGGTCTTCGATTTTAGAACCTTCTGTCTCAAATTGGGTTTCTCCATTTGATGATTGCACCAAAATAAATGAGTTGGTCGATTGGGATGGTTTATCTACTTCCATGGTTACACAAACTCAGAATCTCAAAGACCATTCTTCTATCTTTTTCAAGGAATCTAATCTTCCTAAAGTGATAGAGGAGGTAACGTCTTGCTTAAGTAATCTGTCAAAATGTTTAATTGTGATAAAGAACACACCTTTTTTTAAGTTGTTTATTTATATTCTATCATCTATGCAGGAATGCTCTGGTTTAGATTTATGCGAAGGGATTAATTTAGATGATGCACCCTTGAATTTTAACGCAAGCAATGATATTATCGGATGTTCATCACTTGATCAAACCAAATGTTACCAGTACGAGGATTCATATAAGGAAGATAATAACATTGGCCTTTCTTCTCTATATCTTCCTGCCTTATCCGGCGGGAATGTTGTTCCGAGCATGTCACTTTCGATGTCTAACATCACAGGAGAAAGCAGCGCGACTGATTACCAAGATTGTGGGATTTCGCCAGGGTTTTTGATAGGAGACTCGCCATGGGAATCGAATGTTGAAGTCAGTAACAATCAAAAATCAAGGGACGAGGCTAAAAAGAGATACAAACAAAAGAAATCAAAGCGCATGTAAGTATCAGAAACAGAGTCAAGGTTCATAGTTTTGCAGAACAGAGTTCTTAAGAAACAGAATCTGAGGATAAATTTTGATATTCGTGGTATTATTTGTTTTAGGTTTGGGAAGCAAATACGATACGCATCACGCAAAGCCAGAGCCGATACAAGAAAACGGGTGAAAGGAAGATTTGTGAAATCTGGAGAAACGTTTGAGTATGATCCGTCACTGATAATGTGAACTATTTGATTCATCACTGCGAAAAAGTCTCTCAATTAAAGAATAATCTCACTCCATCCACAGGGTTAACAGTTTCTTGTCGGAGAAGTAACCAAAAAAAATTCTCTTCTTGAGAAAATCTACAAGATCAAATTATAAAACCTTGGCATCGCCACAAATGGTGATACCAAATGGAGACAAAAAATCTCAAAGTTGCTCTTATTTACTAGAGAAATTCCCCTGTTTTTTTGATGCGACCAAAGAACCTACCGGTCATACAGCGACAAGACGGTCAGACCAAATCAAGAAACCAAACAAGAGTCATTGACTCTTTCTTACTTACAGTTCTTTAATCTCAATTAAATGTTAATGATAGAAAAATGTGTCTTCTCTGTGTTTTGGACCATTCTCCACTTTCCCATTTCACTTGATTGTAATTTGTAACGTTGTATTTATTTTTTTGTTAAAGCGTTGTATTGTTTTACTATTAAGAAAAATAAAGCCAAAGAATAAAGGCAGATTATATTTGCCATAAAAAGAGTTGTTCTTGATTTCTTAAAGCGTACTTTGGGACCTCATCAATTATACTTTTTTTTTTTTTTACAATTTTACTATTTTTGTTTAACTGTTTTATGGGTTTTTACTTTTTCGCAAAACAGAGATCCTAACTTAATGAGAACTAAATTCCCAGAAATTTTTGAAACATAAAATAGAAACAATTACAGTAGCAATGAGATCTATGGGTAAGTAGAAAAGTTCTGATGCCAAAGAACAAATTTTGAAATTTCAGTCAATACTATTTCTAGGTTTTCAAAAAAAAATTTTCCAACTTGTAAGCTTTAGAATGTAAATTCTTAGAACATTTCCAGAGAAATAAAATATTACATAAACCCTACCAAGATTTAATATCTTTTTTTTTTTTTGTAAAAGCACGAAGATTTAATCTTTAATTACGAGAAAAACAAAACAAAAAATCAGAGAAACACAAAGGGGACTTTGTGATCACTACTATCTTCTTCAACCCTTGCCATCGTCCTTATCTCCGGTAAAACGACATTAAAATTGTCTCCGACAATACAACGACGAGTTAACTTCCGGCAGATCGTGCAGATCACGCGCCGAACATGTCTCCGAGCAAGAAAATTAGCAGAATGGACCCATGTATCGCATTTCCTACAAAGAAAAGCCGCATCTGCCTCACAATACACGGCTGCGGTCTCGCCGCAAAGCTCACAGCTCACCGGAGCTCTGGGACTCTCCGAGCAGAGTCTTCGGCATCCTCCATCGTCGCTTCTTCTTTCCTTTTCTTTCTCAACTCCTTTGCACATCTTTACTCTCTCTTGTGTTGAAGATTTAGTTTTATATAGGAATGATTGTTATTTAAAGCAAATGGATATTTTGATTATGTCATTAAATAGGTTGTACACGTGGAAATGTTTTGGCCTATTGTTTTGGTGTAATTGTCCCTAGAGGACCAAATTGTCAATAATTAGTTTTTTTCCCCTCCACCAAACGATCTCTCGTCCTCATGTTGGATACACAAGTTTCGAGAAGAGCTTCTAGTTGACTAGTAGTCTAGTATGACTCTTTGGTTCACAATCACGTTCTAGAATGTACACATTGTATTTTTGTGGTCCATAGTAAGGGAGTATATAATATCGGAATTCATTAATGATTAAACTACTGTGTAGGTTTTTTTTAAAATGAGGTCATTGTATCTCGTTTTATTTAATATGAAACCAGAAACTGTATAACATTCTAATACTAATATACTTATAACATACGTATTTTACGCTTTTTGATTCAATCATGTTTTCACTTACAAATGTGTATTTAGTTTTCAACTAATTTAATTTGTGTTTGTTATTATAAATTCAGTCATGATGAATTGAATGATGAGATTTAAGAAGAAAAATAACCAAGAAAATATATAAGTCTAAAATGAAAAGTTGAAGAAGATGAGGAAAGAGAAATAAAGACACAGAAAGAGAGAACCAAAATATGTCAACACATAAATTATTATCTATTTTTTTTAAAAAATTCATGCACTTATATGTTATTTAGGTGTCATAGGTACCAATTAGTCAATTACTTTAAATTCGATTAACTAGTTTCTCGTTTTGTTTAGAACAATTCACCACCGAATTTTAATTTTTTTTTGGTTAGAGAATCAATATCCCACTGATTACAAATATTAAAGAATATAGTAACCGAGTAAGCATTAAGAAACGAATTGTGTTTATAGTGTTGACAGACTATTCGTTATTGAGTTGTCTTCGGGTCATTAAGTGTGGTGGTTAAGTAGTCAACTTTTTATTTTATTACACGTTTGCTATGAAAGCGATAAAGGAACTTCACTTGCATGGTTCACAAATAAAGTAAATTCTTTCTGCTAAAGAACGATTAAAATAATTTATCATCGTTCGTTTTTATAGAGTATTGTTTAATTTTATTTGATAAAAAGGTTAAAGGTTATAGTCGGCTATTTTTCCCAAAATAGCATGAACCTCGACTTTGATTTTCAGATGCAGGACCGAAAAACAAATAACTTAGGATGTTGCAATAAGTTCTTTTCGTTCGTCGGTTGTTCTACATTTAGTTCTGGAGACTATACTCATATAGGTAAATAGAACAGATCTAATCAAATTTGATTTCTTCGTGTTTACAACTTGTATGCTAAACCGACCGTTTTAATCTGTTGTGTTATAATGTTATTTTTTTCTAGGTCTGGCTTGATAATATATATAAAGACAACACAAAGTTGGTCCATTCCTGAACACATTAGAGGATTAGTCCTAAAATAAGAAAAAAACTAGGATTTAATTCGTGGGATATTGCGGGACAATTCTTTTACATTATCATAATTGAATAAATTAATTCGATATGTTTTTAATATTTTAATATTGATAATGTTAACAAAATAATAAAATAATAATATAACATGTGTTAATGATATTTCGTTATTGTCCCAAAATTTAAATGAAACATTAGTGGGACATGTTTTTTTTATTTCCTAAACTTGTTCCATTCCAGTAAAATCTCATCTCGAATTCTTGTTTGCCTACCCCTAAGTCTACTAAACCACCTCAAGGAGAAGATGATGTTGCAAAATCAAACTTAGGTAAATTTGAATTTGATAGCTCGTGTCATTTCATTCCCGGCACAATTATTATGTTGGTGAATCTTGCCGCTCTAGCTGGATTTTTGGTTCGTCTACAACGGTCAAGTTAATAGTTATGGAGGAGGTGGTTCGGGTTTGGCAGAGACTTGTGGATGTATTTTGGTGGTTATGTTGTTTTATTTGTGGTTCGGCTTTTTAAAATGTTTTATTTGTTGTTTTCTCGATGGGAAAACAGTAAACCAATGTGGGTTTGTTAATAAAAATCGGTTTTCTTTGCATGTAGATGTAGCCAACACATTGGTGCACGAACCACGTAAATATGTTTGTGTTCTTTATAAATTAATGTTTATATAACAAACTAGTATAAAAAAAGCCAGAGTATTGATATACGTGTGCGATAAGGATTTAGGTGAAAAGATGTCTGCTATCAATGTGAAGATCGACAAGTTGACTAAGAATAACAGTGCCAGTCTCTAATAAATTATAATACAAGTGAGGACACAATCGTTTTTTCTTGCTTTCGGATCTTCACTGTCGACGTGGGCGTATTTGGTGAAGCCGGTGTGAGTTGGCTTTCTTCTCTAGCAATATTGGGTGTGGAGTGTTCGGTGGTGTTGCTTCTGTGGCAAAATCACGGCGGACTAGAGAAGTCTCCGACGTTTCAACTTCTGGTCGAGGACGCTGGAAGTTCGTGTAGGAGGTAACCACGCTTGTAGGCGCCACTGCTAAAAGATAAAGCACAGTGAAAGATTTGTCTAGCAATTACATAACTTCATATCACACAACAATTGATGAAGATTTTAAAAGATAGAAACAAATGAAAAATGAAGTAATTTTCTGAATCCAAAATTAAGCAACATTCTTAACCACGTCTTGAATAAACTTTTGCAAAGCCACCTGCGAAGATCCACCGTCCATTAACGCCACGTGGCATTTCTCCGCCATCTCCCTGGCTCTGTTTCTAACGTCACTGTCCTGCTCCATCACGCGCCTAATGGCTTTCTCTATATCCTCCGCGGTAACCGTCTCCATCATCTCTCTGGCGAACAAATCTCCTTTTAAGTACTTACGTATCTCCACCGCCAATCCCAGCTCCTCCACCATCTCAAACGCGTTGACCTTCTGCTCGGCGTAGAGCGGCCAAGTCACCATCGGAACACCGAACCACAAGCTCTCTAGCATCGAGTTCCACCCGCAATGCGTGACGAATCCTCCGATAGCCGGGTTTGCTAACACCACCACTTGTGGTGCCCATCCGATTACCTTCCCTCTATCCGATGTCCGATCTAGGAACCCCTCCGGGAGAACCTCCTCAAGGTTCGTGTAATCTCTGGGACGATCTGTCATTATATTCGGGGATGCGCGACGGAGAGACCAAAGAAACCGTTGACTGCTTCGATCTAGAGCCACAGCGATTTCTCTAGTTTGTACCTCAGTGAAACCTCCCAAGCTCCCAAAGCATAGAAACACAACAGATTTAGGCGGTTGCTCGTCGAGCCACGTCAAAATCTCCGATTGCTTTTCATCGTCGTTTTCGAGATGCAACACTGGTCCAACTGGATAAGCCTGAGGAAGATCATCACCAGTGAACATTTGCAGAGCGTGAGGTTCCAGCTCAGCAACTGTATTGACCAAAAAACCCTTCATCTTCCGGAAAAACCTAGCTTGGGCTAGAGAGAAAGGTAACCACTCCTTCGAACTGAGGATATGAGGAAGACACTTCACAGGATAAGGACGAGTCAGAGACGGAAACTCCAACTCGTTGACCGAGTCTTCCAACTCGCTGACGTCATACTCTTTCTGATCGTACATCGATTGAACGTGAAGCATGATTCCAAGAAACGTAGCGTTCGATGTGTAGATCATATAACACGGAACTCCGAGTCCGTTAGCTACATCGATCATCGAGGAACAGAACATGTCCACCACGAATCCGGCGAGCTTTCGTGTTGGATCTACGATTCTCACGACTGCATCTCTCACTTTCTCCTTTTGTTTCTCGATGTAAACTTGAGCCGGATCCGGATCGGAGGTTGGTGGTTGTTTTGCGACGGAGATGGCTTCGTAACGGAGGCGATCATCTTGAGACGCCGTGATGAGGGATGCGATACTGGCGGATGCGTCGAATCTTGCAGGGATGATGATTACGGTGATCGAAAGACGGTTGTCGCTGCCGATGAGTTGCTTCGCGAGCTTCACGGTTGGCCGGAGATGACCAATTCCCGGTAACGGTATGAACACGAGCTCAATCTTCATTTCTGTTTTCGGGTTCTGGACTTTTCTTTGATGGGTAGAGTCTGAATTAGTCAAGTAATTAAAGGTTTGTTTTATATATATATATATATATATACGTTAATGAAGCTCTTGTCTCCGAAGCACTCGAGTCCACAACTGTTGAAGGTTGGAATTCCTTGATTGAAACTGCACAAACAAAAGGGAAAGATGAGAAGAAGAAGATGAAGAGCAAAGATCGTAAATCAAAAAGAAGAAAAAGAAGAAGATCAAGACGAAGAAGACGTGATCGGAAGAGGAAGAAGAAAGTCAAAATGGAGTTAGTCAAAGAAGGCCATTACTGGACCATTAGTGATTAGTCAAGTCCATACAATTGGGTTGTTTTGTTTTAGGCTAACTAAACCAAGTTAGAGACTTAGAGTAGTCAAGAGTGTTGTGTTGGTCAATGTCTAGCTAAACTAGAGTAGTTAAGAGTTGTTAGAGCTAGGCGAGTACCCGCACGTGCGGGTTTATGTGTTCTACACAATTTTAAATTACTTTATGTATATTACTTTATATTAAATATAGCCGAATGCATTATTTATAAAATGTAAATACAATTTGTAATTGTTCTGCATCTATAAACCAAAGAGTTTGAAGTTTCTTTCATTAAACTTTTATATGTATTTTTATGTTGTTTTTTTTTTTTTTTTATGCTTAGATCTTTGAAAGGATGAAAATTTAGAAACTCTGTTTTTTACACTTTAAAACTACAAGATATGATACAACATCTTTATTAAAAATATTTCTGCATATTATCAAGGTGATGATCTTGAATAGCTTACTTTAGTTATTGTCTTAATCTTATACTAGTAATAAGGCTAGCTTCCGAAACATCTTGCAAGTTGCTTGTTCCTCTAGTTTAAATCTCAGGGAGCTTAAATATGGTAAATCGTCTAATTCTTTTCTTTTTTTTCTTACTCACCAATCAAGTTCCTGACCAATCACCATACTGGTCATTATTTTTCTTCTTTTGAACAGAGCACCACAATGATCGTCATTTTAGGACCATCCTTATTTTTGTTGAATAACTTATGAAAAAACATAACAATTTTGGAGAAAGAAACTAAATTAGATCATTTTAGGACAAATTAATGAGGAAGGCTATGCACGAGTTTTTTCTTTCTCAATTATTTCCCTTTCAAACATAATATCCGTTGAAAGACCCGTTGCAGGCAATATGTGAGTTGATTTGTAATGCGAACCGTATAAGTTGTCCATGAGAACAAAAAGAGTCTAATACCATGGTAATACACGTTCGACACATTGTATAGCGAATGAATTTTCTTATAGGCAGAAATGTTTGCAATAATTTGGAAACATGCTTTGAAGCACAGTAAGAGAGTTCTACTAAATTTCTTTAGCTAATCACACTTAGTGGAGCTTATTAAGTGTTTATGATAGAGAAAGTAGTGTCAAAGAACATCAAAAATGAAACAAAAGGTTTTTTAACCACGCAATATGCAAACTAACTTGTTTTAGAGAAATACTTCCAAAATTACAAGAGAAAGGTCCAAATAGTAACCTCCACTTATTGTTTTTTCACTGTATGTATGTAACATATGTCCTTTTAAGTTAGCTAAAAGAATTAAAAAAAAATTGAAAAGGACATATGTTACATACATACAGTGAAAAAACAAGGGTATGTTGAAAAAAAGAAAAACAAAGTTAGCTAAAAGAATCTTTCAGTGTCTAAAGAAAAAGAGAATAGTGTTTCCAGTTTCCACATATAACTAGCATATAATTATCAAAAATGCAAGAATGAGACGTTTACAAATATTTTTCAAAATTAATACATCTCATCACGACACACTAATGAACTAAAATCCATATACATATACACCATCAGGGTCCATCACCATGCTTGTGCATTGAAAAAAAAACAATTTAACCCTAAGTGTGTGAAGTGAAGAAATATCAATTTTTGAATTCACTCGACCTGATAATACCAATTTTGGTAACGTTCATCCAGTGCCAAAATCACCGAATGTGTAAGTTACCAATCTCTAAAACGGATTATGTAATGTACTTTACTGCTGGGTTGTGGAGGACCTTTTACCAGAAGTTTAGATTATCTTAATCTATCCTTGTGTGATTCATGTTGAATCATATACCGCGGGGCGCAGGACGGACGATGTCAAAGAAAGAATTGATACTCTTAACACTCTGCCTCAAACTTGCAACCTCCTAAATCTTTAAAGACTAACACATTTATTTCCACAAAATGTTGCTTTTGTTTGAAGCTGCTACTTGAATCATAAGAAACAAATTAAAATTTTGTCATCGTTTTGATGATTCTTGGATCATTTTCGAGAGAGAGAAAAAGAAAAATTCTTATCGAATTGACAACTATAAAAAGACTGACGAAAGTTAGGCTTACAAGCATTTTCTTTCTCACTAAGGCGAAGGTGATGCTGTTGAAGTGTTGGAAACTATATGATGATGAAACCCTATCGAAGAATACCAAGGGGGTGATGAAACGCATCGGCTATTACAATTATTTTAAATTTTAAGCGTAAGATAAATTAATGAATTTCATGACAAAAAAAATAAAAAATAATTTAGTGAATTTATAGTGATTATACATGGTGGCCTCTGAAATGATGATGTAGCATTCATATTAAGACCATGCACAATCGTGAAGAAATTCAACTCTTTCTTTTATCACTTTTAATATTTCACCTCATCTTCTCTCTTCCACCTAATAATTCAACTACCTATTCAATTTTTATATCTACAATGGTTTTGCTTAATAAAATTCAACTCTCTACTCCACTATTTTTTATTTTAATATTCTTTTCTTTTAATGTTTTCTTATTACATAATAATAACAGTTTGTGTAGATTAAAATTAAACGAATATTATGGTTTTTATACTTTAATTTGAATTAACTTTTTGACATTTAAAAAAAGTCATCATGAAAATTTTGAAATTCAATAAAAGACACAAATAAACACAGGACACAACCAATAAAACACACATAAACTAATAAAACACACATTTAAATAATTAGTACAATAAACCAAACTCACAAACAATAAAACTTTTAAATCGCACACAATAGAGACTTAAAAAATCTCCTCAATCACGGTGAAATCGCACACAATAGAAACTTTTATATGTCCAAATGTAGTGAAATTAGGCTCTATTTACATATCTTGAAAAATTATGAATTTTGGTATATTTTTTATATTTTTAAAAATTAGAATAATACAAAATAATTGAGTTCAAATAGTAGAGGTGAAATAAAATTTACAAAAATCTGAGCACTATTATTTTTGTAACACGTGTCCTTATCTACAAGAAAACAAATTTTCTTCCCGTGTGACGCACGCGCTCGTCCACCTGGTTTGATTCCTCCAGTCGTCTTGTAACACGTGTCTGTTGTGCTCCCAATTTTTTGCTTTTAACTAGCTGAAACAATTAAGGCAGATTAATGCCACGTCAGTTTTTAGTTTTATTCAACTACTCCATTGTAGCAATTCAATGGTTGAAAAATTAATTCAATCCCTCTAGTGTGAATGGTCTAAGAGAATTAGCTTACTTTCATATATATATGATTGTTGTAGTGTAAGAGTTAGTAGTTTAACCTTGCTTGTAGAAGTGAGTCAAGTACCTAGAAGTATAGTCTAGTGCATGATTAAAGTCCAAGTGAGTGTAGCGTAGCAAGTGGAGAAAACCACTATATGTATGTTTGTAAGAAAGTATCCTTGTGATCCAAAGTAAAAGTGTAGCCTCGCCGTTTATCTCTCTATGTTCCAAAAGTTTTTGTGCTTCATCAAACAAGTAGACACAAAACAGAGAAATAGAGAGAAAAAGAAAAACTGACCTTTAAGTATGAGTGAGGTCAGAATGTCAACAACAACACTCTCCTTCTATTAATAACTCTTGTTCATTTTACTAACAAATCATTAGTCTTCATTTTCAGTAATTACGTCATTAAAAATGGTATAAATTGTATATTTTCACAATCAATGCATTATGGTAATAATAAATTCATAAAACTATTTATTTTTCACATGTAAAATATATAAATAAAACGCTCCTATAACCTTGTGAAAATCATAAATTCGACCACGATTATTGCCACGAAAACCACTAATTATTGCCACTTTTTTGTAAAGAATTTCCATTAATTAAAAAAAAAATATATTTGTTTCTTTTAACCTAACTGGTTAATCCAAAGAATCCGGTTAAGTTATAAACCATGCAATCAAAAATCTATAGAAACCGGTTAACCGCCGCAGAACAAAAGATCTGCCACATCGCCGCCGTCAAAGTTACCACCGGAATGAACTAGGATAAGACCATCTCCAACCCCACTCCATATTCATCTCCAAACTCAATTTTGGAGTAAAAATATCTCCAACCCCACTCCATTTCTAACTCAAAAATGGAAATTTCCATTTTTTTCTCCATAAATGGAGATTTCCAATTTTATTTATCCATTATGTAGTTGAACTTTTTTATTTACAAATCAATTTTTTGGATTTATTATATTTTTATTTTATACTGAAGTAAAGTTATTTGTTATAATTTCATACTTCAACTTATAAATAATAATCGTGTAGTTAACTAATATTTTAAAATACAAAAATTACATATATTGCATAGAAAATAGATAATACAAGAAAACAAAATACACAATAACATAACTAACGATAAAAAATGGAGTAACTCCATTTTGGAGTAAGAAATGAAAAATTGGGTTAGATATGTTGTAAGGATCTACAAAAAAAAAACCACAAACCCAAATTCCAAGTCTCAAGTGAAAGAAAAAAGCAAATTGACAAGAAAAAACAATTTTATGGGCTTTAACAAAAAACATGGTTTTGCAAGTTTAAGCGGAAAACACGGTTTTATGAGAAAATACAGTTTTGTGAGAAAACATTATTTTGGGAAAATGTGGATTTGCGGTTTTGATAAAAAACACAACTAATAATTTTAAGGAAAAATACAATTTTGCAATTTTTGAAGAAAAATACGAATTTGTGATATATAGTGGGATGGCAAGGTGTTGCACTTGTTATCATCAATAGGTCTACTATATAGACTAGTTTTTATACAACATATCAATTTATCAAATGGGGAGCCAGATTAACATCCCTAACATGTTCATAACACAAAACAGATTACACAACTCCTAACCTTTGATCTCATCTAGCAGGTCCGACAGTTAGAGCCGGATCCGAAATACCCGACCCGCAAACTCAAATGGCCAAACCTTTTAAAGGGTCAAATTCTCAGGAGTGACGGCTTCGCTCTGCCGCTTTCCGAGAAAGTTAACCGTCGTCGAATCTGCAGAAGAAGAAGAAGAAGAAACTCACAACGAAACTTAACAAAATGAACCAAACGAGACGTAAGAGACGACCTGATCCATCTCTCTCTAGACTCGATTCCCTCTCGCCGGAAATGCTGTTTCCGGTCAAATCTCCGGCGCTAACTTCTACACGCATCAGAAACATCTTCTTATTACTCATCTTTTGTTTCATCATCTACATCATCTTCTCTTACGGAACCTTCCGCCGTGAGCAGATTTCATCGATCGCTCGATCCTTGTCTGTGTTCTCCACTCGTCGCCGTCACTTACTCTTCTCGATCGCCGCTTCTCACGACTCTTGGCTCCGCCGTAGCTCGTACGTTCGTCTCTGGTACTCTCCTGAATCCACACGCGCCGTCGTGTTTCTCGATCGCGGTGGATTTGAGTCCGATCTAACTCTCCCTCCTGTGATTGTCTCTAAAGACGTTTCTAGGTTTCCTTATAATTTCCCTGGTGGTCTCCGATCAGCGATCCGTGTGGCTCGCGTTGTTAAAGAGACTGTGGATCGAGGAGATAAAGATGTGCGGTGGTTCGTTTTCGGCGATGATGATACTGTGTTCTTTGTAGATAATTTGGTGACGGTTTTGTCTAAGTATGATCACCGGAAGTGGTATTACGTCGGAAGTAATTCGGAGTTTTATGATCAGAATGTTAGGTATTCGTTTGATATGGCGTTTGGTGGAGGAGGGTTCGCCATTAGTGCTTCGCTTGCTAAGGTTTTGGCTAAGGTTTTAGATTCTTGTTTGATGAGGTATTCGCATATGTATGGAAGTGACTCTAGGATCTTCTCTTGCTTGGCTGAGCTTGGTGTTGGATTGACTCATGAACCTGGATTTCATCAGGTAATAAAGGAATCGATTTTTATACTAAATTAGTTGCAACATTTGGTAAGATTGAGATAGTTAAAAGCCTTGAGTTTGATTTATAGGATTTGATTCACAGTGACATTGATGGTGATTGCTGAGCAATAAAATTTCTGAGAGATTTCTATATTAGGCAAGTTTAGTTCAATGATGAAAGCGTTAGATTGTACTTGTTTTATGTGGTTGATATTGGATAGCGTAGTTAGTATGTTCCTTTCTGTTGCAGTTTTTTCCGGACAAGTCTTATTTGCTTACCATACCATATTTGATTTTTGCTGCTAGAGAATTAATTTGAATATTACTATATATGTGCTCTTTCCATAGATCGATGTAAGAGGGAACATATTTGGTCTGCTATGTGCGCACCCGTTATCTCCATTGGTATCTCTTCATCACTTGGACGCAGTCGATCCATTATTTCCAAAAATGAACCGGACAGAATCCATGGCTCGTCTTATCGGGGCTGCAAGTTTAGATTCTGGGAGGATTTTGCAGCAGAGTGTGTGTTATGATTCTTTGAACACAGTGACTGTTTCGGTTGTGTGGGGTTACGCGATTCAAGTTTATGAAGGTAATAAACTTCTCCCGGATCTTCTCACCCTGCAAAAGACATTTTCTACATGGAGGAGAGGATCAGGGGTTCAAAGCAACTATATGTTCAGTACAAGAGAATATCCCAGGGATCCATGTGGGAGACCGCTTGTCTATTTCCTAGACAGTGTAGGATCAGATGGAACTGAGGGAACATGGAGTTACTATAACCTCCATAAAGTCGGAAACTGTCACAGAGCAGAAGCTCTAAGGCGTCTCGAACGCATCAGAGTTCTGTCTCGTAAGCTAGAACTTGATGTTGAACAGGTATATATATATACCCCTTGCTTTTCACTAAGATACCTTCAATTTGGCCCAAATTCACATTTTTCTTTCCTTAGATGGTTTCACCTCGCCGCCAATGTTGTGACATCTCATCGCCTTATAACAAATCAATGGTCATTAATATAAGGCAATGCATGTCGGATGAGCTAATTGCCATGAACACTTAGCATTTTTGTGTTGGCTATTCTCTTCAAGAATCAGCTAAAAAAGCCCGAGCAAGGTCTACGGTTCTTCTGCTCGGAAACCAGTGGCGGAATCCGAGGTAAGTTTCTTGATGCGTCAATGTGTAAGAGAACTCTGCTCGCATCAACCTTAATGCTCAACAGAACCTAATGTTTTCTTTCTTGTAGCCTGTAGGTGGGTTAGATTTATCTTTCTGACCAACTTCGAAAAATGTCTCATACAGGGCTGAGTTTGAACCACCCAGAAAACTCGCACAATTTTGCATTTTACACCAAAGGTTGTTTCTTTGTCTCTCCCTTTTTAGTAACAAGTGGAAGGTGAAGAAGAAAACTCAGATCCTTCTTATGTATCTGGTTTGTCTCATTCTCCATCAAAAGTTGAGTTTTTAGATGTATGTGAGAAAGTCACTTGCAGCTTTTGTTTTGCACAATTGTAACAGTTTTGTTCACCAACTTTGGGAGCTTTTTATTTCTAGTTGTTTCTAAGACATACAATCTCACTTGTAAATATCAAAACAATTCTTATGAAGAAATGCGAATTCACTTCTTTTGGAAATTGAGTTTACCAATGAAGAAAGCAAAAAGAGATGCCAAGAGAATGGGAAAGGCAATGAGAACGACAGCTACAAGAGCCAAAGAGTCGTAACTGTAACCAAAATAATCGCCCAAGAACGCTGAAACTTTCTTCTTCTCTCCAAAAGCTAATATCTCTTTCTCCATATCTCCATACTGCGATGTGAGCAATCCGTTCAAAACCCATGACGTAGGGCTCAAGTAATACATCCAAATCCACCATCTTGGAATGTTCTGCATCAACGACAAAAAACTCGCAAAATGTCATAATCTTGATGAATTTTTCAAACTCTTTTTCTTTCTTTCACACAACAAGAATCAAACTTTAGAGACTTGGTGAAGAGTGGTAAGAGGACTTACTGGTTTTGGCATGACATAACCAGCGAAGAGATTGACAATCGAGTAAAAAGAAGAGCGGAGAGTAAAAGCAACGTGAACGTTTGGGGTCACAACGACTAAAACCATGCCGAAATAGTTGAAGATGAGCAAGGAGCAGAAGGTTGATAAGAAGCTCCAAAACACTTTGAAGACCGACCAGTGATAGCCAACCATAGGATATACGATTATCACATATACAATAGATTGGAACAATGAGTATGGAATTTCAACTAACACCTGCAAAATTAAGCCTTAAAGTCAATACCAACGCTGAGTTTTTTTTTTCGTCCTTCCTTTCTGGTTTGATTGAGAAAGTGATTTAACCTGAGCAAGGGAATACGCCCATGAGTTGTACATACGGGAAAATCTTTCGCGGTAGAAGACATTTCGTTCGGTTGCAACGCAAAATAACACTGTTGAGCAATTGTTTATTCCAGAGAATAGAACCACCGTGAACATTGAGCCAAATACGTTGAATAGATCTTGCTGATTGTTTCTGCAAAGAAGAGAGGTAAACAAAGTTTGAATAGCTAATCCTTTTGAGATTAAGGAAATCACGCGGTTCAAAGCCGATTCAAGAAAGATGGGGGGGGGGGGGGGGGGGAGTGACGAACATTTCCTTAGCTTTTTGCCAGAAAAGAATGCCACAGAGCACAGAAGTAAGACACATGAAAATGATACGAGTGAGATTGTAGGAAGGGTTTCTCCAATAAGAGAGATGTTGTTTCCAGAGGCATGCTTTGAATTGTTCCCAACCCGTTTGAGCATATCGCGAAGACAAGATTAATCCTTCTGATCCCAAAGATGTAGATCTCATTTGCTCAATTACCATATTGTTCTCCCTAAAACAAACAAAAAACCAATTACCATTACAATAACTGTTTCAGGCAAGCAACATCCAAAAGTACAAGTAGTGAGAGTTGTTAATAAACTTACTTAAACAAAGTCGATTCCTTATACATTTGTGCCAAATCAACACCAAGCTTGTCTTCTGATGATTTAGAAGTAATGTCTAGTATCCAAGTGGCTGGATTAGAGTTCTCTTTCATTTTCGGAACTCCAGGAATGCTCTACAAGATGAAAATTATTGTTGTGAATAAAGAATAAATTATACTTTGTATGCAACAGTTTCAGTTTTATATAGAAACTGACCATAAAGTATTCAATAACTTTGCTTGAATGTTCTCCAAGAGGTCCGTAATAAATAATCTTTCCTCCATTTTTCATCAGAATCAGCTGCAATCGAAGGGTCACATAATGTACTTTCAACAAGAGACCTTAAATGTTATACGACTTTTACCTCGTCAAATGCTTCGAAGATATCTATGCTCGGCTGGTGAATCGTGCAAACAACGGTTCTGCCAGTCTCGGCGATGTTCTTCACAGCTCTCATTACAATTGCAGCAGCTCTTGCATCTAACCCTGTTGTTGGTTCATCCATAAATATGATTGAAGGATTGGAAACAAGCTCCACAGCTATTGTTAGTCTTTTGCGTTGTTCTGTTGTTAAACCGCTAATTCCAGGAATTCCTACTATGGAATCTTTAATCTCTTCGAGCTCAATCGTTTCAAGAACTTCATTGACTATTGCCTGATAGAAAAGATCAATAAATACTCAGAAAAGGAAGCTGACGGAAAGAAGAAAACTTCTTTTTTCAACTTACGCTCTTAGTTTCTGAATTGATGTTAGAAGGTAGTCGAAGCCAAACAGAGTATTTCAGGGACTCTTGGACAGTTAAATTAGGAGAATGAATATCAAACTGTTCGCAATAACCCGAAATCCGTGCAAATGTTTCTTGAACCTTAAGGTAACCGCCTACTTCAATCTGTCCTTTAATGTCACCGCGTGTTTTCCTTCCCGAAAGAACATCAAGCAGAGTCGTTTTACCAGCGCCACTCACACCCATTAGAGCAGTGAGAACACCGGGCTTGAATGCGCCTGTAACGTCAGAGAGAAGCTGCAGCTTCTTTCCCTTTAGCAGAAATTATTATAGTCACACATTATAACTCTACATCCTGTTTAAAAGGATTCAAGAAAACTCGCACTGATTTGCATACTCTATAGTCTTTACCTGAGGAGTCTCAATAAAATATTGTACGTCTTGAAATGTGAAAGTAAGGGGCTCGAAAGGCAATGCATTTTTGAATTGGGAGGCAGTTTCAGACCTTGATTCATAATCTTTTTCTGAGTTTCGAGTGTTCTTCTCACGAGAAACAATCACGCGAGACCTCTGCGAAGCTGAAGTTGCAGAAAATAAAAAAAAATCAATCCTCATTGCCTATACAACTTCATTAAGTCACATATTCTATATATCTTGTGAACTTACTCTTAAGAAAGGTCAAGGCCAGTGCAAAAACAGTATTGAAGAAGAGTGTGAAGCCAATTAAAGCGCCAAATGCATTCCAGTAAGATTGATTACCAAAGTTCAACCCGCGAGCATCTAGAACTTGTTCCCCCAAAGTTCTGTTTTCAGATGTTGTCTAGTGGTAAAAAAAAGATAAGGATCGATAATGAACTTAAAATTTAGCTAGAAAAATGTGAAAATCTTCTGAAGAATTCACTACCTTCCTCCACCATGGAGCGTAAAATTCATTTGCGGTTAGACCAATCTCAGCGTATGACAATGGAGAAAGCCAGAACCCCCACTCAAGCCAAGCAGGCATTGAGGCTGAAAAATAACAGAGCACCATTACAATGAAACTTCCAAATTCAGAGACTTATTATAATTCAAGTTTCAAGTGACAAACTTACGTTTTCGAACAATAAAACCTCCAAATACTGAGAGAAGCATTACAGAGATGGTTCCCATGGTTGTGGCAACAACAAAATCTCGAAAAACAGCAGCTATAGCACGGAACATTGATATACATGAAAGGTGTAAAGCGAAAAAGATCAAGAACTGGCGAATGAACCTGAAGGAAGGAGAAAAACATATTATTGTTTAGAAAGAAAGAATTCTGAAATTTGGTTTTGTTTCTGCATGTTCCAAATTAGTACCTGCCTATCTCAGGGCTGTAACCAATGACATAATATGTTAGAGATGTCCAGAGGAATGATTCAAGAAATGAAATCGGTATCTTTAAAATAGCTGAAGGGATTGCATATGCCCAAGCTGGATAAAAGTATAACTCTTTTTGCTTGCAGAACACGGCAATCCTCGAGATTGTCAACGTGAGTTCTGGAAGTCCATCAGCAAGAAGTTTAAAGAGAGAAAAGAATAAAGAACCCATAAGATAATTAGCGTGAAGAGCATCTCTCGTAGACCCAGTCCGTAAATAAACAGTTATTGCGATGGATCCTATCAAAATTAGCTGCAGAAAAAAGTTTAAAGGGTTTAGAATGTATTGGTAAAACAATAAGTAGCTTTTGGCAAAGTAAACAAAAAGCTTACCAGTCCAGATTTGAATACGTAGACGAAAGAGTTTCGTTTCATCAGAAGAAACTCTCTCCTTGAGCAAGCTTTTAGCATCTCCCAGTTACTAAGTGAGTATTTTCTAAAACACAATGCATCTTTTTGAGCCTCAGATTTGTCAAATGTCTTGGAGAGTTTGTCTTGTAGTTGTAATCCAAGATCAGACTTTTCAAATTTCTCAATAAATGAGTCAATGGGGACATAACAATATGGTTTGTCTCTGTGACACCAATACTGTTCTCGATCTTTCCTTGAAATAACCTGCATCAAAAGAGCGTGATGATCATCAAAGTTTCAGGACCAGAGAGTATCATCATTATCATATTCATACCTCCTGAAGGAATTCAGCTACAGATTTCCTATTTGGACATTTAAATCCGCAATCCTCAAAGAATCTACAGACAAATTCCCGTGGACCGTGATAGATTATCTTTCCTTCCCCCATAAGAATCACATCGTCGAAAAGCTCAAAAGTTTCTGGTGCAGGCTGAAGAAGTGAAACCAGTATGGTTCCTTCAGATAGAAGTGCAAACTGTCGGAGACATGATAGAATCTGGAATGTAGTAGAGCTATCCAAACCATTTGATATCTCATCCATGAACAGAGTTTTTATTGGACCTACTATCATCTCACCTGCAAAAGATTACAGATGTGTATACCAAATATGAAAATTTGCTTGGAAGATCCTAAACCACTGTGTGAAAGTTTAAAATATTACCTGTAGTTAATCTTCTCTTTTGGCCACCGGATATTCCTGGTCTCGAAGCATCTCCAACACGCGTATCTGCACAGATATTGAGTCCTAGGAACTGAAACACAGACGCATTAATTAACTTCTGATAGAAGGAGAAGTTAAAGACGAAGTAAAAAAGAACAGCCTCTGAAAGTATCATATACCTTTAGGATATAGTCGGTTTGCAGATTAGTTTTTGAACCCTCAATTGAAGCTGCCTGAAAAAGTTGAATACCAAAAGATGTTTTCTTATCTATCAAATCAAGTTCCAAGTTATAGATAATTGTCATACTGAATATACCTTCATGTATGCATCTATATCAGGATCTGGAACTATCCCTTTCAGTTTCTCCCTTCTACTAATCTCTTTCATCATCTCTGTTGAATAAAAAAAGATTATAGTAGTTTTCATTATCATATTCCTGGTCAATAAAGTTCAATAATATAAGATCTTAGCAAAAAGAAGACATAAGAATTCATTATTGCTCTTACCTAAACGGCTTCCCGTGCCTTGAAAACATCCAGAAAAATCGAGTGTCTCTCTCACATTAAGCTCTGGAATATGCAGATCATTTTGACTTACATAACTCGATGTTTTCTCGGGAACAAACTCCGAGAATGAGTGACCGTTGTAACTAACTTCTCCTCTAATCTATGAAGTGGAAGCAACCCATATGATGTCTGAACAAAATATACGCATTTCAAATATAGAAAAAAAACAAACCAAACCTTTAAAGAAGGGTCGAGTCTTCCAGATAGTGCAAGTAGTAGAGTGGTTTTACCACAACCAGGAGGACCAAGCAACAAAGTCATCCTGCATGAAAACCACTAAATCTTCTGAATAGAACCGATAATTCTTGAAAACAAATCACAAAATTTAAGCAAATTCCTGCATCAAGAATCTACCTTTTCGGCCTTATGATGCCACTGACACCTTTCAAGATGCTTATCTTCTTTTCTTGCTTTGAACACATGAATTTCTGTCAAAATCAACCATTACAAGGAAAGGTTGAATCTCAGAAGGAAATGAAAATAGAAAGACAAGTCAGAGCAACTGAATGACACTTACAGAGTTGCTTGCAATAGTATTCCAAAGAGTTGGGATTGGCTTTCCATAAACAACCTCACACTCTGCTTCGACAAAAAGATCACTGAACCTCACTTCAATCGTTGGTAACTCGATACCAACCCTACAAAAATACATGGGACTGATATTGGAGACCAATAGCTTTTTAATGTATAGGAGATGAAGCGGAATCTAGAGACTTACTGGTCAATCCTCGTCCTTATTTTCTGCAATAAGCAGAGATTGTCATTCTCAACATGTCTAATGAGCTCATCAATAAACAGGCGTCTATCAAGATCCTCAAGTTTAGAAACATCCATGACTCGTCTCTCGCTTTTCTTCCCTTGTTCATCTCTTTTGCAGAACAAAGCAGTAGTGATTCTTTCAAACGTTGGTAATCTCTCAATAGCAGCCCACTGAGACTCATCATCAACATCCTCATTTTCACTGTTCCTAGAAGCAAACTCAACCGCGATTGTCTGATCATCTCCATCTATTTGAGACATTGTCATTATCAGAGACCAAATTCCAAAAAGGATTGTACTTTACAAATAAAATAAAATGAGAGAGAGAGAGAGAGAGAGAGAGAGAGAGAGAGAGAGAGAGAGAATATACATGCTTGCGGGGACTTTGACAGTGTTCACGTTGGGTGGATAGAAGTCAAATGTCTTAATGTCAAAGTCTCCGCAAGCATGGAGCAACTGTTTTAATCAATAAACAAATGGGTAAGCACTGAAAATAAACAAAAGACGTTGCTTTCACGTAAGCATTTCGTGAACAATTTGACTACAAACCCATAATTGAAGAAACAAAACAAATCCAAAAGCCGCCCTTATGAGGAAACGTAACAAAAAAATATTCGAATTTTGCGGTTAGAATCAAGTTCCAAATTACGTTGAAGTTCTCTTTATCAATGTTATCATCACATCGCAACTGAATAAATTCACCACCAATTCCGTAGTTGCTTATTGGAAGTCGGATTTGACGAAACTACCCCTAGAGCAATGTTACCATTTTATGAAGAAGAGTCCAAAACCTGACCGTTCTTGTATTATGCAACAAAGTGGTTTTTATTGCACAAGTAACTTTTAATAATTTTTTAATAAATAAATAGACAACAAGAACAAGTTGCTCGTATTTACACACACACACAAAAAAAAAAAAATTAAAGATATTTTTTTTAAAAAATTAAGGTTTACGAAATTATTATGGAAAGAAAAATCAGAGTTTGCTTTATAAAATCAAGTAAAATAAATCAAACTTCTACTATAATTTGCTTTGTAAAGTCAAGATACAAAACATATTTTTGGGGTAATATAATTGACCACAATTTTTTTTTAGTAGTCTTAAGATGACTTTGTAATTTCTCAAGCCACTTGGTTACTTTTGCATTTGATTCATATTCAATGGTTTGAGTCATTTTTTTGGCAATTCTCCCAAGAAAATCAAAGTTGCTACATGATTAATTAATCTTTGGCTGCTTCTTTTTTTTTTTTGTGTTTTTTTCAACTTTTTGTTCCTCCTTTGTCTGTAGTAATACAGTGTCACGCCTCCTCTGGCTTTGTTCTTTGTTGCAGTCAAAGAGCCATTTTCTTCTAGAGTCCAAAATCCATTGGTGAGAAAGAAAAGCCGATGGACTCTAATTGAAGTAAGCATAGAGTGAACTGCTATCATTACATAAAAAAACACTATTTCTTTTGGAAGTTGAGTTTGCTCATGAAGAAGGCAAAAAGAGAGGCCACGATAATGGGATAAGCGATGAGAACAAACGCTACTATCGCCAATGAGTCATGTCTGTAACCAAAGTAATCCTCCAAGAAAGCTGAAACTCTCTTCTTCTCTCCGAATACTGTTATCTCTTTGTCGACATCTCCATACTGCGAACTCAGTAATCCTTCCAACACCCATGATGTCGGGCTCAGGTAGTACATCCATATCCACCATTTTGGGATTTTCTGCGGAAGACATACATTTTTTTCGTATTAAGGAGTGCTGAAACTTCATTTCAATCCATGGCGTACAGACATTTCTTTCTTTTATATGAATGATATACACATCATTTCCATACAATGCAGCAACATTTTAGGTTAGATTGACTTGACATAGCTATAAGACTTTTGGTTATTGATGCAATAAGTCTAGGAAGAACACAGGTTCTATGACATATACTTCGGATCTTGACAGTATGTAAAAAAGGCGTGAGAGATAAGGGGGCTTACCTGTTTTGGCATGACAAAGCCAGCAAACAGATTTACCATGGAGAAAAACGACGAGCGTAAAGTCAATGCCATGTGAATGTTTGGCGTCAAAGCAACCATAAGCATTCCATAGTAGTTGAAGACGAGCAACGAGCAGAAGATGCTGTACAAGCTCCAAAACATTTTGTAAACTGACATCTGGTAGCCGATCACAGGATATATGATTATCGTACATAGTAGAGACTGGAGTAGTGAGTATGGAACCTCAACTAGGACCTGCAAAATATTAAGTTTCTGGATCATGTAGAGAGAAATTTGGCCAGTGGATGCCATCCTAGAAATTTATTGGCATCCAGTAGGAGTGGAAGCCCAAGTGATAAGCTATAAGATCTGCTTCTTAAAATTTGACAAAACCCAAGTTTTAATGGAAACATTTTAACCTGAGAAAATGAATACGCCCATGAGGAGTACATACGCGCAAACCTTTCACGGTAGAAAACATTGCGTTCCGTTGCAATGAAGTTCATCACTGTCGCACAGTTGTTTATTCCCGAAAAGATCACTAGAGTGTACATTGAGCCAAATATGGTGAAGAGATCTTGCTGATTGTTTCTGCAAAGTAAAGGGAAACTCATATTAATAAACATCGTTCTCTTGATCTGTGAAATTTTGGTGGTATTGATGAAACCATATAATATGAGTTCTTTTCCGAGAACCAAATGTGAGAACTAAGGTTTTGTAGATTTAGTAAACAAAACGTTTTTGGAAGCTTTTAGTACCTAATAGTTGTTTATTGCTAATCCGTGAGATTCAGTAAATAAAAGGTTTTGGAACCTGAACTATTTGGCACGGGTGTCATATTATGCTATGTGCTTCACCCATCGAAATGGGGAGCAGAAACTTACATGTCTTTAGCTTTTTGCCAGAAGAGAGAGCCACATAGCATAGAGTTGAGCAATATGAAGACTATGCGAGTGAGATTGTGTGAAGGGTTTCTCCAATATGAGCAATGCTGTTTCCAAAGGCAAGCCTTTAGTTGCCCCCAACCTGTTTGTGAAAATCGTGAAGGAAAGCTCAAAGCTCCTGATCCCGGAGATGCAGAACTCAGTTGCTCAACCACAATTATGTTCTGCCTGCAAAAAAAAGACCGAACATCCAGCACTGAGAACAATAGGTTTTACCCACAAATGCAAACATTATGAGGATTGCTGCATAAAGACTCACTTGTACAAAGTTGAATCCTTGTATGCTTGTGCAAAATCCATTCCAAGTTTGTCCTCTGTAGATTTACAAGTAACATCTAACATCCAAGTGGCTGGATTATAGTTCTTTTGGATCTTTGGAAGTCCAGGGATGCTCTGTCAATTTATAGTTTTCTAAAAGTTATCTTGTGAAATCAGTATTATTCAAAAACCTTTCGCCTTTATTGATATAAAACAAGAAACCCAGCTGGGATGAAAATAGTCTAGTATTGTAGAGAAACTGACCTCGAAATATTCGATCACTTTACTTGAATGTTTTCCAAGAGGACCATAGTAGACAAGTTGTCCCCCATTTTTCATCAGGATCAGCTGCAATCAAGGGAATTAGAAGCTGCTAGGGGCGTCAAAGTTGAGATTGTGTGGTAAAATCAATGATTTGAACCGTTTTACCTCATCAAATGTCTCAAAAATATCTATGCTAGGCTGATGGATCGTGCAAACAACCGTTCTCCCAGTCTCAGCAACATTTTTCACAGCTCTCATAACAATGGCGGCGGCTCTTGCGTCCAGCCCTGTGGTAGGTTCATCCATAAATATGATGGAAGGGTTAGCAACAAGCTCCACAGCTATAGTCAGCCTTTTGCGTTGTTCTGTAGATAAACCACTAATTCCAGGAAGTCCCACCATGGAATCTTTAATATTTTCAAGCTCAACTGTCTCGAGGACTTCATTGACGAGTTCCTGAGGCCAGATCCAGTAGTCAGAATAAATTGCTGCCATTTTCTTGTTGAGAGTGTGATTACTTACATTCTTGGTCTTTGAATCGATGTTATGGGGGAGTCGAAGCCAAGCAGAATATTTCAAAGACTCTTCCACCGTTATATTAGGAGAATGAAGATCAAACTGTTCACAGTAACCTGATACTCGTGCAAATGTTTCTTGAACCTTAGGATACCCGCTTACTTGGATCTCTCCTTTGATGATACCGCGGGTTTTCCTTCCAGAAAGGACATCAAGAAGAGTCGTTTTCCCTGCTCCACTGACACCCATCAGAGATGTGAGAACTCCGGGCTTCAATGCACCTGTAATATCAGAGAGAAGTTGCCGCGTCTTTCCCTAAGAGGAACGTATGTCACATGTAAACTTGCTCTCCGTTTGTGAATTTAGTATCTCAAAGCATTCATACTGATCTCAAACAATGCTTACCTGAGGAGTTTCAATATAATAATGCACGTTTCGAAATGTGACAGTGAGGGGCTTGAAAGGCAAGATAACTTTTCCTGTAAAATTAGACCAAAAGATCTGAGTGAAAAGATATCTAGTCACAAGGAATGGTGGACACCTGACCTGTTAAAAAATAAAAAACATGGAATAGATGATGATAAAAATAGAGATACCTGTTTTAGCTCGGGAAGTAACTTCAGGACAGGGTTTAAATTCTTCTTCTGAGCGCTGAGAGTTCTCCCCATGAGAGACAATAGCACGGGATCTTTGTGGATCTTAACTTACAGAGACAATCTTGTCAATAGTTAGTTGAGAACACTTCATAATTCATTTATATTGTCATTTGTGGTGAACTTACTATTCCGATACGTCAGGGCCAATACGTAGAGGGCATTGAAGAACAATACGAACCCGACTAAAGCACCAAAAGCTGTCCAGTAAGGATGCCTACCAAAATTCAATCCACGGACATCTAACACTTGTTCCCCCGCGGTAGTGTTTCCAGAGATTAACTATATCAAAATATAAAGCGGATAAGAAAACTAGAGTTCCTAGACTTGTGTGAAAGTCTTCTGAAGAACTATTACCTTTCTCCACCGTGGAGCTAAAAATTCATTTGTGGTTAGACCAATCTCAGCATATGACAAGGGAGAAAGCCAGAATCCCCATCCCAGCCAAGCGGGCATGGACGCTGAAAGATGAGCATTGTCATAAATAGTCCGGAAACTAATCCTGTACTAGATGCCTATTAATCCTCACAAGTGCATGGTTATAAACAACACTAAAACTTGCTAACATGCATGGCGGATGTATAATAATAATATTTCATGTAGATGTAAATAATATTTCAGATTTGTAGAAGCATAACTTGATAAAAAACAGATACTGGAAACTTACATTTTGGAATGACGAAGCCTCCAAATAATGCAAGAACCAATACCGAAATAGCTCCAGTGAATGAGCAAGCAACAAATGTACGAAAGATTGCAGCTATAGCTCGAAACATTGATATACATGAAAGGTGGAATGTAAATAAGATAAGGAAGTGCCGGAAGAACCTGAAGGAAAGTAACACTTACCGTTAAAAGTAGTTAACTCAATTAAATTTGGATTCATCGTTTAAGGTATCTTTAAAAAAGTTGTTTACCTTCCGACTTCGGGACTGTAACCAATGACATAATATGTCAGTAATGTCCAAATGAATGAATCGAGAACCGAAAGAGGTATCTTTAAAATGATTGATGGAATTGCATATGCCCAAGCAGGATAGAAGTATAAATCTTTCTGTTTGCAGAACACTCCCAATCTGGAGATAGTCAAAGTGAGTTCTGGAAGCCCATCGGCAAGAAGTCTAAAGAGAGCAGTGAACATAGAACCCATAAGATAATTGCCATGACGAGCATCCCTCGTAGCTCCAGCTTGTAGAAAAATGGTCATTGTGACTAACGCATTAAAAACTAACTGCATAAAGAAAAAGGTTAGCATGCAGTGGTAGATTGATAAGGATTCCTTGGCAGAGTAGAGGAACGTACCAGTCCAGATTTAAACAAGTAAATGAAAGAATTCCGTTTCATCAGAAGAAATTCTCTCCTCGAGCAAGCTTTAAGAATCTCCCATTTACCCAGTGAGTATTTTCTAAAACATAAATCATCCTTGCGAGTCTGAGTTTTGTCAAACGGCTTTGACAATTCTTCCTTTAGCAGCAACCCAAGATTTGATTCTTTAAACTTCTTAATGAATGAATCAACAGATATATAACTGTAGGGCTTGCTTTTGTGGCACCAATATTGTTCTTGATCTTTTCTAGACATAACCTGTAGCAGAAGCATGTGAATGATGAAATTTTCTATCAAATAGATAGGGAAAATGATCATATTTACAACCATACCTCTTGGAGGAAGTCAGCAACGCCTTTCCTCTCTGGACACTTAAATCCACAGTCTTCAAAGAATCTGCAGATATCAGCTCGTGGAGCATGGTAAATTACCTTTCCTTCCCCCATAAGAATCACATCGTCGAAAAGCTCAAACGTTTCTGGTGCAGGCTGAAGAAGTGAAATCAGTATGGTGGCTTCAGCTATATGCGCCAACTGTTGGAGACATGACACTATCTGGAACGTAGTTGAGCTGTCCAAACCATTGGATATTTCATCCATGAACAGAGTAGTGGCTGGACCCACAACGATTTCGCCTACAGTAGTCGACAGATACTTTTAATAGCTCTGATCAGACAATTGTGATTGGCTGTAAGAAAGTGCGAGTACCTGTTGTCAACCTCCTCTTTTGGCCACCAGATATTCCAGGTCTCGTGGCATCTCCAGCTCGTGTATCTGCACAGATATCGAGTCCCAGAATCTGAAAGATGATACATGAAGTCATGTTAAATGCAGCATACAGATAAATGAAGATTAGAAAAGCAACCCTGAAAGCAGCATACCTTTAAGATATAGTCAGTTTGCAAATTGTTTTTCAAACCTTCAACAGATATTGCCTGTCATAGCAAAGGTCAAGGACAAACTGAGATTGCTTACGTTTTAACAGTGTTTCAAGAAGAAGTTCAGTCTTTCATTACCTACCTTCATGTAAGCATCTATAGCAGGATCTGGAACGATTTCTTGGAGTTTTTCCCTTCTACTGATCTCTTTCATAACTTCTGTTTAATAAACCATAGCTTGTTAATGTGAACTGAGTTGTATACATAAATGCATCCTCCATTTCCAATGAATATGAAAAATCTGGTCCTCACCCATACGGCTTCCTATGCCCTGACAACATGCAGAGAAGTCGAGCGTCTCTCTCACAGTCAGCTCTGGAATATGCAGATCGTTTTGACTTATATAACTTGACGTTTTCTCTGGAATAAACTCTGAAAGTAAGCAACCGTTGTAACTCACTTCTCCTCCAACCTGTAAGGTGAAGAAAACCCTTGTAATCTCTAATATATTATTTGATATTAGTTCAACAGGCTTATGTTTTTTTACTTCTTTTGCCAAACCTTTACAGAACGGGCAAGTCTTCCAGAAAGTGCCTGTAACAGAGTGGTTTTACCACAACCAGGAGGACCGAGCAACAACGTCATTCTGCAAGAAAACCGATACGTCTTTTGAACTCCGTATTGCAAGAAAATAATAACTACAGAAGATATCCAATCACCCTTCATTTATTCTGCCATGCAACTTAAAGGACTAGAGAATAGCCTCTTGTATACTTTACCTTCCAGGCCTTACGATCCCACTGACTCCTTTCAAGATGCCTATCTTGGTTTCTTTCTTTGAACAAATGAACTCCTGTAACAACCATCAGGTTTTAACTAGGCACACAGCCAAAGGACGTAGATAAAGAACATGGAAAGCAGCAAAGAGCTCCATATCCAGATAGATGCAACAAATACATTTGATATCACTTACAGATAGTATGCCCTTGATAGTATTCCAAAGAGTTGGAATAGGCTTTCCATGAATTACTTCACATTCCGCTTCAACAGAAAGGTCATTGAACCTCACTTCCACCGTTGGTAACTCTATACCAACTCTACAATAACATGAGTTACAACGGATTTAAAGGTCGTTAACATGCAAATCGAATTTATAAAATAAATGATGCTCCGAAATCAACCACTGCATGACACAAAAAGAAACTATAACCAGGAACAAAAACAAATATTACAACATAAACTTAGAGGCGTGTGGTGGCTTACTCGTCGATTCTCTTCCTTATTTTTCTGAGTAAACTGAGGTTATCAGCTTCGATTTGTTTGACGAGCTTTTCAATCAACAAGTGTCTTTCAGCAGCCTCAAGTTTAGTAATATCAATGACTCTCCCTTTATCTGAGGCTTCATCTCTTGTGTGTAACAAAGCAGTAGTAACCCTTTTAAAAGTTGGTAATTTCTCAACTGTAGCCCACTGCGACCGAAGCTCCTTCTCACCAGCAACACTATTTTCAGAAGCAATCTCAACTTGGACGCACTTTGCCTTGTCATCAGCTTCACCTGTTTGAGCCATCGTCAGATAAAAAGTCAAAGAAACTTAACAACAAAGAGAAGCAGCAAACTTCAAATAAAGAACTTGAAGCTATTGAAGGCAGAGTTTTATATATATAACTTTAACAAAACTTACGCATACATTAATATCACGCGAGCTGCACGTGTGAATACGTGATCAGCTCCATAGAATCCGGTCTTGCACAGAGTAAAAAACTGTAGAAAAGAATAAATAAACTAATAAGCGTTGAAATAATCTGGTGATTCGTTAGTAAGTAAAACAGAATCAAATACGAGATTTTTTCCTACAATAGTCAACTCACTAAACAATGTCGGAACTAATTCCACAAATGTGCGAACGGATTCATACTTCCACGCAACTCATTTTGCTTTCTTTGAGGCATTCCATCGAACACTTTATCCGCATTTACCTGTATCAATGATATGACTTTACCCAAATACTATTTTTTTCCTGAGATTTCTGAAGTAATATTTTTTGCGGATCGAATCGAATCGAAACCACATGGATAGTTTCTTCAACATCACGTACTCCAGAAGATGGGATATCACAAAAAAGAAGTATTTGATTCATGTCAGAGATTAGCTTGCATTGCAATTTTACAGAGGAACAACATTTTTTGGTATCGAGTCGTTTACATTGTTATTGGCCGACGCCGACAATATGAGAATTGGTGATCAAATTAGTTTCTGACTTTTATATTTGAGAACAGTCCAATCAGAGGGATTTAAATCGTATTGGATTGTTTTAACTGGGCTTAGGCCCATTTACAATTCTCCTAAGAGGAGGGCAAGTTGTTCTCGACATATAGCTTGGTTTTTGGTTTTTTTCCCAACCCTAACTAAATTAGTTTACTTACAGAAACACATTTAATATGTATGAATGTATTGCGCACTTTATGACAGAATTGTGTAATCTATTTTAGTCTAATTTTAGTATATTCTTTTAGAAAAAATACAAATTGATTTCTCCAAATATTATTTGGATACTCAAATGTGTATGGATCTTCGGTAGAAAATTCCAATGTCGTTCTAACGAAATCCTATAAAATTCAAATATAAAAACGAGGAGATAACTTCACAAGCACTCCACCAAGTACAAGGCATTCGAAGAAGAGCTACCTAGTTTGTTGCTGTTGAGTTCGATGCACTTAAATCACATAAACAAAACGATTAAATCTCTAAATTTAATGATTAATGTAAACGAACTTGATTCGGGAGTTTGATGAAAATTATGAAAGTTGAAGACTGGAAAAGAGAGAGGATAACTAAAAGACACCCAAAAACAATGCTATTTTATGTTTTAAGTCACTAACTACATCTTTTTTTTTCCTTTGTAACACATTATCAATAAAAATCATTCTTTGACGTTTCTCTTGATTCCCCTCTTTGTTCAATCTTTACTTAACTCGATTCAGTGTTTAATCTACGGAAACTTGAAACCCAATTAGTTTTTTCACGATTTATTAAATCAATTTGACAACCACATAATCTACCTACTATAATAATATTCGAGTTGTAAGACATCACTGAAATTGAGCCTATTTATTAAGGCAATCAATAATTGAACAGTGAATGCAACGTCAACAAAAATCGTTCGTATTTTTCAACCACGTGCTTAAAACAAACACATAGAGAACAAAAGAAGGTCGGCGACAATACAATCAAATCAGTGTCGGAAATCAAAATGTGTGAACCCCAATTATTGCAAAAGGTATCATTTCATTCCAAATGATCCAGGAAATGTCGAAAGAGGACAAGGAAAACGCCAGAGAGGGTAATAAAGTCATTACGCAATCCTCAAATGGACCGCTAAAAACAGAGCACCAGTCGTTTTCGATACGTTACACAAATCACAAACCACTCGTACAATATCTTTTGTTGCTATATAAAGAGCTCGTGAGCTTTCTTTATGAGAGACATGTGAGCTTCAGCTACTACTACTACTACTCATCGCCACATAAAAAAAAAAAAAAATCCATCGTTTGTACTTTCTTTGTTTGAAATAAGAAGAGAAATGGCTGCCAATTACGACGAGAAGCTTCTTCTCAACTATGTTCCCGTTTACGTTATGCTTCCGGTAACTCATCGTTGATCACTATTTTGGACTAACATCATTTGGCTAATGTTTCTAGAGTTTAAATGATTTTATTTTATGTGTATACAAATAACATATTTTTCACCTACTAGCACTTGGGCTAGTGGGGAAAGGCAAGGACCCTTAGTCTGAGTGTTAGTTGAAAGGATAAGTGACTATACGAGATCTTGGCGGAAAGATGTACATGCTTCGACCTAGAACTCTTTGATTTAAACATACAAAGATAATAACATATTTCCTGTTGTCAAAAAAAGATACTAACATATTTCCTATTATTTAGTTATGGATTTCAGTCCAAAACTTGAACTTACTAATAAAAGGAAACAAATAAATTAAAACTCAATTCTTTGAATGACATAGCCATCATCATATATGATTTAGCAATGATATAGTTTGTAATTTTATTTATCTTTCCACACGCTATGTAATGTGCATTGTCACATTTATGGATATATAAATCACATTAACATGGTAATCAAGAACACATTAACATGGTAATAATTGTGTTTTTTTTTATATATTTTTCCGCAATGTCTTGATCATAACTATTACATATTTATCAATAACGCAACAACCGGTCATAGTTATCAATGACAATGTGACAGTTGGGAGTCGTGAATGTGGAAAACGTATTTGCGGACCCAGAAACGCTTGAAACGCAGCTTAAACGTCTCAAAGAAGAAGCTGGCATTGACGGCGTGATGGTCGATGTTTGGTGGGGAATAATAGAATCAAAAGGTCCCAAACAATACGATTGGACCGCCTACAAAACGCTGTTCCAGCTAATCGCGCGTTTGGGACTGAAAATCCAAGCAATCATGTCTTTTCACCAATGCGGCGGAAACGTCGGCGACGTTGTCACAATCCCTATCCCGAAATGGGTGCGCAATGTCGGCGATAGCGATCCCGATATCTACTATACTAACCGTAAAGGAACAAGAGACATCGAATATCTCTCAATCGGTGTCGATAATCTTCCCCTTTTCGCCGGAAGAACCGCGATTCAGGTAGTTAAATCTTAACGTTTGCGTTTACGAAAACGCCGTTTAAAAATTGAAATTAACTAAAATCACATTTTGTTTTCTTAATCAGATATACAGTGATTACATGAGTAGCTTCAAAGAAAACATGGCGGACTTGATAGAAGCTGGCGCGATTGTTGACATTGAGGTCGGACTTGGTCCCGCCGGCGAACTTCGGTACCCTTCTTACCCACAAAGCCAAGGTTGGATATTTCCCGGCATCGGAGAATTCCAGGTTAATTTCGTAAATTCATAACAGATCTCTGTTTTTTTTCTCGATTTTGTCAGTGAATGAACAGTGCGTTGTGGTGATTTTCTAGTGTTATGACAAGTATTTGAAGAAAGATTTCAAGGAAGCGGCGACGAAAGCAGGCCACCCGGAGTGGGATTTGCCGAAAGACGCCGGAGAATACAACGACAAGCCGGAGGAAACTGGATTTTTTAAGAGAAATGGGACTTATGTGTCCGAGGAGGGGAAGTTTTTCTTGACATGGTACTCGAACAAACTTATCTTTCATGGAGATCAGATCTTAGGAGAAGCCAACAAGATTTTTGCTGGCCTTAAGGTTAACTTGGCTGCCAAGGTATTATTACTATGGACATATACGAAGTAGGGCAGAAGAAACCTTAAACGCAACTAAACCGAAAATACATCAAATCGAAGCCAAAATTGCATCAAGCACATAACTATATCTGATTTTACTGTTTATAGAACGGAAAACTTAAGAAACGAAATCGTAAAGGGGATCTCTAAAACATCTAATTGAAGATAACTTGTCACGCAAGGTATGTGAGTCTAAATTGAGTATATGAATGGGATAGGTTTCTGGGATTCACTGGTTGTACAATCACCACAGCCACGCGGCAGAGCTGACTGCTGGATATTATAACCTTTTCAAGAGAGATGGTTACCGTCCGATCGCTCGGATGCTCTCAAAACACTATGGCATTCTCAACTTCACTTGCCTTGAGATGAAAGATACCGACAATACCGCTGAAGCCCTAAGTGCTCCCCAAGAACTTGTTCAAGAGGTAATTTAAACTAACTGCAAAAAGAGAAGAAATTTGTAATGTTACTCAATAGTCAATAATTTGATATAGGTACTGAGCAAAGCATGGAAAGAAGGTCTAGAAGTTGCGGGTGAGAACGCATTGGAGACCTATGGAGCCAAAGGCTACAACCAGATTCTTCTTAATGCGAGGCCTAACGGGGTTAACCGGAACGGTAAACCGAAGCTCAGAATGTACGGATTTACTTACCTTCGGTTATCTGATACGGTCTTTCAAGAAAACAATTTTGAGCTGTTCAAGAAGTTCGTGAGAAAGATGCACGCTGATCAAGTAAAGACTTCAAAATTCAAACCCAATGAAATTGTTTCTTTTTCTTTTGTTATGTAATAAATTAAAACTTATGTTTTTGGATATAAGGATTACTGTGGAGATGCAGCCAAGTACGGGAATGAGATTCTGCCGTTGAAAACACCGAATTCGCAGCTGACGGTGGAGGATATCGCCGATGCAGCTCAGCCAAGTGGAGCATTTAAGTGGGACTCTGAAACCGACATGAAGGTCGACGGTTGATCCTCCTCTCCGACTGCTATTATATATGGTCGGTCGTCTATTAATGAAATGAAGTGAGAATAAGACGCTTTTGCGACTTTTATTAGTCAAGTACAAAAATAAAAGTGCCCGTTACAAAAACTTCTTAAATTAGTCTTGAGTTTCGTCGTGTGTTTTGGGTTGCCCGAAGAAATAAAACGCCTTTGCTATGTATTTTTATGAACTTATTTCCGGTAATAATATTGTGTAATAAATAAATAAATATTTTGAGTGATATGAATAAATAAGTCTTATATAATGCATTTTATAAGAAGGGCGATTTTCTGTTTACCAATCTGATAGCGACACAGTAGACAAGCCACACTTTTTACATTATAACGATTCAATATCTTTAAGTAATTTGAATCGTTATAATAAAATTTAGGAGGGTGATTTTCTCTGTACACATGACAAATTTGTATTTGTTGGCTGCTAAAAATTTAAACAAAAGTTAGCATTTCATAATTTTATGTTAGCTATATTCAAAATGAAGTTATTGATGGCACCATACTATTACCACTTAAATATGAATCGTTATAATATATTTTGACCTAGGTAAGTTAATTTCTTGAGGGCAAAGACCAGACCATGTAAATTAGTCTCCACTTTGTAGCCTACGTTCGAACTTGGGACTTTGCACCTTCCTTACAAAGGTAATATGAATTTGGTTTAGTAGTTTACTAATGTTTTTTTCCATTGTATCATATCATCCGATTCAGGTGTAAATTGTAACTTATAAATAAATAAAATTCAACTCGAACTTCCACAATTAAAGTTAAACGTAGAATACGTACACCATAAAACAAATATAATTGATTTTGCATTCTGGAGTATTGAAAATAATTAGTATAAGACTTCTTTCTATATAATTGACTTTTGACGATTTATTTAAGAGTAATATGTACAACATAGCATTTTTTGTATTAAGTTGCAAATAGGAACATATTTTGTATTTTCTTTTTTTGTCAACATATTTTAGTACTAAGTGA
Source organism: Turritis glabra (assembly GCA_900406565.1). NCBI lineage: Eukaryota > Viridiplantae > Streptophyta > Magnoliopsida > Brassicales > Brassicaceae > Turritis > Turritis glabra. The sequence goes on from OVBN01000239.1 coordinate 3,169,384, forward strand.
TTCGTTATCAAAAATAATAAGCTGATGTTTTGGAAACATATCATTTGATCAAATCTTAAAAATTTTTATGGATCATAATATATAGAAAGATTATCCAAAAAAATGTTAGAAAAGCCTTAATTTATCTCAAATTCTCAATAGAACAACGAAATTAACAAACATATAAAATTATCTTTCCTCTTTCTGTTAAGTCACAAGTCACAACATCTAAAAAAAGCCTCTCTTAAAAAAAAAAAAAAATAGGAAAAAAATCTTGAAACAGAGCTTCTCTTTCGTTTTTTTTTTTTCAAACTTTTCTTTCCAAATTATAATTTTTCCGTTTGTGGTTGCGATTGTTCGGCGCCGTAGAAAAGCGTTCGGAGCTTTTCTGCATGGCGGTTTGCTTCCGGCGAAGAACGAGAACGGAAGCTGAATCCTGTGTTTCCGCGAGATGAGAAACGCAATTCAAAGTTGATGGGGAGATTGAAAACAGCGTTTTTGACGATCTCTCTCGCTGTTTTCGTTTGTGTTTCCGAGGAGATCATCGCACGAGACGGTGCGAATCTCTTATCATTCACCGTCTCCGTGAATGGCGATGTGGTAAATTTATTGTCATTGTATGAAACTATTCATTGATTTGCTCAAATCTTGATTTATGTTTTGACGCATATCTCATTTCTGATAGGCAGAGCAAACATTGATTTATCAAAATCCGAATCCGAAGAAAGAGAAATGTTATTGGCATTGGTTCAGCAATTGGTTTCTTGAACCTCACGGCGAATCTACGACCTATCCAAGAAGGAAACTGATCAGTAACAGAAAAACGTTTAGTGTATCTGCTCCAAACTTAGCTTCCGGTCCTGCACCTGGGTTCGCGCCAGGACCTGCGCCAGGTCCTGCACCGAGCCCTCGTAGTTATGATCTGGCTGCACCTGCAAGCGCTCCAACTCCAAATCAACCATCAGCTTCTCCAGCTGAGACACCGGATGAATCGAGTCCTGGTTCAAGTGAGGAGAAACCGAGTGTTGCTCCTAGTCAAAGTGTTCCTGGTCCTCCTCCTCCTCCACCACGGGAGAAAAAGGATGATATCTTGATGAAACTTATCATAGCTGTTGCTTCAACAGCTGTGTTAACGTTTGTTCTTGTTGCATTGATGTTCTTGTGTTGCTTCAGACGCAATCGCAACAACGCGGTTGGTCCTAGAGATGGACCAAGAGATGAAGGACCACTTCTACGTTTATCAACTGGTATGATGCTTTTTGCTTTGTTTGCCAAAAAGGGTTCATGTTTTTCTTAACTCATTTGACATTGTTAACACATTTTTTTAGGATCTACTGAGAACTCACCCACCATTGCAAGCACGAGCCACAAAATGTTTGGTGCTGCTAGTTCGAAAAAGAGGTCGTTTCTTTCTAGAGTATCTTTTAAGAGAAATGGTCATGAGTTTTCAACATCTGATGCGTCATCATCCGCTGGACTTCCTCCATTGAAACTTCCCCCGGGTAGATCAGCAGCTCCTCCTCCTCCTGCTCCTCCACCTCCACAGCCACCGCCACCTCCTCCTCCTAAACCTCAGCCTCCTCCACCACCTAAAATTGCTCGTCCTCCTCCTGCACCACCTAAAGGTGTGGCTCCTAAACGCCAAGGAAATACTTCCTCTGGAGATGCATCTGATGTTGATTCTGAGACTGGAGCTCCAAAAACCAAACTAAAGCCGTTCTTCTGGGATAAAATGGCTAACCCTGATCAGAAAATGGTTTGGCATGAGATTAGCGCCGGTTCATTTCAGTAAGAGTTGAATTGTTGAATCTTGTGCTTCCTTAACATTGTTTCCGGGCTTGCTTAACTTAACATTCTGCTTTCAGGTTCAATGAAGAGATGATGGAGACTCTTTTCGGTTACAATGATGGGAACAAAAACAAGAATGGTCAGAGGAGTGATTTGTCTCGCGAATCTCCGGTCCAATATATACAGATAATTGACGCTAGGAAAGCTCAAAACTTATCTATTCTGCTTAGAGCTTTGAATGTAACAACAGAGGAAGTTGTCGATGCCATCAAAGAAGGTAACCTAATTGGCTTTACCATTTAGTGACTTTGGTCTTTGTTTTAGGACTGAATGTTTCTTTCTTCTGTGTCATAAGGTAATGAGCTCCCAGTGGAGCTTCTACAAACATTGCTGAAGATGGCTCCAACTCAAGAAGAAGAACTCAAACTAAGACTATACTCAGGAGATCTTCACCTACTTGGCCCTGCAGAGAGATTCTTGAAAATTCTTGTCGACATACCTTTTGCATTCAAACGTATAGAGTCACTTCTATTCATGATCTCACTTCAAGAAGAAGTCTCGGGCCTCAAAGAATCTCTCGCAACTCTCGAGGTACGTCATTGACCAAAGACCCTTAAAAACAAGAATCTGTCATCAATTTTCTAATCTCTCTGTTTCTGTATTTGTCTCAGGTGGCTTGCAAGAAACTCAGAAACAGCAGACTGTTCTTAAAGCTACTAGAAGCGGTTCTCAAGACAGGAAACCGAATGAATGTAGGAACTTTCCGCGGTGACGCACAAGCTTTCAAACTCGACACTCTCTTGAAACTCTCTGACGTCAAAGGAACTGATGGAAAAACTACACTTTTACATTTCGTTGTTCTTGAGATCATTCGTTCTGAAGGTGTCCGTGCTCTTCGCCTCCAAAGATCAAGCCGAAGCTTCTCAAGCGTTAAAACAGACGATACTATCGCGGATTCTAGCCCGCAATCAGTCGAGCGTTACCGAAGCACCGGTCTTCAAGTGGTTACGGGATTAACAACAGAGCTTGAAGATGTCAAGAGAGCAGCAATCATAGACGCTGATGGATTGGCTGCAACATTAACGAATCTAAGTGGTTCGCTTACGAATGCGAGGGAGTTCTTGAAAACTATGGACGAAGAGAGCGATTTCGAACGAGCGTTAGCCGGATTTATAGAACGTGCAGATGCTGATATCAAATGGTTAAAGGAAGAAGAAGAGAGAATTATGGCACTGGTGAAAAGCTCTGCTGATTACTTCCATGGCAAGTCTGCCAAGAACGAAGGGCTACGTTTGTTTGCTATAGTGCGCGATTTCTTGATAATGTTGGAGAAAGTTTGCAGAGAAGTTAAGGAAACAACGAAGACTACGAACCGGTCGGGTAAGAAGGATAATGAAACGACTACTTCGGACAGTAATCAACCGTCTCCGGACATTCGACAACGTTTGTTTCCGGCTATTGCTGAACGGAGAATCGATAGTTCCGATGATTCAGACGATGATGAGGGTAGTTCATCTACTTAGTCTTTTGATCTTGCGGCTAAAGTTAACGCCGTTTAGGTTTCCTTCACGCCGGGAAGAGATTGATCGCCTGAAACGTAGAAAAGAAGAGAAGGAGGAAGCCGGAGTTTTATGTTTGACAAAATGGCGTGGAAATGTCACTTCCGTTACTAGTGAGTTTGTAGCTAATTTGAAGACCAAAGTTGTTCGATATTATTATGTTTTCTTGAAAATCTTATATATATCGTATATTTGTATGATTATTTACCTATTTGTGAACTAAAAGATAGATGATACGCATTTTTAGATGTGGGATGGAAGAAAAATTATGTTTATTCTAATTTTGGGTAATCGTAGCTGTGAGGTATACGTATGATAATCTGTTTTTTTTTTTTTTTTTTCATAAACACAAATGATTTTACACCTCAATTGGTAGGAAGACAGATTACTAACAAATGTCACTGTCAATCCAACATTTCATCATGTCCCAAAGAAAGATGGCTTACAAAGTAAGATCCGGTTTCTTGCTATTTTAGTATTATTCAGTTGCCACCAGCAAAAACAAAAAGTTGCATACAAACTTCCAAAATATATTTCACCTTTTCCTTTTCCAATTTTTTTTTTTTTGGTGCCAAGCTTTAATAGATTTAGGAACAAGAACACATTAGCTATTCATTAAAAAGATAACAAAAAAGAAAAAGAAAAAACAGAAGAGACAACCTAAGTCAAATGATTCTCCTCTCTGAAAATTATGTGAGTCTAATCTACCGAGAATAACAATGGCCCTAACCCAAATATATTATCAATTTCCAAAATCACATATATGGCAAAGCTATACACAAGAATGAGGGGAAAGCTGAGGACCTTTGCAGTGAATGTCTTTGGTCATGGATAAGAGACTATTTATAGGAACTGTGTGTTGCCCTGACTGCTCGCTTTCCCAAAAGAGCAACCTTCTAAATAAAAGAGAAGATTTTACCTAACTATCCCATGTCGCTTGGAAGACATGCCGTCTATTTCTTAGCCATTGCAACAGTTCTCTATCTAGTGACGAGTTATTAAGGACGGCATCGAACATCGGGCTTCCAAATACTCTCGGGGCGCTTTTGAACGTCCATATTTTATCCTTTGGCCACGGTCTTTGAGGTTGCTTAGACTGTACACACAGATAAAATAACCATGTCATGGACAGTGAAAAGACTAATGAAACACATTTCAGAAGTGCATTAAAGAAAGAAATTACCATCTGTGAAACCATAGTTTTCACCGTTTTTGGGCCATAAACACGATGCTTCGATGGTTTCTGGGCCTTTGCATAGAACGAAGCAACATCGGGTAAAGACAAGCAACCTCTGGTCGCTCTCACCAATGTAAGATCTGGATCCGTATTTGTCTGGTTATACCAGTAAATTAGCTGCCCGAGACAATAGTTCTCGCCATAGGTCTTCCGGTACTCCCTTATACTTGCACCTAACTTGTCAGCATATTTGGCCCCCAAATCTAACGGACTTATGTGTACAGGAGAAGAGATAAAGGACTTGTATTCCTGCAACATATCAAGACCCATCTGTCAGAAGAAGTATAAGAAGATTCATTATTTCGTCACTCAAATTATACGAAACGACTTACCCGAACTTTGAAAAAGCACTTTGTATAGGCATATATGTGAATTAAATCAGCTGCAGCATCATTCCGACACTTGTATGTACATGGGAGATCTCGGATTTCATCTCTCAACCTTCATGGGGAAATATTTCGATATGAGTGTACTGTTTCATAAGACTGCTTCAAGCATAAGTAATATGAAAGGTGTACTCACCAAAGTAATGATCTCTGAAGTTCCTTTAGGATATCAACAGATCCAGATGGATCATGGGCATAAATCTTTGATCTGAGTTCATTTAGAATGCCTTCTTCAACGTGCGGTGATAGGCTCTGAAGAAGCTCATCAACTAAGGAGCCATCCCCGTTCCATACAAAAGAGACTGTTTCTTCAGGAGCAAGCCTCTCCAGAGGAGGATGAGCGTTCTTTGGATCCCCAAACACATGTCTCATAACATATCGTACCTGTGTATAACACTAATCAGAGACTACCTTTGTTTGGGGAAAACATTTTGAAACACTTGCACAAAAAGTGTGAAGACAAAACAAAGCAGATAACACTATGTTTGCTTTTATGAAGAGAGATTGCAGTCACCTTGTCAAGTGTAACAGCCAAATTCTGAAGCCTCTGATTGTAGACACCCTCAGCCTGTCGTGTTACAGTTAAAGATACAATAAGCATATAAGAGTTGGAGAAAAAAAGAAAGCCTTTTACTATACCCCAAAGCTAACACACAGTTCAGAGGCACAGAAGGTTAAGAACAGTATAGTCTCACCTGAACCTCAGCATCACTTTTCTCAACATCAAGGTGTATATCTGAAAAGTATTTTCTCTTTTCTTCTAGATTGTGCTTAAGAATTTCCTCGGGTAGCTTTGTTCTCTCGAAATTGATGAACCGCACCTTTATGCACAAGAAACTTTTGGTCAGTAAGTTGTAATCCCATCATTAGTGATGTGACAAACTAACGTAAAATGATTCAAGACTAACCAGACGAGCAGAATACGCAATCACCCAATCTGGCAACCCACCAAGCAAACAACTTCCCAGTCCAGCTCTTCCCAACTCAAGATAATCTTCTTCTGAAACTGCATTCAGTACACAAGCTTCCAGCATCAGTCTGTGTCGATCCAGCAGACCATGCCAATCCTTCAACACCTGTTACAGATAACATTCAGAAAATAAATCGACATTCAAGGAACAAATGAAAAGATTTTTTATAACTGTGGTACAAATGAACTATTAGCTTATTAGTGAAGAAGCGCATACAACAAACTTCTAGCCCTTTAAACTCCATTATCAGAGTCAACATCATTACTCTCATGTATCTTTAAAATATAATCATATATTTGTTAACAGCACAAGTACCTTCTGAAATGCACCTTCACCAGTGAGATTCAAGTAGCTGCCTCGGCATACTTGGCTACCACACAAGCAGACAGACGCTTCATATTCTTCCTTACTCTGTCACATACACAAGAATCATTCAGTGGAGTGGAAACATTAAGATAATCTTAACGAAATAATACTTTGCTACAGTAGGAACTGCATAAAAGAAGGGAAAAAGATGGAACAGACCTCAGTTACAGAATTATAATCAAAAGTTATCTCCTCGCCATATTCAATAGAACGTACTGAATAGATGCCAATCTGGTAGTGTCCATCCACTGCAGTAACCCTGGAAGCACCAGATGACAAAAGGGAAAATGAGTGAATTGTATACAATTTATCAAATATGAAAACAGTCAAGCATCAGGGAGTTCTCCACTCCACATTTTTGAATATGTATGCATGCACAAGAAACGAACGAGACTTCCCAAATACATATGAGCAGAGGAGATACAATCATAAGCAATAGACAAATTTCTAAATAATCATTTAATATATGTGTATTGATCTGAGCGTACTTAGGCAGGCTAGTTTATGCATGCATCGTGAATGAAACTAATTATAACAGCTGTCACTTTGTTCTGCTCTCTGAGTCCAAAATTCTGGAGAAAATGGATGATTGCAGAGGGGAAAATTTAGGGAAAATTTAACTTACTTAGCTTCACAATTAGGTCGGCAAGAGTGACAAATTCGACTTGCGTAGTTAGCCTTGTGCATGGCATCAACAACGACTAAATCATATCCATCGGCGTCACCCTGCCATGCAACATAAAAAGTAAGAAAATGGTTCTAAAATATTAAATACAAAACCAAACATCATATTTTCATCATACCTTTGGTCTCTCAAGATATATATTGTAGAACTCTGGTGCAGGATCAGTTTTGTTTTCCTGTAAGGAACGAATCCCATCTTGCTTCTCAAACCACTTCCAAACAGGATAAACCTACAATATCCAAAACAAGTCAGAATCTATGTTCAGAGCTTCCTCTAAGAGAATGTTTCCATCTATAAGCACATCACGCCAAGTAAACTTCAGAAAATGTTTCTGCTGCAGCTGGGTAACTGACAAGCATAAAACTACAAAGCTACAGACCCACCTCTCCAAGAAATTCAACAACAAAATCTTCTTCTCCAAAACCACCTTCTTTGTTGCACACAACACCGAGGCCCTACTTGGACAAAAAAGCAGCAACAAAACAGATTAACAAACAAATCTTAAATAAACTGATGGATTCTTATGAAAGAATTACAAAGCTATACCTTCCGATAAGAAACATATTTATCATCAGAACGACTCTCTATTTCCTTTAACACTCCTTGACACATCTTCAGTGTTCGTATATCACACTCTTCACGAGCACTCTCTTTGAGCTCTTCAATCACAGGCCTTAAAGGGAATACCATAGGGGTGTTTCCAGATCCAGTAAACAGTCGAACTTGCCTGTTCAGGGTACGTAAGACTACATCTTCTATAAATGAATGTTTATCCTGCAGTGACCAGTCCAATTCTCCTGGCATTGAATCAAGTAAGAGGTTATGGGTGTAAGGATCGATTCCATAAACCTCTTGCTCTAAAACCTCATCGCCAAGAAGCTTTCTTGGTTTATACTCCTTTACTTCAGGAAGTTCCATATCTAACTCTTCAATGCCATTTTTTTGTGCACTAAGCTTCTCACCATAGTCCTCTGGCAAAGAAACCCGCATCTTTCGTTGTACTTCCTCCTCATCCGCGACAATGGCATACTTTTCAATCACTTCATATTTCCTAGTGACTGGTGGCACAAGACTAGCTTTGGTCATACGTGCACCCCATTCACGCTCTTCGGTCACAGAATCAAAGGATTCGTCTGCTGTGAAGTATCTTTCGGCGCGTAAGTCCTGTGATTGACCTTCTGAACGAATGTCCGATTCACTATCTGAAGCTGAAGCTGAGCTATAATTGTCACTCTTGCCATTGTCAGAGAGTTCAGAAGATGTTTCACTACCCGAACTAAAGGATTTACGATTCAGTTTAGACAAACGCCTTTTGATTTCTCGGTCAGATGCATATTCTCCATAGTCAGAAGCACCATTTATACCAAATGTGTCACTAGTCCTGCTCATGTACTTCTTTTCAGTTACTGTTTTGCTCAACTTCTTGTTGTACTTAGAGGCTGATGAAAGCCCTGAGCCATCTTGCCATGACTTCATTAGTTCATCTCTTCCATATGAAGAAGTAACCATAGAGACCTCTTCCAAACGTGTGGCAAGTTGAATAAACAGTGCGATGATTCGGTTCATGTCTTTCGAGCCCCCTCGATTCCTACCCCTGGATACATAAGATAGTGTCATAAGCAAAATTACAAAACCAGTAGTACAGAAAATGAAAAATTATCTTTTACCTTTTATACAATAGATTACTTCCTACTTAACAACTACGAGTCAAGGAAACAATTATTCAACGGCAAGGCATAAAAGTTAGAAATAAGCAATCCTACAGCCTAACAAACAGAGCCAGAAACTGAGCACATGGCAAGAAAACGAATATTGACTTGCGTAATCATAACCCATAACCCAGAAGGGACATCAGCAGTCATTCAACATATTGCTTGTCGAGCAGAAGCTCAATAGCAAAGAAGTAACTTATCCGTAATTTGCACGAAAAAGATTTGAGTGTTGGCATAATCATGTACTAAGAGAAGCCACTCAGACAGAAAAAAAGAAAAAGAAATCATACTTAATTGCTTCCCTGCACATCCGGCTGATATCCTCCTTGACAGATCTCAAACCATGACTAACGTAGTAACCATTTTTCATTTTTTCCTCGATTTGAGAAACCTGGTACACAAAAAATACATTAGGATTAATTTTTAACAGATGATAAAGAAAAGATAGCAGACATGATATTCAGCAGACACGAGTACCAGAAAGCACCTTCAAAGCAAAGAAGTCAAAAGTATTCTGCTTCATGATGCCCCTAAGACTTGAAGCAAGGAATTCCTCCACTCGCTTATACCCATGTTCTGACTTTTTAATTGCCCATCGCCTGATACGAGCATCCCTGGATAGTATGGCTGATGATCTCCTTGCATCATACAATTTTGAGCGTTTGTATAAGCTTCTTCGGAATAACTGATTGGCTGAGTCTCGCTTTTCTACTCGATCGAAGTAATCCTTAAGGTTACCAAAATCATCTGTATCGCCCCCTATACCCTTAGACTTAGCAATATCTGTCATCTGTTTCAGACTCCTTATCCTGGGACGCCATTCACCTGATCGAGTATTCTGGCCTCTGAGCCAACTTACTTTTGTATAGTTCACTGTCAAATCTCCAAACTGGGGGCAGCCTGTGATGTCTACTGAAGATATATGGGGAAATAAACGAAGAATTTCCTCAAGCATGCTGGCAGTCACGTTTGTACAACCAACCAGAATTATCGAGTCTATCTTCTCCTTGTTGTAAGTGTTCTGCAAGAGAATGTCATGTCAAATCAATGAAAATACTGAAATAGCTCAAATTCTGTAAACAGATGCATAGAGTGTTCACCATGATACTCCTGAGCCTAGAATCTGTGCAGTTGGAACCCAAAGAAGATAAGTCAACTTGTCTTGAAATATCTTTGTATGAATTAATAGTGGCCTTCCAATGTCTACAAGTCATGGAAGCAAATGCAAGTGATTTTACATCATATCTCAACAAATGAAACACCCGTGCTAATGCACGGCCATCCAACAGACCCCAGTAAATCCCCACGGTGCCAGAAGATCCATTTCCTTCAACATGGAAGGTAACGTCCCCACATAAATCCTCAAATGTTAACTCATCCTTCTGAAACATTTGTGTATCTTCCACTTCAGAATTTTCTCCACTTTCACCAGCCATCAAGCGAGCTCTTTTCGTATAGCAAGAATCAAATTCTGATGTTTATGAACCAAAAGCAAAAGAGAGGAGTGAAAAATGTTAAAATACATTTAAACGCAAGAATTGAACATAGGTAAAACCAGAAGTAAATGAAGAAAAGAAGGAGACAACCACCCAAGTTGAGAAACCAAGAATAAGTTAAAGGAAACTGAGCAAAAAAAATTCTAGTTACTAGCAGGGACGGGATTACGTTTAAATTCTGGTATGCATACCTGAAGATTGGTACATGTACTTTTCACTCTCTTTCTTAGGCTGTCTTGTATGGATCCAAGAGTCTAAAACATCGTTTATGGCAGCCGAAAAATCCCGACTCTTGAATGTTTTCATAACCAATTGATGGAGTTTCCCACGGAAATAACCAAGAAACTGAGGGTGAATACCATGGAACGAGTTTAGACTTGTGTCCATTTCAGAACGCTTGAAATCCTGCGTCTCTGAGACAACAAGGCCTTGACAATCTGAAGGCAGAGCTGGGTTTTTCCCCCGAAGCTTGGCAATGGCGTCAGGAGTTTTTGTGATAGAAGTAACAGGGACCCAGATTTTATCAGATTTCCTGAAAACACTGCTGTGGCTCTTTATGAAACCTTTATCCACCAATATTTGGAGCCCCGAAAATGGCAGAGGTCCTTGTTCTTGCCCAGCCCCATCCGTGTAGAACCAATCACCCATATGCAATTGCAAATCATCGACCGTACACAGACGATCCCTAGGAGTGTTAACAGATGTGTCGGTTCTCCAGAGTCCCTGCGACTCTTGACCATTGCAAGCTGTTGATTGGGAATGACTTTCGACTGATTCCCTCTTGGAATCACTAGACGCAGGGGATGGACGAGCAGGCCTTGAAGTGCACCGCTCCTTACCACGAACTTTTACTCGAGGATCAGGAACTGATGGAACTTGGTCATTAACAACCAAAGAATTCAGCCTAACAACGGACAGCAAACTAGCTTTTACTCCTCTTGCCTGATTTCTCTCATCTACACCAGAAAAAGCCCACAAGGGAAGTTCAAGCCTAGAGCTACTGAGAGGATAATACAAGTCATCCTTGTGATGCCACCGAGGATCCTCATAACCAGATTTCTGCATCAGGCATAATGGGAAACCATCATTCAGAACAATTTTCTTTTTGTAAAATCTGTCTTGAGAAGCTTCATCTTGTCTTATCCAGTCCCCGCCTTTGCAAGACCAACGACCCGAAAAGCAGCTGCCTATCTCATCGCTCTCAGGACCATAAACATCGTCTGACTTATATTCTTCGATCGCCCTTTTCATGGGCTCGGAACTTCCCAACAACTCCTCATCCACCAGATTCCATTGATTTGCCTCTTGATAGTGACGCCAGGTGATACCTACAAATCCCATAGTAGAACTTTTAAAAAGTGTCATGCAAAAAATGCAGCTACACAAAAAGCTATGAGTATTCAAAGTTGAAGTCGTCTAAATGATCTCCATGCTCATGCACAAACCACTCATATGGCAGTAAGTTATTACATCTTTAACAAACATCAAATACTTCCCAGACACTTTTTTGTGCCAAATGCCCATATTTACATAAGGAATTCAAACACTACAAACAATGTAATATAAATATAAACATATCTAACAAGTAGATATAAACATTTGTTTCGTTCTGTTTTCTGCTTGGGGGAGAAGTTGGCATAGTTGGGAACGGAAACTGCCAGAAAGGTACAGAAACAAAGAGATAAAATCATATCATGCTACAAAAGTGCAAGTGGTGCCAGCGAAACATACCTTCAGATGTAACACATCTTTTGGTCTCTTCAAACTCAACTTTAACCTCCAGAGCTTCTGCAAAGTGATAAAAATAAGCTTATCTTAGGGCAGAGAAGCCTCGGGATGAAATCAGCTAAATATATTAAGAAAAATGCTCTATACATCTGCTAGCATTTTGGGCTGGAAAAGTATCAATTTTTTGGCCGGAAAGCAAATATATGAACATCTATTATAGTACCTCCAAGTGTTTCAAGTTCCTTGCCAGGAGTGATAATATAACCCTCCAAGAGACTTGAGATTCTCTTATCAATCTGGAAATCTTCACGATGCTCTACTAAAAATTCATTAGCATCTGGTACGGACACTGATTCAGGCAAGGAATCTCCAGCTTCTTGCTCAATACAAACTGCTTCAGTAGTATCTGCAATGTCTTCTAATAAATTACCAGGAGCTTCAGGAGGATTGACGAGCTGTGTCACTGCATCTGACACGACTGATGGAAAATTCATGTTCACCACAGGAGATGTTGCATTTTCAATAGTGACCCACCTATTATTATCTGAATGTTTAACCATATGATCGGAGAAAAGAATGCCTTGCTCCATAAGAGCTTTGAGTTCAAATAACTTAGTAGGCCCATGTTCCATGCCATAATAATCAAGATAAAACCACTTCCCCAAGGATGAATCAGCCGCCATAGGCTCATGAGGTGGTGTGTCGCAAATGTCCATATCTACCTCCATTGATGGCAACTCTTCGGTAGCGGCTTCACCAACTTGCACAGGCTCTTTTCCCGTCGCACACGGACTTGGAATTTTGGATGAATCACAGATGGAATTTTTCTCAACCACGGGATTATTGTTGTACAAAATGTTTTTACCTTGCAATTCTATGCTTGTTGAGGTTAACTCTTTTCCATTAGAATCCTTATATCTGTGCTTATTATCAAGCTCCGTACCAGTCTGACAATCTCTCCTCTCCCTTACTGCACTTTTCCTTATCTCCCTTTGCCCATTACGCCTGTTACGATCGCTCTGGGTATCTTCCATATAGTTAGGAGTACAGTCCCTGCGGTCACTGGGCCTAGAGCGATCATGAGGTGACCACTCAGAATAACTTGGACTTCTTCTATAATCATGGTGACGGCGGTCACGTGGAGACCGTGGAGACCTTTTACGAGCATGTGCAGACTTCTCAAAGATGTATGGCGATCTCTCCCGAGTATATGGCGATCTCTCCCGAGTATATGGCGATCTCTCCCGATGGACTGGACTTCGATCCCTGTGTTCATGGTACCTAGACCGGTCATGTGGGTCCCAGTCGGATCGTGCAGGGCTGTGACCATGCCTGTCTGAAAAAGCCTTGGCAGGGAAAGATGCGTCATGATGCTTTCTAGGATACTTTTCCAGAGATGAAGTTTTTGATGAATATGAATCTTTGTACAGTCTCTCAGCGGAATGCCGTGAATAGTGGTCTGAGTGAAGAGAGCGGGAACAATCATCTGAAAGTTTTCTACATTTAGAGCTCCCATATTCCACATAATCAGCATAGGAGTGTCTGCGCTCAATGCAATCTGGTTCAGCTCCATGTCGCTTCAATCTGTTCACAGTAGAAGTGTACTCCTTTACAAGATTATTGGGATTGTTGTATTCATTCTTATGTAAATTTTCCTCTATTACAATTTTAGAACTGATTCTTGGAGCCCTGTCATGCCCACTTCTGAAGTCCCTCCGGTGGTAGATATCCTCGTTCGCAAACCTTCCACTGGGCGGGGTACGTTCATATTCATATTCATATTTCCACGTTTTCTCTCTGTCTACTCCATTCCTACGAGATCTGATGTAACTATGATCATCTTTTACTGTGTCCATTTTTTGCCATCTGTCTGGGATGAATTCCCCTTTTTCAATTTCATCACTGGGATCTCTCCATGATCTGAATTCTCTCTCTTCTTTATCTCCTTTCCAGTTCTTATCTGCGGAAAAATCCCTTCTCTCCACATACCCTTTATGATATTTTAGATAATTGAACTCACCCTTGGTAGTTTCATCTTTCTTCCAACTCTCCCCAATAATCTCGCCCTTTTCGATCTCACTCCTCTGCAATGACAAAACTGGCGAGATTTCACCATTCTCCAAATCCCCAGGAGGCTTTAACGTACCTAATTCACCCTCTTCCACTTCATCCTTAAACCCAGAATCTCCACCGTTTTCCACTTCTTTATTCCCACTAGTTCCTCCTTTAGACTCACTCTTCTTATCCTGCTCTTTCGGCTGCAACTGTGATTCTTTAGGGAGTTGCACTACCTGCAATGGCTGGTCTTTCGGCTGCTCCTCTGCTTGTTTCTGCGGCTGCTTCAACCTCCTCTTAACCACTTTACGAATTACCTTAACAATTCTCTTCTTCTTAATTGGCTGAGACGCTGAAGGTTTATCAGCTGGCTGAGAAGCTGAAGGTTTATCAGCAAGCTGAGACTCCGGAACCTTACTTGAGATAGATGTGTGACCATTGTCCGTAGTACCAGCACTCTTGCTTTCATTGCCTCCACAAAGCGTCGTCTTCTCCACAATTGGAAGCTTTTCCATGATATTCAGTAGAGGCATGCATGCGACACCCCCATCGCTCATGGAAACCCAATCCAATTTCTCTGTAACCCAAACACTTGCCTAACTCTCCCCTTTTCCGGGGAAATCAATACTCATGCTTTGCTTCAGAATCCCGCCGCCAAAGCTCGCCAATTTGGTCACACGCCGGACTAAAATTCAACAAACCCTGAAACAGCAAAAAACACAATCAGTAACAAAAACCAAATGTAGGGTTTGCTTCACCCAACGAAACAAAAGGGGGAAGAACGAGGAAATCTCTAAACCCTACAGGACCAAATTGATGGAAATAGAAGAGACGCGAAAAACAAACGAATTGAAGCAGAAATTTTTACCGGGGAGAAAACGAAAGCTATCGAAACGGATCAAGAACCCTAGAATGGAGCTAAGAGAGATACGAAAGAACGTGAGAAGAAGGGAAATTTATCGAGAACGAAGAGGAATAGATCGAGGTCAAAGAAGGACAAATCGAGAAGAAGAAAACCCTAGAGAAAGCTCTCACTAAATCTCTCTTTATCGTGTTCCCGTCTCGCCGGGAAATCTCTGTGCGCGGCGTTGTGTTGTATGTATTTCTATTGCGACCTTCGCTTCTCTTCTGTATCGTTGGCTCTCTCTCTCTCCGTTATGTTTATTTTCTCTGAAAGACGAAGCCGTCGTGTTAATACTTTCTTTTTCCTGTATATTTATTATTTTACTTACTGGAAATTTCACAAATTTCAACTTAATTAATTTGAGATATGAAATTGGTAAATCGTATGATATAAAATAAATAGAAAAAAATTGAATTACATGACAATAGGTAAAAAAAATATGATCATTGAGGGGCAAAAAGTAGTGTAATAAGCAAAATGGATTGTATCATGTTTTGCAGTTTTTGATAGATTTATATCATGAGATAATATACATAGTTTTTCTGTAGTATGTTATCTTTTACGAGAATATCTAAATTATTAAATAGATTTATATTTTTGTCTTATAAACGATGATATATTATTTTTAGAGATCTGATATAATCTATATTTTTTAAAAAATTGGCATAATATTTTAATATGACTATAATTTTTTTTTTATGTTGACTAAAAATATGAGTTTTTATAATGTACTTTTTTATAATTAGTAAATTTTTATATTTAAAAGTTATTAAAGTAAAGGTAATTTGGCCAAGTGACACTTTTTATTTATTGTTTACATACTATAATTTGCAAAATAGTAATTTATATTTTTAAAAAGTGTGAGGAAACTTACTTTTTTTGGGGGCAAAAGATTGAATTACACTTTCATGGTGGATGTATATCAATTTTTGTATAATGCTATTCATTTAGATAGGTGAATATATGTTTATACATTGACACTAGTCCACAACTTTAAGGATAAAACTTTCATTGAAGAATGTGACTTCTCTATAATATATATATATATATATATATATATATATTGACGCAAGAAACTGAGTTTAAAAATTGCTTATTTTCATAATTTTTTTAAAATAGTATGTAAATAATAAATAAAGTAAATTATTATGGAAAAAATTGTCGATGGGGATTTATTTGCTAGAGGAAAAACCTCTTACAAATAATAAGAAGATATGTGGAAGGTTTAGAACAACGATGAGGTGTTTTCAAATATTTTTTTACGCTTAAATTGGTATTTTTAATTATATGGCATAATGGTGATGGATTTAAAGAAAAAAATCTAAGGCATTACAATTTTTGGTGGCTATATATTTACGGAAAAAAAATATATCAATTTTTTGAAAAACAGGAGAGGGAAATTTCAAAATGTAAAATTGTTATAAAACAGAAAGTTGAATCATTTTTTCGATGAGAGAAAGTTTTTGCTCAAATTTTTTTTCTACAAAAAATATATGCACTAGACTTGTATACTAAGGAGAACTAAAAATAATTGTTTTGATTAAATTTTAGGAACTAACTATTAAGTAAGGAGTTCAATTTAGTGTATATTTGTACATACATAGATAGGTGAATATATGCTTATACATTGACACAAGTCCACAACTATAAGGATAAAATTTTCATGGAAAAATGTTACTTCTCTACAAAAAAAAAAAAGTATTATCGACACAAGAAACAAGGTTTAAAAATGGTGTAAATTATTGTGGAAAAATTTGTCGATGTGGATCTATTTGCAGGAGGAAAAACCTCTTACAAATAATACGGAGATATGTGGAAGGTTTGGAACAAAGATGAGGTGTTTTGATATTTTTGATTATATGGTATAGTGATGACGAATTTAAAGAAATAAATCTACATCATATTTTACTATTTTTGGTGGCTATTTTTTACGAAAAAGAAAAATATCTATACTTTGAAAACAGGAAAGGGAAATTTCAAAATGTAATGTTGTCACAAAACAAAAAATGAATCATTTCCTCTATGAGAGAAATGTTTTTGTTGATAGAAAACCAGTTATGGCATTATCCCGGTGAAAAATTCATTTGGCGCTCAAGGTATACGCTCTGAGCGGTAACATTTTCACTGTTCCGTTAATAAACAGACATCTTGACCGTTAATGAGCGATTGAACGTGGTGAGATTCTGATTCTTCTTTAGTTTGAGCCATTAATAAACCCGTGGACAAGTTAAGAACTAAGCACCCGAACTTCAATAATTGAATGTTATGGGCTTTCTAAAGGGCCCATTGGTGATTTGATTGCTCATGCTTTTATTATACGACCTCAAAGTCTTTAACTTAATTTAAGAAGCATGAGAAAAAGAAACAAATTTTGTCCTACAAAATCTATAATAAAAACTTTTTATGAAAAGAAACTAGTATTTTAGATTTTTCTTCTTGTGATGAGCAGCATACATTTTCAAATATAAATGAAAATAATGATATACTAAATACTTAAATTTCAATACATCTGGATGATTTTATGATAATTAAACATATGGATATGATCAATAATAGATCCACAAACCTAATCCAAATGCTTTCAAGTTCCCAAGATCTGTAACTAGTTTTAGTTAGAGGAACAAAAAAAAAAAAAATCTGGCCGAATTTATGATTATTAAACAGATGGATATGATGAAAAAAATAGATCCAGAAACCTGAGCCAAATGCTTCCAAGTTCCCAAGCTCTGTAACTAGTTCTAGTTGGAGAAACAAAAAGACCGAGGCTTCAACCCATAATCATTAAGAGAAATACGATAAATAAGATCAATAAAAATTATGAATAAACAATGAAAATGAAAAGAATGAAATAAATTAGAGACATAACTGATAGTATTATTTATAACTCTTGTAATAATTATTAATGAATTGATGATATTATGATGATTAATGAATTGATAATATTATTTATCTTATATTGTTCCTCTAATAAGCGTTTTAAGTCATAGCCTTGGAACTGGGTTTGTTATCCTTACGAAAGTAGCATTAAATCACGTTTCTACATGAATTAAATCATTTTGACTTGAGATTGATTTTTGGAGAAAAGACAAACACGATTGCAGAATTAAAAAGTGCAGATTCGACCCTAACGATAAAGATCATCAATCACATGTATCATCATGACTTAACCAGAGTGGTAATTGTTTCTGATACGGTATCTATAAATCCAAAGGAAAAGAAAGCAAATGGAGAACTACAACACAGAATGTTAAATACCGAACTACCGAACCAGGCAGGGCGGGTAAAACCGTGACCGGTGTTTCAAGCTTAGGAAGTCTCTGCAGCTGGTTGCGTCACACCATGCTTCACCAAGAGCTTAGTGAGCGAGTCAGGCGAGTGAACATGGTACTTAACACTTCCTGATGGAGTCAGATACACCTCAGCAAGCTCGAGTTTCTCAGCTGTTAAGCTCGTACTGTCCATCGTCTTGCTCAAAACCTTGATAGCGAGCTGAACCACCTCTTCTCTCGTTGCATCATCCTTGTAGTCTTGCTTAAGAATAGACTGAGCCGCTTGATTATTTGCTCCAACGGCTGCAGCTTTCCATCCACCATAGTTTCCACTTGGGTCACTCATATACAGTTGAAACCCATGGTTCTTGTCCCAGCCTGCAAAAAGAAAGGAAACTCCAAACGGGCGAAGACCACCAAATTGTGTGTATCCTTGTTTGGTGTCACATAGAGACTGAACCAGCTGCTCAACCGGCATTGGCTCTTGGTACATAAAAGTGTAACGCTGAGCTTGGACTCTAGCAGTGTTAATCAGAATATTGGCATCAGACATTATACCGGCCACAGCACAGGCCACATGGTCATCGATCTTGTACATTTTCTCGGTGGATGTAGAGGTTTGAAGAAGTTTAGAGGTGACTTTCTTCTCACCAACCAACACAACTCCGTCTTTTGCCAAGATTCCAATCGCAGAACCAGCATTGCCAATAGCTTCCATAGCATACTCCACCTGGTACAGACGACCTTCCGGTGAGAAGATTGTGGTGCGACTATCATACCTCCGAGACATTCTGAAACAGCTGCACCAAAGAAAGAAAGAAACACCAAACCAAACTATATCAGCAGCAGGTTCTATCTCTGTTCATTCCAAGATTACGGGTGGCTTACAAAGATAACTGGAGGCCATTAAAACAGATTCAAGAGCAAATCGCACTCTTCTTACAGGTTACAAGTTGTCACAATGTTGAGTAAGCTAAGTCATTGTTCTGCACAATGAATTTTCCTAGAAAGGGCATTAACTATCTAAGCTTCTTAAAACATTAGTCATACAAAAAGCTAGGCCACAAGTGAAATCTCAACACTGATTAAATGAAAAAACTATTAACTTGTCAACTTCTCCGACTCCAAAATGGTCACAAAACAACCCAAACCGGCTCAGAAAAAAATTGGGGGAAAATGCAAGCAGAGATAAAATTCAGCTACATTTGGACTTCTCGTGAACAAGAAAACAATTTTACAGTTTATATGACAGTATTCAGAGATTAAAGAAGACGAGAACTAAGAATCACGCACCAACTACATAACAATTCAGTGATTCTCCAAGTCAAAACAAACACATTGTACCAAAGAATCGCGTCAAGCTAGGGTTTATCTACACGACAAAACATGATCAAATCAAAGAAATCTAACGAATTACCCAGATTTCACAGCAAGCACTCCCTAACTAAATAAATACAGATCCCACAAGTACGAAGACCATATTTCGAAGATGCTACGAGCAAAAACAGTAGGAAGAAAACGAAATCGATTGAAAGAACAGTGAGGAAAAATTACTTGTGAACTTCTGGGCTCTCGGTCCTCTTCTGGGTTCTCGATTCGTTGATTTCGCTGAAGAACTTCTTGTGCTTTGTTAAAACGAAACTTGTGAACTTCTTTGACAAGAAAAGTTAAAGGGAAACAAAAAGAAAAATAAAACTCATTTTGCTAGTTTTCTTCTCGATTGGGCCTCGCAGTCCACAAATATGGGCTGAATCCATAATGGGCTTAAAGGCCTACAGGCTCGTTTCAAAGGGTACGGTTCGGAATCTTATTATAATTACGCACAACGAGGAGATCTTCTCAAATAGGCACATATGATGATGGTGTCTGTACTCTGTTGACTGTTGTATTCCCTTTTAAACTTTTTCCGTTCGTTCCAATAGTTAGCAAAATAGCTGCTTTTGTGTCGATTTGGATTGCATGTTACACCCAATCCGCATTGCTATGAGGAAAGGGTTTATAGTGGATGTAATGGATCAGTCTATCACAATATGAAGTATGAAGAGTCGTTGCTCTCCTCCCTTCTATGCTCGGTTCTTGTCTTCCCTCGGTTTGTTTTTCTCCCGCCGCTGTTATAGAGTCGTTGATTATCCTAGATCAAGGCGTACATTTGTAAGCGTTGTTCCTCTGTCGCATGTTGTTACATTAGTTATGGCTGTTTGTGCTTATGTTACAACCACCAGCTGTGTCGTTCTCTAGCTCTTGTCTTCGCTGGGGGATTTGTTTTGTTCTAAGTGTGTCTTTGGTGTGGCTTGTTGTTAGAACCGGCTTCTCTGACTTTTGCGAGTCCCCTGATAACCGCTTCCTCAACTCATCTCCCAAGCCAAAGGTGTTGACTAGTAGATGAAGAATGAGTATTATCCGAGACTCGTTTTGCCTCAGCAGATTTTCCTTGTTAGTTTCGTCCAGGAGGGTGTGTTAAGGCTCGGCTTGATCAAAGGTTTGAGGACCGCCTTAGATCGCAAATGCCTTCTTGTAGCTCTGTGCATCTCCAAGACATGTCAAGCTTGTTTTTTCTGCTTTGGCGTCCAAGTTTATTGTTTCCTTGTTGCACTTTTGTTTGCACTTCCTCTCTGTTTTGGATTAGTGTTGTCTGCGTGTTAAGCTTCGAAAAAAATTAAGATTTTATTTGTGTTTGTTCTCTGCGTCTGGTGATGTTAGTAAAGCTGTGTGGGGATATGATGTTTTTATTCTTGTGCTGCTAACTTCAGGAGGAACTTGGTAGAGTGGAAAGCATTGCCTGCCTCATTCTGTTTGTGTGGTTCCGAAGTTGGTTTCCCGGCAGAAAAGATTACCTTCTCGCTTTACCGTCAGGCTCTGCACTACCTTGTACTCTTTTTCACTCTGGTTTCTCTTCCCAGTTTCACTTTAGGGATTCTTTAGATCTTGATTCAATCCATTCTTCTTCCAAGAGCATTTGCTTGCTTAAAGTTGAATTGAAGGTTTGATCAAGAATGTGTATACTTCCATGTTTTTTTTTTTTTTTTTTTTGGCATAGGACCATAAAAAGGATTATGTTTCATATGTAACATTAACTTTCATTGTGAAATGAATATTTACATTCTTAGCAAAAAAAAACATATGAAGTATGAAAATAGAACTACATGCAGGACCCAACCACTGAACTTTTTGTGATTTCCTTATGCTTTTTATAATTTGTGAAACTATTTGTTTTAGTTTTGGGTAGATTTATTTTCCACGAAATACATTTATTCCATGGTTGCTTCGCTTAGTTCATTTTATAAAAAATTTGTTAATTTATGTTTTCTTATTTTTATAGCCAGAAACAGTTCTTAGGAAATTATTTGTTTATATGGTCAAAAGAAATGTTTGTTAGGATAGCGTAAGGGTACGTACTGCCTACAATCGGTGATGGTGATCAGTGTCAGTGATATCACCACATTCTATGTGACACAGATCTTTGATATTGTACGCTTGTAATCTTAAATCGAGGCAGGACCATAATCTTTTGTTGTTTTCTATTATCTCTGTAAATTATTAATTGTTTGCACTCACGTATCTATAAATAATACATATACTGAATTACACATACATATATATATATATATGGGTCAAGGACACCACATGTACGTTAAGTAATGACCACTGCGTAGTGTTTTTCCTTTAAAAAATCAAATTTCAAATAACATTATTACAACGTAAAATTCACCTTACAATTACATAAATTAGCTTCATATTTTTAAAGCAATAACGAAATTTAGATCCTTTTAATTACTGTGTTCGCTATCGCAAAACATAAAGAAGAATCTAGATCTTGACGTCTCAAAACCTTTTTATTGTATCAAATGAGAGACAAAAGAGATCAACCCAATAGAGGAGTCCTTTTTAGCGGAGCAGGACACTTGAAGTCACGAGGTGGAGTCTTACCACAGTCGACAAGAAGCTCAAGAGCAATGGGAACAATGAGGTCAATGTTGAGAAGCTTCGCTCTAATGGTGGTGCAGAGACAAACCGCTGCGTCAAGACCCACTAAACCGCCAAGAAGTGGGCAACACTGTGCCTTAGCGTAGCTTTTCCCTAGTCCGATGTGAATCAAACCGCCTAGCACGTCCACACACGCGCCTAGTGTCAGTGCGTCAATCGGACAAGTCTCTGGTTTAGGCGTTGGTGCGTGCTGCGGAGGAGGAGGAGGACATGGGGTTGGTGGAGGTGGCGGTGGGGGACACGGCGTCTCTGGGGTTGGTGTTGGTGGTGGCGGGGTTACGACCGGTGGTGTTGGAGCTGGCGGTGGTGGTGCCTTCACGGTGGGAGGATTTGGAGTGTACGGCGGAGGGGATGGAATGTACGGAGGTGGAGGCTTCACGGTAGGTGGTGGTGGTGGCTTCACGGTGGGAGGTTTTGGAGTGTACGGCGGAGGGGATGGAATGTACGGAGGTGGAGGCTTCACGGTAGGTGGTGGTGGTGGCTTCACGGTGGGTGGTGGTGGCGGCTTCACTGTGAGTGGTGGTGGCGGCTTCACGGTGGGTGGTGGTGGTGGCTTCACGGTGGGAGGTTTTGGAGTATACGGCGGAGGGCATGGAGTGTATGGAGGTGGAGGCTTCACGGTGGGGGGTTTTGGCGGTTTAACGGGATGTTTTGGCGGTTTAACGGGGTGTGGAGATGGCTTAGGAGGGTCACTACAGTCACAAGAAGCGTAAGAGACGGCGAGAAGACCGAGGAGGAGTAGTACCACAAAGGAGAGGTTTTGCTTATGAAGAACCCCCATGTTGAGATAGAGGGTTTAGGGTTTTGTTTGTGAGCAAGTGATGAAGTACGAAAGTGTCTTCCTCTTTTTATAGACTAAATTCTCTAGCTAAGATATTTTTTTCTCTATTATAATAATGTTCTCATTATCATCATCCGTGATATCATCCGTGATGATACGAACGTGCCAAATTGCGAGCAAGATGATTGAAGTTGGACTATAATATGAAGTACGATATTACTGGTCACTTGGTCATAAGAAGTAAAGGGTTTTCTAGAAAACAATGAAGTAAAAGGGTTTCGTCAAACTTTCAAAATTTTCCGTATGTTCTTAGTTGTAAAACTTTATTTGTGTGTGTCAATAACTTTAATTTTTGTTATAAAATAAAATTCAGACAGATGAGGATTATACTATTGGATACTCTCTAAATCCTTAAAAGTCAAATTTACGTTCCATTAATTATTTTTATTATTATAACCATTTCTAAAGCCATGGTAAGTAAGCACAACGTAGTCGTTATGTGAAACCTTCTTAATCTAGGAAAAAACATATTTAATGTGTTCTAATATAAAATAGTTAAAATATTTTAGTTAGGGTGGGATATTATTACTAAACAATAGTTTGATTGCAATTGTTCAAGACACATATAATAGTTGAAGATTTCTTAGTTATATATCTCATGTGAAACCAAATATATTTCTCTATTTTCGATTTCATATTACTTAATCTTCTATCAAAGTGGGGTATTATCATTTTTATGATGTATATATTATATACGTAAGAATTTTTGGCACAACCCTGTTTACCATTTCGGCTAATACTTAGGCTATGCAAATTTTCTGGTAATGTATGGCTAGTGGCAAGACAAATAATGAAGGAATTTGTCATATTTGACTGAAGAGATACCTTTCGATTTTCTGAAAACAACAATGGCAAGTGGCGAGACAACTAACGAAAGAATTTGTCATTGTCATATGACTGAATAGACACCTCAATTTTCAGAAAACCACAAAGACATAAAGAGATCCGTCCTCTTTTCTTGCTCCTTAGATTATTGGGTCCACTTGTTTCATGAGGATTTTAGGCAAATGTTTTGGAATATATAGTTCTTTTGTCTCGACCTATATATATATTGTAGCCTAGAACAAACACGCAAATAGAGAAAAGAGAATCAGTTCTAGCTAGGTCCAAAGCTATAATATGTTTTTCTGTATAATCAATGTCAAAATAATGATAGTGGTCAGTGTTTGTATTGATTAATGAGTCCCTTTACTTAATTGGTAGACAGATGTATGCTATATATGCAGCAACGAATAGTGTTAGTGTTTGCTAAGACTTCACAAAACTTACTCATATATCCATTTAGGTCAACGATGATTTTTTTTTTTTTTTTTTTTTTTACAAATAGTAGCTTTATATCATTAACCACCGGGATAAAACGTTTTTCACAAGCCACTGATTTCAAAAAGAAAATGAAATTACAACATGATTCAACGGCGAAATTAATTAGCACGATTTTAATGGTCCCAGTATTTTCGTCTTTTATATTGTCAAAACACACACCTATGAACCTATATGTGCTATACTTAGTTATATCTCTAAAGATACAAGATTCAACTATTCAAAACCTTAAATATATAGAAACATAACTGTGGAGTCACCTTAAAATAGTAGTTCGCGGAAGAAGATATATAGTTGTTTCTTCGAAAATCAGAAGAATAAATACTCCGAATGATACTTAAAAATAAAATTGCGAGTGATACGTTCCTTGCTGTTTTTGTAAAGTAGTCAATTCGAATAATTTGTATATATTTATCGTGTTTTAGATCTTATATAAAACCGATATCGACATAGATAAATCAAACCTTGGTTTAAGTTTTTAGACTTTTATTCCTCACACATTTTAATATCTCAGCTTTCCGCGCGAACTGATTGAGCAAGTCCGTGATTGATGATTGTCTATTTAAATGTTTTTATATTTGTCTGTGTATGGCATAGGTTTGACCTTTGATGACATAGTCGGAGTCGTTAACAGCAACTCGTATATATATATAAGGATTGATATGGTTAACAAGTATATATACGATAAGGATAAATTAGCTGTGTCAAAACTATCAAGAAAAAAACTATAGATTTAAAAAACAAAATTAATGGGGAATACAAAATCTAATAATTTGTGTTTATGGAGAGAAATGTGGTGATATTTGTCGCGTAGGGTACAACATTGCGGGTGAGATTTGTCGTGTAGTAGAAATAGTGTAACCCGTGAATTTGCTCCTCTAAATTATGAATTTGTTTGTTATTGTTATTTTTTGTTTCTTTAAAAATTTTAAAGAGAATGGGATAATGTCACGTAAGAATGAATCGTACATGCGTTGTAAGAATATATATGTATAAAAAATGAATCACAATTCACATGCATGGATCTCTGCATGTGACCACACCATTATTAATTTATGACCAAACCTTGGGCCAGAGTATATGTTTTATTAATCATATCAGAAATCCCCAAATTGTCGGGATTAACTAATTCATTTCTAAATCAATGTCAACTCTCCGATACTCTTCAAGACAGAACATGCAAATCATGAATAGTACTGTCCATTTTGTTTGAAGTAGAATTTAAATTAAATCTGTTATCAAATTTTGTTGAAGATCTACTTGCCAATAAAAAATGAGTACAGACATGAATAGTCACCACCTTACTAGAAAAAGTAACACTTTATATTGTGCTATATTTTTGTGATCGGGAAGTAGATCGGATTGCTACAATATGGATCGCGGATTATCTATAACAACTAATCTTGAATGTTATCTAAATGTTTGGGAATTTGGGAAATGATACATGCAGTTAACAAAGTTTTTGAGAATCATAACATGAATATTTTTTAGGTGTCCATGACAAAGAGGTTTTTTGTTTTTAAAGAATGCCAAAAATGAAATAAATATCTCTGAACTGAAAGAAGACTTGAAACCATATTCCGTGAGGCACAAGTCAAGCTTTTACGTAGATTAGTAACTCGGCCTGTAGTTTGCAAACTGAAAAATGAACAAACTAAATTATTTATTTTTCCGCTGCTAAAATTAGAATTCAAGATTTAACATATATACATTCCTTCCTATATTTCCAATGGCCCCAAGAGACTCAAACTTGTAGAATTAATTATACGGCTTCAAAACGTTGCATTAATATGTGGTGTGGATGTGCGAAAAAGTGTGTTTACTTTTCATTTAATCATCAGTTTAGTACATATTTAATATTAAATCAATATTGTTATCGTGAATGTAAACGTGCGTAAAAGAAAAAGAATCAAACAGCACAAAGTCTAACCGTCTAAGTCTAATACGACTAGCATTATTTTATAGGTTGGGCTCTAAATCTATACTTAATCACTACTCTAATAATTCCACCAATCACTAATTGCTGCCTTTGTGACAGCTATGCGGAGACGCAACGTTGCGACTACACGACGAGGTTGGGAGCAAGAATCTCTCTCGATTCGGGTATTCTCCATTCTTGTTTATAACATAGCAGGCAAACCAGTTTGGGCTTCAACGAGGTCCTATGTTATAAATAGCACACTCTAAAACCCCTAACACTTTTTTCGATTCAACATCTATTTAGCAGTGTAGTGCACTAGGCAAGAAACATATATACACTGAGAATTTGAAACAGGTGAAACGAGGATACGGGTGAAGAATAAATAAAGCAGAGTCTATCTATAAAAAGCACTTAAACATTGAGAGAAGGAAACAATAACTGAAATAGATTTAAAGACACAGCCAAATGATGCATTAAAGATAGTCTTAACTTAAAATAGATAAGAAGACAATGCCAGTGATGCATTGCCTTAAAAAGATGGTCTTAACTTAAAATACAGAGACACAAATAATTCCCAATCGGGATAAAATAGAACAAGGTTTGCTGAATTAGCACAAACTCGTCACACACACACAAATACCGACTTCAAACAGAATCAGATGAGGATGTTATCAGACAGAAGTGGAGGCTTGGTCACGCGATGCTTTAAGGCGATTGGCGTGATCAGCATTGCAGTAGAGAAAGCTCTTTTTACCAGATGATGTGATAGTTGGCACAATGGAGAACCCCAAGTATTCTTCTTCACATTTCTTTTGGCTGATGTTAGCCGTGAACTTGAACATCTCGTTCTTCTGGTTAAACGGTTGGTCTATATATTCTTGTATCGGCATCCACTGTAAAACAATATACCAGAATTGGAGATAGAGTTAAGCAGTGATAGTAATAACACTTCTTGGCAACATCAACTGTGAAAATGATTATACCTTAGCATCCGAGATCGCAGAGTTTTGTTTAGTGATTTCATAGGAGCGCCGAGTTAAGACGCACAAGAAAAACTGATCCGATTTCTTTTTCAAGAATGCTTTATGGCTTTGCCTGCGAGTTAAAGGTAAATTAATAAGGAACTGATGCGGTAAGCCTGACCAAATGTTTCCAAAAGCAATGAAATTTTTTTTTTTCCTTAAAGACAAGACTTCAACGAAATCTGCAATAATCTGAAGTAAACAGAAAATTAAGAACACAGAGATTTTATATTAGAACTAGGATTTAACCCGTGGTGTACCGCGGGACAAAAATTTAATTTATTATTTTATAAATAATAATTTACTATTTATAAAATTTTAAAATTTTGATTCAAAAAAGAAATATGTTTCTATTTTTTAAAACTTTTATTATAAAGAAATATGTTTCTATTTTTTTTTAAACTTTTATTCTAAGTAACATAGTAAAAAGTTATAAATATCATTTCAGTTGTTGTATTTTTTCTGTTAAAATAATTTTCTTTTGATTTTGATGTTATAGAATTATTATTATATAAGATATATGATTATCGTATATTGTGTTTTTGTCATATTTTCAATCTCTACTATTTTCAGTGTCTGAATCATTAATTTTTAAAAATATATTAGTCCACATATATTATAATCGAATGTGTATATATTCAATTTATTAGACATATATCTATATATTGAAAATAATTTATTTAATTTATTTTACATTTAATAAAAGTATTAGATTGTAATTAAGCTATATTACTTTTAATTAATTATTAATTTCATAGCAATATAGTTAATTTATGTATCATAATACAAAAAAATTAATTATATACTCCGATTTCAAATTTCACCAACCCGCTAATCTTTATGCTCCATTAATATTTGGTGTAAAAAGTTTCTTAAATATTTTTAAAATTTTCATGATACTTTATTTTTTACAACAAAATTTTTAAACCCGATTTTAAAAATTCAAATAACATATGTAAAAAAATATATAGATATTTTTTGATTATATGAAATATGTATTAGTTTAAATGTTTTTAAAATATGACCAAACAAAGATGAGAGGAGAATTTTTGATAAAATCTTTAGAATATCCCTAAATTAATTAAAGAAAATAATTTTGTTGACAAAATTAGTGGAGAGAGATTTAGTATTTCCTTAAACAAATGATTTTAATTTCATCTATTTTAATTTTAAAATTATCTTTTCTAATTGCAATTAAACATATTATACACATAATTTTAATGACAATTAAAGTAAATAAATGATTGATTTTGAACATTCACCAAAATGTACTATTCTTTTAATATATAAGATAGCAAATATTTTAAAAAACCTTAAAATGGAAATATTATTTTCTGAAAGCCAAATACATACTCCAGTTTCTTCTTCCACTTCCCTAACTACTCCATCGCAGATATCCTCACCCTGTGGATTTTTGGAAAGTTTTAGTTAGAGGCAGAAAAGAGCGATGAGAACTTCATTTTTATTTCAAATTTGATATTATCAATCATCTTTCTAGGGACCAACAAAAAAAAAAAAAAATCTGAATAAAATCACACCTCATTGATAACACCGGTAGGTAGCTTCCACACATTTGTGCCTTTGAAAGGACCACCCCTTTCCTGGACAACGAGGACCTGCTCGTCGAAGTAGTTCATATCGGTTTAGATCAAAGTAATGATCTCATAAACAAACATCAAAAGCAGATCTAGAATCTTAGCTACGAGTGAAAAAGATAGATATACCTCAGCAGTCTCCTTGTTGAAGACCAAAGCACCAACACCTACAACATGAGAAGCATTGGCTGGGATAGTATCAACAATGGGAGAGATACAAGCATCAAGTAATCAGGCTCGGCGTGGTGATATCTAAACCCTTCCTGAAGATTACCCAGCATAAGATATTTCACAACTCATATCATATCAAATTCTAAATAACAAAGATTCAAATCTCATCATATAAACAAACCCTCTTACAGTAACTGCAGCTTCCACGAGATTGGCAAATCTAAGAGGCAGCTTTATCCAAATTCCCTTCTTACCCTGTATATAACAAAAAAAAAAAAAAAACTCTTTTTAAAGTTTATTTCGAAGTTGATTGTGCTCATATCTCAGAAACATTATAAGGCTTGAATCTCAAGTAACCTCCTCTCTCCAATGTGAAAGCGAAGCCCTATGCCGTTGGGTAAAAACCTCAGCATTCATGGGTTCCTCCATGTTTACCGTAACGCCATCGTAGTTGTCAATCTCCCCTTCAAGTAAAGTGATCTGCTTAGCTCTACTATCCATCTGTTGGAATTTGTGGTAGGGAATTAGAAGCACACAGATTTGCTCTCAGAATAGCAAGAAGAAAAAAACTGAATTATGAAATCTTAAAGCCCATCATGAGCTATATATTTTACCTATTCTAAAGTGTTAAAGCTGATTAATTTCCCAATTAAAATAATTTCCTTTCCTTTTCATTGGTCATGTGCTTGGCACATATTTTATAATCTTCTTCTTTGATTTCCTTTTCCTTTTCATTTTTAGCAATTATGTTACGAATCTATAAATATATAGCTCATGAGCTTTAAGATTTCATAATTCAGTTTTTTAATCCACTTGTCCTTTTTCACAAGCCAATTTTCTTTACTTGAGGGTTTAGTGACCTTTTTCCCCTTCTTTGTCGTAGGATTTGTGGTATTGAGCTAATTAATGGGGTTGTTGGTGCAAGGATGATGTACCTTCTAATGTATTTGTTCTATAAGTAATCAATCAATACAATACAATAAAACTTTTTTTAAAGTTGTGACTCCTCAGCTTTTTAAACTGTTTTGGGAATGACACACATCTTTAAAATATTAATCTAACGAAAACATAATAATTAATACGCTAAGCATTTTTTGTCCAGTAAAAATATTTATCTGTTCCACATCAGTATTTCTGAATTATAGGAAGTTGACACATCATTTAAATGGTGTAACCAATCAAATTAATACAACTCATCTTTGTTCTTTAGTAATAATGTTCTATTTTTTCACGTCACTCTATCTCTCTTTTTCACCTCAGTACCGGTTTCTCGTCCAATGTTTTTAGACTCGGACCGAACCGGGCGGTCCAACCGGTTGAACTGTGACCCCGTAGTATCTACGGTTTGAGTTTCATGCAAAACTCGATATATAGTTGAACCGAAATAACCTAAAAAAACTCGTTCGAAACCGAATACTCAGAAAAAATCAAACCCGGTCGGTTTCCAATTTGAAGAAAATTCATCGAAAAATAAAGCTGAGGCATAGTCATGATTTTGATTCTTCTCGTTTGAGACATAAACATGATTTTCAAAGATTAATTTTGGAAGAAAATTATAATAATATTGCATAAGATGAAAACAATTGAGATAAAGGGAAAAGAGATGAATGGGCAGCCGATAGAGTTATACGAAACACAAAGATTAGAGTTTTTCTAATGTTTTAGTATTATTTTTTTTACTATTGAGTTTACTAACGAAAATGGTAATATTTTCTTACCTTTCAGCAATTTATTTAGTTTTGCATTTATTATCATTTTTTCTAAAAATTTTTATTTATTTTGTCATGTGATAAACTACTAATATATATGTAAGTAGTCATAGTGTGTAATTTGCTTAAGATATCGAGATTATATTCAGGTCAGACCGATACAACCAACAATTTGATCAACCGTGAAGATCCATAAAATGTGAAAATCAATTACAAGTATAATAACAATCTATCAAAAACAAAATTACCAATTGAAAAAGAAACTATAATTTTATTTTTGCAGCATCATCTTTCTTATTAGATATTAATGTTGGCAAAGAGAGACTATAACTATAATTACAAAATCTAACCACATAAAGAAAATCCGAAAACTAAAAACTGCTAAAATCTAAGTAAAGGTAAAACATCAAATTCAAAATTTTTATTTAATTATTATAAATTATATTTATATTAAATAAAAAAATTTCAAAAAAATATGTAGCGCGGATTTCATTCTAGTATAATACAAAACTTGTCAAAAGAAAACAAATAGTGAAGTCCATTGTTGCTTTAAAAGTCAAATATATTTGATCAACGATTCAACATACATAAAGACTTTTAAACCATCTCTATTGGTCATTTTTGGGTGAGTGTCTTAAGAATTTTTTATAATAAATTTTAATGCTATTTAATTATGAAGGTCTTTAAAATATGTAAAAGTGTATACTTACAGACAGTTTAAGACATTTTTGCACATTTTTGCACACTATAAAAACTTTCATAATTAAATAATATTAAAATTTATTATAAAAAATTCTTAAAACACTCAAAAAAAATAACCAATAGAGATGATTTTAGAGTTACATAAATATATATATTATCCTAAATCTCGAGATCTAAACAATAAATTAAATCTTTTTATTTTTTAGGGTCCTTTAGGGAAGAGAAGATATGGAGAGAGAAAAAACCAAACCTCATGGTCACTCGTTTTTTAGATTTGGCGAAGAAGCGAAGAGGAAGATGAACATGATGAGAAAAAAAATATATAATTTTTAATTTGAGTGGCATCATTCGTAAATATCAAAAATGGTTAGGAGGTTTTTTGGTTAATAAAATCAAAACCCTAATATAAAATACACAATCTTCTAATTATAAACTTAAAAACTACCCATATTACACTAAAGATATATGTGAGCAATAAGCTCTTGTGACCTAATTTTCTTTAAAACCGCCGCCGCCGTTGCTTTGCTTGAGTCCTCGCTGCCGCGTTTCTTTCTTCTACACTTGTTGTGCATCTAAAGTTCCGTCGTGAATTCACCATGTCTGGACAAGTACTCAATGCCTGCCACATCAGCACCTTCTACTAAAAATATGTACTCCCTTAACGCATTCGATAATCCAGGTGCTTTGATCTCTTATGTCATCTTGAAATAAGACAATTATCCGGAATGGGCAACCAACTTGAAGAACTCACTTCAGGCGAAACAGAAGTTTGGTTTCATCGATGGCTCTGTTCCCAAATCAGCCGCTGATACCGAATTGAGTATGTGGCTCGCCGCAAAATCGATGATAGTGGGTTGGATCCGTACTTCTATTGACCCAAAGATTCGTTCCACCGTTTCGTTTGTCTTCGAAGCTTCGACTTTGTGGACAAGCATCCGTGATCGGTTTTCAGTGGAGAACGGAGTCATGAAACAAGTTCTGAAAGATGAGATTTATGCATGTAAACAAAGTGGGCAATCTGTTTTGCAATACTATGGTTGCTTGACTAAGTTGTGGGAAGAATTCCAAAATTACCACACAAGTCGCACATGTCGTTGTGAAGAAGCACTCGATATCGCTAAAGAACGTGAAGACGAAAAGGGTTACCAATTCCTTCTATATATATTAATAATTAATAGATATATCTAAGGGTAAAATTGATTTTTTTTTTTTTTTTTGTTAATGAGACCATGGGTGTATAAATAACAATAATTAACTTGTTAAATATTAAATTGTACGTTTTTATTAATATGTGTTTTTAGTTGGATATTAAACGTCTAATTAATAAATAAGTGGGGTTTTTTGGGAATTTTTTTCGATTTTCATAGTATTACCATCTTCGGAAAATAAGAAATATGTAGCAAATTTTATAGATGATCATTCGTGTTATTTCGATGTGTTTCTTTTATTCTTAGGCTGAAGTCTGAAGTAGACTTATAACTCAATGGAAAAGACTAAAAGGTTAAGAAACGACAAACGTGGAGAGTACTGTAAAACAAATTAATATTTTTTGTGTTATTGACTAAATTATTACTTCTTTTTGTTTTTTTTGTTTTCACCTTCAATACTTCATTTTGTTATAAATATTGTTTTGACATTTTCCATACAAATTAAAAAGAATTTAATATTTTCTTATTTTATTATAAAAGGTAAATTTTCAGAAATACAATATTTATTGTTATTGTTTTACTTACCACCAAAATCCAAAATTTTCCAACAATACCACAAAGTGTTTATAAAATAATTTCTAAAAGTTTATTAAGACTGTATTATCATTTACTACCATTTCCTAAACTTCTAGGAACCTTTTCAAAATTTCTAAAAATTTGTGATGCTTTTGAAAACTTTTGAATTTAATGTTAATTATACAATTAAAACCTTTTATATATATATATATATATAATCGTAAAATGATTCAAATCTCAAATCAATTAACTATAATTCGTTAGGATCAAAAATTGCTTCTTGGTCCATTTAGATTGAATCTGAATACTGTAACGGTAAGACTTGAATAATATTAAAATGTTAAGATTCGGCCGTGCGGCACTGTACAATGTAATCCTTTGCGCCGATCGCAATCTAAGTCTTCTTCCAACGGTAACTTTTCGGACATAAGCTGATTCTTTAATCCAATTATTACATGACACGTGTCCTACATCCGACCCCAACGGTCGTCTTTCTTCTTCTTCATCCTTTGACCCAAAATATAAAAAGACACAACCCGAAACTCAGAAAAAGCAAAAAAAAAAAGAAGGAAAAATCTGAAACAAAAATGGTGTATCAAAGAAATCTACAAGAAGAAGAAGAAGAAGAAAAGGAGAATTATCCTCTTATTACAACCAAAGTAGTTGAATACTTACAGCCAGTAATGTGTCGAGAGCTTCTCTGCAAATTTCCAGATAACTCTGCTTTTGGATTTGATTACTCACAGAGCTCTCTTTGGTCTCCTCTCTTGCCTCGAAACTACGCCAGTCCTTCCGATCTTGAATCCGGCTCCGACAGTTGCGTTTGTAGGAACCTTAAGCTAGGAGACTTTCAAGTAGGGAAGAAGAAGAAGATGAAGATGTCAATGAAGAAGAAGAAGAAGCAGAGTAAGTTTGTGAAATTAGACATGACTTCGATGAATAATGAAGATTCTCCTAAAATTGGCTGCTTTCCTATGCCTACCAAGGTACATAACAATATAACATAGATGATGTTCATTTGATTTGTTCTTTTTTTTCTCAATTTTGTTTTGTCTCGTATAGTTTTGTTTTGTTTATATCTTGAATTGGTTATTGTTTAGGGATGGAATGGTGTGCTTAAGGCAGCTTCAAAACATTTCAAGAAATCGAGAAAGAAGAGAGATTCAGTCGCTGATGCCAAGCTTCTCAACTTCAAATGATAAGATTATGATAGCCACTTCAAATGCTTTTATTGTATTCAACATTACTAGACTTTTGATAGGTTAATTATATTTGTTTATTTAGGATAAAAAGTGGTCGTGAGTTGAGCTCTTTCTATTTATTGTCTCCATGTAATCATTTGGAGTGTTTGATAATAGATTTATATATCAGTGACTGCTTTTAATTTCTGATGCATTTGAGTCTTAGAAACAAGTAGGGATTGTGAAACAAAGTTTGATTTACAGTTGAATAAACAAGCCTAATGCCATTACTTTGGAATATAGTAGGCTTTGGTTCTGTATGTGGAAATACTTGAATCATGAGCCAAAAACTCTCATTTCTTTACTATTTGAGTCTCTTTGTTGCTCACACTTAGATGTTCATGATCATTATCATCAGACATTTGTTCATCGTCATTGTCTTCGGAAATTGACAGTCCATTTTGAAGCAAGCGTCGGTTCTCTTCTGATTCCTGCCTCATTAGCCGTTGCTGGATCCCATCTCTGATGGCTGTTCCCTGAGTCAACCAGACATTAGCGACTGCGATATTCATGCTTGGAATCACAAATGTTGAGAATCAATCCTTTTTTTTTCCTGCTTACCATTTTATGGCAACCTTCCTCAAACATTTCAAGAAATCCAGCAACCCAACGATCAGCATTTTCTAGCCACTCATCATGGTGCATCCCAGCAGTTTTTGCTACGGTTTGTATCTGCAAAAAGGGAAAAGATTCAGGATTCAGAAGTTACACAATGAGCGATTCTAACACCATTCTTAGCCAAACATTCTGCACTTTTTCTGTGTATTCACTATTACAAGGAGTACATCAAGAAATCAATAGGGCGAAAGGATGTCAATGAAGCAACATCATTAACGCATAAGAATAGATTCCTCGCCTCCCACCTTTTCTTGTTGTTCTTTCACTTTCTCTTGTAGTTTCTTCAATCTCATGTTCACTCTAAGCCTCTTCTCCTGTTTGTAGTAAACAAGCCCATAACATGTTAGTGTATCACATTGGATCATAACATTATCACATCAAGGAAGAGAAAAATGGAAACCGTGCCTTAACGAAGCTGACACCAAGTTCTTCTCTAGAATATCCTCGGTCAAGATTACGCAACACATACTGATTATAATCTTTCACTATTCTCATGATTATGTCTGATGTCGATATCCCCTCTGTTCGTTTAGTTTCTTTAAACTTCCCAATCGACTTCACCTGCGGAAATCAAGTCCAAACATTTACGAATCACAAGAGATTATACAAGTAGATACCAAAAGGAAGAAACGCCTCTCTATGTTGATACTTACAAACTCATAAACGTCATTTCCAGCTCCACTCGCATCCGCATAGCTATTAAACAAACACAAACCACAGATCATTAACCTATATTCAAACAGCAAATTCTCTAAGAGAAATACACAACAAAAACCAATTCGTACGGAAGAGCATCGTGAGCCACGTAATCTATCTTATGCTTATCAAGAAACTCTGTGGTCAAAACCCATGGAGCATCTGGAATAACTTCATCAACCCACCTGTTAACAATAAAACTCAATAATACTCCAAAATCAACAAAACTCCAAAGAAGCTATAATAGCAATTAAACATTACTTGCAATGTCGAAGAGATTCATATCGCTCAGATTCCGTCATCACAGTCTTCCCCTTGAATTTGTTGGTAATCTCATCATTGCAACATCCAACGAGCAGATACGTATTCGGAAACCTAATTTTTCAAAATTCAATTTAGAAATCAAAATCAAAAAAATTTACAAACTCACAACCCTAATTTTCTCAAATTCTGGCAATCACCGATCGAAATCGAATCAAAACCCAAACGAAAAGCACAGAGATAGAGAGAGATTGGTACTGACGATTTCTTGGCTTGCTCGATGGCACGAGCGTGACCGAAGTGGAACAAATCGTAGATCCCATCGGCGTAGACTCTAACCGGTCGATCTGAAGCTGTACTCTCTCCTCCTGAGACCTTATTATCACCATTAACGCTCATTTCTTCTTCCTCCTTTGAAATTTTTTGTTGGAGCTTTTTTTTGGGTTTGTTTGTTAAATGTTGTTATCTTTGGTTTTTATGGCTTTCCCTCCAATCGCGCGGTTTTCTAAATTGGATTTTCTCTTTTTCTCAGTTTTTTTTCTTCTAATAAGACTTTTCAATTTTTGCAACCTCAAATAAATTGTTATCTCACATTCACATTTAAAACCAAAAAAGTGATAGACGACAATTTTGTAAAATATAATTGAGAGATGGTGAGAGCATAGGTCGGCCATGTTTTAACACTGACATTACAAAATATATATATATATATATATATTTTTTTTTTTTTGGTGTCAACGATATATGATATATAATAATGGTAGTCACGGGTATGTTTAATGGTAGAGGTTTTCTAATAAAGAATATTTGAGCCGAATCGGATACTAGATCATAACAAAAAGTAAAATCAGTGCTATTTGATTGCATGGGTACATGTTGTCCCGGGTACATGTTGCCCCGGGTACACATGGTTGTTGTATATGTTGTGCGTCAAATTGTGTCGATCAATAGATTTGGAATAATAGTCCAATTGTTCTAATTTATTGATTACATATAATAGCGTTTATCGTGAGTTAAGAATGTGTATTTTTTTAGTGTTCGATCAATAGATTAGAACAATTGGGCTGAATTTTTTTCTCCCTTACAAATATTTTAATTGTTTCTCAAAGTAGGTTATTCGGATTGTTCTCACCTATTTTTTTTAGTTTCTACTTCTCTTTTAAAACCAATTAATGTATATAGGTTTTCAAAATTTAAACCATTATTTCCTTCATTTGTTTTAAAAAAAATTAAAATAAAAGGTAAAATTTGTTGATTTTGTCGTTGGCTTTGCATCAGTTAGAGTTTTCTAAGTTTTTAACTATATACAAATCACTAAACTGATATTGTTCATCGTTACTTTTGTTATCTATTTATTAATTTTTTTTTTTGAATCTTGTTGTTTAACTGTTGATATTATTTATGACTTTGAATAGAATATAAAAAGGCACAATGTTTCACTTTAAATAGGGCCTCTAATAACGTTGGACTAGTCCTGCAGCTCGTCTGTCATTCCAAGATGTCATGTCTTATATGACGATCTAACCCGGACTATGTATAATGAGTTTGGACTGCCTTATTTACTGAACTTTAGGTGATATTCGTTTATGCTTTCCAACGTTTTTGCGAGTATGTACTATCTAGCTGTTTATATACACAACCTTCTTTTTTGGTTATATATATATATATATAAGTCTTAATATTCTGCTATTTACTTATATTAAAACTTCTTCCTTGCCATTTCGTAAATAAACTCTTGGCCTTTCATGTTCTTCTAAGCTTTAATACGTTCTTCTTTTTTTTTTTTTTCTTTTTTTTTTCCGCCTCTCACATCAGTTCTATATACCTATGTTCTTTATCTTCTTCATACTTAAAACCCAAAAAATTTCTGGTGGGCCGAAAATGAAAACCAAGCTAGAATGAACCAATTTGAATTTCAGTTCAAAGTTCTAGCTAATTCGATTCGAGTTCTTTCAAAACAGACTAAAGAAAAGGCAAAAACCAAATTATTAACATATCTGAACGGAATGCATCATACATTAACCAAGATCGGAAGATCTCCGGATTGCCACCCTTAAAGTTCATGTGCAAAAAGTATGGAGAAGCAAACATTTTTTCACATTAACGATTCTTTTAAAATTTGGGCCATTCATCCTGTCGCTCGATCCGTTTTTCTTGTCACTCGTTTTTATGCGATATAAACTATTTATTTTGTGAGGTTAATTAATTAAAGGGGAAAAAGAAAGAGAAAAGAGAAAACATCACGTGAGATTCTTCACATGTTGGTAGCCTACCTTCACCGACTCACTTTCCCCTGTTTCCGAATGAAAAGCAACGGCGACGTGATATATTTATTCTTTACTTCTCTTTCTTTAGAGAAAATTCTTCATTGAATTGAAAAGCCAACTAAGATTTTTCTTAAAGTTGATCATCACATTGAAGGAAAAAGGAAAAGACATTTTTTTTTGGTCACTAAGGAAAAGACAATTTATATAGACCTTTCCATGTACAAGTCATATGATACTCGAAACTATTGCCATAACGAAAAGAAGTTCTAAACTCAATTCTTAATAGTTATTCAAAAGTTAGTTCACACACCCATGCAACCTAATCATGGATCCATATAGTTTAAGAAATAATCAAAATTTGAAGTCAATAGAATACGACTACGGGACCTAATAATCGAATTTATGTATATATCATGACACTCATATAGTCTTAACTTAAATATCAAATTGTTTCGTTATTATAGAATGCAAATACTCTATAAAATGAGTACATCTCATTCGGTATACCAAATTTATATATAAACTTGTTTTAAATTATACTAACGATTCTCTTTTTTTTTTGTTTTTTTTTTGTCAACAATACTAACGACTGATTTTATCCTTTAGCATGAAACTTAGAGCTAAAGTATGATCCCAGAGGATAGTTTGAACAAGTTGTTCGAATACAAGTAAAATATGAACATCATAAGGTATAATTTTGTAGTCGAAAAATTATGAATATCTTTATCCATATCATATGATCACGTATGAGTACATTTGTTTCGAAAGCCACTTTTAAGAGTATTTTTATTCTTTCTAAATAAGCTCTTAACTTTTGAATTGACGATATCTCAATTTGGTAAATGTTATTTTAGTTTATTCAATTTATTCGTACACAAAGTCCTCAAAATATGAAAAATAAACACAACTAAAAAAAATTACAATAGTCAAAGTTTTCATTCTGCTACAAACAAAGTCAGTGTACCTAACATTTCTTCCTCTATGTTTTTTTTTTTCTTTTTCTTTTCAGAATAGGTAAAAAATAGATAAAAAAAAACATTTCTAAAGAATAATTCACCGTTTCCTCATTGCAACCATGAAGTAATATTGCTATTCCTCTCCGACGACGGAGCATAACCTCCTCCTCCTCCTCCACCGTCTCTACTCTCATCCGCCGCAACAAAACCATTGGAAACCACCGCATTAGGATAGCCAAGAGTACTCACGTGGTTTGACGACGAGAACATGTACGGTCTTTCTTGTTGCGGTAGCTCGTTATGATGAGACGTTTGGTTCTGCAAATTAGCGTATTGCCAAGGAGCTTGATAGCCTATGGTTGAAGCTCCGGCAGT
Organism: Turritis glabra; assembly: GCA_900406565.1. Lineage (NCBI taxonomy): Eukaryota > Viridiplantae > Streptophyta > Magnoliopsida > Brassicales > Brassicaceae > Turritis > Turritis glabra. Next base: position 3,208,922 of record OVBN01000239.1, read on the forward strand.
GGGATCCGGCGAGGTGAGACTAAAACCAGACGACGAGGAAGACCCGAAAGCCACGGCGGATGGACCACCGGTGAATTGCTGGACCATAGCTCTGAAATTGGCTGTGTCAGTGTTGAGAAGCGTAGTGGGTGTACGACGGGAGGCTCTAGACCTCCGACGTGTTGGCTTTGAAACACGGCGGCTTTCCGGGCTCAGGGGAGAATCAGCTGACGTGGCGGTGGTGGTGGTTGTGACTGTGGAGGTGAAGAAGGTTTGGTTGTTGTAGAACTGAGACCAGTCGTTGTTAGAGTTGGCCATCTTCTTCTTATTATGCGAGAGAGCAAAGAGGAGCCCTTGTTGAGTATTTATGGACTTTCTCTTCTTTTAGTTTTTAATATTTTAAAACTTGTTAATTGGTTCAATTTGGTCAAAGGAAGACCATCTAACAAATCACAGCCGTTGGTTTTGGTTTGTTTTTAGGACACGTGGATTTTTTTAAAAGGTTGTCGTCGCCTAACGTTTGATGTTGTCGATTTGTATTTCTCAATTCTCACATACAGTAATTCTAGAATAAGTTTAAAAAAAAAAAAAAAAAAAACTTTATCATGTTTTGCTTTTATCGTCTTGGTGAGTAACAAAATTTAATCCAAATTTGTATGAAAAAGCGAGAACTAATTTTAAGAGTACTAAATATATCATTTATCGGTTTGATGCTATGATTTTAATCTGATCTGATATAAAATACTTAGGTGGTGTTCTTTTTATATTCATATCCAAATACAGCCATTTTTAAAGCTAATTTAACGTATTCCTTCAAATACTACGATTCAATGTAAAATCAATAGAAGATCAAACTATTTTCATAAATTTTATTATAATATGAAATATATTTTTGATCAGATTTTAAAGTTTTTATAGATGTAATTGTTGCGGGAAAAAATTGCGTCTTGTAAAACCATCCACTGGACCACAAATCTCGCGTTGAGTAATAAACAAACACATGAACTTTAGAACTCTGATGTAGTGTTTTCCGAATATATACTTTTTAATGCTAAAACCTTGGAATACTCTCATAACTAATTTGATAAAAAACAAGAAAAAGTCAGAAAATTTTAGAAAGAAAATGGGGTTGAGTTACGCAAAGTGTAGAGAAAATAATCCACGACGTATCCACCATTTTTGAGCTATTCCCAACGAGAAAAAAAGTTTAAAATATTTTTCGTTTTAAAATAAGAAAAAGACAGTTTTATTTTTATAAACAATATGTAAAACTAGGTGTAAAATCTCCCTTTTTCATTAAAATAGGGTCAAATTTTATAGAAAGTACACAGTCCGAACAAGTATGCCTGATGAAGATTTCGGTCGGAAAAGTTCGAAACACTTTGAGTATTACCACTTAATTTTGTTGTCTTTGTAACAATTGATCAACAAGCGAATTTTGCTATATCAGAAAAACACATCTTGTTTCAAGAAAACCTATGATATTCATTCACATATTTCATGTTATCTTGCAAGAATACATTACCTCACCTTCTGTTTATGCATATGCTATCTATGGACATCAATTGAATCCAATCTATTAACATTACAGACATATCATGCTAGTTATAAACTTGACTTACACAAAATATAACCACGATAATATATTACACAAATATCTTGGCGAAAGCCCTAACGCATATGGTTTTCTGGTAGTTGAATCTTATGCAAAACGTAAATTTTTGTTTTTGTCTAGATTCGACTCCGATTAGAAACAATGTTGCATGTGCAACTACGAAGCAAAAATTATGAAAAGATGTGTTGCCATCTTATTATTATGTTGGCAGGTCCTTGCAGAACAAATTAAATCAAGTTCATCCATTGCGACGTCAGGGTTCAAGGTCCAACTGAAAATTCGAATGGACCAAATTTGTTCTATTGGACTAACTCATATTTAAGATTAATCGAGTGATATGATTGGACCATATTCTAACTTTTGACGGTAGAATGATGGGTGATTTGGATTGTCCAAAGGTTTTTTAAGAAAGTAATATTTGACAAAACAAAACCAACTAGGTCCGTGTCACCTATGAACAAAACTGAAACCCTACTATTTCTTACAAATCGCTCTCTCCGAAACTATGGCCCATTAAACCAGTGGCAGCAAAAAATTGTCCACATCTCGTTTTGTTGTCTTTTCCTTATTCTTGCACTCTCCCACCTCATCTTCTCATTTTTATTAAATCTTCGACACTAACTTACTTATCAACCAAAACAGGTCCTAAATTAAACCAACCGCGATTTTCTTAGGTGGCAACAATCATTTTTCCTAAAATCTGGAGATGGAGGACACGTGTCAGTGTAAGCACTAAAAAATAAAATCTTATTGCAATCTGTGTCGTCGTTTATGCTTGAAGTGGCCATTTACAGCAAAAAGATAAAGAAAATAAAGATTTAAGATGTTCAATCTTCTTCAATCTTTAGAGCTTCTCCTTTCATTTGAACATGGCAGCAGCCATGGCTTTCCCTGCCGCTGTTACTCATTCCAGCTCCTTTTATGGCGGTAGTCTCCATCTGGGTAGGAGCGATTACTCTCAAACCCTTTCCGCTGTAAATTCACGGAGAGCTCCTGTTTCCATCAGGTGGGTTTCTCTGCTTTTTCCCCTTCCAAATTCTCTTCTTTTCGATTTTGCCTTACTAGATTGGGTCTGGGTTTTATGAAATTTTGGGGCTTTTGCTACTGTTTGCTTGAATCTAAAGATATGGTTCTAGAAATAAGCTCACAATGAATAAAGTAAAGTTTTTAATATGGATCTTGTGAAATTCAGAACCAAACAAGACAAAGTAAGAGCTTTGGATTTGGTATAGTTGTTGTAAACGGGTTTTGATTTTGTGGGGAACGTTTTAGGTGCCAATCTACTAATACCAAAGAGCCAAAGACGAATGGTAACATTTTGGACAATGCGAGCAACCTTCTTACTAATTTTTTAAGTGGTGGAAGTTTGGGTTCAATGCCTACTGCTGAAGGCGCTGTCTCTGATTTGTTTGGAAAGCCTCTCTTCTTATCGCTTTACGACTGGTTCTTGGAGGTATATATAATGTGGATTCATCTCAATGTTTAGTTGAAGTTGTTTATTTTTGTTAACAGCTTTGTTTGTTTCTGTGTTTTTTCTTGACTTAAAGCATGGAGGAGTGTATAAGCTTGCGTTTGGTCCAAAAGCCTTTGTTGTCATCTCAGATCCTATTGTTGCAAGACATGTCCTACGGGAAAATGCGTTTTCTTATGACAAGGTAACATAGTATTCGATGGGAATAAAGAAACATTTCTTTTGTTTTCTTTGGCACCATCAAGTAATTTTACATGTGTTTCTCTAGGGAGTTCTTGCTGAGATCTTAGAGCCGATTATGGGAAAAGGGTTGATACCGGCTGACCTCGATACCTGGAAGTTAAGAAGAAGAGGTAAAAGGACGTTGTAATCTCTATGTTTTAGATATTGCAGTACCATGGCGATTGATGGTTGTTTCTTCTCAATCTGTGTTGCAGCTATAACTCCTGCATTCCATACATTGTATCTGGAGGCCATGGTCAAAGTATTTAGTGACTGTTCGGAGAAAATGATTTTGAAATCTGAGAAACTCTTAAGGGAGAAAGAAGTTTCAAGTGGAGAGGACACAATTGAGTTGGATCTTGAAGCAGAATTCTCGAGTCTGGCTCTTGATATTATAGGGCTTAGCGTGTTCAACTACGATTTTGGATCTGTCACAAAAGAGTCCCCTGTGATCAAGGTAATCATTCTACTATTGAACTGGCTCTCCACTAGTCTTTCGAGGTACTCTGGTCCATTGATATTTTCTGTTACATCACAGGCAGTTTATGGAACTCTTTTCGAGGCAGAGCATCGGTCTACTTTCTACTTCCCTTATTGGAAATTTCCTCCAGCCAGATGGATAGTTCCGAGGCAACGAAAGTTCCAAAGCGATCTAAAGATTATAAACGACTGTCTTGATGGACTCATTCAAAATGCTAAAGAGACAAGACAGGTATTTCACTTTCTTTGTTCTTGGTTCTGCTGTTCTGTTCTCATTTTGTTATTTGTTCTCCCAGGAAACAGATGTGGAGAAGCTCCAGCAAAGGGACTACTCTAATCTCAAGGTTTATCTGGCACAAGTGTTAAAAAATCCGTCCCTTTTTAATCCCATTCTGAAACTCCTCTGATTGTGTACTCTTGGATTCTTAGGATGCAAGTCTTTTGCGGTTCTTAGTCGATATGCGTGGTGTTGATATTGATGACCGGCAGGTAAGATTTATCACTTTCTGATTAACAATTTTATTTTTCTCTTTTGTGTTTGATTCATTATTTTTTCACACAATTCTTTCAACAGCTGAGGGATGACTTGATGACTATGCTAATTGCTGGTCATGAGACAACAGCAGCAGTTCTTACTTGGGCTGTTTTCCTTCTGTCACAAGTATGCACTTTACATTTTTTCCATGACCGCTTAAAAGCTCATTGTACAGTCTTAGCATTCTTTTCTAAATTTGCAGAATCCTGAAAAAATTAGGAAAGCTCAAGCTGAGATTGATACTGTGCTTGGTCAAGGTCCACCCACTTATGAATCAATGAAAAAGCTCGAGTACGTTAACTCGAAAGATATCTTCTTTAATGTTTTCTTTTGGTCTTTATTTAATTTGTTGACCGCTTTGTTCCATGCTTCTGTAGGTACATACGACTGATCGTTGTAGAAGTCCTTCGTCTCTATCCTCAGCCACCTTTGCTCATCAGACGCACTCTCAAACCAGAAACCTTACCCGGTATGTCTCGAATTTTGCACTTGCTAAGTACTACGTATACAAATTTGCTTTCATTTACACATCATATCTCCAGAATAACTAGAGAATGACCCAGTCCAGAGCTCATATATGTCTAATTTCCTTTGTCTTTCTACTGCTTGTATCAACAGGAGGATACAAAGGTGAAAAGGAAGGTCATAAAGTTCCAAAAGGGACTGATATCTTCATTTCTGTAAGTTGTAGTTTCTGTATTTGTTTATGCTTCCTCATCGGAACCCTGCTTTTCGTTGATTACCCTATTGTGTATCTGCTTTCAGGTGTATAATCTCCACAGATCTCCATACTATTGGGATAATCCCCACGATTTTGAGCCTGAAAGGTTTTTAAGAACAAAGGAGAGCAATGGAATTGACGGATGGGCTGGCTTTGACCCATCTCGAAGCCCTGGGGCACTATATCCGAACGAGGTGAAAATCCAAAACTTGCAGATCTTTCCCTCAGTGTGGGATCATCTTTTTCAAAGAATAAATAAATCACTGAAAAAGTCTTCTGCAGTTAGCTCTCTTATGCCTTGTAACAAAACTTGCCTTTGTTTGGTATATATGATGAGAACAGATCGTATCAGACTTTGCATTCTTACCATTTGGTGGAGGGCCACGGAAATGCATTGGAGACCAGTTTGCCCTAATGGAATCAACCGTCGCACTAGCTATGTTGTTGCAGAAATTCAACGTGGAGTTGCGTGGATCGCCGGAATCAGTTGAACTCGTGAGCGGCGCAACGATTCATGCCAAAGATGGGATGTGGTGCAAACTAAAGAGAAGATCGAAGTGAAATTTAGGAGAGGCAAAAAAACTCAATTTTAACTTGAAGGAGTGTAAATGGGAGACAAGAATTGCTTATGATTCAGCAAACGTACATTCTTGAGATTTTTGAAAATGCAGAAAGCTAATACAGAGATAAAATCATGAAAGTGTTTAAAGATGCTTCTACTTAGAGATAGAGAAGATAACCAAATTATTCAATTCCTGTTCCTGTGTGCATTTCAGGTCGTGTTACCCGATTCTACTCGTACTCGACTTGAATTACCCCAACTTTTCAACGGGTAAATGTATAGATCGGCAAATTACCCGATATCCAAATTATCTGTTTGGATTATCTATAAATTCTTGAAGTTAACTTTCGGCTAGACGTAGTAGTGTTGATAGCTTTCCTTTGATCATTATGATCATTACATAGAAAGTAACATAGTAACATACATCTTCTCTCTTACATTCTTTATTTATGCATATGCCATATCTGACAAGTTACAAACTTTCTGAAAAGCTTAAAGACTCAATATAAGATTACCAAACCATCTTTTTAATTCTTGATTTTCGTCTCTACCCGCGATGACGACAGAGGAACCCCTTTGAGAAACGCCGAGAAAAAGCGAGAGAGCTGCTTGGTTTGAAGCTAGGCACTGTATGTCCACCTCCTCTAAATGTAGCAAATGTTAGACCTTCGTATTTTTGAACCCACCCACTTACCTATATTCTTTATTGTAATATAAGAGTCATCACAAAACGACCGGTATAATCAAACTCAAATAAGAATTTAAAATAACCGGATAACTAGATCCATCATATGTGATCATTGACCTGTTTCTCATGGTACCATGGCCTCCAAGCTGTCTTGATGGGTAAGCCGAGTGCGTTTAAGCTATACCGAGTTCCGAGTACTGGAACACATCCGTCTGTGTCACCGCTGAGCCAATTCCAGAAGGAAACCAAGCCAATGAGTTAGTGGAATGGCCGTTATGTATTGTAGAATAACAATAACTTTCTTCCATATATAAATATAATCAACCGAAGTACAAAAGCTTTAAAGTGTATAGTGGTTACTTGCGCAGGAAGGAACACAAAATTTTACTATTCATTTAAGCTTCACTGCCAATATGTTTTATTTTTCTTCATTACATGTTTTGAAGCTAACTATTTGTATTTTTTATATTTAAAAAACTAGTTGTTGTATATCGAAAACTATTTGAAAATCCCGAATAGAAGCTCAAATTTCGTAAATCCCATCTCATCCACATCCAGACCCGGCCCGTCTATAAGGCAAGTAAAACACTTGCTTTAGACCACAAAATATAGTGTTAAACAAAGGTCACATTTGCAAAATTGTCTATTTGATCTAATGGCTAAGTAGTCCACTATTATGTCAGATTGTACAGATTCGAATCCATCACTGGTATTAATGTGTTTTTTTTCCTGCCACTCTTTTTTTTTTTTTTTGTCCGTAGGCACTTCCTGTTTTTATTTTATTTTTCAGTTCACTTATTGTTTGTTTGATAGTTTCATCCTTTGGTCTTTGGCAAAAAAATCATTTAATATTTGGTTTATATAAATAAGGGATATGTTTTTTATTCAAAAAAAAGAAGTAATTCTCGATAAATCAATAAATTTAGTGCATTTGAAAAAGTTAATTTTCATAAAAAATAAGATATTTAATATTTTATTAAAATATTTAATAATTTTTCATATTTTAATAAAAATTTTTTTATCGTTAATATTTATATAAAATGCCACATATTTTAAAAATGCTTTAGGCCACTTAAATTATAGTACCGGTCCTGTCGACATCCTTTGTTCTTAATCTATGGACGAGGAACTGGTCAAACATGTTCGACATGTGGAAAAAATCCATATTTAAGTCAAACTTTAAATTATGCGGGATGTGACTTTGCTTTGTGCTTTCGTTTTGCCACTCTTCCTTACAAGGTTAAGCATGAGGATGATGAGCATATGCTCACCCTTTGTTATGAGAAAAATGCAACTGGTCTTTATTGGTGCCAAGTTTGTGAGAAAACAACAGATCCGAAGAAAGGATACTATACATGCAATGAGTGTGGAGTCACATTCCATATTAGATGTATACTAGGAAAGGACCCCTATATAAAGGCCGGGCAAATTATCAACGTCCTTGGTCAGAAGGTTGAGGCTATTCCTAACAATCGTCTCAGTAGACCCATCTGTAACAGATGCCGACGACGTTGTCCATACAAGATAGTATTGAAAACATCTCATGGAAATATATATTGTTCGGCCGATGAGGTTTTAGTTTTTGGTTGATTGGTAGGAGCCGTAGATTAAGGTAATTTTGGATAATATATTCTCAGTTATTGTTTTTATTCTTGTTGTTGATTATTGGTTTGTACAAAAGAAAAATGATTAGTATAAATAGTAAAAAGGGTTTAGTTACTGTAGTCACAACCGAAGACAAACGATTTCGAATAAAACAAGCAAGTTATCTTCTTGTAATCTTGTAGAGATTTATATTATACTAGACAAGGACATGTGTATATACGATTTATTAAACTACGAAATATAATATTTGAGTAAAATTCAAATTTCTGGTTTTGTATTGGTGAAAAGTGAAGCTTTTTTAACTTACAAGGGAGGGAAGCAGAATGAAAACGAGAAAGAGAAATGAATTGCTTTACTATTCAGCAAAAACACATTCTTAACATTTTGAAGCTGGAGATGATGAAACACCACAAAGCGAATAAGTGTTACAAATGCTTCTATGTATATTACAAAGAACACAATTTATTCAAATTTCACATGGCACATTCATAACACATAATACAGAGAGGATTTGTATTTGTATACAAGACAAAATTTGGATTATTAAATGAACACACAAAAAGCTTAATCAAAGACAAGTGAAGGAGATAAATATTGAAATGTTTCAAAGAGGAGAAGTGAAGCTATAAGAAGAATAAGACAAGGTACCAAGTTGCCAACTTGTGTGGATTTGCTCTGCCTTTGCATCTTCACCTGCTGCACCCATTGCAACGTGTAACGGGTACAAATGCTCAGGCCACGGATGTGCCATTTTCGCATTTGGAGCTTTCTCTTCCCACTCGTTCACATCTCCATACCTGAAAAACACAAACAATAAATGATTGTTTATATAAAATTAAGCAGCAAAAGGTTATAACTTTCTAACCTTCCTCGAAGTAGAGAATCTCTAAGCCAATGATCAAACTCCAAAGCCCAAGGAACCGATGAGCCATTAGTGATATTAAAGTCAAGCTTCCTCAAGTTATGAGTAGCACTTCCAGAGCCAATGATAAGAACACCTTCATCTTTCAATGGAGCCAATGCTTTACCCATGTTATAATGATAACTCCCATTTTGGTTTGATTGAACAGAGAGTTGACAAATCGGTATATCAGCTTCTGGATACATCAACATAAGAGGAACCCAAGCTCCATGATCAAGTCCTCTCTTTGTATCTTCATCAACACGTTTCATTCCTCCTCTTCCCATTAACAACTCTTTAACCCTCTTCCCCAATTCAATTGCTCCTGGGGCTTCATATTTCAGCTACAAACATTCAAAATCATCCCAATAGAGAGAATTAAACATTTAAAAATCGAAACTTTATGCATCCTTCAACCATCTGTGAATCTGATGATGACCAAAGTTAGGTTTTTTTTTTACCTTGTACATAGGATCAGGGAAGCCATAGAAATCGTGAATCGTGTTATTGCGGAGAACAGTGTTGACGGATGGGTATTTGGTGTCCCAATGAGCGGAGATGACTAAGATCGATTTGGGTTTTTGAGGAAGAACTTTGTGAGTCCATGATTTGAAGAATTGTCTCGCTTCTAAGGAATCGTCTATGCTTAGAGTTGGAGATCCATGAGACAAGAAGAAGGTTTGATTCACTTTCTCCATTGAAATTGAATCTCTCTCAAACCTCGATTTTTGTTTCTTTTTGCAAATGTTTGACCACCAAACTCTAATAATTACGGTTCTTGATTTTGATTTTGTCTGAATAAAGAAAGAAACCTATCGGTGTCAAAATGGGACCGACCCACCAAACCCAACGACCAGGGAATAAGGGTCTTTACGGGATTAATCAAAGAGTGGATTAGCAATAAATTTTTTAATTTTAACCATTCAAGCATGTACTCTTATCTTGTGATTTTACATGTTAATTTAACTCTTGCAATTGAAGATAATTTAGTTCAGTTATATTAATCTCATTGGCTCCTATGACTCCTTTTTGTGTGTGTGTGTTTTATGGCGTTAGATTAGTTTTGCGAGATTGTAAACTTGATATGAAGAGATTCCAAATTACTTCTGAACTAATAATACACAGAGGAGACTTATGTTGTGTATTTAGATGAAGTGTTACAAATGCTTCTATCTAATCCCAAATTATTAAGTCAGATACACATATATTTCACCCATATTCATACATCAAAAGCCAATCCCCATAATATACAGAAAACCAAGCTAAACGATTTCATCTTGTCATTGCAACTCAGCTCCATGAAAGAAAATTTAGAGTTTTCCTCATGTTTGAAACAGCTTCTTCTTGCAAATGTTTCCCGAGACAAAAACTTCTCTCCAAACTCTAACCAAACGTGTTACTATAGCTGCCTTGATGAACTACCAGGTAATTGGGCAGATCTCAAATGCTCTTCCTGAAAGAACGAAAAAAAGAAAAAAGAAATCAACATGTGGGTTCAAGCACAAAATGATAATCCTATTTCAACGTAAAAGATATTTATTCAGGCAGCTGAGACCTGTAAAGTGTAAGTGAAATTGGGAGGAGGCCTGAAATCGATTTGGCCCTGCGCAGCAAGACAAAAAACCAAAAAATATTTTTACAATACGATCATTCATAACACAGCTTTCAAAATAACTTTGGAGGACTTTTTATAATATACCAGCCCAGGCATGGCTTGCTGATTCGTGAAGAAGCTATCCTGCACCGGTGCTATGGAATTCAGTTGTCCCTGAAACCAAAACATAACAATTCTTTTATCATGTCCTTTAACTTTTACTTAGCACAGATTTGGGTAATTCAAGCATATAGGTATATATAACCCACCAGGCCTTGGATGGTTCGTTGATTTACATAGTAGCCTTCGTGAGGTGGCTCCATTAAATTTAACTATATCCACAGTTAAAACAGATTTAGCATTAGGCTGATAATAGATGCCAAACCGTTTAGCCAGGTTTGTAACAATCAACTAACATAGCATACCAATCCTTGAACGTTTTGTTGAGGACCATAGTAACCATTCATGCTCATTCCCTCTGAACTTATATTTTCCTGCACAAAATGTTTAAACTATATAGCTATATCCAAGACATCCTACTCTTTATCTCATAAAAAAAAAAGCGCTGTTACAATGATCAAATGAATAGAGAAGATCAAATCAAAGCACAAACCATTGGTTGCAAGCTCTGTTGAGATTCAAGCATTTGGCCAGTCTCTTGTTGTCCCTGCATAAGGTCAATTTGAGTATCTTGAGCCTTTAAGAAAATGCACTAGTATCAAATACATAGGTTTGCAATAAAAGCCCACCTTTCTTTTCCTAACAACAGTCTTCTTTTTTGTTGCTTTTACACCAGCCATTATCTGGTTTTCTTCGTCGTGAGCACCATTATTAAGCTGGGTATTAGACTCAGTGATGTTGTTTCTAGCATTATTCAGATCAACACAATTTTTCAGGGTCTCAACCAGTGTGCGCAATACAATGTTGTAGTTTTCTTCTGACACACAACCCTCCTCACTCAATTCAATGGCTCGACTACACAAATCATTATACCGCTGAACTCTGGTCTGTATCTGGTCTGCTCCTTCACCAGCTAATACTCCACTCTTAGCATCTTTTGTCCACCTTTTCAAAATATATTGAGACGGGATGCTGGCGAAACCACACATCTGCAGAATCATCAAAGCATGCCGACAGAGAAACCCCTTGTATTCAAACATACGGCAGAAACAGCAAAGTTCAGACTTGGTTTTGCTCCAAGTAACAAGAAAGTCGTCGTCTTTTTCACAGTCTTGAACTCTAAACGTCGCCATATTTTCATCTTCTTTTTCCTTTCTAGGATGACAAGCAACAACCCCCAAGACCTCGACTTGAAATTTCTTAAATATTGTGTGGGTGTAAGTTGTTGCCATTTGCTTTTCCCAGGGCGAGGGAGACTTCAATGCAGGTTGCTTGTGGCAAGTATCGAAATCTGCAACAGATTCCTCTTCGTACCTGTTCTGCAGAATCGCACCGTACTGCCTCAAGAACTCTTTCAGTGTAATTTTCTTATGGACGTACTTATCGAAGAAAGAGTTCACACTTTCCGAACGCTGAGATGTCGACATTCCCGCTAGAAACACATCGCCCATAAATGTAGGCACCCACTTTTGGCGATGTTCATGCAACCATAGCAGCCATTCATCATCCTCAAGTCCAAATTGGCTGACCATTTTCCACCATCTCATATCGAACTCATCATCTGTCCAAGACCTGAAGATACATTTGTTAAATTTCTGCAAGAAATTCTCATGCCGTTTCATCACATGGGAGAAATATTCAGGAATCTTTTCTAACACATGCCATAACGCAAAGCAATGACGAGTATTTGGTAGGAGCTCTGAAACGGCGGCCATCAAGAGTTTGTCTTGGTCAGTGAGTATAACTTTAGGAGCTCGACCACCCATTGCTCGAAGCCATGTTTTTATTAGCCACACAAATGTCTCCTTCGACTCATCAGCAACCAATGCACAGCCAAGCAACAAAGGTTGGGAGTGATGGTTCACCCCAATAAATAAAGCTAGTGGCAACTTATCGTTAAACTTGACATAAGTAGTATCAAAGGATACAACATCATTGAAACTCAAATAATCATCTCTGCTCTTAGCATCAGCCCAAAACAGATTTCTTAAACGATTCTCCTCATTTAGGTCTATCGCATAAAAGAATTTGGGGTTTTCTTTCTTGATACGCTTAAAGTACTCAAGCAGTACTTGAGAATCTCCTTCTTCCAAAGCCAGATACCGACCCTTATCAACCTGATTGTTGACATCGTTCTGAAGAAGAGGCCCAATATTCTTATATCCCCCAGATTGCCTCGACATCTCAACATACATTTTCCTGGTCCGTTCACTAACCGCATGCAAAATGTCGATATTATTCTTCTCAGCTAACTTGACATTCCTCTGAATCCGGAAATGATAAGCAAGGGCAGGTAGAAGCTCGTGATTGTGATCCTTTACAAACTCATGAATGATCCATTTCCCATCGGGTCTTCTCTTCACATGCATACTTGCCTTGCAATCTGTTTTTTTCACACTCGACCTTCGGCTATTACTACTACCCTCGGACTCAGGAGTCACACCATATCTAGAACAAGCAAACTTGGCATCAATGAATTCTTTAGTCTTCTTGGACCGTCGGCTGTTTTTAATCGACGTAGTAAAACCCATAGATTTCGCGTATTCTTGATAAAACAAATACGCTGCATCATTAGATTCAAAGTCTATACCATTCCGTGGCTCAAGATCCAGAACACCACTAAAGCCAAGATCTCCTCCTGATTTGAGATCATCAACAATTCCTACATCTCTGTTACTATTCGACTCAACCATAATGTCAACCATACATTCATCCCCTGCATCACTAACCTGATTCTCTTGCAAATCCATCCTCAAGTTAGCCACATTCGGATTCACTAGAAACCTTAACACACTCAAAAGCAACTATTCCCATGAAACTGGAAACTAAAATCTTTCCACTAGATAAATCTACCTTAGCACCTGAAAAAAAATTTGGCACAACCAAACTTCATAAGAACCATTGAACAGGTATTTATATTCACTAAAACCAAAAGACGAACTTTTGAAACATACATAACATTATACTTAGAGAAGTAGAAAAGTTCCGACTTTGAGCCAAAAATGAGTGAAAATTTCACAAAAAGCGGTGAAAGAAGTAAACTTTCAATAGTATCAGAATCAAAGACACATACTTTAATGTAAAACAGAGGATGAAACCTGAGAATTCTAACTAAGAAAGCACGAAATTCATGAAATTTCAAGCCTTTGGATTGCTCAGCCTTTTTTCTCGGCCACCCAGAGAGAGACAAAGCGAGAGAAGGCAAAATTCTGACGTGAAAAGAGCAAAGCAAAGAAGAACACGAAGCAGGCGAGTGGGGGAAGCGAAGCGAGTGAGGAACAAAGGAGCGTGAGAGAAGAGGAAATCTAGGGTTCCTTTTTTGGAATTTTTAGGGATCTTGGAGGATGTTTTTTTTTTTTATCCTTTCACTCGCCTTTACTTATTTTGACACACTGCGTTTGTTCTCGACGCGATTTCTTCTTACGGGCGCGTCTGGCGTTTTAGGCGCGTTCGTGCTTCCAGTGTTTTTGACGCGGTCGAGCAAATAAGAGGTTTTATTTTAATTTTTGATAAAAAAAATAATAAGAAGTTTTATTTGAGAAGAAATAATAATTTAGAAGTGAATGTTGTTTTATGTGGTTGTTTTGGAGTCATTTGATTGTTACTAGAATTTTCGAAGACTTTTAGGGTGTGCCGCCGTAATTTTCTTTTTCTATAATGTGATAGATTTTATTATTTTCAAAAAATCTATTATAATAAATTACAAGTCACTTTTTTTTAATAACTGTAACTCTCTCCGTCTCTACCACATGTCATAAGTATTTATTGGTAGCCTCGACATTAGATTAATTGCATAGCGATAAAATATATATGTATAACCACTAGATTATGTATTAAATATTAAATTCTATATACTTTATTTCAAGGGCTACATTACATATGTTCGATAAACAGTTAAACACGACATTGATTCCACAGTAAAAACACAATATTCTATAAGTCCGAATAGTAAAAGTGGATCAGAAATAGCATATCAAACGGATTATGCCGTTTAAATATGGATCAAACGGATTAGACGATTTAAAATGTGTGTTTGAATGGTAAAAGCATGATTCGTTGTCACCATTCAAATCCTTGTTTGATAAAAATTCAGACGAACAAACTTAGGAAATTAAAATTTTCATTTACCTTGGTTTTATCTGGTCTGGTCAAATTAAAATTGGTTCAGTGTTTTAGTCTTTTAAGATAAGAGAGGGTTTTGAGTCAACTCGTGATGAAAATGACGAGTTCACTCGGTCTTCGAACATTTTTCTCTTTGAAATTAAACCAAACCGAGCGCAATTAAACTCGGTTCAACCCCGAACCAAATGATAAGAACTACATGGATTTGTGAGATGTCTCATATTTATTTACTTTTGTTTGAAATTAAATCAAAACAAGGATTATTTTATTTTGATAATATTTACAGATTTAGTTGATTTATGTAAATCATATTGCGATTCATTGATACTAATAGAGAAAATTTATTCCTAATAATTACCGTTCGATTTTGTTTTCATGAAATAAGTGTGACAACAAGGAGTTAAACGAGGTTGCAAGGAGATCAATCAAACCAGAACAGTTTACTTACTAGACAGAGATAGGTTACAATTGACAATCCTCTATAAGAAAACGACTAACCTTAACATCTTTTCTTTTAGAGACTGCAAATTTTGAAAAATGGTTTTGCCCCTTTTTCCTTTTTCTTCCTTCTTCTAGGGTTCTATCAAACTCTATCTAATTCTTATCTTGCAGGTAGTGATTCAGGCGAAGCACACACAATAAAAGTTCATCATTGAAACAGTTAGAGATTGTGAAGTTAGATCAAAGTTGGAAGGACTCATGGATTCAATAAGGCAGAGATAATCGGTTCTGGTCAAAATTGCAGCGGATTCAGATCTACCTGAGACTGTCCCTTGGCCCGTAGGTCCTGACACAAGGTTAGAATTAAAGTCGTTGTGTAACCGATGAACATATATTTATACTTATCATAACACACATATCTATACAAAACACAAACATTATACTATTAAGAACATATATCTATAAGTCCATGATACACTCACCTACTTAATATAGCCTCTAGGTGTTTAATTTTTGATTATAACTATTATTTTGTGAAATGGGCATGGCCGATGAACAAAAATTTATGGCTTGATTTATAGAAGAAGATAAATGAATTCTTCCACTAAAGTGATGTTGCTTGTTTGAGTTTTGAATTTTTGGAGATAAGGTATATAACTTATGCATCTCTTATAACATCTATCTCGTTCACGTTGTATGAGTAGCTTATTTATAACTTCCATAATAATTGCATTTAACCATTCCAAACCTTGGATATTCTCATTTGGCTTCACTTGTAATATGTCTAGTTAGTAGTGTCTTCATATGCTAAGAGTATACTCGCCAAACAAAATGCTTTAATTTTGCGATAGTAAAATTTTTCACACTCTTGCTTTTAAGATGGGGTTACCATCAAGGGGATAAATTCCTAAATCAACAGCCACGAGTAGGTGAGTTCCTAACCAATACTCGACTTAACCAAGTTATGATCATCTTTAATACAACATCAAATCATCTTTATCGACACATTGATTGGAGAAAGTAATTCTTAAAGCAATATTACGATATTTTTCGGATAGTCGGCCATTTTTTTTTCTCATCTCATTGTTTGGTACTTGTTTGCCATAAATCTTTAGTTATGTGGTGGGTAGGTAGGCAAGGATCTTTAGTAGGATCTATTGTTTACCTATTTTCAATTTGAAAGTATTTTAGAAGTAAATCCCTTTCGCATATAGTTGATCTCCAACCATGTAAGGGTGTAGTACATAGTTTCACTCATCAAAAAGTCTTATTTGAGATATCGATCTTCCGCATGAGTTGCACATGAGTTATGTTTGGTGTAAATAGTTTTGTCTATACCACTTTACCAAAACAAGTGTTCTTGACTAGCTAGTGTAATACTGTCTTCTGTGCTATCTTGGGAGTAGCGCGTGACTCATTCTATCATACTATCACAAGTTATTTTTGCACACTGTGGTGAAATGCCTAAACTTAAAAAAAAAGAAAAAAAAATCTAAAAAGCGTGTTTTTAGTGGTTTGAAATCTATATATCATATTGCGATTTATTGATACTAATAGATAAAATTTGTTCCCAATACCGTTCAATTCATCTGAATAGTGTAGACAACATTTACTAATTATCTGACATCATCAACAAATTGATATTTCGGTATGACATTTGTTTATTTCTATTGTTTAGCTTCCGGAAAATCACTTATATCGTTCACTTATTATATTTCCACATTTTATACCTAAACTTTATAGAAGATTGTAGAATTTTACAGTTGTTACAGTTCCACATTTTATGGTTTTAGTTCAAGAGTACCTGTAAAATTCAAAATTGAAAATCTATGTGCTAGAAATTAGTCATACCAAGTTAGTTTTAATCTTTTCTTTTGGTTGTGCTTTTTGACGGATTTCTTGTAGGATTGAGTGGTTTTATAACTGTTGGTAGAGTAACACAGTCTAATACAACTGTTATCTATCTTGTCTGCAGTCGTAGGCCAGAGGTTCTTTGAGCTCAACGTTTTGATAAGGTTTAAACTAATTGTCGCCTTATCCGATACGAATGACACTTCAATAAAATGTGAACATGATGAAGATCTATTTCGTTTTTATGCATTTGGTGTTAAAGACAAGCTCTTTAAATATCGCTTGGGATTATATTGCTTAATAAATCTAATATTATAAAAGAGAACTTTATTCAAAAAAATCGATAAAACTCATTTTTTCATTAAAAAACAACTTATCAAATTATAGTTTATATCAAAATATTCTGACCAAAAAACAAAAAAACACAAAGTCTATATCAATATTCTCTTTTAATCATTACTCATATTTCTTTCGATTAAAAATTGATGAAACAAGAGAAAATATCAAAGAGGTGAAATAGACACGTCAGCTGAGAATACAGCTTTGGTACTAGTAACCAGTAACCACTTTCATTTGTCCGTCTCCCCCCTTTTAGTCTGTCAACGCTTTTCTATTTTGTCTTTTTTCCTCTCTTCTAAAAATTCTCTCTTTTATTCCTTCTTCCCATTTTCAATTTTTCTCTTCTTCATCCTCCAGTTACTTTGTACTCCGCCATGGCTACGCAGTAAGCCTTTTTTTTCTTCTCATTATTCGAGTATCTTTTTTGCTAATTTGAGAAATTGCTTAGGTCATCTCTCTAATTTCACATTATTTGTTTTTTTCATTTAATTTATTACAGGAGTCTACTTTCCTCTTTCGTCACTTGACTATGACTGACCTACCATAGTTAGATAGATAGAGAGAGAGACGAAGACAAAGAAGATATTTTCTCAGTTGGGTTTCCCTTATATTCTTCTGGGTTTCACGAAACGGCGAGCAAAATTGTCTTTTTTTTTTTTTTTTTTACGATTCGCGGCGGCGTTGTTGAAAGTTAGGGTTTCGCTTTGGGTTTTGTGATTTCGTGAAGTGTTAAGCTTTTTTTAGGGGGGGAGGGGGAATCAAAAATGGTGAGGAAACATGGTTGGCAACTTCCTGCTCACAAATTTCAGGTCTTGATTTCAACCTTTCTCTCTATACCTTTTTAATTGGGATTTAGACATATCATTGAATTGATTCTCTCTGCATTGTGCTTCGTCTTGTATATCCTCTAATCTCTGCCATTTGGGTTTTAGTTAATTTGTTTCAACAGCTGTGATGCGTTTGCTTATGAAAGCGTGTTTTTTTTTTGAATTCTGATCAGGTGGTTGCGATTACGGTGTTCTGCTTGTTGGCTGTTGCATACTATGCGTTTTTCGCTCCTTTTGTTGGAGGACGCATCTGGGAGTATATTCTTCTCGGTGTTTACTCTCCTGTGGTATGTAAATCTGTAGATCAATCACGAGTTTGAGGTTCACCAGCTACACTCGTTGTTGGGTTGAATGAAATCAATGATGACTTATATAAGTTTCTCTCCTTTCTAGTGGATATTGCTAGGCTTAAATCACTTTATACAATGACATGGAACTGATAAAGAGTTAGGGGACATGTCAGTTTAGGTGGCTAACCGGGTTATTTGATGCTTTTTCTCACCAGACAATCATATCTGACGCCCTTATACTGCTTGTGTCTTGTGTTTTCAGGCTCTTATTGTTTTCGTTCTTTATGTGCGGTGTACTGCAATCAATCCTGCAGATCCAGGAATCATGTCGAAATTTGAAAGAGGCGCAAACAGAGGTGATGACTTACCCGCCGCCAAAGATATATCGAGAAAATTTGATGAAACGGGCAGCCAGCTTCAGTCTTCTCCTTCGGTTGCCTCGAGGACTTCTACTTTACCAGCAAACTCTAGCGTGAAGGGTTCTGTAGAAGATGCTCAAAGAGTGGAAGCTGCTCGGGGAAAATCTTGCTATAATCCTTTGGCAATATGCTGTGGCGTGTTTGTTTATGAAGATTGTCGCAGCAAAGAAGAAACGGATGAACTGCAGGGGGACAGGGAAGAAGCCCTGTTTTGCACGTTGTGCAATGCTGAGGTATTATGTTACAATTGCTTAGTTCTTTGCTTCCGGTAGCTACATCTAGTTCCTTGTATGTATATTTCATGTGCATATGTATGTTCGTAATACTAATTTATGCTTGAAGGGTATGAAGCAACCAGTAAATCCGTTATTCACCTTGATTCCTTTTCTGTGACAGGTCCGTAAGTTTAGCAAGCATTGTCGAAGTTGCGACAAATGTGTAGATTGTTTCGATCATCATTGCCGGGTAAAGTTCTTACATGACAATTGACTGTTTCTTGGAGCTGATTGACTAGCGTTTTATGGGTGTGATCAAATGACACAGCTGTATTTAAATGCAACAGTGGCTTAACAATTGTGTCGGTCGCAAGAATTATGTGACGTTTATATCCCTGATGGCTGTCAGTCTTCTCTGGGTACGCATATTTTTCCTTATATGCTATTTCTCAAGCTCACTGTTTGCGTAACCAGTAATCAATAATTCTTTCTTCTTCTCAGCTCCTTATTGAAGCAGGAGTTGGAATTGCAGTTATAGTGCGTGTATTTGTTAATAAGAAGGACATGGAAACCGAAATCGTCAATAGACTTGGAAATGGATTTTCTCGGGCACCTTTTGCTACGGTTGTTGTAAGTATTCTTAGTGCAAGGCTGAGGCAGTTGCAATAGGGTGAGCATCTATTGTTGATGTTTTCTTACAATTTATGCAGGGTCTCTGTACTGCTGTTTCCATGCTGGCATTGTTTCCACTGGGTGAACTTTTCTTTTTCCACATGCTCCTCATTAAAAAGGTGAGTACGGAAGAAGTCAATATCGCTTTTATATGCTTGTAATGTATTCGCTTTGCTGGTATGAATCTTGCTAAGACGGTATTAAAAGCATTAATTGTTACTTTAATCTTATAGTCAACATGGTTCCCAAAATAATTGAGTAGCACATGAAATTGCATGCTCTTCATAGTTGCAAGGATAGAATTTGGTTTTCCTTCATGATTATATGATCCATTCCTCTAACCCGTCTCACTGCTTAGAAGATATGGTATATAATATATGTCCTATACTTCGTTTGTAATTGGGCTGATCACATGTTCTAAGCAATGTGAACTCATTTTTTGTGTTTGATACCAATAGGGCATTACAACTTACGAGTATGTTGTGGCAATGAGAGCAATGAGCGAGGCACCAGCTGGAGCTTCGATTGATGAGGAACTTCCTAATGTGCTGTATTCCCCCTCTGGATCTGCCACAACCGGCTTTAGTGGTGGAAGCTCCCTTGGTTTACCATACAAGGGAGCCTGGTGCACTCCTCCTAGAGTGTTTGTTGATTATCAGGTATCATTTGCTTTTCCAAGAACCGTAAATATAGCAATTTTTCAGATAGCTTCCACTGAGTTTCTGTTCAGTTATTGATATGTCGGCTTGATACTTGGTATCGATTTTACAGGATGAAGTGATTCCTCATCTGGACCCTGGAATGGTTCCATCGACCGTAGATCCAGATGCAGCTGAAACAGCAGAGAGGGGCAACAAGGTTCCAAAGAGACCTGTCAAAATTAGTGCTTGGAAACTCGCAAAGTTGAATTCAAATGAAGCTACAAGGGCAGCAGCCAGAGCCAGAGCATCCTCATCTGTCTTAAGACCAATAGAAAACCGTCATTTACATGATGATGAACTTAGTTCCAGAAGTGGCACCATCAGTGTTGTCAGCAGTGTAAGCACAGAAGCAAATGGGGCTGTGTTGAGTAAAGAGATAAGAAACAATGATCCAAGGTTGTCTCATTCTAGAAACTCTTTTGCTCCAAGCCAAGGTAGTCGGGACGAGTACGAGACAGGGACCCACAGTATGAGCAGTTTCAGCAGTCCAAGTAATGTTCGTGAGACCGTCACACTTAGTCCACTCCCCCAGTATCATACAGCTGGCCACCGTATATCTGCAGCGGCTGCGTCGAATTCTTCCCGGCCACCCCTTAATCCAGCAACCAATCACATGATCCACTCAACCTTTGATGAAAATATAATGCAGAAAGGAAACCACCCCGATCCACTGCTTCTCCCTGCTCCTGCAGCTTCTCTTCTGAGAGATGTGAGAAGAACATCAGTTGTTTGGGACCAAGAAGCAGGTAGATATATATCAGTTCCTGCAACAATATCTGAGCCAAGAACTAGATTTTCCTCACAGAACCAGCCGATTCCTAGCTCACACATGGGTAACACTCAGAATCCAAGACCCGTTGTTCTTCCACCTCAAGATTCTTCATCTGGAAAGGCTCCACCTCCGCAACAGCAAGGAGAGAGACTGATGTATACAGGTGACTCAATCTTCTTTGGAGGGCCCCTGGTAAATATCCCGAATAGAGATAGCCTAAGACACGAAGGAGACTCGGGAAGAGAGGGACAAGACAGAATGACATTGACATTGCCCCGGGAAGCTAGATTCAAAAGAGACACAACCTCAAACCAGCTTCCAGTGTTTTCTCCTGTGGGTACCCGCAAGTAAACCATCACTCTTTCAAGGCTTTGATCTCACCGATCTACGACTGACAGGACAGAGACAGGTAGCTGCTTGAGGGTCAAAATCGATGGCGTTGGCTTAACGGTTGCCGGAAAGTCTCCGGGATTGATACGATTGTGTGAATCTCTTAGGATTTATACTCGAGAGGTTTGCGGATGAGTTGATGAGGTAGAAAGTAGAATCCTTTGTGATAATTTCTTCCACGGGTTCGATATTCTTAGCGAAATATGACTCTTCACAATTCGCTTTTAAGAACCAATATTTGTTGTATAACTCCATGAATCTCTAACCTCTGGCTTTTATGATCATTACATTCACTTCTTGTCTGGTATATTTCTAGGCATAAAATATTGTGATCCGGATAGGAAAATTCAGACACCTTTTAACTCCTAATTTTATTACAAGCAAAGCTAGATAGTAGGGAGTGTGTTCATGGGATGTAGAAAAACTCGCTTCCTACTCTCTGGCCAATTTTAAGTTTTCTTTTTTACATTTAACATATTAGAATGTAAACAATTTATTACATTGAAAATCTGATAAAAAGTAATCTGTATTATTATTATTATTATTATTATTATTATTATTATTATTAAGAAAACCGAGTAATTGATGGAACAAACTCTAGATTTTTTCAAACAAAAAAAAACATAGCCAAAACATAGATACTGTATATGTATTGTTCTATCTCCAAAAAAATAATAATATGAGTGAACATTTTCAACATATATGGGCAATAGCCCTAGGCCACAACCTCAATCATAATTTTTGAGGTCACATTTGACAAATATTTGTTTTAGTTTATTCAGTTCATTTTAATGTTTAAGTGTTTTTAACTACAAGTTTGATTTTTATCATCATTATCGTTTATCTTTTTGTTGTCATCGTTTATACTACTAAATATTTGATTCAAAAATTCTATTAAATTTTATCTTAACCAAAATTTTAGATGATATATTGTTAGTTAAGTTTTCTAAAAATAATTTAAAAAATCACATTTTAAAATTTAGTCATAAGCCTCTCGAATCATTGATACGACACTGTGGATACAGCCCGTAAAAACAAACATTACATAAATGCTCGGAAATTTCAATACATGATTACAGACTATTGTTTTCCAGTCATATTAAGAAAATATAATATACTGAATCTACATACTCTTTTTCAGTGATCCAATCCTTTTATATATGTTTACTTTCAAGTGTCCTATAATAAATTTTATTTAAGAATTTGAATTACGCATAAAATTTTCAAAAATAAATACAGTTTTAAAATAATATATATGTATGTATTTACGATTCTTGAGATCTATTATTTCCTTGGTATATAATTGACTAGACAATCTTCAATTCTATGTTAAATCATACTACTTTATAGTCTACTTTGGAGCAAAATCTTCACCAATAAAACTCTGTTTTGAATTCTTAAATGGAGTAATGAACAATGTTATTCTATATTTGTCGTAATAACGTTTATCACTTTATTTTGGAGTTGATTTCTCAAGTTTATACTATTTAACCCTCTATTGAATATACGCATTATGTTCCAAATATAGTATATCTAAAATTTTCATAATGCATAAAATATTTCTCTAAAATATTCAAGAAAAATATATATAGTATTTTAAATAGTGTATATATATATATTATATGTATGTATTTACTATTCTTGGAGATTTTTTTCCTTTCTTGATAAATGAATATAAGGACATTGATTTCCATTTTTTTATAAGGACATGGAATTTTTCGAACTTGGAAACAATATTTTCCTTCTCTCCTTTGTCAACAAATAATTTCTATGTTTCGGCAAAATATTTAGTTTCTATTTTCTATTAAATGATATTAAATTTAAAAAATTCAAATCAATTTTTTTTACACTGAATCTAAATTTATTTTAATATGTTTTTTTCTAACAATTATTTCATCATTTCCCAAAAATCTTATCCACCACTTTAACTATATAATCTCCTTGCCTCCCCATCCTCGTACAATACATCCAAAACCAACCCTCAAGAACAGAGAAGAAGTGATTCTCTCACTCAACAAACAAACAAAAAATGATACCAAGTTACGATCCAACCAATACAGAGGCTGGTCTAAAACTTCTTGAGGATCTAACCACAAATACAGATACAATTCAACAACAAGTTCTCCGCCAAATACTCTCTCAAAACTCTGGAACAGAATATCTCAGGTCGTTTCTTGATGAAGAATCCGACAAGAACCAAGAAAGCTTCAAGAACAAAGTCCCTGTGGTGAATTACGAGGACATAAAGCCTTTCATCCAACGAATCGCTGTTGGAGAATCATCTGATATCCTCTCTTCTCAGCCCATCATTGAGCTCCTCACTAGGTAAACACATTCTGTGTATATGTAAATATCTAATGATCTATATAAAATTTAAAGAATAACTCTAAAAAAAACTATGTTATACTTATATGTCATCTCCAAAATAATTTTTGAAACTCGTCCTTTTCTTCTTATTACCACAGGTTCTTAGAATAATATTTTTCTTATAACATTTATTTAATTTATCACTTATATTTTGTCTCTATCTTTTTAGACTAAATTAAGCTTTTCAATGTAACAATAATCGTTTTAGCATGTAAATACAAAAAGTAAAATAAAATACCATTTTCTACATTCTTGAAGTTAACAATATTGTTTTATAATTTTTGCATCATATTTTCATATAAATAGATAAAATCTAGAATATTTATGAAAACAGTTAAAAAAGCTAGGTCACATTTCTTGTTTTCCCGAATGGCTTTGCACGTCCTTGTATATTTGGTTTTCGATCAAACTCCCATGCAAGTTCTTGAATTATTGGGGTTACATTTATAAATTCTTGGATAAATAATCTTTTATCAAAAAAATAAAATAAAAAATTCTTGGATACATGTTTGATGCAGCTCGGGGACTTCTGGTGGAAAGCCGAAATTGATGCCTGCTACTGCTGAAGAATTGGATAGGAAGACGTTTTTCTACAACATACTTGTCCCCGTCATGAATAAGCACGTCAAATTATTACTTGTTAATTCATATCTTAATTAAGAAGAATTAAAAAGGGAATGAAATTAACAGTGTTATGGGTTTTTGTAGGTATGTGAATGGACTAGACGAAGGAAAAGGAATGTACCTTCTGTTCATAAAACCAGAGATCACGACTCCTTCTGGTCTTAAGGCTCGTCCTGTGTTGACAAGTTACTACAAAAGTCAACAATTCAAGAACAGACCTTTCAACAAGTACAATGTTATCACCAGTCCTAACGAGACCATTCTTTGTGAAGACAGCAAGCAAAGCATGTACTGTCAGCTTCTTTGCGGCTTAGTCCAGCGATCTCATGTCCTAAGACTCGGTGCTATCTTTGCCTCTGCCTTTCTCCGAGCCGTCAAGTTCTTGGAGAATCATTTCACTCAGCTCTGTGCGGATATCAGGACCGGTACTGTCGCGAGCTGGATCACTGACTCGACCTGTAGAGAGTCGGTTTTGTCGATCCTTAATGGTCCAAATCCTGAGTTGGCTGATGAGGTTGAGGCTTTGTGCCCTGCTAAGTCATGGGAAGGAATCTTGAGAAGGATATGGCCTAAGACGAAGTACATTGAGGTGATTGTGACGGGCTCGATGGCTCAATACATTCCGACTCTCGAGTTTTATAGTGGAGGTTTGCCTTTGGTTTCGGTAATGTATGCTTCATCTGAGTGTTTCTTTGGTATCAACATTAATCCTCTGTGTAAGCCATCTGATGTTTCCTACACACTTCTTCCTAACATGGCTTACTTTGAGTTCTTGCCTGTCGATGAAAAATCACATGAAGAGATTCATTCTGGGTCACATGATGATACTCTTAAGGACGAAGACCGTATCGTCGATCTTGTTAATGTTGAAATCGGTCGATACTATGAGCTCGTCATCACCACATTCGCAGGTCAGTTTCTCTCTTGACATGGACACGATTTATTAAGGTTGTGCATTCGATTTTTTTTTGTTTTACTTTGACAAAAAAATTTCAGGTTCACTTCAGTTTTAAGCATAAAAATATACAACTAAATTTATAATTTGATAAATATATATTGTTAGTTAACAAGTTTACAATACAAAAATAAAAGTTGTGTTCTGTAACTGTTTGAATTTGAATCAATTCAGGTTAGTTTGGTTTATATGTACAGCCCTAATTTTTTGACCTAAAGAGAGTAACGTGTAACACAAGAGTTCTTTCGGCTCTTTTTTCTAACAGGTTTATACAGATACAAAGTAGGAGATATTCTAAAGGTGACTGGTTTCCACAACAAGGCGCCTCAATTCAGTTTCGTGGAGCGAAGAAACGTTGTCTTAAGCATCGACACAGATAAAACCAGCGAAGAAGATCTAATGAAGGCAGTGGCACAAGCCAAACCCTCAAGCTTCTTGCTCACTGAGTACACGAGCTATGCGGACACGTCATCAATGCCAGGGCATTACGTGCTCTTTTGGGAGCTGAAGCCACGTCAGGACAACGACCCGCCAAAGCTAGACGAGAAGATGATGGAGGATTGTTGCTCTGAGGTGGAGGATTGTTTGGATTACGTGTACAGGAGATGCAGGAACAAAGACAAATCAATAGGTCCATTGGAGATAAGAGTGGTGAGTTTGGGTACTTTTGATTCGTTAATGGACTTTAGTATCTCTCAAGGATCTTCAGTGAATCAGTATAAGACTCCAAGATGTGTGAAATCTGGAGGAGCTCTTCAGATTCTTGATTCCAGAGTTATTGGGAGGTTCTTCAGCAAAAGAGTTCCTCAATGGGAATCACTTGGTTTAGATTCTTAGCTTTACCATCTTCCTCTTTCTACTAAGTGGATTTTGCGCTGCCCATGGTTTGTGTTCATTTATAAAGTTTATTAATTAGTGTTCTAAAGTGAGAACTATAGATGGATGGAAAATAACCTCTTCGGCGTTGACTCTTATGCATAATGAAAGCCGGTTGACAGATGTGATTATCTAATAAAGTTTTTGATATCACGGTATTTCGATTCGATATCCGCCTCCTCTAACTTAGGCATATCTTTCGTAGGAGTAACTATCATCATATTCACTTTCACCATAATGTGTAAGTAATTTGAAATACTTCAAAGAAAATGTGTTTATGACAAGCTCATTCAAATCAACATATCTTGGTATCTTTAGGGCTAGCCTCTGCAAGGACGGGATGATTACATTCAATGTTCCAAAATATTCCTCGTCCACATAAAAAATGTTCAGACCTATACATATTGGAGATCGATCAAAAATTATACTTTGTAATGGTATGTGTGATTTTTCATAGAAGGGTGATCAAATGCTGGTTGCTTGAAGAAATCCACACACCCATATTGTTCCCCATGTATAGTCTATTATTTACAACCATAAAAATAGAGCCTAGCTAATATTTATTTCTTCAATATATAATTTGTTGTATGATATATAGATGTACGACAAGATTAAAGGATATATAAGAACCTTGATGATCTTGACAGCGGGTTTGTTGATAGTCCTAAGTTCTTATCGATTTCTATATCTTTGAATTTACAGAAGCCCTTAGCTTCTAGAAATCCACTGTTATGAATTGTAGTTACGTGAGCAAAGATGTAACACATCAAGAACATCCATATCACTGGGACTCTCGCTTCCATTTTTATCAACATGAGAGAGCAAATATAAGAAAGAGAAAGGAAGAGAGAATTGAGTGATATCGAAGCCTTCCCAGTGATTTCAAAGCCTTCCAAGAACATCGATTCGAAGGACGAAAGATGAAAGTTTATAATATCGGATCGAGGAGGCTGATTAAGAAACAAAAGATTTGGTTCTTATTAATTCAAGATCGTTGACTAAAATAAAAGAAAAAAAAATCGCGAGACTTATATTCTGATTAATAGATTCTTATTAATTTCGGAGAAACCTTTTTTGGGTCAACAATTCCGAAGAGACTTATATACTGTATTAATTAAAATTAAACACAATTGATTAGTTTTTAATTGTTATAGAGACGCTAGATTATACCATTATGAAAATTATTAAAATTTGGATCAGATTATATGTAACTTTGTCACCTCAGCGCTCAACATGAGGTTCGTTTCTGGAAACAGTTTTAACAAGTGGAAAATGATCATTATAATTAAGTGGAACGATTATTATTATTATTATCAACCACATTAATTACTTTGGTATTATGGAATCAGTGAACAAGTGGAAAATGATCATTATCTGGATAATGTTAGAAGGGATGTTGAGGGTTAGAGCAATAAAATAGTGCTCACGATGATGATTTTCAAGGTTTTAATGACTCGTTTAATGTTGTGGTGTGATGATTGGCCATACAATGATGTCACATATCCTTAGGAGTCTTATACTTTCTGTGACATTTTATGGGAGATTAAATTTCCAATACTTTAATTTATACTAATCTATTTAATAGTCAAAAAAATGTTAATTAATTATATCAATATTTTTATAAAAGTTTTGTCTCTCTATATATTCTCAAATAATATATAAGGGCCAAATCTCTCGAAAGTAATTAATATCAGTTGTATTTTATGTTTATTGGTTAATAAATTAACATATAAGTCTCTTATCAATCGTATTATATGTTTATTTGTTGACTATTGAATTTATTTCATTATATGTCAATTGATTAATATCACCATATAAGTCTTTCCAAAAAATATTTTGGTCAACGGTCTGGAATTTGTAAGAACAAAATTTTATTCCTTATTTAAACCTTTATGTTTCACCCTTCAAAACTAATCAACTCCTCTCTCTCTCTCTATCACTTCCATTCTCTCTATTGTTGATAAAATGGAAATGAGAGGCCCCGTGATATGGGTGTTCTTAATGTGTTGCATCTTTGGTCACATAATTATAAGTCATAACAATGACTTCGTCGAAGCCAAGAGCTTCTCTAAATTTGAAGATTTAGAAATCGAGCAGAGACTAAAGGCTATCAACAAACCCGCTGTCAAGATCATCAAGGTTTTTTATATATCTTCACAATCTTGCTTTTGTTCTATCTATATACTATACAATTAAGTCATATATATATGATAATCGCTATATATATGGCTGGAAAAAATAGACTACAGATGGAGAAAGCTACGGGTGTGTGGATTTCTTCAAGCAACCAGCATTTGATCATCCTTCTATGAAAAATCACACATACCATTACACAGTATAATTTCGGATCACCTCTATATATATATACATATATTCTTGTAGAAAAAACATAAAAAGAAAAGGACAGTTATATGTTTGTGGTGTTCGACATGTCTTAGATGCGTCCAATATGGAAAGGAATAAAAAAAAAAGAGACAAAAGATACTGAATTTGGTTACTTATGGGAGAATGGTGTGGGTTGTCCCATTGGTACGGTCCCTATACAAAGAGTTACCAAATACGATCTTTTGAGATTAGACTCATTTGGCGATAATCATAAACCCCGTGGCTCTTGGAACACTACCACTTATGATCCTAATAGCGTTCTTCATTATGACCAACATCATGTAAGTTGCTTCTTATAATTAAAAAAAACAAGATTCTCAAAATAACATTTTGATATATTTATATTGATAATATTCTTGGTTATTGAATGAAAATGAATGGGATTAGTATGCGGTGGCTCGGACGAAGAACATAGGAAGGAAGTTCAATGGAGCAACAATGGAACTTTGTATAACCGCGCCTAAGGTTAAGCCGACCCAATACAGTGCTTCTCGACTTCACATTCAGATCGGAAGAGATTTCCTCCAAGCTGGTTTGACTGTAAGTCACTTAGTTGATTGATTTTGCTTAATTCATTTTATCAATTTAAAAATATGTATTTTATAATTGATAAATAATTTAAAATAACACAAATGTTATTCACTATTTCAGTTAAATCCAGTATTGTACAAGGACAACCGACCTCGGACTTTCGTCTATACATATGTGAGTCAGTCACATTTTGCTAGTAAATTTTCTTTCAAATATACATGAATATTATTAATTAGAAATATAATTACAATGATGGAACAGGCAGGTGGAAAATCATGTTACAATAGCAACTGCAACACTGGTATGTTAGGCGTTCGTCGAGACTTTCCACTTGGTATGGCATTGCAGCCAGTGTCTATTCGTGGTGCTAATACAACTTACTATGGAATGTTCGGTCTAGTCAAGGTTTTCCTCTTTCTTAGTACTACACTTTTTTTCCTTTGTTTCAATTTCTTAGGAGTGCGACTAACCATTCAAAAATTCGACAAACATAAATGTAATTTCAAAATTTACCTATTATTTTCTGGTAACAGGACAATGGAAATTGGTGGTTTAAATTTGGTACTAAGGCTATAGATATTGGACTTTGGCCATCACATAGGTTTCAGCAAAGCTTTGGAAATTTGGTCGAGTGGGGTGGAGAAGTGTACAGCGCATCCCTGCCGAGTCCTCAAATGGGATATGGATATTTTCCTGTTGAGGAGGTACGTTACGATGCATATATCCAAAACATATCCATACTCGACGATAATTATAACATAGACCGCAATGTGGACCATCTTGAAGACTTTTCGGACGACACTCGAGGCTATCAAGTAATAGACACGCCAAATCCTAGATATCATGGCGGTCATATAATCTTTTATGGTGGTCCAGGAAATATCTGAAAATGATTAGATCCTTATAATATGAAATTTAAAACATTATATTGACTTGATTTTACAATAAATACCGTCTTTATAGGTTTCTTTTAAAAAAGGTCTTAATAAATTGAACACATAATTGGTCCAATAACTATATATATATATATATATATATATATATATATATATATATATATATGCACAAGACATAGCAAATGGCATCTACATAGGCTAAATTAATCAAGTAATCATTTGTGTACTCGAATGAAAAAATTGCTTCCCTGAAGGGCATGCTTATCCCTCATAAATGGACGTTTACAACCATTTTCTGGTGTAGTACCTTTGTCTTTCCAAAGAAATGTATATCTTCTATACATTCTCCCTACATCTCCTTCCATTGTCAAGCTCAGTAAAGGGTCATCACTCAACAAGAGTTACTTGGTCCACTATAACATTGTCGGAAGAGGAAGGTGGTTTGGGCCTAAGAGATTTTAACTACTGCAATAAAGCAAATATATTCAAGCTCATCTAGTTACTCTTCTTCAAAGTTTGCTCCATCTGGGTAGCTTTGGTACAATAATCAGATCTCATCAAAGAATTTAATTAACTTCTGGACTCGAACGTCACCATAATAGATTCCATGATTCGAAATAGGGCATATAGCCTCCATGAGAAGCAACCTCGCTTTTACGTTTGCACTGCTCCAACCCTGGTTCAATGGATCTACGTGACTATCTCTATTGTATCTTCGCCTATATTGCTGAGACTAGGGTTATCCTGAATTAATATGCTAATCGTGTGAGCTACAACTCAGCCATTAAGGCGAAGATTGTTAGGATATTGTTGATTATGTTGAGTTATTTAGCTGTTAGAATGATCACGAAAATTGACCAATCCTCTACAACATGGATCACAAAAATAGACCAATCTTCTCTCAAGGAATTAGCCTCTGAACATAAAATCAGCAATTACTAAACTATCCTTTTGTAATTTTGAAATTAAATTAGCATTAAACTCAAGTCTTGTTAGTTCACTACATTTTCTAACATTAATTCTCATTAATTAGAAGAGTGTTACTCGTTTCAAATTGATTCACACATTTTATCAAACACTTTTGGTGTGTAAAATAACATACGTTCTAATGTTAGGTGATCAAATTGATCCAAGCATTAAACAAGTTCAAGACGAAGACACTAAATTTAGATTAACCTTAACCAAACATTTAATTCACAAATCCATCAATTTATTTCATGAAACCCCTCAAACCTAACTAGGTGACTACTCACTCATGGCAAAAAGAATAATACAAAGATGATTAGAAAATATTATTCAATTGAAAATTAAAAATAAAAACGATAAGAAATCTTTTCCAAATTGTCAAAGAGTATGGATTCTTCTCCCAAGAGTTGCATACAATGAAAGAGATGTGTAAAGTCTAAGAAAAATAGAGTGTAGTCTTAAAAGTGACCGAAACTAGGAATTCTAAAAGCCTAAAACTCGGATAAGGTCATTACGGATTAGATGCAACACATCAAGGGCCGATATATCTAACCAATAGCAAAGCAGCGAGTATAGAAAAACTGTCTTGAGCCTCTACCGATATGCTTGACCAGATTAGACATAAAAGCTGGAGTTGGCCCAGTACGTCTGTCCGGTGGCAAAGCAGCAAGTACAATATTGGAAAACTTGTCTTCAGTTTGGGTCGGTATATCTCACCGGTACCAGACAGAAAATCTAGATCTAGACCTATACGTTTGTCCAACAAGAGCGTCTCAGACCATCAAAACTTTCATCTTTGTTTCTTTATTCCAAATTTCATCATTTTCTTCAAGTGACATATAAAATATCAAAGATGAATCGATGAACTCTAAAACACCAAAAAGACGCATTAACTTCATAAAAACTCCAAACAAATTAGAAAACAAAGACTCAAACTTGGTAAAAACACTACATATCAAAGCAGCGAGTATTGTATTGGACAAACTGTCTTGAGCTTAGGCCGATATGTTTGACCAGATCAGACAGAAAAGCTGGAGGTGGCCCAATACGTCTGTCGGCGGCAAAGCAGCAAGTACAATATTGGAAAACATTTCTTGAGTCTGGATCGGCATATCTCACCGGTACCAGACAGAAAAGCTGGAGTTGGACCTGTACGTTTGTCCAACAAGAGCGTCTCGGACCATCAAAACTTTCATTTTTGCTTCTTTACTCCAAATTTCATCATTTTCTTCAAGTGACACATAAAATATTAAAGATGAATCGATGGACTCTAAAACACGAAAAAGACGTATTAACTTGGTAAAAGACTCGAAACAAAATGGAAACAAAGACTGAAACATGGTAAAAACACTACATATCAAAGCAGCGAGTATAGTATTGGACCAACTGTCTTGAGCTTAGGCTATGCTTGACCAGATCGGACAGAAAAGCTGGAGTTGGCCCGATGGTTTGTCCGGTGGCAAAGACCAAGTGCGGTATTGGAAAAATTATCTTGAATCTGAGTCAGTATGTCTGACTAGTATCAGATAGAAAAGCTGGAGCTGGACATGTACGTTTGTTCAACAAGAACGTCTGGGACCATCAAACTTTCATTTTTGTTTTTTTATTCCAAATTTCATCATTTTCTTTAAGTGACATATAAAATAACAAAAATGAATCGATGAATTCTAAAACACCAAAAAAGATGCATTAACTCGATAAAAGACTCGAAACAAAATGGAAAACAAAGAATGATGAAATCAAAACTAAAAGAAGAGGTTTTAAAATGCGAGAACTCATATATTTTTTTAGGATCATGCATGTTCTTAATGATTTGTCTCTAAACCACTAGCTAAGACGTTCGAGTCAACTTGTACTTTGTCATAACTGTAGCAACCCTTTTTCATACTTTAAATCCTTGGATCTCAAAGAACTTTCAGATCAAAGAACATAACTTTTAAACATTTTGCGTGCACTCTAATAAAAAGGGTATCTTACGTATATGGGCTATTTTTTGTGCCTCAAGTGTTTCGAGTTTCAGTAATGCAGAAGAACGCAAATCATTATACAAAATTTTAGTGAGATACAGACTAATTAAAAGCTACATAGCTTCCCGTTTATAGAATAAATATTTTTGTAATTTACGCACTGCGTCGAGGGAACGAAATAATTACTGCCATGGCGAAAAATTTAATTGCCCATATCACTTGAAAAAACTAAAATTAATGTGTTTGTTTACACGCAGAGTTACATAAGTAAAATTAATATTTATCCGTTTGTATTGAAGTTTTAAATTTAATAGAACTAAAAGTAACGGTTGAGATCGAAGAATTTTAGTTATAAGAAAACAAAATTTGTTGGAATATTTTTGTTTTGTAGTACAAGTTGCGATCGATAATTGTTTTCTACAGTTTTATTTAAAAAAATATATGTATCCCTTTCATATATATAACGTAAAGACTATAATTTTGTATTCCATTTGCACTTACCAAAATTATTTGCAGTTTTGCTTTTATATATTGCAGATATACTTCTTTTTTCATTTGGCAGATTTTTTTATGTGGTAAATCTTGTGTAAAGAAGGAAGACATTGATTTTTATTTATTCTTTTCCATTTTTTGAATGTAAAAGGAAAATAAAGTCACATTTATTTTTGTAAAGAAATAACGTCAAATTGTCCATATGAAAATTAAAAAATAAATAAAGAGAGTTAAATTTTAATTTCGACAAAAACCCCAAATATTTAATTTTTCCTTAAATAATCTTTTGTGCCTCCTCGTAATTAACTACATGAAGCATATATAAACCTCCAATTCTCTTCTTGCTTTACTCATACATGTGAAGCATCTCAAGCCTAAAAGCATTCTCTCTTTTTCGTGTTTCTCTTCTTCACAAAAGAATATATCTCCGTCTTTAGTGATCTAATCCATGGAGATATCACTAAAATCTTATGATGCACGAGGAAAATGTGTCCTTGTTGATGCGGTCAATACCAATGATCGAATCAGCAAACTCCCCAAAGATCTACTGCTCAAGATCGTATCGAGCCTGTCTACAAAAGAAGTTGTTAGAACAAGTGTTCTATCAAAGCGATGGAAGGATGTGTGGAAGAAGACGTCTGATCTCTTTGTGGACATGCGATATATCGCGAAATCCAGATATTTCTTGATCGATGTTAGTCCTTATGCCGCTAGATGGATGACAAAGGTCCGTTTCGTTTACTCAAAATTTTCTCTTACAGCTTTTTTGGATAAAAAAAGTTCACAAATAAACAAATAGATCTACGTATAAACTGTATGATCTAGATTGATGAATCATTAATAGATGATCTTGTTTGTTCATTGTTGAAGTGGATAATCAAATTTTAGATAACCAATGAATACATTTTATTTTAAAATTTGCGCGTTTATGAAAGATAAAGGTTAACGCCTTTAACGATATTTGGCGTGAAAAAGTTTATATTTTCAAATTTTATGTTCAATACATTTGAAAGTGAGTATAGATAGTAAATTTGTTATTATTGTAGTGTATAGGAAACCTATACGATCTCTTGCCTTATTCCACCTAGAATAAATACATGAATACAAAAATGTACACCTAATTTGATATACTCCTCACAAAAAAACATTTAATTAGAAATTATACAAATTCATACAACTAATGATGACCTATATATAGACTAATTAAAAGTATATATTTTCGTCAGATTTAAAGAGTTATTTTCTTCATAATTTACTGCAATTTAATTGTAAGAAGATATTAACGGATTTAGACATATATAGTAAAGTGATATCTTTATGTTTATCATTTTCACATATACTAAACTACTCTTTCGCCTTGTAGGTTATTAAAGATCACTGTGGCAATTTCGAACGATTCACAATCTACCATTACCCATACCAATGTGAAGATGGGATGGTCGAGGCTTGGATTCGATCATTGATTCATGTGAAACATGTCAAGCATCTCACGCTTATAAACTTTTATGGCCGTTTCATAGCAAACACCAAATCCAGTATCACACTCGAGTTGCCACCACAGTCATTTTCCCATCCAAACCTCAAGTCACTCTATCTTGGTCGGTATAACTTAAAAGATCCACATGCTTTCCAAAACTGTTGGAATCTAAAGAATCTAAAACTCATTGGCGTTTTTTCCGAGGTTGAAGTCTTTAACGTAGTGCTCCTGTCTTGCCCTTCTCTCGAAGTGCTCGTTGTAAAGCTCAACTGTCATAAACAAAGTGGTACTCTGAAAATTGAGAACTGCAACTTAAAGTTCTTGTACTTATCCGGTTGTCAGATTGATGGAATTGAAGTGGCTACACCCAGTCTTGAGATCATGACCGTAGAATCTATCTCGTGTGATA
The DNA here is from genome assembly GCA_900406565.1 of Turritis glabra. Lineage (NCBI taxonomy): Eukaryota > Viridiplantae > Streptophyta > Magnoliopsida > Brassicales > Brassicaceae > Turritis > Turritis glabra. The sequence continues at coordinate 3,244,399 of OVBN01000239.1, forward strand.
TAGAGAAATTTGTCATTGCAAACCCAAGACTCCAGTTTAATCGAAACTATTGGGCAACTGGACAATGCTATCCTCACACCAGCTATTATATAGCATGCCCTCCTCAGGTATATATTTCTTTTGCTTGCAATTTTATTTTGATAGAGAATATATATGATGTCAACAGTTAGTTTGATATTTTAACATATATATGAATCTAAGGAAAAAACAAGCATTGGGCATGAAGTCTTGATGAGTGAATCCAGTGAATATATGAAAAGTTTTGCATCAATGTCAGTGAGTATAGACTTAACGAATGCAAAAGAGGTAGATATGCTAAAAGAAGTTTTAGCTGCATGGCCTGGAGAAATGGAAGAACTCGAGATATTATTTAAGGTACGTTAGTTACATGTGTTCTAATTATAACTGGATTGAATCAGCCAAATTTATTTTATTTTTAACAACGTTGGCCTGTAAGTGATTTATGTCCATACGTGATATTTTCTAAAGGTCCATACATGATTTGTTTTTTCTGTTTGTTTGTGTATTTATAGAATAGCAATGCTCCCAGGAAAGAAGTTGAGTCTTCAATCGGAATAACAAAGAGGAAGTTCTGGGACGAGACAAAACCGTTTACAACCGGTTACTTCAGTGCATATACTGTATGGCTAATTAACTTTAGCGGTCCTAAAGAAGAGTTTGCGTTAGCTTCGCGCTTGATAACGCAAGGAACAGTGGTCAGGACTATGATAATCAAACCATCGTCGATTTCTCCAAGTAACAAGTTAGAGATAGAAGAGGCGGTGACCAAGCTAAAGGAACTTCCAAAAGGTCACACAGAGCTTAGTATCATAATGTTCTGATGGAATTTGGTTTGAATCTAGCTATTGGTGATACAAAGAGAAAACACTTTAGGATTTGCTTTTTAATTTGAAAATTATGTGGTTTCAACTTTCAAGTACTGCTGTTGGATCTAATTTGTATTAATCAATTTGAATTTTATCTGATTTTCTTGATGAATTATTTCTAATTTGTACTGCATTTGATTTCTTGTGGGTTCTTATAAGTGACTTCAATCAGATTAGGTCTTTGACATAGTCCTCATGTTTTGCCCCTTTCTTGAAGTGCTTGTATACTGCAAATTACTTGCAACGAAAAAAGTGGTATTTTAAGGATTCAAAACAACTTCATTAAAGTTAGTTGTTTGTAAGAGCCTAGCGCCTATATCGATTAATCAGAGTTTTGGCGAAGCCTAAGCATTAGTAAATTATTCTTAATTTTTAATATTTTTATAATTTTATAAGAAAACACAATCTATAAAATATAAAATGCTAAAAATGTTACCTATTAGAAGTTGTTATATATATATATATATATTCACACATAATTTATATGAGAACTAAAATAGCTTACTTCCAATACATAAAAAATTGGAACTAATTAAATAACAGTTTACAATTTTAATAATCAAGTATATTTTATTTTATTTTATTTTTTTCTTAATTTTTTTTACTTATTAAAAACGATATCATATTTAAAATAAATAAATAAAAAATACTAAACCAGCTGATTTAGCTGAGTTGACGGATTAATATCGATTTTGCACTTCTAAACCAGTAAACCGATTTGATTAATCGAGTTTACTAAAATCGGGGAGACCGGAGGCTTATGAGAACCAATGCTCAAGCAAGATAAATATTAGTCTTGAAGAAAAATGTTAGTAGTTATGAACACTTCTAATTAATATTTGTCTTGCTTGACCTTAAGATTAATGGCATTGAAGAGTTCATAACTACTCCCTCCGTTTTTTTTTACTTGTCGTTTTAGAATTAAAATTTTGTTTTATATTACTTGTCGTTTTGTGTTTTCAATGCAAATTTATTAAACAAATTTTCAGTTGTATCCCTACTTTTTAGCTTATTAATTATTTATATCAAACAAAATAGTATATTAATTAGGGGTAAAACAGAAAATTCAATTATTTTTTTAATATGTATGAAATTACCTAGAACGACAACTAAAAAGAAACAAAGGGAGTACTAACTAGCCTAGATATCCTTGCCTTCTTGTCTATAACAAAAATTAATTAAAGTTTGACTATTTTCTGTGAATCCGATGGGAAGAATATACAAACTAGTTGTCAAAACTTGAGCGCCATCAATACAAAAAAAACTTCAACTAGCTTGTTTTCAATTTTCAAAATAACATTTTTAAATCGCAGGTGATCTTTAGTGCAAACACTCCTTTAAAGATTAATGGCATTGAAGTTTTTGAATTATGCGCAGGTTGTAACACGATACTCATCTAGGCTAGTGCAAGCGAGTTTACAAGACTTATGATGTGTCAAACGCCTAACATCAATCACAAGTTAGCTACTCAAGAATTATGCATTAAGTTCCTTTAACGACCCTAGTCTCAAAATTGACTAGAGAGAGCATGATTTGAAAAAAAACTGAGATGATTGGTGAGAATGAGCCACCTCAAAATCGTAAATATGCATATGAATATAAGGTAACAATGATCCTAGAAAAAGTTCTAAAATTGTATCACCAACTCTTGTTATTAGAATGAATCATGGAAGTTGTGGGGATGGGGCCGTCGAATCTCTCTCGTGTGAGATAGAGAAATTTGTCATTGCAAACCCTAGCCTCCAGTTTAATTGAAACTACTGGGAAACTGGACAATTATATCCTCACACAAGCTATTATATATCATGCCCTCCTCAAGTATATATTTCTTTTGCTTGCAATTTTATTTTAATAGAGAATATATATGATGTTAACACTTAGTTTGATATTTTGACATATATAAGAATCTAAGGACAAAACAAACATTGGGCATGAAGTCATAGAATGTTGTCACATATTCTTAGGAATCTTATATTTTTTGTGACATTTTATGGGAGATTAAAATTCCAATACTTTCTTATAATTTAATTTATATCTATTTAATTATTAAAAACAAAATCTTAACTCAACTAGATCGTTGATTTGGTGTGGATTTCACGTCAGTCTTTTACTTATAAGACCACACCGATATTGTAAGTGCACAGATAATCAGTTATACTATTTAAGGATCGAATCTCACAGATACTTATAAATTACGTTACAAATTTGCTAGAGAGGAATATGGCTAAGACATAAATAAAGAGGGGTTTTTAGTTTGGGTTTTTATGACTAAGTAAACAGAAAATAAATGCGAAATAAATGGTGAAAATATCAATGAACGGAATGTTGAGCTGCAGGGAATTCTCAGGGTATCATGCATGGATCGATTTTATGCTAGGGAAAAACAAGGAAATATCAATGGTTTAATGTTCATGAGCTACGAAACACTAAGGAATAAAAGATATGCAATTCACAAATCAATTATCTAAAGTTTATATACTTCGTTACTCAACTCACGCAGGCAACGACGTATATAGCCAGGCATTAGAAGCAAGTTCGATTATGGTTTGTAAAGTTCTACAACTCAACTAGCGCATGTTGTAACATGATACTCATCTAGGCTAGTGCAAGCGAGTTTACAACACTTATGATGTGTCAAACGCCTAAGATCAATCACAAATTAGCTACTCAAGAATTATGCATTAAGAACAAACCTAGAACGAAGAACTAAGATGAAAAAATCCAGATCTAAACAGCCGTAGACAACGATTCCATGAATCTCCTTTGAAACCTTTATGCCCAACGAGTCAACTACTCACACATACTCAAGCAAAGCAAAACCATATGAATAAGATATTGCATAAACGATTAAGAGTACCAGAAAAAGGGTTTAGAGATCTTCTCTTTAACACAAAGTTGGTGATTCTTCTTCCTTAAATAAGTAGAGAATGGAAACAAAAGAGAAGGGAGAAGACTAGAAGTGACTTTGGTGAAGAGCGGAGGTGAGGACAAGCTTCAACGGCTATGGAGGGTCTCTGGTCGTCTCTCCTTGAGTTATTGGTGGAGATACACGAAGTCACACCAAAAACCTAAGTTAAAACAAGTATTTATAGGTTTCGGGGTGTAGGAAGTCAGTTTACGGCTTTTATCGTTGAAACTCAGCATTTTGGATAAGTTACAAGGACGAGGGGCTTCTGACCGGTCAAGGGGGCCGTGACCAGTCCCTGGAGAAGGGCACACACCGGTCGAGTTCAATGTGACCGGTCCTAAGAGAAGCTTCACACTGGTCACACACCTTGTGACCGGTCTCGGACAGGGTTTCTTCAATCGGGTGTAAAACATTTGGTAGCTTGTATGAGTTTGATCCTTATTCGACGTGAATCGTGAATCTTTTAGCTTTCCATAGAGCCCAAGATCTCTCAATTTTCTGCACGGGAAGGCCTCCAACAGTTGCCAAATTTCTGGTGCTTTGAAATTGTCCTGAAACGTGATTTGCTCGTTTTTTGGGTCCATTTTGTGTTAAAACCTGTAAAATGAAGAATGGCCTTTTGGTCCCTCTCGTCCGGTGGCGCCCGCCACCGTCTGGCCCCCGTTAGAGGGGAAGGGAAAGATTAGCAAAGTGAAAAAACACAGAGGCTACTTGTTTGAGGATGGTAAGGAGTGGCAACCTTATGCTTCACACCATGTTTTTTTCAAAAAAAATTCAAAAACTTTGTTGATGAAGTGAGATCCTCCATCACTAATAACCACTCGTGGTATACCGAATCATGGGAAAATCACTTTCTTCTAGGCACTCAGTGTTGTCCAGACGCTCAGGAGAAGACTAAGCTTAGGAATGCTGATTGGAACCAATACGATTGCCCAGAGGAGCTTTCGTCAGGTTAAGTAAGCCCCCCCCTTTGCCTTGATTGAATTTGGTTTCGCTGCGCTCTGAATCAATCAATATGCTTATTGATTTGTTGGTGGAAGTGACCTAGACATATTTCTATTTATAGTTCCTAGCCCTTTTCTTCTGCTAGGAGTTTCCAATGGCGAATAGAAGGCTTTTGCCACCTCCCTCAACAACCTGACCTAGTTGGTCCATCCTCCAAGGTTTTTGTTCTGCTGAGAGCTCTTTTAAAGAAGAGGTCTCAACGAATCTCCAAAAGGAGTGTGCTCAAAAAGCATGCAGGAAGGAGTATGCAGCACACCTTCGAAGTGACAACTGTATTATGGGATGAATGATATACATCTTGTTCACGTTGTTTCCGTTATTTTTACTTTTAAAAATATTCATCAAGTTTTCACATTTTGAAAAGTGATTCCGCTATATACTACTAACATATTAAAAATATAAATAGAAAAAGAAAATGTGATTAATCTACTAAAATTAAGTTTTGATCGTTTTATAATTATCTTACGAAAACTTTATATAGTTCAGTTTATTCTGCAAACAATTATTTAACAATTTCATTATTCTGCTATTTTTTTGACATGCCAGTCAATAGGTTTATTGTTTAATATATTAACATATAAGTCTATCAGGAATTGTTGTCCTAATTAGTCTATCCGGAATTAGTAAGAATCCGTTGAATCCATTTCATGAAATGTTAACTGGTTAATTTATCAACATATAGGTCTTTCCAAAACTTTTTTGGTCAATGGTCTGGAATTTTGTAAGAACAAAATCTTTTAATCCTTAATCAGCATCCTCGACCTTATTCTATATTAAATCTTTATGCTTCGTCCTTCAAAATCAATCAACTCTTTCTCTATATGTGTCTTTCTCTCTATTGTTGATAAAAATGGAAGTGCCAGTGATATGGGTGTTCTTAATGTGTTGCATCTTTGGTTGCATAAGTATAAGTCATAACAATGACTTCGTCGAAGCCAAGAGCTTTTCTAAATTTGAACTAAACACTATCAACAAACCCGCTGTCAAGATCATCAAGGTTTTTTTATATTTTCATAATCTTGCTGTTGTCCTTTATATCAATTAAGTAATATATGTTAACCTCTATACATATGGATGTAAATGATAGACTATAGATGGAGAAAGATACGGATGTGTGGATTTCTTCAAGCAACCAGCATTTGATCATCCTTCTATGAAAAATCACAAATACCATTACAAGGTATAATTTCGGATATATCGGTTCTATATGCTTATATTCTTTTAGAAAACATAAAAAGAAAAAGACAGTAATATGTTTATGGTGTTCGACATGTCTTAGATGCGTCCAATATGGAAAGGAATGAGAGAAAGAAACAGAAACAATACCAGTTTTGGTTACTTATGGGAGAATGGTGTGGGTTGTCCCATTGGTACGGTCCCTATACAAAGAGTCACCAAAGACGATCTTTTGAGATTAGACTCATTTGGTGATAATCATAAACCCCGTGGCTCTTGGAATTACACTACCACTAATGATCCTAATAGTGTTGTTCATTACAACAAACATCATGTAAGTTGCTTCTTTTAATTAAAAAACAGGATAATCAAATAACATTTTGAGATATTTATACTGATAATAACGTTTGATTATTGAATGAAAATGAACGGGATTAGTATGCGGTAGCTCGGACATTAGACCCAGAACAAAGGTTTAATGGAGCAACAATGGAACTTTCTATAACCGCTCCTAAGGTTAAGCCTACCCAATACAGTGCTTCTCGAGTTCACATTCAGATCGGAAAGGATTTCATCCAAGCCGGTTTGACTGTAAGTAATTTGATTTATTTATTTGCCATCTACAATTTGCACTCGATAAAAACACCGGGCTACGAGTTCTATTTACTTAATTTATTTAGTAACTAACAAAATATGTATTATATGGTTTAATAAATCCTTTTAATAAACACAAATTATATTTACTAATTCAGGTAAATCCAGTATTGTACAAGGACAACCAACCTCGGACTTTCGTCTATACATATGTGAGTCAGTCACATCATACTAGTAAATCTTATATTATTATTTTTATTTAGAATATATGTATGAATAACGTAAATGTATATATTGATGGAACAGGCAGGTGGAAAATCATGTTACAATAGCAACTGCAACGTTGGAATGTTACTCGTTCGTCAAGATTTTCCGCTTGGTTCGGCATTGTTGCCAGTGTCTATTCGTGGTGCTAAGATAAGTCACTACGGAATCTTCGGTCTAATCAAGGTTTGAATAATTAGGAATACGACTATGCATTCATAATTTTTGCATAAATACTGTTTTTCTTAATGTAATTTCAAAATTTACCTATTATTTTCGGGTAACAGGACCAAAAAAATGGAAATTGGTGGTTGCAATTTGGTGATACGGCAGAGGAAGTTGGATTTTGGCCGTCGAGTAGGTTTCATCAAAGCTTTGGAAATTTCATCGAGTGGGGTGGAGAAGTGTACAGCGCATCACTGCCAAGTCCTGAAATGGGCTATGGACATTTTCCTGCTGAGGATATGCGTTACGATGCATATATGAAACATATATCCGTACTCGACCGTTTTTATAACATAGACCGCAAAGTGGACTATCTCGAAGAATTCTCGGACGACAATCGGGGCTACCGAGTTATAGACGACTACAATACTCCCAAATACCCTAATGCCGGTCATATAATCTTTTTTGGTGGTCCCGGGAATATCTGAATATGATTAGTTCTTTGTGAAATGGAAATTAAAACATTACATTGACTTGATTATACAATAAATATTGCCTTTATGGTTTCTTTAAAACAAAGTCTTAATCAATTAAACAGAGAATTGGTCCAATAACTATACATATGCACAAGACATAGAAAAAGGCATCTCCACAGGATAAACTAATCAACTAACCATTTGTTTAATCGATTGGACAAAAATGGCTCCCTGAATGGTACGCTTATTTCGTAAATGGAAGCTTACAACTTCCAACTAGGTCATCTCTGAGATAACCTTTTGCGGGTGTAGGACCTTTGACTTTCCAAAGAAATGTATATCTTCTATATATTCTTTCTGCAGCCTTTCTTTGTCAAGCGTAGTAGAGGGTCATCACTCAACAAAAGTTAAGGCTTGATCGGATCTCTCGCTACCATTCAAAAACGCTATGTTGTAACGTTTGCGGACGGTTCCGGTTGGTAGCGTTTAAAATCAATCATAAAAATTGCTTTCAACCGCTCCGGATCGCTCTAAACCGTTTGAAATCGCTAAATTTCAAAAGCTCCTTCCCCAAATGATTGTGGTACCGGGTGGCCAAAACAAAAATCACATAAATAACAAATAAATAAATTATCAAATCCTATATATATCAACGTTAATTCTCAAAACCCTAACTTTTTGTCTCCATCAATATCATCTTGTCCATCCAACAGCAAGATACGAACGTAAGTATTGCAGTAATATTGTCAATCTGGAACACTGAAGTACATAACAGAAAATATGAAGTAAGAGGCAAACGAGCTAGGCACGATTCTCTCTAATATTCTCTGGATAATGACTTATGGTCCGGATCCCCTTATCCAACAGTTGCTTCCGCTATCTATAGGCTGGCTTTGAGACCTAGAGTTCCTTGTGTCTTCCTTACGAGTTTCCTCTTTTGTCCTTCAAGGTTGGCGGGCCGATTTCCCAAACTTCCTGCTGGCGGGCCGATCCTGTTGTGCCTAACAGGTCGAATTGATGTGGTGGGCCGATTTCAGCAGAATGCCTTCCTTCCTAATCAGTTTCTGTTTGAGGAGAAGAGGCATGAGGAGCAGGGCCCATATCCCACACAAGTGATAGACACGCCAGATCCTAGATATAGCGATGGTCATATAATCTTTTATGGTGGTCCGGAAAATATCTGAAAATGATTAAATCTTTATAATATGAAAATTAAAACATTACATTGACTTATTTCACAATAAATATCGCCTTATAGGTTTTCTTTAAAACCAGGTTTAGTAAATTGAACAAAGAAATGGTCCAGTATATATATATATTAATCAAGTAACCATTTGCATGATCGAATGAAAACAAAAGTCTCCCTGAAGGGCACGCTTATGTCTCATAAATGGACGCTTACAGCTTCCCAGTACCTTTGTCTATCCAAAGAAATGTATATCTTCTATACATTCTCTATGCAGCTCCTTCCTCTGTCAAGCTCAAAAAAGGGTCATAACTCAGCAAGAGTTACTTGGTCCACTATCACATTGTCGAAAGAGGAAGGTGGTTTGGGCCTATGAGATTCTAACTGCTGTAATAAAGCAAGTGTATTCAAGCTCATTTAGTTACTCTTCTCCAGCGCTTGCTCCATCTGGGTGGCCTTGGTACAATAATCAGATCTTATCAAAGAATTTAATCAAGTTCTGGATACTAAAACAATAACAAATGCATTGCTCGCATGCTGAAATTTTTTTGAAAGTAAGAGATCTCTTGTTTTGTGGATCATAATTAAAGGTTACTGTAAGTCACTTAATTTGTTTAGTAACCAACAAAATATGTATGATGTTGTTTAATAAATAAATTTTCAAAAACACCAGATTTATATGTAATAATTAAAGTAAATTCAGCATTGTACAAGGACAACCAACCTCAGATTTTCGTCTATATGAAGGTAAGAGTTAGTCACATCATGCTTGTAAATTCTGTTTTAAAATTTATTTAGAATATATGTATAATATAACGTGATTATATAAGTATATATATATATATAATTATGTGTATTGATGGAACAGGCATGTAGAGAATCATGTTACAATAGCCATTGCGACGTGGGGATGATAAGTGTTCGTCAGGATTTTCCACTTGGTTCGGCAATGAAGCAAGTGTCCATTCGCGGTGCTAAGAAAAGTCACTGGCCTTGTTTGTTTGCTCGTTCAGATGGATCATCTAAATGAACCTGCGAACTGTTGTCCACTTTTGTGTAAAAATGAGCATCGTCCAGATGGATCATCTGAATGGGTTTTTAAATTTTAAGCAAAATTTTCAAACTCATTTGGATGAACATAATTTGACCATTTGGATGGAGATGATTCAGTCAAAATAACAAATGACAAATATACCTTAATTATCCAAATGATTCATCTGTCTACAAAATTCTAAATAATACTTTTACAATTATCTTGCAAAAAACTATATTTTGTCCGTCAAAACCGCAACAATATGTTTCCCACCAAAATTAAAAATCATATTTTTCCGCCAAAACCGTAAAATCATATTTTTCTGCAAAAATTGCAAAATCATTTTCTCTCATCAAAAATCATATTTTTCTGACAAAACCACAAAATCATATTTTCCCGTCAAGACGACAAAATCATATTTTTCCCGCCAAAACCACAAAATTATATTTTATCGTCAAAACCGCAAAATCATATTTCCCCGCCAAAACCGCAAAATAATATTTTCCCGCCAACACCGCAAAATCATATTTTTCCGCCAAAATCGCAAAATCATATTTTTCCGCCAGAACTTGGAAATCATGTTTTCCCACTAAAACAGCAAAATCGAATTTTTCCGTCAAATCATATTTTTTCGCCAAAAACCCGCAAAATTGTATTTTCCCGCCGAACTCGCAAAATCATGTTTTCTGCCAAAACTGTAAAATTATGTTTTTCGTGAAATAGAAAAAAATCACGTTTTTCAGTTAAAATAGCTAAGTTCCATTTTTTTGTCAAAACTCAATACATATTTCCATTATAACCGATGATTATGTTTTTTTGTCAAATTGTAAAATCTCGTTTTCACGCCAAAAATCACAAAATTATATTTTCCTGCCAAAACCGTAGAATTATATTTGAATATCAATTTATGAATTTGTTCGACAAAAATCAATTTGTAATTGTCAAACATAATAATTTAAACATTATTTGTTGTAAATATACTTTAGATTAAATATTAGTATAGTTAAGATTAAAAAAATATGGTTAAATTAAAAGATGGATATTTTAGTCATTTTGATTAAAATCATCTAGATGGAGATGTAAACTAACCAAACAAACAAAAGTTCATTTAGATGTACCATTCAAATGAACAATCAAAAGTTGAAACGAACAACCGTTAGATAGAGCATCCAAATAGATCATTTGAATGGACCATTTAGATGAAAATGTTAGATGAGCCAACGAACATGGGCATTATGCAATCTTTGGTATAATCAAGGTCTTGTTGTTTCTTTTCCTTCGGCTATTTTATTTCAATCTCATTCCTATTATATACTATTTAGGGTAATTGCATCAAATGCTTTGATGACACTTAAATTTTTATTTTGTCAAGAGTGTATTATGACCATAATGTATAAACCTTTTTTTGCTAAAAACATGAAAATGAGTGCTACTTTCTTTTAAAAAATTTTAATGATATAAGACCAAATTTTAATTTAGATAACAAGACACCTAAAGAAAAAAAAGCATGTTCTTTAGAAATATAGCACTCTGATCATATGCTTTTTTTTTAAAAAAAAAAATTTGTTAACCTAATTCACCTTACTAATTATATGGAAATTTATATATATATGTTGAAACTAAGAGTACGTCCGGTTGAACTATATATATAAACATATTCTTACGTTCAGTTTTGCTTTGGGTTGCTCGGTATGAATAAAAAAAATGATACCAATCAATTCATAAGTAAACTTCTCTTGGATTTTGGTTTTATATAACTTGGTCCCATTTGGTCCGGTGGAAAGACATCCCTAATTAGAGGTATATTGATAGGTATAATTAGTTTTTTTTTAAATGTAGTTTTGTACTATAAATACAATTTATGTTTTTTACTTGACCCATAAACTTGTAAAAATGTTACTCCATCCGTTTCATTATGTATGATGTTTTGGGATTTTCACGGATATTAAGAAATGAGTTAAAATGACTATTTAACCTTGTTTCAGTTTTGCTGTGCAATGTTTATAAAACAAAAAGATATGTTTGACTACACGTCAAACGAAGCAACAAATGTGATGAGAAGTATTGTTTCGTCTTCTTTATTTATTTTGTTATAAAAATATTAATAAATCTTTATCATTAACGATAGAATAATATAGAAAGATAAAACTGGTATTTTTTTACCCAAAAATACCTTGAAAACATAAAACATCATATATTTTGAAACAAATTTTTTTTCTAAAACATCATACATAATGAAACGGAGGGAGTAGTTGTTAATATGAGTCACAATTCATTATGCATAATTACTCTAATGTTAAAATTTACTTATTATATTTGGTAACAGGACCAAGCAAATGGGAATTGGTGGTTTCAGTTTGGTGGAAACGCAGCACAAATTGGATTTCGGTTGTCGCATAAGTTTCTTCAAATCTCTGGAAAGTTAGTTGAATGGGGAGAAGAGTACAGTGCACCACAGCTAAGTCCTGAAATGGGATTTGGATATTTTCCACTTTCGGAAATACAGTACGATGCATATATAAAACGGATTTCAGGTCTTAATTCTCCTATCTAAATTTGGATAACTATATCTTTGATCTTTTTATGTTTTATTTCTTTTAAGTCTGATATTTTTTTTATATCAGTATATAAGATATGCTCAGTTATTTTACGTTTGTATTTGCGTGAACTTGGATTTGTAAAAACAAAACATATTGGTTGATGAATTGTTGTTTTAATTGTTATTGTGTTCATGGAAAACCTGAAAAAAAGAAAAAAAAAGTGGACATACTTTGTAGCTTTGTTCCGATCTTGTCTGGTTGGGGGAGAACAAAAAGACTATGCGGGTTAGCCCTATTGACACGGCTACTACTACTAGTATAACAATGATCCGGAATTAATTAAAAGTGGACATACTTTGTACCCTACCTATTGTAAGCCTCTACCAGACTAATTAAAATCAATTGTTTTATATGTTTATTCATTAATATTATTCTCTCAGAATTGTTGACCAAATACTAAGAGCATCCTTAATGGGTATCTAAATTAGATACTTCCGCTAAAGTAATACTTCATCCGTTTTAAAATATAAGATGTTTTAGAGATTTTATTTTGTTTCATAATATAAGATGTTTTGCAAGTTTCTATGCAAATTTTAATATATATTTAATAATTTGTGATCATTACATTCTGCAGTCTTATTTATGATTGGTTGAATTTTTTTAATTAAATATAAATGATACTTTTTAGTAAAAAAACAAATGATCTAAATATACGTGTTTTTACCTTAAACATCTTATATTTTGAAACGGAGGGAATAATAAAAAATGAAAAGTATGAGAGAAAATGTGAGAAAAGTTCACAAAGAATAACCTATGAGCTCTTCATTAGAGACTCTTATGACACATGTCACTTTTTAAATGGTTTAGTTTTTTCTTAAATATTTAAATTTAAATAGATAATTAAATTATATTAAACTGTTTACATTAATTAGTTTAGAATCCCAATTTAAGAACTTTACCAATGTGGATGCCTTAAGTCTCTCCGGAATTAATAAGAATCCTTTGAATCCATTTTATTAAATGTTAATTGATTAATTTATCAGCATATATAAGTCTTTCCATAAAAAATTTGGTCAACGGTCTTGAATTAATAAGAACCAAATGATTTGTTCCTTTCTCAGCCTCCTCACCCTTATATATTAAACCTTAATCTTCCATGCTTCAAAATCAATACACACTCTCTCTCTCTCTCTCTCTCTCTATTGTTGATAAAAATGAAAGTGAGAGGCCCAATGATATGGGTGTTCTTAATGTGTTGCATCTTTGGTCACATAATTTTAAGTCATAACAATGACTTCGTCGAAGCCAAGAGCTTTTCTAAATTTGAAGATTTAGAAATCGAGAAGAGACTAAAGACTATCAACAAACCCGCTGTCAAGATCATCAAGGTTTTTATATATCTTCACAATCTTTCTGTTATTCTCTATATATTATACAATTAATATGTTAACCTCTATGTATATGGCTGTAAATGATAGAGTATAGATGGAGAAAGATATGGATGTGTGGATTTCTTCAAGCAACCAGCATTTGATCATCCTTCGATAAAAAATCACACATACCATTACAAGGTATATATAATTTCGGATATATCGGTTCTATATACTTATATTCTTTTAGAAACATAAAAAGAAAAGGACAATAATATATTATGGTGTTCGACATGTCTTAGATGCGTCCAATATGGAAAGGAATGAGAGAAAGAAAGACAAACAATACTGGATTTGGTTACTTATGGAAGAATGGTGTGGGTTGTCCCATTGGTACGGTCCCTATACGAAGAGTCACCAAAGACGATCTTTTGAAATTAGACTCATTTGGCGATAATCATAAACCCCGTGGCTCTTGGAACACTACCACTAATGATCCTAATAGTGTTGTTCATTACGACAAACATCATGTAAGTTGCTTCTTTTAATTAAAAACAGGATTATCAAATAACAGTTTGAGATATTTATACTGTTAATAACGTTTGGTTATTGAATGAAAATGAACGGGATTAGTATGCGGTGGTCCGGACGACGACCACAGGAAAGAGGTTCAATGGAGCAACAATGGACCTTTCTATAACCGCTCCTAAGGTTAAGCCTACCCAATACAGTGCTTCTCGAGTTCACATTCAGATCGGAAAGGATTTCATCCAAGCCGGTTTGACTGTAAGTCATTTGATTTATTTATTTGCCATCTACAACTTGCACTCGATAAAAACACCGGGCTACAAGTTCTGTTTACTTAATTTATTTAATAACTAACAAAATATGTACTATATTGTTTAATAATTCCTTTTAATAAACACAACTTATATTTATTAATTCAGGTAAATCCAGTATTGTACAAGGACAACCAACCTCGGACTTTCGTCTATACATATGTGAGTCAGTCACATCATACTAGTTATAAATCTTATATTATTTTTTTATTTAGAATATATGTATGAATAACGTAAATAATTATACGGAGATATATGTATATATTGATGGAACAGGCAGGTGGAAAATCATGTTACAATAGCAACTGCAACGTTGGAATGTTGCTCGTTCGTCAAGATTTCCCACTTGGTGCGCCATTGCTGCCAGTGTCTATTCGTGGTGCTAAGATAAGTTACTATAATATCTTCGGTCTAATCAAGGTTTGAATAATTAGGAGTACGACTAAACATTCAAGTTTTTTGCTTAAATACTGTGTTTCTTAATGTAATGTCAAAATTTACCAATTATTTTTGGGTAACAGGACCAAAAAAATGGAAATTGGTGGTTGCAATTTGGTGATACGGCAGAGGAAGTTGGATTTTGGCCGTCGAGTAGGTTTCATCAAAGCTTTGGAAATTTCGTCGAGTGGGGTGGAGAAGTGTACAGTGCATCACTGCCGAGTCCTGAAATGGGATATGGACATTTTCCTGTTGAGGATATGCGTTACGATGCATAT
This sequence comes from Turritis glabra, assembly GCA_900406565.1. Lineage (NCBI taxonomy): Eukaryota > Viridiplantae > Streptophyta > Magnoliopsida > Brassicales > Brassicaceae > Turritis > Turritis glabra. The sequence continues at coordinate 3,259,558 of OVBN01000239.1, forward strand.
ATGAAACGTATATCCGTACTCGACGGTTCTTATAACATAGACCGCAGAGTGGACTATCTCGAAGAATTCTCGGACGACTATCGGGGCTACCAAGTTATAGGCGAATACAAACCTTTCAAATACCCTAATGCCGGACATATAATGTTTTATGGTGGTGCCGGAAATATCTGAATATGATTAGATCTTTGTGAAATGAAAATTAAAACATTACATTGACTTGATTATACAATAAATATCGCCTTCATCGGTTTCTTTCTAAACAAAGTCTTAATAAATTGAACATAGAATTGGTCCAATAACTATACATATGCACAAGACAGAGAAGAAGGTCTACACAGGCTAAACTAATCAAGTAACCATTTGTGTAATCAAATGGACAAAAATGTCTCCCTGAATGGCACGCTTATCTTGTAATTTACAACTTCCAACTAGGTCATCTCTTAGATAACCTTTTACGGGTGTAGGACCTTTGACTTTCCAAAGAAATGTATATCTTCTATATATTCTTTCTGCAGCTCTTTCTTTGTTAAGCTAAGTAGAGGGTCATCACTCAACTATCACATTGTCCAAAAAGGAAGGTGGTTTGGGCCTATGATATTTTAACTACTCGAATAAAGCATGCATATTCGAGCTCATTTATAGGGATGTTATATAGGACTCAGGATTTAGGGCCGGTTCGGATCCATTAAAATTAATGTAAGCCCTGATACTGAATAATTGAACATAGAAAAATTTGGGCTAATATAGGGTTTTGGTAAAAAGTCTCAGGCTAAAACAGTATCGGTCCTATTACATGAAACCTTTTTTTGTCGCATAAATTCATAAATTGATATTCAAATATAATTTTACGGTTTTGGCAGAAAAATATAATTTTGTGGTTTTTGACGTGAAAACGAGATTTTGCAGTTTGACGGAAAAACATAATTTACCGGTTATAATGGAAAAAATGTGTTCAGTTTTGACAAAAAAACGAAACTTAGCGATTTTGGAGGGAAAACATGATTTTTTTTTGTTTTGACGAAAAACATAATTTTACGGTTTTGGTGAAAAACATGATTTTGCGGGTTTGCCGAGAAAATACGATTTTGCGGGTTTGGCGGGAAAATACAATTTTGAGGGTTTGGCGGGAAAATAAGATTTTGCGGGTTTGGCGGAAAAATTTGATTTGACGTGAAACTTCGATTTTGCGGTTTTGGCAGGAAAATATGATTTTACGGTTTTGGCGAGAAAATATGATTTTGCGGTTTTGGCGAAAAAATATAATTTTGCAGTTTTGGTGGGAAAATATGATTTTACGGTTTTGGCGGAAAAATATGATTTTGCGGTTTTGGCAGAAAAATATGATTTTGCGATTTTGGCGGAAAAATATGATTTTGCGGTCTTGGCGGGAAAATATGATTTTGTTGAAAAAACATTTTTCTTAAGTATGAAAAAAAATTAGAGAGTTAAAAAGGACCAAAATATGGCTCAAACCCTGTTATACAAATTTTTAGGGCTTAAAATGGGTTAGACCTCATTCAGGACCGAACTTTAAATAAACATGACCGGACTGCACCGAAAAACCTTATTTAACATCCCTACTCATTTTGTTACTATTTCCTTAGAACTTGCTCAATCAGGGTGGCCTGAAATACTAATCTGATGTTATATATCAAACAATTTAATCAACTTCAGGATACTAAAACAAAAGCAAATGCGTTCTTGGTAGACAAAAATTCTGAATGTAAGAGATCTCTTGTACTGTGGATCAGCTTAAAGATTGGAGATGGAAGGGATTGCTTGTTCTAGTCACATAACTGGTCGCCTTAATCATGGGAATTTAAAATGCTACTAGAACCAGTCGGATCTTCTCTACTTTGGCTCAATTGTGGAATGGGAATCATTTGATGTACCCCTGCAAGGTCAGGTCATCAAAGAAAAAGACATTAATGTGACACTTTTAGACAAGTCAAGACATTCTGAGATAAATCTTTCAATCGATTGGTCTGGTAAAAATTCGTCAGGACTAGATTTAGTATCATTAAAAATATTTTGATTGAAAATACTCCTATTTCATAAATGCACGAATGACAAAAGCGAGTTCGAGTAGTCCTTATAAGATATTTACAAAATACATAGAAAAAACATTATATTTGTTGGGACACTAACAAATTATTTCTAACAAGGTCCTCCCTAATGCTAATTGATTCTTGGAAACAAAACAGGGTAAAAAAAGGGTGAGCAAATCTAAAATTGCTTAGTAACTTTGGTATCATCCCAACACGCGCCAAGTTATAAATGTGATCACACATTCGTTTAGAGTATACTAATACAATATTAGTTATCATTTAAGCATAAAATTATTAATACTATATATATATATATATATATATATATATATCCTTCATGATATTATCATACACTCTGTAACATCCGGTTTTAGAAATATGGTATGCATGCATAGAGGTTTAAAAGTATTGATTTGGCCACCTATGTCAGCAAAATGCACTTATCTTTTCCGTCAAACATCTCGAGAGAACTCTAGAATTAAGGCGTGATTATCGGAAAATAATTTTCGGTATCATGTGAGTGATCATGACAAAAACACGGGAAACAATCATGTGGTGATTTTTAGGGTCGGTAAACAAGTATTTCGAGCCTCCCGCACGTAGCATATCGGCCTTCACACACGAGAGTAGGCCCAATGGACCAAGAGAGGGCGTAGGCCCACTAAAGATGGCGGTCGGGGTGTTACTCACTCACTAACAGATCTTTGTCATAACATTAAATAACATAAAGTTACGGGGGTCAGGGCGTTACACACTCACTAACAAATCTTTGTCATAACATTAAGTAACACAAAGTTACGGGACAATGCACATTTCTATTATGAGCATTTTGATATCACTCAACCATACATTTGACATGCATACGGTATTATAACACATTAAAGAGATTTGGTGATCGTCTATACAACATCGCCATAACTCTAACTTCTCGAAATTCATAGTTTGTCTCCAATTGTCAAGATGCTCTGGCAATCTTTGTAGATACAAACACTAACGCAAGTTCTCAATCTCTTTTATTAGTTTTTTGGTCACACTCGTCAGCAGCACGAATTGAAATCTCATTGAACTGTGTTTTCAGATTCACTTTTAATATGGGGAAGAACCACTAAATCATGGAATCCATCCTCATAAGTTGATAATTAACTCAAGCTCTATTATTGGTTTAACAATATCATATTTTATGCCACGACCTAAGAGTAACATATACTCTTAATCACCAAAGAACACTCAGGGGTTAAATTTAAACATAGTAAACTTCATCACATACAATCTCATTGCGAAGAAAATCCAGATGAAAAAAATCCTAGCTGATAGCAATTAGCATACTTAAACCCGATAACAAATGTAATGTCATCCTCACATACAATACTCTTTAATTAATTTAACATTGATCGGGTTAAATGTAAATCCATTACCGGCAAAAACATATTAATACTCCTCTCAAGAACACATACATTTGACACAATCCCAGCCTTGCTCTATTCCCACCTCTTCACCTTAGCTAGTCACTTTCTAGATTTTCCCTGATTTATATGTAGTTTTGTTGTATGAAAACGACTTACATGTCATGGATCCTAATAAGGACCAGGCAGCTAGCTAGCAGGAGGGAGTATATTTTTCTATGGCCAACGGCAAGCGTCTCCTTGTTCCGCATAGTGTCAACTATTTAGTGCCAATGAACACGATTTATAAGTAAATTCATTTATCTGAGTTATTCCGATTTTTGTAGGATCGGACTTCAATATTTTTTTTAATTGGTCCAAAGCACCAGAATTTAAGTTAAGCAACTTTGTTAAGTGATTCGCCTAACTTAGTCCACGTAACGTATGAGATTCGCCTATGTTAAACTACACATGCTGATAAGTGATTCACCCAAATTAACCTTAAAACGATATCATCTCTTTTTAGTTACCCCAAAAAAATTTGGGAGTCACATTTGTTGCAATAAGTCGGCTTTTTTCATATCTCCACAATTAGACTATGTTGAATTCATACATGTATTATACTTCTGTGCTAGAACATACCCCGGCATCATTTTGGTTCAATCTGCATACGTGGAATCCACTTTAGCAATACTTTAAGCGTTTTGTATGATTTTGCACAAAATGTGAAGTTAACATACGATATTCAAATTTTTGATTAGTTGAGATATATTCTAGAACAGGAGTATAACACATATATGGATAGTTCCGTGTCTTCCACTCAATTGTCATATCTTTTATTTATAAAGGTTTCTAGGACAATATCTCTTAATCTCTCAAAATTGAATTGATTTAGTTTGGATTAATTCGGGCTGTGGATTTCTTATAGGTGTGAATGTTTTTAAATATATTCTTCTAATTATTTAAATGCAACTAAATACATTACCTCCTAATTTTATTATAACCAAGATTCATTTTCCTTAACAATACAAATTTTTAAGAAAAATTTATACATTCCTTATTTTGTGAGTGAGTCAAATAGGAAATTTTTTTGCAAAGATAGCTATATTAACATTTTTGAATTACATTTGGGAAAAACCCTTGGTTTTCGAAACTATTTACAAAAATTGCCATTGTTGGGTCGGGTCAATTTTAAAATTGGGTCACAAAATATCCGAAAATCTTTAATGAATATTGACACCAATAATTACCATAACAAATTTGAGCTAATTTCCTAAAATATCTCTATCTAATTCAAACATAAATATATGATTCTCCTTTCACTTTTATTTAATCTTATATTTAAATTATTTTAAATTATTATATAATACATTTAGTTAATAAAATCTGAAATTTATTTTTGCATCTGATGTGATTAAAATTTTTTAAAACGGACATATATTACTCAATATATAAATAAAAAAAATATGTGTACAATGTCTCACATCGCCTGAAAAATTAGACAATGTTACAGAGTCATACTATAAAGTAGACCAAAATGATTCCGAATACAAATGAGCAGGAAGCTTGACTTATCATGCGTCCAAATTTAAAAGTTTTATTCGGTTTATTCCGGTTCTTTATTTCAAAGAATTTAAACTTTTAAAAAGTTTTAAAATATTATAAATATTTAAACTTTATATAAAATTTAAATATTATAAATATTTAAACTTTATTAAAATTTAAATATTTCAAAAAATTTAATTTTTTAATAAGTTAAACTTTATAAAACTTCTAAAATATTTATAATATTAAAACTTTTATGAAGTTTCAAATATTATAAATATTTTAACTTTATAAAAAATTTAAATATTATAAATATATAAAATTTGTATTAAGTTTAAACATTATAAATATTTAAACTTTATAAAACGTTTAAAGTATAATATTTAAACTTTTAGAATTATTAAAATATCACGGGACGGAGTTATATGATTATACTTTTAATCCCAATATATTAAATATACTTTTGTACTTTATAATCCATAATTCAAGTTTATAATAGACCTCTGAATCAAAGTATAATACTTATAAAGTCAAGCCAAAGTGTTTTTTTAAATTTCTGTAACAAAAAAAAAATTGCTACTATCGTTTTCTCAAGGCATAGAGCTTCATCGTTTTCTTAATTTTATTGTCTTCAAACTTTATATGCTTTTTTAATTTTTAGTCATTTAAAAAAAACAGAAAAAATCGATTTATTTTATGTAGCCACAATGCTTCAAGCCATTGTGCTTCTAATCAAGCTACAAGTTTTTCAATCAAAAGGAAAAAATGGGGACAATTTTGTTTTCGTCATCACCGAAGAGATTTTCATAACTTCCGCCAAGAGATATGTACTCCACCGCTTCCGCCAAACCAATGGCCTAACCTCAACCATCTCAAAATGTCATAAACAAGCATCAACCTTTTCTTGCAACTCACCATCTTTCACCAGCATTCAAGATTGGAGTGTCTAAAGCCTCCATCTTGAGGGGGCATATAGAAGGAAAGAGCAACATTCAAAATAATTAGCAATCCCTATAATTGCTCCTATATTACTATTATAATATTCTCTTATAATTCATTAGGATTATCTCTATCTTGTGTATATATATGTCCTATGTATATTGAAGAAGATAGGAGAGCAATAACATATTTTTCCAATTATAAATCTCTCATCATATTATCAACCCATTCTCTATACTTAGTTTTATATGAAAAAAATCATTACAAAATAAAGATATAAAAATGGACTTCTCAAATATAAATATATAGCAAAATAATCTTTGATACTAATAAAGAAAATTTAATACAACAGAAACTATAAAAACACTTATCTATCAAAATTAATGACATTTGTTTTAGATTGTTATTTTATTTAGTTTTAGATTAAAATGTTAGATGTCTAAATTAATTTACCCTATAATTAATAAATGGTAATTTTATACAAATAGGCATGTTAATAATAACCAAGGTCTTAAATATATTTGAATTTTGAAATTTGTATATAATACTGTCATAAGATCTTTTTTTTTGGGACATCTTATAATCTGATCTTTAATTTTATTTGATTGGGAGAATGTATCTAGATATGATGTATGGATTTCGCTTCCATTATACCCTGTTATGAATGATCAGTGATTAATGTCTACAAAAAAAAAAAGCTTTATGAACTATAATTAAAACCTAAAAACAAAATAAATATCTACAACATAAATGCATTGTTAAGATAATTTCTTCTCTTCCACACATATATATATATATATAACAATGTACTAGCAACTTCACATATTAAAAATTCTTATCAACAATTAAACGTCTCGATAATGGCTTCACTTGGCTTGATCCTCTGTCTTTCCTCGGTTCTTCTCATGAGCCTTTGTCAGATTCCTACAGCTATCGAAGATGAAAGAAAGGCAAGTCATTTCTGTTTTGTCTTGTTACCATATTAAAGTAATAACTAATCTACGTTCTTAATTTGTATTGGTCTAATTCATTCGTTGTGAGATTTTGACGCAGGTCTATATTGCTTACATGGGAGCTCTTCCTTCAAAAGATTCTTACTCTCCTATTACTCACCATCAGAATATCCTTCAAGAAGTGATCGAATCAAGGTTTAATATAAGACTCTCAAATCTCCCTCATCCAAATCTTGTTGCTTGTTGTTTACGTTATTATTTTTTCTCTTTTTGATCTGCAGTTCCGTAGAAGATTCTTTGGTCAGAAGCTATGGAAGAAGTTTCGATGGTTTTGCAGCCAGACTTACTGAATCTGAAAGAGATAAACTTATGGGTGAGTGAGTTTTTATGATTATTAAAGATTATTATGAGACTCTCGTCATGATGGTTAAATTTGATGATGATGTCATGTGTGATTTGAAGGCATGGACGGTGTGGTTTCGGTTTTTCCAAATACCGTTTATAAGCTTCTTACAACAAGATCTTATGAGTTCATTGGACTTGGTGACAAGAGCAAGCAGGTCCCTGATGTTGAGAGCAATATAATAGTTGGTGTAATCGACGGCGGAATCTGACCTGAATCCAAGAGTTTTTCAGACGAAGGCATCGGCCCAATACCAAAAAAATGGAAAGGAACTTGCGGAGGAGGAACTAATTTCCCCTGCAACAAGGTTAGTAACATTTTCATTTTTTTTTTCTTCTCCAGTTTTCTTGCTTGACACGAAAGGATCAAAAGATAAAGATTAATCCAAATTTTGCAGGAAGGTGATTGGAACACGACACTATGTGCAGGACTCGGCGAGGGATAATTAACCTAACGGGTCACACACGGCTTCAACAGCCGCAGGAAACAAAGAAAAAGGAGTGAGTGTGAACGGTGTGGCAGAAGGAACCGCAAGAGGATGTGTGCCTTTAGGTAGAATTGCTATTTACAGAGTTTGCGAGCCAGCATGTTGTAATGCCGACGGAATTTTAGCTGCGTTTGACGATGCTATAGCCGACGGAGTCGATGTTATAACCATTTCTATTGGAGGAGGTGTTACTAAAGTGGATATTGACCCTGTCGCTATTGGATCGTTTCATGCGATGCTCAAAGGGATTGTTAACACGGCTGTTGTCGGGAACGACGGCTCAAAACTTGGAAAAGCGGCTAACCTTGCACCGTGGATCATATCCGTGGCAGCTGGTTCAACTGATAGAAAATTTGTTACTAATGTGGTTAATGGAGAAGGCAAAACCATACCGGTAAGAAGTTTTTCTCTTGTTTCAGTTTATATATGAATATGATATTGTCATCAATCATGGTAATTAAGTATAAACGTACAGGGAATATCGATCAATGACTTTGACTTAAAAGGAAAGAAGTATCCTTTGGCATACGGGAAAACTGCTTCAAATAACTGTCCAGAAGAGCAAGCAAGGTAACTTGTGACTCAAGGAATCCGAACTGACCTAACTTGTGACTCGAGAATTTTCACTTTTATGGATATATCTTCATTTATTGGCATTCATTCTCTGGTAGGACTTGCTCTAGCGGTTGCCTGAACACGGTGGAGGGAAAGATTGTTGTGTGCGATAATCCAAATAATGTTACGGAACAAAAAGAAGCAGGTGCAGTTGGAACATTCAGATCTTACGTTCTCGCTTCACTGAAAGAATTTTTTCCATAGACATTCTTTGATTATATTTTTTTTAAGATGTTTATATAATTTTCGATGTGAAACAGAAACCCGCAAGTAACTATATTGAAGAGTGGGACAGTTAAAGACACTGATGCTCCGATAGTTGTTGCTACTTTCTCTTCTCGTGGTCCAAACACTCTCTTTAGCGACATTTTGAAGGTAACAAACACTCAAACCAAATTTAACAGAACTTTGTGTTTATAATTTGCATTTGTTGGAATTTGGATCGGTGTCTTGACAATTAAAATATATATATGCAGCCGGATATAACAGCTCCAGGAGTTAATATATTAGCGGCATATACACCATTAGCTCAAACCGCACTTCCCGGACAAAGCGTGGATTACTATTTCATGACCGGTACATCTATGGCTTTGTCCTCATGTCGCAGGTGTAGCTGCTTATGTCAAGACAATCCGTCCTGATTGGTCCGCTTCTGCCGTCAAATCTGCTATCATGACTACTGGTATCAACATCAAACCGACTTATTCACTGAAGAAAACATTAAAGTGACCTGAATCCTTTTTGTTTTGTTGCAGCTTGGGCAATGAACGCTTCGAAAAATGCAGAAGCTGAGTTTGTGTATGGATCAGGATATGTTAACCCTTCAGTAGCAGTTGATCCAGGACTTGTTTACGAAATAGCTAAAGAGGATTACTTGAACATGCTTTGCTCTTTGGACTACTCATCCGGAGGAATTAGTACTGCGCGGGCGGAACCTTTACTTGTTCTGAAAAATCTAAGCTTAACATGAGAAATCTCAACTACCCATCAATGACAGCCAAAGTTTCAGCCTCATTATCTTCAGATATCACTTTTTCCAGAACAGTCACCAACGTTGGGAAAAAGGGATCCACTTACAAGGCAAAATTGTCTGGGAATCCCAAACTCAGCATCAAGGTTGAGCCAGAGACTCTGTCTTTCAAGTCACCGGGGGAGAAGAAGTCTTACACCGTTACAGTCTCTGGCAAGAGTCTTGCTGGTATTTCTGGGATTGTGTCTGCGTCTCTCGTTTGGTCGGATGGATCACACAATGTGAGAAGTCCTATTGTTGTTTATACTTAGGCATCAACCCCGAATTCATGACAATAAAAGTATTTGATGTTATGGTATGTGTTTTATTAAATTCAGTTTTTAATAAATAAATAAGAAGGGGTTATTTTTGTGTTTACATTTCATGGTTCAATCTCAGTCTAGGTTATGATATAAAAGGTATCCTTGTGATGTAAATTAAAATGTAGTCCACCCCTTTCGAAAGTCTAATTATCATATATATGTCGTTCATGTTTCCATCATCCTTGCCTTATCTATCACCACCCTCCAGCTTGGACTTTGGCCTTTTTAGCTTTTTTCCCTGCCATTATGAAACACAACTCTATTGATCACTCACTTCTGCAAATGTATAATCCATAACCTTTTCACAATACTCGGGAGTTGTAAACTTTGTTTATCAAATAACAAAGATATTGCTAAATTGAATGACTCAGTGAAAAGTTCTAGATAATCTTATAGTCTCCTTGGGTTACCAATGTCTCAGTGGTTGACATGAAAATATTCCACTGTTGCATGTATTTTTGCACCCTAGAAAAGTATATGGTAGTTAATTGTTCTTTGAATGAATTTTTCGTAATGACATTTTATATAATAACTAATGTTTGTAGGTTATTTATTAAAATGTAATTCTGAATTAATTGTATAGAGATTAAACTCTTTATATGCAAGTAAACTTTATTTTCGAAATTATATACATGTTTTTGTGGGCAATCCTTGACTCACCAACTCCATGTTGCGTAACTCCCAACTATCCGACATCAGCCCACCATAGTTGACCAGTTTGGAGGCACAGAGACCCTCCAAGCCCATCACCTCTCTCCACTCAATCACCCCGTGTTCACGCCACTCCAATTCCTCTGCCTCACACCACAATATCTTCCCACCCGTAACACAACTGTACATCACATTCTCAATCACATACCTTCCCCTTCTATCCCCTATGGTATCCAACTTCCCTCTTTTCCATATACTTCAGTCGGTATGTAGAACAAGCTACTGAACGACATATTCACAGAAAAAAACCAGCGTGGAATCGGGTCTGGAGGGATGCGTAAGCATAGATCAAGTTTTCGGTAAAACCCATTAAGAATCGGAAGTGGTGAGCTCAGGGGAAAACACTAGAGAGCGGTAGCACTTGGAGACAAGAGATAAGAAATCGTGATCCAATCTTGAGACGCGGGCAAAGTAATTCAGAATGATCTCATCTGGCAACGAAGATAAACCACACGGAGACGGAGACGGAGAAGACAACTTCAACATCTTCTTACGCGGTGGCTCTTCCTCTGCTCTGGAATTCGACATTGAGATGCACATCGTCACGGTTTAGGTTTTTGTGTTTTACGTCTGAAATAAGAGATAAAAGAGAAGGTCATATTATAATTCAAGCATTTCCATGTCTTGTTGTTCCTCATCGAAACAAGGAAAATACCATATGGAGTTTTCTTTAAAAAAAAGAGAGAAAAAGAAAAGTGTCTAGAGATAATATATAGGGTATTAGATATTTTCCTATTTGCAAGTAAAATTCCTTATTAACAGTCATAAAATCTATAATATCTTCTTTTTGATTTTATATATTTTGATATTTCTATACTACAAAATCTAAATATCAGATTATATATAATATCAAAACATCTTTGGAAAAAAAGAAAAACAATTATTGAATCATCTGTAAAAGAAGGGAATCCTTTTTTGTAGTTTCTTTAGAGTTTTAAATGTACTCCTCAATTTTTTTCCTATTTGTTTAGAGCATATACTTCTCAATTAAAAATATAGAGACATCACAATGATATTATCCCCATATTTACAAAATTTTAAAGAATGATTTAATTAAGACTAAAGAATAAATCATGTAATCAAACAAATAAAATCATGTTTATGGTATTACAACCATTCTCTGTACTTATTATAGTTTTCTATTTAAAATAAATCAATACAAAAAAATCTTTTATATGGATCCTAATATATAAATATCTATAGTAATAAATATGAAAAAAAAAAAATATATATATATATAGTAATAATTATTAAATACTACCCAAAAATTTAATAAATCAAAATTATGAAAACAACAATCAATCAAATTTATTCTTATTTTTTTAGACTTTTCTAATTTTATTTAATGTTTAGCTTAAAATGTTAAATATTTATTTAATAATAACTAAGATATCCTAAAATAGATAATGTAATTTTTATTAAAAATAAGTTTAGTAATAGTAATCAAGTTCATATATATTATTTTGAATTTAAAATTTCGTTATTACTTACCATAGAATGAAATATATATATACACACACATATAATTAATTCCCATATTCATTGCATTGTCACGATCATTCTCTCTCTATATATGATATATGATACACCCACATATATATATAACCATATACTAGCAACTTCACGAATTGAGAACTCTTGTCAATAGTTAAACGTCTCGTTAAATGGTTTCCCTTGGCTTGATCCTCTGTCTTTCCTCGGTTCTTCTCATGAGCCTTTGTCAGATTCCTACAGCTACCGATGATGAAAGAAAGGCAAGTCATTTCTGTTTCGTCTCGATCTACGTTCTTAATTTGTATCGGTCTAATTCATTCGTTGTGACATTTTGACGTCACGCAGGTGTATATTGCTTACATGGGAGCTCTTCCCTCAAAAGCTTCTTACTCTCCTATGTCTCACCATCAGAATATCCTTCAAGAAGTTATAGAATCAAGGTTTAATATAAGACTCTCAAATCTCTCGCACCCGATCTTGTTGTTTGTTGTTTACGTTATTGTGTCACTTGTCTTTTTTCCCAGCAGTTCCGTAGAAGATTCTCTGGTCAGAAGCTACAGAAGAAGTTTCAATGGTTTTGCAGCCAAGCTCACTGAATCTGAAAGAGATAAACTTATTGGTGAGTATTATGATTATATATATGAATTTAAAGATAATGAAACTCGTGATCATGATGGTTAATTTGATAATGATGATGATGATGTTATGTGTGATTTGAAGGCATGGAAGGTGTGGTATCGGTATTCCCAAGCAAGGTTTATAAGATTTTGACGACAAGATCTTATGAGTTCATGGGACTTGGTGCCAAGAGCAAGCAGGTCCCTAATGTTGAGAGCAACATAATAGTTGGTGTAATAGACGGTGGAATCTGGCCTGAATCCAAGAGTTTTTCAGAAGAAGGCATTGGTCCAATACCAAAAAAATGGAAAGGAACTTGCGCAGGAGGAGCTAATTTCACCTGCAACAGGTCAGTAACATTTTCACTATTTTTTCTTCTCCAATTTTCTTGTTGACACAAAAGGATCAAAAGATAATAATCAAAATTTTACAGGAAGGTGATTGGAGCACGACACTATGTGCAAGCCTCGGCAAGAGACTATGACGCTCATGGGTCACACACGGCTTCAACAGCCGCAGGAAACAAAGTAAAAGGAGTGAGTTTGAACGGTGTGGCAGAAGGAACGGCAAGAGGCGGTGTGCCTTTAGGTAGAATTGCTGCTTACAAAGTGTGCGAGCCAGCAGGTTGCAATGGCGACCGAATGTTGGCTGCCTTTGACGATGCTATAGCGGACGGGGTCGATGTTATAACCATTTCTCTTGGAGGCGGTGTAACTAAAGTTGATATCGACCCTATTGCTATTGGGTCATTTCACGCGATGACCAAAGGGATTGTTACCACGGTAGCGGTTGGAAACGCCGGCTCTAAACTTGGAAAAGCAGATAACCTTGCACCGTGGGTCATATCGGTGGCTGCTGGCTCTACTGATAGAAAATTTGTTACTAATGTGGTTAATGGAGATGACAAGATGATCCCTGTAAGAAGTCTTTTTCTTGTTTCAGTTGATATATGAATGTGCTTGTAGTCATCGATCATGGTGATTAAGTATGTACATACAGGGAAGATCGATCAGTGACTTTGACTTAAAGGGAAAGAAGTATCCTTTGGCGTACGGAAAAACTGCTTCAAACAACTGTACAGAGGAGCTAGCAAGGTAACTTGTGACTCAAAGAATCCATAGTGACCTAACTTGCAGCTCAAGAAGATACGTTATGGATATATCTTTTCATACATTTGTATTCTATGGTAGGGGTTGCGATAGCGGTTGCCTGAACACAGTGGAGGGAAAGATTGTGGTGTGTGATGTTCCAAATAATGTTATGGAGCAGAAAGTAGGGGGTGCGGTTGGAACTATCCTTCATGTAACTGATGTTGATACTCCCGGTCTTGGTCCTATTGCGGTTGCAACCTTAGATGATACCAATTATGAAGCATTAAGATCTTACGTTCTCTCCTCACCGTAAGAATATGTTACATAAACAAATCTTTGGTTAGATTCTCTTAAGGTGTTAATGACATTTTTCGATATGAAACAGAAACCCGCAAGGAACTATATTGAAGACAGAGACAGGTAAAGACAACGATGCTCCAATCGTTCCTACCTTCTCTTCTCGTGGTCCAAACACTCTCTTTAGTGACATTTTGAAGGTAACAAACACTTCAAATAAAATTAACCGAACTCTGTGATTATAATCAACATTTATTGGAATTTGGATTGATCTATGTCTTCAAATATATATATATGCAGCCTGATATAACAGCTCCCGGAGTCAATATATTGGCAGCATATTCACCATTGGCTCAAACCGCGCTTCCTGGACAAAGCGTGGATTACTATTTCATGACCGGAACATCTATGGCTTGCCCTCATGTCGCAGGTGTAGCTGCTTATGTCAAGACACTACGTCCTGATTGGTCTGCCTCTGCCGTTAAATCTGCTATCATGACTACCGGTATTTAGCAACATCAAATCAATCTATTCTCTGAAGAAAAAAAATTTAAGTGAAGTGAGACCCGGATTGATCCTTATTGTTTTGTTGCAGCTTGGGCAATGAACGCTTCAAAAAATGCAGAAGCTGAGTTTGCATATGGATCAGGATTTGTTAACCCTACAGTGGCAGTTGATCCAGGGCTTGTTTACGAAATAGCCAAAGAGGATTACTTGAACATGCTTTGCTCTTTGGACTACTCATCTAAAGGCATCAGTACTATTGCCGGAGGAACCTTTACTTGTTCTGAACAATCAAAGCTTACTATGAGAAATCTCAACTACCCTTCAATGGCAGCCAAAGTTTCAGCTTCATCATCTTCAGATATCACATTTTCAAGAACAGTCACCAACGTTGGGAAAAAGGGATCCACTTACAAGGCAAAATTGTCTGGGGATCCCAAACTCAGTATCAAAGTCGAACCAGATACGATCTCTTTCAAGTCACCTGGGGAGAAGAAGTCTTTCACCGTTACAGTCTCTGGCAAGAGTTTTGCTGGTATTTCTAGTATAGTGTCGGCGTCTCTGATTTGGTCGGATGGATCACACAATGTGAGAAGTCCTATTGTTGTTTATACTTAGGCATCAACCCCAAACTCAATATAATAAAAGTAGTAAATGTTATGGTCTGTGTTCTAAAGCTCTTCTCGATATTAAAATTCAGTTTCTTTAGGTAAATAAGGGGTTCTGTAAGTGTTTACATTTCAGGGTTCAAACTCAGTCTAGGCTATGATATAAAAGGTATCATTGTGATGCAAAAGGTTCATCTTTTGAAACTCTAATTATCACCCTTTCCTGGGAACATTCCCTCCATGTATTCGTCAAAGTTTTCATCATCCTTGCCTTCTCTATCACCACTTTCCGACTTGTGCTTTCCCGTTTTCCCTGCAATATGAAACACATTTTATTTACTCCTTCCCAAAATTATAATATTCCATATCTTTTTTCTACAAAGAATAGACCCAAAATATATTGAACTTTGCAAATTACACACCTTTTCTCCTCTTCTCTTCATCTGTGTCATCTTCACTGCATGATTGATTCCTGAATTTCAAATTTAATGTATCTAAGTTATTGTAATCTAAAAGAAAAACAAAAATGTGACCCTTAGTTGTAAAATAACATGAATCTCTTAATCCATACCGTTTACGTTTCTGCTTTTTCTTTTCTTTACTCTCTGATCTTTCACCCTCCTTTCTTTTTTTGTAGTAAAGCTTCTCCGCACATCTAGTGCCAAAAAAGTTTGATATTGGGAAAAATAAGGAAAGCGGGTTGTCAAGCTTTACTGAAACCAAACAAGTGTTACACAAAAGCATTGAACCTACCAACTCTATTTAGAATGCAGATAAGAAAAGAGATGAACAAGCTGTACAATGAGTGCCTACCTCTCACAAGCTACGAGTTTTACAAGGGCTTGTTTGTCTTCTCCAGCTTCATGATAAGAAAAATTCACCTGCAAAATCAATGAAGCTCAGTGAAATAATCCGACACAAACATCAAAACAGTAATTGAGAAAATATCTAAAGATACATGCCTCATAGCTTGCTAACCCTTCCTTTTCATCACAATGTTTGCTCCCACACAAAAACTGCCCTGACAGAAAGCAGTTGCATTCACACTCAACTCTTATCACAGCTACTTCAAAATAAATCACAGACAAAGAGTTTGAAGCAATATTAACCTTTCCCAGTCATTACTTCCTTCTCTGTTCTCCATCTTAAACCCATCTACAAACATTCAAAATAAGTCAACTGAACAAAAGTAATACAGGAATCCACGTGAGATACAGTAACTATGCATCAGATTTTACCTTACCAGTCTTGTATCTTGACATGTCAGCTATACAGTATCTTCAATCAGTCAAGGACATAGACATGTACTTATCCACACTCTCGTATAATGGTACTTGCAAAATAACTAAAAGCTATCTAACGGGTGTCAATGTAGCCGAAGCAGCACTGTGTTTTGAAAGGATACTCTTTAAACAGCTTATCATAGTATCGCTTCACCAGTCTTTGCTCCCAAGATGGGTTCAAATCATCTTCCTCAGAACGTATAAACCTTGCAAGACAAGCCCAAAATTAAGAGAAAACATAAAAAGCCGAATAACCATTTTCTATTGATTCATAAACATATGGCAAATACCAAGTAAGATTCAACAAGAAACTTGCAGATTCATCAACAAAGCACATCTTAAAACTTAAAACTCTCCAAAAACAAAAAACATATTCAAAATTGAATTATACCTGTATCCTTCTCTTAGTGTGTCCTGATCAGTTTTAACCGGTAACTTGACTTCTGCTGGCTTGTCCTTCCCATAAAAACGAACTGTAAAGTGAAAAACAATAGATGAAAAAAGAATACCAAATGCTGAACCTCATAAAAAAAAAAGACATGTAAGGCTGACTGTAGCCTCCTTCCTAGCTCAGAGGAGAAGACTGTTCATCAACCATTTTTTATTTGGGACTCATGGATTTGGATAAATAGAAAGCCACTTATTTACCCTAATTCCCAAACTTTTGTCCACTTAAACCTAATTATCTGGAGACATAATTAAAGGCAGATTGAAGGAATTGTAGTACCGTAGTCTTTCAAGAACTTCTTATGCCGCTCGTAAGCATTCAAGCCACGAATATGCGCTTGGTATTGCCTGGAGACACGATTGAGCAGTCAAATAAAGAAGACAGAATCGAACACAGAGGAGGAAGAAGAATCTATAGATGGATGATTAACTGCTTGCGTTCTTCTCTGTCGTAGATGTCAGATCTGATCGTTGCCGAAGAAGCCATGTCGCCGCCGATGTCCGTCTTCTTTAACTATCGTAGTAGACCTTTCTTCTTCAGCTATCTCCGTCTCTTTTCTCCGATTGCACCAATTGTTTCTTAATGGGCTGGGCCGTATGGACAAACAATATGGGCCATTGAAATGGTTAAATGGCCAGAGTTTTTCCGCCTTCGACTAGCAAGTTTGTTGTTTGTTTTGTAGTGTTTAATCAAACCACCAAAATTCAGCGATTAACAAGTATAAATTATAATCGTTAATATTTTAGCTTTTTAAATTTAAGATTACTGATCAGTTTTTAAAAAAAAAATTTGTTTTCACTATGACTACAAAACAAACAAAATTAATCGTGACAATTATAAAACAAATATGATTTAATCGCTGGTGACTACGAAACGAACGTAAATATAAAGAAAACAAAATGAGTTTTTCATTTTGAGTGTGTCAAAGGTTTATAGTTTTCATTATCTATCTTATATTAATTAGCGTCTTAAAATTATTAGGTATGATCCAAAGCAGCCATGGGACGAGAACGTATTAGAGTGTATATAACTGGTTTAGTTATGGTTTAATAGTTTGGTTAATATATTTGGTTTAGTTTGCTTTGTATTTAAGCTTAATCATGTATCACATTTTGACTTGAATGAAGATTTTGATCAATTCTGTTTCTCTCTCGATCCCAACATGAGAGAAACTGATAGAACGTCCCGACCGTGATTATCAAAACAAGATGCTCGATTCTTCAAGCTTTTAACTTCTTTGTTCGATATGAGCAAAAACCTGTTTGGAAGTATAATGAATAGTGAGTCAGTTACGGACAACTAAGCTACCGTTGTTGCATCTTTCTCTTCTCGTGGTCCAAACACTACATTAGGCATTAGGGACATTTTGAAACCAGATATAACAAGTATATATTGGCAGCATATTCGTAGGTTGCATAAACCGTACTCAAAGGAGAAAGTGTAGATCACGATATTTCATGTCTGAGAGGTCTATAATCTATTACTTGCCCTCTATCGCATGTATATAGAAGACCCATAAATACAAGCAATTTTCGTTAGGCTGAATGATTTAAATATGATGACGATAAGACCATTTAAAAAGATTGGGTATGGATAACTCAAGAAACTATCTCCAATCCAAACATATAGAGACCTTTGATGCTCCATAACAACCCAGGACTAAACCTCCACCAACAGAAACCACCGACTTTGAGATCAAATCGACTTTGTGAACCATGATTTAAAACTCTTAAGTTCTCTAGAACACATATGGATAGCATCATATGGAACCAAATTCATGTATGGATGCTTCACGTCCTCGACCATTCTCATGTGCTTGACCATCTTTATGATATATCCATTAATCGGGCCAGTCACTTGGTTAGCCAATTTGGTTCTTTTGACTACACTTTTTGTTCTTGTGACTCATATTCTCTTCTTCTAACATCTCCTCTTAGTTCTCTACAGAAAACATGATCTAATGTTCTCTAGAAAATAACAAGTAAAGCAAACAAATAGATATAGAGTCACCTCTTAAAAATAAAAACATTAGTATATGAAAATGAGGTTTTATTATTATTTAAAACATTGATACAATACACATGAATATCAAATGAGCTATATATTAGAAAAAACAATTTGACTAATGAATTAGTTCTTATAACTTAGGAGGTCATAAGCTGCAAAATAATTGCATAAAAACTAAATATTTTAGGCAAAATAAAGCACATTAATTATGAGTTATGCCATTCTCGTGCGCGTATTGGCGTAGATGCTTAATCCATTCTAAAATATAATCCATTCATTCTGGCACTATATTCACGTAGTTGACCACATTGAGGATAATTTAAATCTGGACGGTATGCTTCAGTCTCACTATAAAACCTCATGCGAAGCCCTTGCTTAAGAAGACATTTCCAATGTGATATATTGACTCCTTCATCCTTGAACCAAATGGTTCTTATTATAGCTTTGAATTTTAATTGTTGGACTCCAAAATCTTTGATCCCACAGCGGCAATGATGTTGGAGAATTCTAACATGACCGAGTAGGTTCTTAATTACTATCTTATTTTCTTTGCAAGCTTCATTTACCCCAAAATAGATGGCACTAAGTAACATGAAAAATACTCATTTTTCGGATCTAAAATATTTATTGAAGTAATAATTACGACATCAACATTTATTAAATTAATGATTTTGGAGGATTTGGTGGAATTTAGGAAATTTTAGATTTTGAGAGATTTGAGTGAGTTTTCAGAATATTTGGTGGAATTGTTAAATTTTTTATTTTTAAAAAAGAAAAAATAGTTTGTGATTTGGTGAGATTTATAGAACAAAAAGGACAAACTTTGGGTGATTTTCGGAGATTTCTAAAACCAAAGGAAAAATTGGGTTTAACAGCTCAACAAAAGAAGAATAGAGGCTCACATATTGGAAGAGACAAAGAAATTCTAGTTTGGAGCTCATAGCATTACTCAAAGATGCAATGTTTCCAAACGTGGCTTCAATTATGCCTAGAAATTTTGTTTTGTAATTCGAGCCATCTTTATGTTTAACTTTCCAAACGTGACTTCAATGATCTAGAGAAGCGGCTGGACGAAGTTTATTGACAGTGGTTGCGATGGATGAGTAATGCAACGACGATCGGATTACGTCATGTTACCCGATGTGGAGTAGAATGATGTCGTCGGTTCCCTCGATCATGGTAATTATGTGACGGATTGGACTAACAGGCCGATGGGAATATCCAGTGAGGGACGACGATCGAAGTTGGTTTTGCTCTGCATCTCATATTACAAAATTGGAAACTGAAAAGGGGTGGGAAGAAGAAAACGAAAGAGCAGAAACAATATTCCAAACACTATAAATGGAGTGAACGAAGAAAGGAGAATGAATGTAAAGCATATATGTGGATACCAAACATAATTATGGTGAGGATTTAAGTCACATGTTCGTTGAGTTATATGAGACTGTAGCTGAAGAATTCACTAATGGGCGTACTGCATGGAGTTGAAGGTGTTACGATTTTATTTGCTAATTGAGAACCTATTTTTTAAATCATCTAAAATAGCATCTCATAAGGTGTGATTTTGTTATCTACGATTTTAACTAAAAACTGAGTACAAAGTCACACAAAATCTTTGTTCAAATCATTTATGATAGTTGATCCAATAACAGTAGATTGTATGTAAATTTTCTAATTGTTTACTCCAATAACAGTTGATTTTGAATGATTTTCTTCAAAATCCATGTCCAATAACACTAGATTTTAGGAGATTTTTTAAAGTCAACGATTGAATAACAGCTGATTTTAAAAAATAATGAAACTCTTCCAAAATCATAGTTTGAATACACCACCCCTAAAATAAGTACGGAGAATGGTTTTAATACTATACAGAACATGATATTCTTCGTTTGATATTTTATAAAAATGATTACATAATTTATTCTTTAGTCTTCACTAAATAGTTCTTTAAATTTTTGTAAATATGGGATAATATTATTGCGATATATCTATATTATTTATTAGTTGAGGAGTACATACTCTCAAAAAAAAAAAAAAAAAAATTAAGAGAGAGTTACCTTAAAACTCTAAAGAAACTACAGTGGCAATGTCATTACATATAATTAGTAGGATTCTATTATAGATATTTCAATAATTTTTTTGCCTTTTCCAAAGATATTTCGATATTATATATTCTGATATTTAGATAATATCATATATATATATATATATATATATATATATATATCTTATTTAGATATATCTTATTCTGATATGTATATATGAAAATTTACTTCCAGATAAGATATATCTACTATCCTATATATAACTAATATATATTATCTCTAGAGATTTCTTACCTCGAAACACATATATAATGATTTACAAAAAAGAAAAACATATATATAATTTCAAAAAGAAAATTTGCTTGCATATAAAGTGTTTAATCTCTATACAATTAATTGAGAAGTACTTTAAATAAATAACCTAAAAACGTTAAATATTACATGAAATGCTATAACGAAAATATCATTCAAAGAACAATTAACCACCATGTATATTTTTCTAGAGTGCAAAAGTACATGCAACAGTGAAAAAGTTTATGTCAACCAGTTTGAGAGATTGGTAACTCAAGGAGAGACTAAAAGATGAAGAAGTTTAATTTTCACTGAGTCTTTCAATTTAGCTATATCTTTGTTATTTAATAAACAAAGTTTAGAAACTCCGAGTATTGTGATATAGATTTGTAGATTTATCATAGTTCATGTAGAAAAGGTTATGGATTATAAATTTGTAGAAGGGAGTGAATAGAGCAGGCAAAAAGGGCCAGTCCAAGTTGGAGGGTGGTGATAGATAAGGCAAGGATGATGGAAAATTCGAAGAATATATGATAATTAGAATGTCAATAGGTGAACCATTTAATTTATATCATAGCCTAGACTGAGTTTGAACCATGAAATGTAAACAAAAACAGAACCCCTTCTTATTTATTTATAGAAACTGAATTTTAATATCAAGAATATACTAGAATACAGACCATAACATCAAATACTTTTATTGTCTTGAATTCGGGGTTGATGCCTAAGTATAAACAACAATAGGACTTCTCACATTGTGTGATCCATCCGACCAAACGAGAGACGCAGACACAATCCCAGAAATACCAGCAAGACTCTTGCCAGAGACTGTAACGGTGTAAGACTTCTTCTCCCCCGGTGACTTGAAAGACAGAGTCTCTGGCTCAACCTTGATGCTGAGTTTGGGATTCCCAGACAATTTTGCCTTGTAAGTGGATCCCTTTTTCCCAACGTTGGTGACTGTTCTGGAAAAAGTGATATCTGAAGATAATGAGGCTGAAACTTTGGCTGTCATTGATGGGTAGTTGAGATTTCTCATGTTAAGCTTAGATTTTTCAGAACAAGTAAAGGTTCCGCCCGCGACAGTACTAATTCCTTCGGATGAGTAGTCCAAAGAGCAAAGCATGTTCAAGTAATCCTCTTTAGCTATTTCGTAAACAAGTCCTGGATCAACTGCTACTGAAGGGTTAACATATCCTGATCCATACGCAAACTCAGCTTCTGCATTTTTCGAAGCGTTCATTGCCCAAGCTGCAACAAAACAAAAAGGATTCAGGTCACTTTAATGTTTTCTTCAGTGAATAAGTCGGTTTGATGTTGATACCAGTAGTCATGATAGCAGATTTGACGGCAGAAGCGGACCAATCAGGACGGATTGTTTTGACATAAGCAGCTACACCTGCGACATGAGGACAAGCCATAGATGTTCCGGTCATGAAATAGTAATCCACGCTTTGTCCAGGAAGCGCGGTTTGAGCCAATGGTGTATATGCCGCTAATATATTCACTCCTGGAGCTGTAATATCAGGCTGCATATATATATATATATTAATTGTCAAGATATCGATCCAAATTCCAACAAATTCAAATTATAAACACAAAGTTCTGTGATTTTGTATTGAGTGTTTCTTACCTTCAAAATGTCGCTAAAGAGAGTGTTTGGACCACGAGAAGAGAAATGAGCAACGATCGGAGCATCATTGTCTTTAACTGTCCCACTCTTCAATATTGTTCCTTGTGGGTTTCTGTTTCACATCGAAAATTGTTATAAGCATCTTGAAAAAAATCTAACCAAAGAATGTCTAAGGAAAAAAAATCTTACGGTGAGGTGAGAACGTAAGATCTTAATGCTTTATAATTGGTATCATCTAAGGTTGAAACCGCAATAGGACCAAGACCAGGAGTATCAACATCGGTTACAAAAAGGATAGTTCCAACCGCACCTGCTTCTTTTTGTTCCGTAACATTATTTGGATTATCGCACACAACAATCTTTCCCTCCACCGTGTTCAGGCAACCGCTAGAGCAAGTCCTACCAGAGAATGAATGCCAATAAATGAAGATATATCCATAAAAGTGAAAATTCTCGAGTCACAAGTTAGGTCAGTTCGGATTCCTTGAGTCACAAGTTACCTTGCTTGCTCTTCTGGACAGTTATTTGAAGCAGTTTTCCCGTATGCCAAAGGATACTTCTTTCCTTTTAAGTCAAAGTCATTGATCGATATTCCCTGTACGTTTATACTTAATATCATATTCATATATCAACTGAAACAAGAGGAAAACTTCTTACCGGTATGGTTTTGCCTTCTCCATTAACAACAATAGTAACAAACTTTCTATCAGTTGAACCTGCTGCCACGGATATGATCCACGGTGCAAGGTTAGTTGCTGTTCCAAGTTTAGAGCCGTCGTTCCCGACAGCAGCCGTGGTAACAATCCCTTTGATCATCGCGTGAAACGATCCAATAGCGACAGGGTTAGTATCGACTTTAGTAACTCCTCCTCCAATTGAAAGTGTTATAACATCGACCCCGTCCGCTATAGCATCGTCAAACGCAGCCAACAGTCGGTCGCCATTGCAACCTGCGGGCTCGCACACTCTGTAAACAGCAATTCTACCTAATGGCACACCGCCTCTTGCCGTTCCTTCTGCCAAACCGTTCACACTCACTCCTTTTACTTTGTTTCTGCGGCTGTTGAAGCCGTGTGTGACCCATGAGGTTCATTGTCCCTCGCCGAGTCCTGCACATAGTGTCGTGCTCCAATCACCTTCCTGTAAAATTTTGATTATTATCTTTTGATCCTTTTGTGTCAACAAGAAAATTGGAGAAGAAAAAATAGTGAAAATGTTACCGACCTGTTGCAGGTGAAATTAGCTCCTCCTGCGCAAGTTCCTTTCCATTTTTTTGGTATTGGACCAATGCCTTCGTCGGAAAAACTCTTGGATTCAGGCCAGATTCCACCGTCTATTACACCAACTATTATGTTGCTCTCAACATTAGGGACCTGCTTGCTCTTGGCACCAAGTCCCATGAACTCATAAGATCTTGTTGTAAGAAGCTTATAAACGGTGTTTGGGAATACGGAAACCACACCTTCCATGCCTTCCAATCACACATAACATCATCTTCAAATTAACCATCATGACGCGTCTCATAATCTCTTATAATCATAAAAACTCACCCATAAGTTTATCTCTTTCAGATTCAGTGAGTTTGGCTGCAAAACCATTGAAACTTCTTCCATAGCTTCTGACCAAAGAATCTTCTACGGAACTGCATAACAAAAAGAAACAAACAATAACGTAAATAACAAGCAACAAGATTGGGCGACAGAGATTTTAAGGGTCTTAACTAAACCTTGATTCGATAACTTCTTGAAGGATATTATGATGGTGAGACATAGGAGAGTAAGAAGATTTTGAAGGAAGAGCTCCCATGTAAGCAATATACACCTGCATCAAAATGTCACAACCATTAATGAATGAGGCCAATACAAATTAAGAACGTAGATTAGTTATTATGGTTACGAGACGAAACAGAAATGACTCGCCTTTCTTTCATATTCAATAGCTGTAGGAATTTGACAAAAGCTCATGAGAAGAACCGAGGAAAGACATAGGATCAAGCCAAGGGAAGCCATTATCAAGACGTTTAATTGTTGATAAGAATTCTCAATATGTGAAGTTGCTAGTACATGGTTTATCCCTTATATGTATACGTGTGTATTATATATATAGAGAATTATCTTGACAATGCATTTATGTTGTACAGATTTTTATTTTTATTTTTTAGGTTTTAATTATATTTCATTCTATGATATGTTTATGTTGTAGAAATTATGTATCTGAATTGTTCATCTATATTAACATTTTGGAAGTACATTTTGTAGAGTAACATTTGTTTTAGTAAATATTTACATAGAATGTCATCATATTTAAGACAAAAATAATAAACTCATTAAGGTTAAATCTGGAAATTAAAAAGATAATATCAAAACAAACTTATTCTCAAATCTTCGGTTTAGTAAACTACATTAATCTCAATTTGTTTAAGCTAATTTCTTAAAATATCTCTACCTAATTCAAACACAAATATATGATTCTCCTTTCACTTTTATTTAATCTTATATTTAAATTATTATCTAATACATTTAGTTAATAAAATCTGAGATTTTTTTTTGCATATGATGTGATTAAAATTTTTTAAAACGGATATATATTACTCAATAAATTAATAAAAAATATGTGTACATAGCAGCTTATGTCAAGATACTTGTTCCTAATTGGTCACCTTCTCCTAACTACTGGTAAATTACTAACACCAACATTAATTTCTGAATTCTCGACCAGATCTTATATGACTTAAAAGCCTTTGTGTTTCGTGTCAGCTTGGGAGATAAAAGCTTCTTAAAACAGAGGAGCTGAATTCGGATTCGACATGTTAATACAACAAAAGCAGCTAATCCAGGATTTGAATATGCTCTGTTCTCTCGATTACACATCACAAGGCCTTGGGCAGAACTTTCATTTGTTTCCAAGAATTTAAGCTGAGCATGAGAGATCTAAACTACCCTTCAGTGGCAGTCAAAGTTTCTAACTCCTTCCGTTGTGTATGCTTAGACAAGAACCAAGGAGTAATTATGCCATAGAGACTGTTTGTGATTCAAATGTGGTAACAAATCCATCAAATATTTATGAGAAAATAGGCACTTGGATTTCATGACCACAGTAAATATATTTGCCAAACAATTTAAAATCTGGACAGAACCTGACAATAACACCCCAAAATCTACGAAACCTAAGAGGACAATGCACGAGGGAGTAAGAAGAAGAATACTGAAACGTCTTGTATAAGAATAAATCTAAAGAGTAAGACTCTAAAATTACAATTCAAAACCTATGACTACAAACAGCTTCCTGTGAGCTAGAGAGAGCCGACCAAGAGGCTTAAACAAACCATGATAAACCTTAGGGACGTCATGTGAATAACTTCTCCGATGTGTTTGTATAATAAACTTCATCTCTCGCTTCCTTTTCTCCCTTAAATATCTCAGTATCATCGAAACCTGTACACATTTTCAATTTTCTTAAAACTCAAATCTTCAAAAAGAAAAACAGATTGTGTGAGGATGCTGAATCTTTTTACCTGAGCCCAAGTCTTCAGTATCATCAATGATCGGTACTACTTGTGTCCTATGAATAGACTCGAGTGACTTCCAGTCCGCGCTTCCATTTCCTTCTACACAAGCTTGGTCACCGGAAACCCAGTCTTTAAGAACATCCATGATGTTGTGTGATAACGGGTCTAGTGTGTCATCCCCGCTTACAGGACCCCTAGAGGAGACAGAGAACCGTTAGATCTATCCTTTCTTACTCCCTGGAAACTAAGGATTTGGCTGAGAAGGGACAAGATCTACGACTTACAGTTGCCTGAGGCGCATGTTGTACTGAACAAATACAAGATCGCTGAGCCGTTTTTGCTCAATGGAGTTCTTTGATTGGTATATTTGTTCGATAGGTATCTGGTTTCTCCTGCACCTAACTGATGAACTGTACGTCTGACTAAGAATGCGTATCGCAAAACGTGAGAGGTTCAAGCAGCTTTCTCCATATGTAGACCACCACTCAGCTAAGAACCAAGCATGTAAAGAGAGTCAAGTAAGAGAAGTACAAACAAAAAGATTTACACGAGAAAATCAAGGAAAATTAACCATACCAGGAAGCATTGTGTCCCGAGCTCTGATTGCCAAGTTTCTTCCAAAAACTCCACCAGCAGTTTTGTAGGAGGTTAACTCCTTGATGATTTTATCTTGAATCTTGTCATCAGGAACCAATCTCTCAATGCAATCGAGCACCGATAGAATAATCTCACTACGCATTTCTTCGTTGGCATTATAAAAGAATTTAGGGTTAAGAAAGAAACCAGCAGCAAGCAAAGGAATATGCTGTTGTTGCTCCCACCATCGATCTATAATTTTCCAGTATATTATGTAATCCTCCCTATTAACCAGATGTGTTTTGATTGCATCCTTTGCTCGGTACAGTGCTGCATAGACATACCCCATTGCAGGCCTCTTTTCAGAACAAACTATTCTCAAAGCCCGCAAAAGAGGACCTGTTAAATGGTTTACCAAAGTTACTGCCTTCCAAAAGGCTTCATCAGTGATAGCATTCATCACCAATCCACTTGGTTCTTCCGAATATGAACATTCATTCCACTCTGGCGAAGTAACCATAGCCTGCAGATTGGATTTGAGCTCGGCCATTCTACCCAATGTAGCAAAATTTGTGGCAGAAGAGCTAAATGCTGGTTGCAGGATATCATTGCCAGAAGTAAATTTCCACATCAGATTCAAAACACCACTACGATTGTAAATAAATCTTGTGATAGCTCGAGCCTGTTCAATAGTCTCACTTATCCAGCCAAGTTTCCCAAATTCCTCAAGCATCTGATCTATGCAATGTGCAGCACAAGGAACCCAATATAGAGAAGGATACACAAGCATCAACTTTTTACCAGCATCAACGTAGTGATCTTCACATTTTGTAATCACTTGTACAACATTGGTATTGCCAATTTCTTCAACCAGTTCCCTAAGTAGCTCAAACAATTTATCAACAGAAGATAATATCTCAGATGCGTCCACGGATTTCAGAAAGACTACCTTTTCTGGGCAGTAAACCAAAAAGTTAAGGACTTTAAGGCCTTTATCAGAGTTCAATTCCTCAACCAAGATGGAACAGCCTGTCCTCTTCCACATCGCTTTACATTCATCAATTTCTTTAGTCATTTCCTCTACACAATTCTTCAGTATCCAACCTCGAAGGTCATCATGCGTGGGGGCAGATACCGCAAATCCTCCAGAGGCAATAGCATCGATCATCGGTTGGAAATTAACAGAATTCACTGCATCAAAATCAGCTCCAATACCAAACAAGAACCGTCCGATCGCCATATGAATTGTATTCTCCCTATCTCTAAAGGATGGGTGCACAATGTTCTTCACACTACTAATCGCCACGGGAATCAAATTGTCCATGTCTCTACCAATCAGGTCAATATTGTTGCTCGCACTACCATTCTCAAAAGCGTTCTTTTTACTCCTGTAAGTTCTTTGCTTTGTTCTGCCACTCGTCAGGCTCTCGTTTTGCACAACCACATCCGAACTACCCGGCGATTTAAAACCGTCATTGACATCAGATTGAACCACCATCATTTCTCCTTCGATAGGAGGTAAAGCAGCTACAGACAAAGGTTCTGAACTGGATATACGTCTCTTCCTCTGACGTCTCACGGTTCCATCAATACACTGCTGCAGAAAGAGCCTGACATCTTCAGGAACTTGGTCACAGATGGTACCTTGTCCCTTTTTACCAGCAAGATGTTCTTTAACCCTCGTGATACCGCCACCTTTGAACATTTTCCGACAGTAGAGACACCGCATCTGAAGTCTATCACCGTATTTGTAAATCTCACAATGCTTCCAAGCATTGTCTTGTTTCTGCGGTGTAAGAGCTACAGGTTCTAATTCCGAATCCATAAAGCCTAATTCATTCAAGAAGAAGAAGAAAAAGAAAAGGTAGAGACTTTGTTAATGGGAATAAACAAAGCCATATAAAGCCAAGATCCTTCAATGAAACAAAAACAAGCTTTGAAATTTCGCAAACCAATGATCTCAAATTCCGATAATTTACACAAGTTACATTGATTTAATCATTCGAAAGCAAAGCATCAGACAACAAATTATAAAACCTCATGCACCAAAATCTCAACCGGATTACACAATTCCGACAGAAACAAAACAAACCCGTAAAATTTGTACAAGGAGACGAAGAAAACAAACCTGTTCTGGTTTGTGGCCGGTTACGGAGAATCGGTTTCGGGAAAACTGACGAAATTCCGGTATACTAGCCTCGGTTCCGGAGAAGAGGAAGCTGGAATAAGCCGAAGATGGAGATTTCCGACGAACGGCGGAGAGAATCAGAGGAAGATAGAGAGATGCAATGTTTGGGAGAAATTGAGACCCGGCCCGTTTAGGGTTTGCAGAAATAGGTTTGGCAGCTTTTTCTGGTTTATGACCTATAAATCGGGCAATTCTCTATTATGACGTCATCCAACCCAATTTTGCTAAAATTTGTTTTCCGTTTTTAACATTTTGTTATCCTTTAAATACTAGAAACGCCGTCGTTTGCTTCTAGGGCAATTTTCTGATTAAAACGACGTCGTGTTCTATTCTCCGATTAGCGTCGGTCGTCTTCTCTCTCAGTCTTTGATCTGGTTTAGCTTCAACGTGAAACAGCAACTGAGTTTGAAGATGAGGTTTCTGTTTACTTAATATCTTGTGAGAGAAACGTCTTCTTGATTGAAACAGCATCAGAGGTATGATTGTACTTGAATAATTGTGATTCATCCAAATTCAAAAGTATGATAAGAACAACTTTTTAATCTATTCGTAATTTGAGATTGTAACAAGAGTGAGTGTCATTGTAAGTGTGAATATTAATTCTGTAGTTGCTGACAAAAACGTATAGGTATATATGTACATTTGTTTTCGCTGAGGCATTTCGTCGAACAGTTAGACGACGACTTTAGATGGATAAGCTTCTTGAGAATCATCAGTTTGCGACGCATGCCATCGCTGCCTCGGCTTCTGTCTCGTTAGGAACTGCTCTCGCTTATCCTTTAGATACCATTAAAACCATAATCCAGGTTTCTTCCTTACTTCTTTCTTCACCAAATGTTTCTTCTATTTTTTCTATCACTTCGATTCTTCTGGGGGTTGATTTCATCAGTGAACTGCAGGTTGGTTCAGGACCCAGTAAGAAATTAAGCCCCTTTCAAGTTGTGAATAGAGTTCTTCGCTTCTCTGGCTATTCAGGTTTGCAAACTACTCTTTAGATTTCAATCATTTTCTGATTCTGCATCAGGCAAAATGGCTTATTGTTGATTGTTTCTGGCCTTTTGGACACAAATGTAGGTCTGTACAGTGGTCTTGGATCGTTAACTTTAGGAAGAATTTCAGGTGTTGGTGCAAGGTTTGGTGTCTATGAGATTCTAACAGCTTTCTACAAAGGTATTACACAGTCCCATGTCTCCTTTGTTCTGTCTAATTTCAATGATTCAAGATTAGGTTTTTGCGTCTAGCTCTTCTGTCAATTAGCTCAAGAACATTAGTTAATTAGACAAGAAAGCAATCATTTGTTCATAGGTTATGTTAGAATATGTAGCAGTATTTAAATCCATCCATGGATTTTACACTCAAAGTTGGTTCCTTTCATTCTCCGGACGATACATGATGGTAGTATGAATTTGGTAGCTGAATTTAATTGTTCTTGCCCAAGCAAAACCCATGTCTTGTAGAATTTAAAGAGTACTTCCTATATGACTTCATTTTGTTACAGATGGTCGACATGATAACTATGTGAGTGTCGGTGAAGCTTTTCTGGCCGGGATGGTCGGAGGTGCAGCAGAAACAGTGGTGACTTCTCCATTTGAGCTAATTAAAGTCCGAAAACAAGTGACTGCTGCATCACGGGCTCCAAATGCTACCGCTGTTGCAGAAACCGCACCGGTTTCACCTATGATTACAAAATTGCTAAGAAGATACACTCTTGATGTAAAGGCATTGACACAAACAGTCAGTCTCTTATCCGTCTTAAATCATAAACACCCAAACATGACAGCCGCTTTGCAAGAGTACCCGTGGATGATGACTGGAACAGGAAACCCACCATCAGCCATGGATGTTAAGAGACCGCTCGATGTTGCATCACTTGAAGGATACAGAGCTTTATGGAGGAATCTACGTTCGGGTCTTGTAAGAGATTGTCTATACGGAGGAGTGTTCTTTTCAACATGGCAGTTTCTTCACGAGGCAATGCTCGGTTGGAAAGCTGTTGGAATGAATCCCCTGCCCAGGTACTTAACTCTCAATCTACATAGTTCTCAGTCAACTAATTCAACTTGAACTCGAACTTTAATGATTGTGCAAAACTTGTTGAATTTAGTTCTGAAGAAGAAATCGGACCTTTATCTCCGGTAGCCATTAGCCTTGCTGCTGGGATTTCCGGTGCCATTGCAGCTGCGGCATCTCATAGCTTTGACACAGCAAGAACACGTGCGCAGTGTGTAATATTGCCAAAGGTAAAACAAAATCTATCCACATTATCGTACAAAGAGAGAGATATACGAAACTCAAAGCTCTGTTCTCATTTTCGTTATGTTTGGTTTCTATTGATTTTTGACAGTATACAGCAAAAGAGAGGAAGTTTCTGAGATGGAATAAACCAGGGAAGAGATTAGAGAGATGGACAGGAATACATCCTACAGACAGAAATCTTCTGTTCCGAGGAATTGGGATAAGGATGGCTCGAAGCTCTGTTGCATCAACAGTGATCGTTGGAAGCTATTACTTAGCTGTCGATTTATTGGTTCCCAAGTGAAATCAGACAGTCACACAGCCTACGAATCTCTTGTCTTGAATTGATCGGACAGAGATAAACAATACCTCAATTTTGTTTAGCCTGCGATTTGTAGTACAATTAAAGAGAAACATTTGTGTGTTTATGCATCAACCAATAGATACTGTTTTAAGTTTTGTATGTGTCTGTAACATTAACAAATAAATAATTAACAGAATCATTGGTTGTAAACGTAATTCTCTTTCCGGGATTAGCAGATGGAATACATTTGCTGAATCTATTGATAGAACCTTTTCAGTTTGTTGATGACAATAGCTCGAAAATTTGTTAGGTTACACGACGATCTAAATAAACTTTTGTTCAACACACACAATACGATCATTTCCTAACCGAGATTATGAACAAACTTCTTGAAATGAATATTCAGAATCTAACAAAACAAAAAGGTTACTAGATTCAACTTTTCGTAAATACATTTGCTGATTCTATCAAAACTGCAATTTAAAGAGCAGCTTAAACAAGGGAAAGATAGACATTGTATCATAACCTTGCCAAAAGAACAATTAGGTACTGCTTGATTCAAAACCGTGATTGTGACAATTAGTAAAACCAATTTCAGTTCCCTAACATTTCTCAGATTATTATTTTCGAAAATTAACAAATTGTATCATTTATTAATCGAGATTATGAACAAGACTCTTGCAATGAATGTCCAGAACCTAACATAATCAACTAAAGAAGTGACGAATTCGTAAAACCTAAGCATATAATTCAATAGAAACAAAAGCGTAATCAAAATGCATAAGACTGTCAAAATAAAAGACAAAATCCATAATCGAAACTTCAACAAAACGTCTTACACAATCCAAAACAGGTTCCACATTTTTCACCATGGGAAATGAAACCCTAGAAACTAAAAATTACGCTTTAAAAAGATAACAAAAAGCTCAAAATGTCTTCCTCGAAATCGAAATTTCTCAGAACCTGAGCTTGGTGAAGAACCATCTGTTCTTGCCAGTCTTGAACCTCTCCTCAAGCTTAGCCTTAGCCTCCTTAAGAGCAGCAACCTTCTTATCCTTAGACTGAAGAGCATCAAGAGTCGCCACTTCCTTGAGATCCACGTCGAGTGTGTAACGTGTAGGCATCAGATGCTGGTAGTTAACGAGCTTGATGAAACACTTCACCCTAGATTTCTTCGCTGTCTTCTTCGCTGAGTCCTTGCGGATGACTTTGCTCGGGTACTTCTTGAGTCCGGCGACGAGGCAGTGTCCGTAACCACGATCACGGCTACCGTCGTCGAAGGATTTGACGATGACGGCTTTCTTTCCGGCGTAACGACCTTGAAGAAGGATCACGGCCTTGTTCTGCTTCAAGAACTTCACCATTGTTGCTTCGATGCTAGATCCTTCTCCTTCTCCGGTTTCGTCTCTCTCTCTATGGCTGCTATGAACCCTAAGTGGCGGATTCAATGAGAAATGCGGCTTTAATAGTGATGCAGAAACTCAGAGAACCCTAGTACCAGTTATTGGGCCCTTAGGTTAGACCCAATTTCAATTTGGGCTTTATATTGGTACATAACGAATAAAAACCAGATTACTATTGGATTTTCAATATCCATGGCGAGGCCGGTGTTTTTCAGAAAACGTTGAATATTTAGAGTTGGTTAAAATTATAGGAAACGGCTCGGTCACTATGGTCTCTAGTTGATAGTTGGCCTGACTCTGTCTTGCAATCTTATGCTGTAAGAAATCGATTTAGCTAATGCGACATTCTCTTCGTGTTTGCTAAGTTAATTGTGGACTATAAATTTCTTATAGACTATTGAGTTTTTGTTGTATATGTGAAGAATACTTGTATAAATCTACGTATCCTTCACATATATACACAAGCATCTAAGATATAGCTCAATATAGATCCAAACACTCATAACTATATAAACATACTTTCTCTATATAAATGTGATGTTTTGTGTAGACTATTTGGATAGACTAGTAGTTATAAAAATTATAGAATATTCCTGGTTCGAAATTGTAAATCAAAATTTCGGGTGGTTAAATTATATCATATTAATTTTTTGAATGAACTGATTATAGTTTATTTTTGATAGATGTAACATGACATTTACACTATTTTAGTTTTTTTTTATTGAAATCTTGCCTCGAAAATTATAGACTACATTACATACCATTGTTATGTTTTCTCTCGCATTTTTCTAATTTCTTTCGATCAAATTTTAAGATCAAACTTACTAATTTAAATGGCAATTTCTTAAAAGAAAATATTGATGTCCCGAGACTTTCAAACGTGTCTACTTTTGTATCACACTAATTTGTCTTTCAACGTACGTTCAAAAATTCTTCCGCAGCAAAATGATTTTTTTATAATAAAGTATTGTGCTTAAAATGTGTCATAGATTTATAATTTAAAATGGCATGCTTGACTTTGTAGCCCCCTATGATTATTGAGTGTGAACATCAATATTTACAATCTGTATATATCAATTTTAAACTTTGCTTGGCCGGTTACATCATGTCTACGCAAGTATGTAGGTGTCATATTTTAATATAATAGGCCGTTTGAATTGTGTATAATAAACACAAATGACCAAATAAGATCAAACTGAACCGACCGGATGAAATCCATTCACATGGACCATATAACTTGTCTCTCCAGTTATTTATTTTAAATCGTCGATATGCATTTAATTTTGTTAATCTCTATGCAATTAATATTCATAACTAACTTATTTGGTTGAGTTTTAAACAAGTAAAAGCATAAAGTTGAAAGGAGAAAATCAGGTAGAATCATATATAGAAGGATCATTTTGATTAGTATCATATAGTAAGTGGATGTGGTATGATCTATATGGCTATATCAACCAATTTTTTGTTTCCTAGTTATCCAAAACAGTTACACAAATAAACAAATAAGTTAATGAAATTTCGTTAAATCTAGTGGTTAGACCAATAATATATTTAATGCTTTTATATCAAATCTAGAGTTTGGTTCCCAAATAATGCCAATTATGTTGATAAATGTTTGCATACTTACATGTATAATTTGTTTGTTGTGGTTTTGTATGTTAAAAATTTTAAACTAAAATTGTCTACTATGCACATAGTGTAACTTAAACTGTTTTGTAAATTTGTGTAGCGTTTGTAAAAATTTTCGTGATTGTATTATTCGTAAAACTATTCAATATATTTTTCAGTTGCTGTATGATATTAGATTCGTCGTTATAAATGATAATTATAGTATAAAAATATAAATTACTGTATATGAGTTTAGCAGGGGACAAAAAAAAAGGCACAAAAGAGGTTATTCTTTTATACTCACTATCACTAGTTTTAGTAAACATATAATATAATGTTACTAATTAATTAATTAATAGAAAGGTAAGATAGAAAATCGGAAAGTAGAATATTTTACTTTTGATTTTTGTCAACAGAAGAGAAATTTTCCTTGACGACAAAAGAAAAAGAAATTTTTTTTTTTTTTTTTTGGCGAATAATTTATTTGATTAACTAATAATAAACCCAAAAATAAAAAGTAGAAAGAAAAGAGAAGAAAAAAAGAAAGAAAGTAAAATGCTTATTCAGACAGAGATAGCACAAAAAAAAAAGAGTGAGGATTTGTTCGGGCAAAGGCAAGGTCATGTGTCAATGTTACGCACAGCGCAGGGCAAGAGCAGATAATATTAAAAGGGCTCTCTCTTTCTTTCTCTCTCTCCTCTAATCTAACAAAAAATCTCTTCTTTAGGGAGAAGAAGAGAGGTTTCCTCCTTCGATGAACTCTTTTTTTTCCTTCAATTCCCCGGGAAATCGGGAGCTAATCTTTTACTTACCTTTCTTTTAGTTCTCTGACAAAGTGTAGCAAAACCCTTTAGGAGATTCGATTGTATTCTCTGTTTCTTTTTTGTGTTTTTACTTTTTAGCTGTGTTGATTGATCATGGAGAGATCTGATTCTAGAGATTTCTACAACTTCGCTCGGACTTCTTCAGGTTAGTTCTCTTTCTTTCTTTAAGCTCTTTCTGTGTTTCAAATCGAGTAAAGTGTTTTGTTTTCTAAGATTCTTTCTTTGATCCGAGATGTGAATGATTTGATTTGCTTCTGAGTTGGGGAAAACGTTAAAGGAACATGCTTTTTGTTTCATCTAATAGAGGAGAGGATTTATGCTTGTTATGTTTTTGTTTGATTTTGATTTATGTTGGATTCCTCTTCCTTGTTACGGTATGTGATTCGATTTTTCAAGTTTTGCAGTAACAACCTATAAGATTTACTAATTTGATTTTTCAAAGTTCCATGAGATTGCCTGAAATGTCAGAGATTTGTTTACAGAGTTTTTAGTTCTACTCAATTCTTGGCAACTAATTGTCATGTGGACATAACTTAGCGGTTCTTCTTGTCTTGTGCAGATAATAATAGTGCACTCTTTGACGCATCTCAATATGAGTTCTTTGGTCAAAGTCTTGAAGAGGTGGA
This sequence comes from Turritis glabra, assembly GCA_900406565.1. Taxonomy (NCBI): domain Eukaryota; kingdom Viridiplantae; phylum Streptophyta; class Magnoliopsida; order Brassicales; family Brassicaceae; genus Turritis; species Turritis glabra. The sequence goes on from OVBN01000239.1 coordinate 3,295,564, forward strand.
ATTGGGGGGTCTTGATGACGATGCTACTGTTCGTGGACATGTCGATGATGAAGAGTATCACTTGTTTGATAAAAGAGAGGTAATGGATTTGTTTTCAGTTGGACTGTGTTCTTGGATATTTATATATGAGATAAATGGATGATAAAACAAACATCTATTTCTGGTTTCAGGGTACTGGTTTAGGATCATTATCTGACATGGATGATCTTGCCACAACTTTTGCAAAGGTTAGCATATTTTTATTTACAATCATGAATTCTGATGCTATTTGTTTCTATTTTCATAGTCTCTCTTGAGATAAATTATCTGTCTTTCGCAGCTTCTTATTCTTACTTGTCCTCTACTTTACTTATCTTATTTTTGGTCTTATCTTGTGCAGCTGAACAGAAATGTTGCCGGGCCCAAACACCTTGGAGTAATTGGTGACAGAGGATCAGGGTCCTTTTCAAGGGAAAGTGAGTTTGGTTTTACTGTATACTTTCAAGATTTTCTGTAGCTGCCTTTATTTCTTGTTCTTCTATGTGACTTTTTCTTCTTCTTGAACTATGCAACTGAGGGTAAAACCTGTGAGCTTGTACTTTTTGATATACACTAGGGTTCAAAATATTATGATCTTATCCACTTTCTGGAAGTGAAGGTTTGGTTTTGAGAAATAAGTTGTGGTAGTTGAAAATATGATTTTGGTTTTCTATTTGCAATTACAAGTCAACATATATACTCCATTACCAGCTTTTTTCTAACAGTACTTTTATCTTCAGGTTCTACTGCTACAGATTGGACACAGGATAATGAGTTCACAAGTTGGTTAGACCAGCACACGCTTGAAGAACAACCTCAGGAAGCTAGCTGGTCTTCACAGCCACAATCATCGGCTAATTCAAATTCTCTGTACAGGACATCCTCATATCCTCAGCAGCAACCGCAGCTACAACATTACAGTAGTGAACCGATTATCGTACCAGAATCGACATTTACATCTTTTCCTTCACCTGGAAAAAGATCTCAACAGTCTTCACCGAGCCATATTCATCGTGCTCCTTCTCTTCCTGGTGGTAGTCAGTCAAACTTTTCTGCTCCAAATGCCTCTCCTCTGTCAAATTCTACTTTCCATCTCTCAGGACTGTCACACGGACCACCGCATTATGGTAATAATTTGGCTAGATATGCCTCATGTGGTCCTACTCTGGGTAACATGGTGCAGCAATCTCCTCACTGGGTTACTGACCCCGGCCTTCTGCACGGGGATCATTCCGGGTTGTTACACAGTCTGGTGCAACAGCAGCATCTGCAACAATTGCCTCCTCGGAATGGTTTTACTTCACAACAATTGATTTCCCTTCAGCAGAGACAATCTCTAGCTCATCTTGCTGCATTACAATCTCAGCTGTATAGCTCATATCCTTCTCCATCACATAAAGTTCCTTTTGGAGTTGGTGAAGTAAGGGAACACAAACATAAGTCATCTCATAGAAGCCGAAAGAACAGAGGCATCTCTCAACAGACATCGGATTTAGCTAGCCAGAAAAGTGAAAGTGGATTGCAGTTTAGATCAAAGTACATGACTTCTGAAGAGATAGAGAGTATTCTCAAGATGCAGCATTCCAATTCACACAGTAGTGACCCCTATGTCAATGATTATTACCACCAAGCTCGGCTTGCCAAAAAGTCGGCCGGATCAAGAGTGAAGCCTCAGTTGTATCCTTCTCATTTGAAGGACCACCAATCTCGGTCCCGTAATAGTTCAGAGCAGCAACCACAAGTTCATGTGGATGCTCTTGGAAATATCACCCTCCCTTCTATTTGCAGGCCACGAGCCTTACTTGAGGTTGACTCTCCTCCTAGCTCTGGTGATGGAAGGTCTGGTCATAAGAGATCCGAGAAGCATCTGGAAGAGGAACCTCTTGTTGCAGCTAGGGTCACAATTGAAGATGCTTTTGGAGTTCTTATCGACATAGTTGACATTGATAGGACTCTCCAATTCAACAGGCCACAAGACGGAGGTGCTCAGCTCAGGAGAAAACGGCAGATCCTGCTAGAAGGATTAGCAGCATCTCTTCAGCTTGTTGATCCCTTCAGCAAAACCGGCCAGAAAACCGGATTAACTGCCAAGGATGATATCGTCTTTCTCCGCATAACGACTCTACCCAAGGGTCGGAAATTGCTGACAAAGTATCTACAGCTTCTTGTTCCGGGTACTGAGATCGCTCGGGTTGTCTGCATGGCTGTATTCCGCCACCTCAGGTTCCTATTCGGTGGCCTACCGTCAGATAGCATTGCAGCAGAGACAATAGCTAATCTTGCTAAAGCTGTTACGGTTTGTGTTCAAGCAATGGATCTCCGAGCACTAAGTGCTTGTCTTGCAGCTGTTGTTTGTTCTTCAGAACAGCCACCTCTCCGTCCAATAGGAAGTCCTTCAGGGGATGGAGCATCAGTTGTCTTGGTATCTCTTCTTGAGAGAGCTGCTGAAGTAGTAGTGGCGGTGGTTCCACGTGTCAGCAACTCGAATGATGGACTCTGGAGAGCCTCGTTTGATGAATTCTTCTCCCTTCTTACTAAATATTGCAGGAGCAAGTATGAGACAATCCATGGTCAGAACCAGGATAATGCAGCTGATGTGTTGGAGCTAGCTATAAAGAGGGAAATGCCTGCTGAGCTTTTACGTGCGAGTCTACGTCATACCAATGAAGACCAGAGGAATTTCTTACTAAACTTTGGTCGTAGAGCATCCCCAGTTAGCGAGTCAACAACAACTCGTGCAAGTGGTGGTCAGATCAACTCTGAATTTGTGAGGGGTTAAGGTTAACCATATAGGAAACAAACTGTGAGATTAAGGGCCATGCCACGGTTTGTGGATCAAAGTGAGTAGCTGGTGTAGAATAATCTTGCACAGGGCTCAGGTTTGTTCTTTTAGATTGTGCGTTTTAGTTCTCTTTAAACTTCTTCTTAAGTTTCTCCTTATGGTGGTTGAAAGCTGGGGAAAGGAAAATTGAAAGTGGGAGTTGGTAAAACCGGGAAACATAACTGAAAATTTCCGGGGGAGCTGTATTTTTGTTGCTCTGTGATGAAAACTCCTATCTGTAGGACTCATTTTAGGGTTGTAGGAGTTTGGAAGGAGACTAGTGTTTGCGACTCTGTATAGACTGATGATGAATGGTGAATGGTACTGCTGATGGTGATGGTGTATGATGAATGGTAAATGGTAATGTGATGGTCGTGGTTTGATATGTGATGGTGATGGTGATGGTGATGGTGAATGGTGCCGTAGCTAAGAGGTCTTTTGTTGTCTTAGCTTCATGTTGGGTCTGTTTGAAATGTGGGCATTGTAATAATAAGGAACGCAAAGTTTTTTTAAAGTTGTTTCTATTGGATCATGTCTCTAGATCGAATGTATACTTCTGTTATTTGTAAGAAGTTGAAAACTTGAAATGTATTACGGTTACGCAATCCTTTTGATATTACGAAAGCATGAGCTCCTTTGAGTCACTCTCAATGTCAAAATTTTAAACATATAAAAATATGAAACAGAGCTTTTAGCCAACGAGAAATTGGAACAATAGTTGATGGGACTGTGGAGTTAATGATAATTTTGGGAAATCGTAATTCAAAGGGTAGAGAAAATGGTAGGAATTAAGACACGTGAAGCATGTCTTTTTCAAGTTTGTAACTGCTCACATGCCACGTGCACTTTAGCTGTCTGCTTTTCCTTTTATCTTCTTTTAATACAAGAAAAAGACATTACCCACACCGAGATATCATATGAGGTCTTCATGTTTGTCAGATTTTTATTTTTATTTTCTGAATTTTGTTTTTACTTCATGTTCATGTACTTATGCCATAACAGAGTCTACATGTATTTTTACCTAACCGCATTCTTTTTTTGACGGCGACGACTTCTTTTACTATTTGTCATCTCTTGTCTATTATTACCAGATGACACGTGAAGCATGTTTTTGGATCCTCATTGGCCAAAGAGTAGACCAATGTTGGGATTTACTAGTGCTATGTAAATTTTGTGGTAGATTAAACTATGCAAAAACCTAAAAGAACAGAACCAGTAGACTTTTAAAAAGAGTGAATTTTTGTAAAAAAATTCAACCAACTAAATAACTATATTTATTTTATATTAATTACGCTATTAGAAACAATCACAAATTACTGTAGAAAGTTATAAGCAGTCTAAGGTGTCAAGGGAAGTTCATCCTCTTGTTGCATGGACTCTTCTTCTCCAGACATGTTTTTTTCAACCTCATCTGTTTCGTTATCTACATAAGCCTGAGAACTCACTATTTGCCCTCTCAAGTCCTTGTGTTTCAAGCTACCTGCAACGTCAATCTCAAAACTCAGTTTCCAAACATAAAGTGTTCAAATGCATTCAGATATGATTGAAGGCATTGAGATATCGAAGAAGGATTATATTAATGAGTTTCAAGAGTTAAAAAATAAAGCAAAAACGAATTGTTTTTGTGTAGTACCCATCCAGAAATTGGAGCCTCGTGATGTTGTATGGAGAAGAGCCTTGACGTGAAACAGAAAACGCTCTAAAGATCTCTTTGTTGCTGGTATTTTGCTCGTTATGGCTGTTTGTTTCATACCCTAACCTCCCAAAAAACCAATACTCCATTGTCATATTTATTATGTCTTTGAGAAGAAATAAAACACAAACTGGTATCTGAAACTAACCTTGGCTTCAGAACAAAGAGTCTGTAATGTTCTTGTAGCCTTCTGGAGATCTTTGACCTAAATTCACATTTCAGTAGTGAAAATTTCAGTGGACTGAGGGAGAGAGATATAGTAAAGGAAAAGGCATAGTACAATATAACTTACCAACTGGATGACTAGTTCTTTATGATCTTGAAAATGTGCTTCCAATAAATCAAAAACTGCACATTTTTGTTTTCCAATATCAAGTTTTCAAATTAATAAGCCGGCTAATCCGGTAATTTAACTCTTGTATGATAAGAAGCTGGAGAATGTTTATACCTTTTAGAAATGACTCCACATACTTCCCACCATACTTGATAGCCATGCCATGGATTGTAACCTGTTTAAGTCATTATAACACCATCAACATTACATATTTCTGACAGGTTGCATGCACAATGTGTTACACTCATGATACATAGCAACAAAATTGGTTACCTTTTCATGAGATCGGCACAAGTTGACTAAGGAGACTACCACATTTACAGTTTTCTGAATGTTTTTCAAGTGTGCTTCAGTAGCTTCAGATTGACAGTTTTGTCGTTTCTCTGAGCTAACCATCTTCACCTAATCAGGTTACAGATGATAGAACACAAAGGTGACTTTAATTGTATAGCAACGAAGATTGTAATAATAAGCCAAGAGAATCAGACAAAACGAAGATGGATTACTGACCAGTTTGTTGAGAATTGCAAGATTTTCTTCATGCTGCATAAAGCACCAGCGAAAATTAGGCTATTAGTCTCTGACGCAATTACTCACTGAAATAAATATGAGATAGCTAAGAATTTGCCTTACCAATGTCCTGTACCATCCTCTGAAAGTAGCTGCACATAGGGTAGGGAATTCATGATCACGGGCATCATCATCTTCTCCTGTTGACTTGGATAGAGAGGCCTAATGCAAACAAATTCCAGAGACGTGAAATGAGTTAAAATATATGATATACTTTTCTATATGAAATACGTCATAGGTATTTAACCATTTGCAGATTTTCCATTTCAGGATGTAACACTTAATCAACGCAACATGAGATGATGGGGTTAGTTTCCATGAACCATAACCCAAGTGGACGTTTTGTGCTATCAAAGCTATCATATTGCATCAAACTCTATGAAAGTAGAGCCCAGAGAAAGATATTTGCATGTACCTGAGGTAAAATGGTACAAGCAAGCTCATCAAGCAAATCAGATGTGGATCCACTGGCTTCCAGGTATATTCGCAATATGGTCTGAACCATTTCACCCTGCGGAAACCCAAAGCTATACACATTCAGAATATTGAGCACTACAGTAAATTGTGCTATCCGCCAAATTTGACACAAATGGACATACCTTGTTCTTCAAACCCTTATTATCAGTACTTTCATCGACCCATTTATGCCTGAGAAGTTTCTCAGCAGAAGTTCCCAGTTTGGCATGTAGACTGGGTACAAGATCCTGAAAATGACCCGGATATCTCTTTTTGGTAGCTTCTTCAGATACCTTACAAAGATATCTTTGTGCAGAGGTCATCAGTAGCTGTAGAGTGAGAAGACATTCGAAGGCCAGATCAAATGAGAAGGAACATGCTGCAGCAACATTTAACAATCGCTTTGGGAATTAGAATAAGATAGCATATGACAGGGAATCATCTGTAACCAAGAAAATTGATTACCCTTATTTAAAATATCTTCAAAGAAATAATAAACGCCAATATACAAGTACTCCTTTGTCCCAGATGAAGGGAAAGGTTGAAAGTCCGGAAAGCTAGCTACTGGTATTTCAGTGGGCTGGAAGGCTTCAAGAAGATTCAGCAGCAGTGATTTGTCTGTTTCAAACTCAGGGAGGGTCAACATCTGTGATTCAGCAAGAAATAACACAATTTTGGGAACTGCTATTAGCATACTTGTATCTAAGTTAAAAAACTAAAAAGGAACTAAATGCAACCAATATACAACTAGTTGGAACTTTGGTAACCATATGCATCACAAAATTGGCATAAGATATAAATTACCTTGCTGAAACAGTATAAAACTTCTTTGCACACCGTTGTGTAAACCAGAGATTCAGAAACCACAATATTGGATGTATTCGGATTTCCGGCCTTAGTAAACTCATCTCTCCAACTAGTTTGAGAAGTTTCATCACCTATTATTATTTAATCCACATTAGAACAAGCTAAATCAATATCTTTAGGTCGCAGCAGGTTGATCGTCTCCAGTTATCTTACCTTTTATTAGCAAGGAAATTGCTATATTCAAATGCATTCTGAGGCTTGGAAAAAGTCCTTTTAATTGACAGAGAAGTTCAACCAATTTGAATCTCCCGAAACAACCTGGAGCGCTCCCACGTTTTAAAGGATGTTGTTTACCATGAGGAACAAGACAATCCAGCTTGGTGTGAAGATCATGCAAGAGATACAAATACACAGGTAGCTAGCATAGAAAATAACAAGACGTTAAGTTGCATTTCTCATATCTTAAAAAATAAGTTAACCAAAATATGTTGATATTTATTTTGGTACCTCAGCTTTGTACTCAGTGCTGCCTATGTCTTGGCTTAACACCTATATACGAAAACCAAAAATATCAATAAAACTCTTATCAAGTTTTTATAAGCTTATCTATGACATATAAGCTTTGTTAGGCAGCTACTGCTGCCTTTGATGGTATTCCAAGAACTCAGGCTAAAATTCAGTGTATATTCATGGGATATTTATAGAGTATCTGTGACGACTTCATTCAAAATACTAGTAATAATAAATTCAACCAGATAAAGAGGTTTGACTAGGCGAACCTTTGGAAATTTTAAGATGGAAAGGCATTGAGGAAGAAGAGGCCTGAACTTGAATCTTTGAGCTTCAAGTGTCGAGGAAACTTGAGGAATCTTCACAATTAGAGATTCATTATCAGAACAATTTTCGTCCATTGACCCTGCTGCTGTGCTGCCATCCAAAGATGGAAGGGAAGAGGTTCCATGTAGCTGTGTTTGACTTTGACTCATCACTGCTCCTGCTTTCTTGTATGCGTCCATAATAGTTGGCTGTCGCAGCTTTTCATTCACATTTGAGTGCTTTGATTTTTTCAAGTTATTTTTCATGCTTCCCTTGCGTTGGGAGGCATCATCATCTAGCTTCCTCTTGTCGTTCTTCTTCCCCGTATGTTCTACATGAGATTCAGAATAAGGATGGAGCTCCGGAAGAGACTGAGGAGATAGTGTAATCAAATTGCTCAATAAGCTTTCCAAGAATCTGTTTTACCAAGTATGTTTTCATCAGAATTTCATCAAGAATAGGCTTTATGACGACCAAAAACATCTGAAACACAGAAGCGCATTACGAAGCTTGAATGGTGACAAAGTAGAATGAACATACACTAGATTTCTGAGTCGCTTCAGAAGCTTTGTTGTTACATCCTTTTTTGTAGCCTGGCTAATGCAGCCAAATCTTTCATCAATTTGGGAACTGAAGGCATTAAGCTGCAAGAGGAAACAAAAACATATAAAGAAAATCATAGTATAACAATGATAAAGATATACAAGGTCATGTCACTCACGAGTTCTCGTATCCAGTTTGCAGCATAATATAAAGAAAAGGAGAGGATTTCTCTCCGTTTCTTTGTCAGAGACTGCCAACCAGCTGCAGCAAAGTACTTAAATATTGGACAAGAAAAACCAAACATCAGCAAACAGGGACAGTACAAAAACAGATATAAATATGGAGATGGTCTGTTCTTAATACTATAATGTCCAGGGTTCGTGTTTAGAATTTCAACATTTCTAAAGGAGCCTAAGAATTTGTTTTACAATCGTGCAGAGACTAGAATGCAGATCAAAATTTGTCACTGTTGGAAACATAGATATTTTATTCTTGACAAAAACCTAGCCCCTCACCTTGGAAGAAGGAAGATGCAAAGGGCATCCGAGCAGAGCATCGATTCCGGCAAGGGATCCATCATTTGTCAACCTCTCAACCTGAATGTAAACAAAAAAGTCCAGGTTCGATATGATTTCTTGAAATAGCCTCCCAGTTTCAAGTGAAAAATCTTACAGTTGATAGCAAAAGAAAATTTGAAGGAAGAATCTGCAGACAACAGGACCTGCTGGCAAAATGATTCTTAATTTAGTCAAAAGTTGTCAGAGAGAAATCTTCAACAGTAACTAAGCAGGGATAATCTCATAAAACCAACTCTGAGGATGAAGATGCCAGGGCCAAAATATTCAAACAGATTGGGGATATACTACCATCCAAGTTCATCCATAGATCCCCTAAGCGATAAGAAGAAAAAAATGGAGATCAATCCATACAATGCTCAGAAGAGTTTCAATTAATTTAAGTAGAACCATGGTCAGTATATTTTTACCTTCTAGTCCAGAATATGAACCCTTATCGGCCATCTTTCCGTTTTCAAGATCGGCTAGAAATAGCGACTCAAATTCTCCTAGATGCTTCCCAATCCTGAAAAGCAATATAAAAGTTACTCTGGATGAAGCTTAAGATTACTGTGTAGCCTTGAAAACTACTAAGCAAGCTAGCAGAAAACTGTTACTGAATATTCACCACTCCATAATTTCTGGTTGAAGTAATTTATGGCTGAGAATTGTAGCGAATTCATCATAGAACATAATTAGGGCTAAGTTAGACTGTCTGCAAGAGTCAACAGATGTCTTTAAGAGCTCCAAAATCTCCCCACAATCTGAAACCTGCAAAATGGACATAAAAGAATTCCTCTTGGGTAAAATTTGAGGTACGAAGATAATTTACGAAGATAATTTCAATCAACTACTAAGAATTGCTGGATGTTACTTGCGATGATGAAAAGTCAGGAACACTCTTTGCATCCCCAAGTGACGAAACAACCCTAAGAGTTCCAACTAAGCCCATCTTTTTGTACTTGAGGTCTGGATGACTAACCTGCCAATATAACCCAAGACAACTGGGAGTGAGCCATCACCTAAGAAAGGGAGTGAGCTGCCATCACCTAAGAAACCAAATAGAAGCGAGATAATTCATACTACCTGCTTCCTTACTATCATCATAAGTTCATTTGAAATTGAAGATTGAAAAGAATCAGCACTTGCACGAGCTGATAGTGCAAGGAGACTGAAAACCTCATAGACCTGCAATTGTGTATACTTTATATACAATATATAATCATACCAAGGAGATTGTAGAGATAAATGTCAACCTTATGCAAATTTTCAATAGTAAATCCCTCTAAGTAGTCCAAAATACCTATATGATACATAACAATCACAACATTAGAAAAAAAAAAGCAAATGATCAGCATTAGAGTGTATATACAAACAAGTTCCAGATGTACCATTTATGTGGGAAGAAAAGGGAAGGAGTTGCTGTGCATATTTTTTCACCAGAGCCATCATCATCTCCAAGACAGAACTGACCTCAAATTTGTTATCAGATCCCACATGTGTCACTAGGGCACCTAAAATCTGCAACTAATTCGAATTAGAACAAAAGTGGACTAGTTACGCTAAAAGTTATTATACTAGGAGATGACATGTTAGCATGTTCTTACCTCTTGTCTTGAATAATTGTCAGAAAACCCTTCAAAAAGACGAGTATAGATATGAGAGCCAATTTCCCTTGCCTTCTCTTCTTTGCATGACAAGAGGTGTTCAGCCAAAGAAATAAATGATGCAAAATTGTCCTAGAACAATGAGTGAGTCGAGTTAATTTTGCAAAAGAGCATTCCCACATTTTGCAGGAATCAGACACTTCTCAAAATTCTTATGAAGATCACCTGCACAAACTCTTTATTACCACCTATACATTGATCAAGCAAGGCTTCTTGTATACACCCATCAACCACTTTCTTCTTAAATATCTTCTCGATGCTCTTCCGGATGGGTTCCCCATTCATGTACATGAGAATAAGTAGCCATACATCGATTACCTTGAAATCCCGAGGTTTCTCCAGACTATTCAGCTCCTTTATGATCTCTTGACAGAGTATCTATAAACAGAAAATAAAGTGATGCCACAAAATGACAAACATTCTTAACCAACTGTAATGAAACAAACTTACATTCTTAAACCGAAGGCTTGATCTTAAAGCATGAAGAATAGAACCTTCTGCATTATATGCAGGTACTTTTCCTTTGAGTTTATTTTGGGAAGCACAAGGTTGTGACATTCCGGTGAACTTCAACTGTTCTCGTATCTGGGAGATTATTCTTCTAACATTTGCTGGAGTAGCAGCAAGAAGCAAAAACCTAAGTAGATACGGCATGTGCTCTGCCTCGATTGTTCTAATACACGATATTGCTACTGTAATCGCCTTTAAGAAAGGGGAAAAAATGGCATTCCATCAGTACCATATACAATGCAGAACCTTAAATCAATGATAAAGCAGAAAACCTCTCACCTGTTCCTGCAATTGATCATTTAAATTGAGGTTGGAGAAAGAATCAAGCACTGGAACAACAACAGCAGAATCCTCCTGAAGCATCTTTTCTAAAGAATCAACCACAGCTTGACAGTTGTGATCACCAATAATCTCTGGCAACGATCCAATGATCTCCTTCTTTAAGTGCAGAGGACAAATTGATAGAACTTGCATCAGCTTATCGGTGAACACATCAGGATTAACAACGAAGTCCAACCAACGGAAATTATTGATAATAAGGCGAGCAACATCTTCCTCCAAGGAACATCCTGAAACGACGTCAAAGTACTCCGGAAGCTTCTCGAGTAGCATTTCCTGAATATTAAGTTGAATAGGAGATACAAGCAGGAGATTTCGAACTAAACTCTCGTCTCTCTTAGTTGTTGAAGAAGAAGAAAGCACTCTACACGATAATATGAACAAATCCGATTACGAAATGGTGAATCTCAGTTTTGATTTCGAAAACTCGAGTTGGAATTTACTGACCTACGAAGATTACTTGGAGATTGAATGTACGATGAAAATCCAGCGACGAAAATTGAGCGAAGAGCACTGACGTTATCTCTCTCGCCGGAATTGGAGGAGCAAGACGAAAATCGACCGGTGAGATTGCGGCGGAAAGCGTGTAGATCGGAAGGAAGACACGGCGGACCGTACGGGTTCATCAGTGTGCATCCGACTTCGGCCAAAATCGAAGTCATCTTCTCCACCGCGTCGGGCTCAGCAGATTCCTTTTGCGGCTGGGGAATTTTGAGAGACGGAGCAGCTGAGGACGATGACGGAGGCAGTGGCGGTGGAGGCTTTTTGCGAGAGAGAAACACCATTTTTACCGGTGACGGTGATGAAGATTACTCCCAATTGATTCTCCGATTAACAAATTTCCTGAAGAAATTAGATTTCAAAATTTGGTAACCCTGAAGAAGCTACCGCCAACTTTTTCAACAAAGAAGCGCCAGTGTTCCTCTTGACATGACACGCAATCCATCGACTCAAAAGCAAAACGGCACGCTGTGTAACCAAAATATTCGTAGATTTTAGAACTATTTGCTGTTTAGCTTAAATACACATAAACTACGCAATCTGTCAACGCAAAAGCAAAAACCGCAGTGTGTAACCAAAACACTGGTATTTAGAATTTGCCGTTTAGCTTAATTACATATAAACTACACGAAATGCGTCCATACAAAGAAAATAAGACTTCTATGCTATTATACAAAAGAGTACAAGGCTCAAAGAAGGAACTAGCTATTGCAAACGTGTTAAGACCAAGTCTCGTGATCACATTTCAAACCCTGCAAGTCTTGGCATGAGGCTCACAGTCTTTATAGATCTCCAAGCCAGACTGATCAAGTTGGTCTTCCTCAAAGCAAGCACAACGCTTGCTCATTGAACCAGTTATTGCTATCTCTAAAGGTCTTTGTACCAATCTCGGCACCCCAACATCACACCAAACCTGCATAAATAGCTTATCTTTTAGTATCCTTATGCTATTAATTCAATCAAAGATTAACTTTTACGTTCTAATTCTTCCCTTTAAACCGAATTGATAGAAGATAACAAGAGTTCATACCTCTCCACCTTCATCTTGACTCCATCGTGAGTTGCAACTCGGTTGCTTGGCTTCCTCAGTCTTTTGTTTCTCCATTAGTTGTGCACCTCTGGAGGCTTTTGCTTCAGCTCCTTTTAGATGTTTAGTTGGATTCCCTTGGCTATCGTAGTACCGCCCAACAAGCTTCCCAACAGGACTGTTGATCACAAATTAAAAGCTGAGAACCAAACCAATATGACCTTATTATATCAATATTTAGGTGAGTCAAGCATTATCCATACACCACCTTCTCAGTTCTTACTACGCATCAGCTTTCTATTGTGTGAATGAAACATATAACTTACGTGTAGGTCCTGGAGTAGAAACCTCGCCAGTCAACAATGCTCTTCACCTGCAGACAAGAAATCTTTGTCAAGCAATATCAAAAATGTAACTAAACATAATTGGATTTATAAAATATCAAACAGTTAACAAACTTTGTGCTACTTCAATTGCTTAGAAAGTGATATCTATGAAGAAATAAGCACATCTGGGAAGATCAAAGACTATTTTAGACATTCCCATAATTTTCGTTGATAAACTATGTGGAGCATAAGAACTTTACCTCACTGCTAGATAACCCATGTAACGAATCTGTAAGTCCATCTCCTGCACAAGAAATGAATCATAGCACAAAAATGAGAAGTTTAAACATTTCAGGGACTTTCTGTACAATCTTCTTCAAATAGCTAACAAAGTCTGAATGAATTCTGAATTCTTTATGCATCACTAACATGGTTTATGAGGACAGAAAGAAGTGAAATGGGAGGAAGACCATGGAAATGGGAAAATTTCCACATAACAGTAGCAAGATAAGAGACTAAATCTCATTTCTGGAGGTGATATCATGGCAATGCCCATGAGTACCAAAAGAAGCAAAGACCATATACTAAAATTTAGTTGGATCAAAAAGGTATTGTGAATATTTCCTAGAAAAGTTACTAAAAACTCTTCATCACTCACTGAAACAATTTATACCTGTAAAGTTCCCCGAAACAAAAGCACGAGAAGCGTCTCTGAGCGCAAGAATTACATGGAAATACACATCACATCAGCGAGAAACATACAAGATTAATACAAAAATATACAAGAACATATGAGAATCTCTCTACATAATTTATAAAACAGAACAAACCTTCCAGCAAAATGGTTGTAACCTCCTCCACTACCGTAATGAGATTTTCCTTTCGTCACATCAAACACAGATCTGTATCCCATAAGAAAATATACTGAGTTTACAAATTGTTTAAGAGTCCACATATGTATTTACATTCCAAAACTTGACAGCAGAAGGAAGAAAAAGGACTTACCCAAGAATCCCTAAGAGTATAGGTAACGTTTCATCAGTGCCATTGTACAACGCCAATTCTTCAGCAGAGAATAACCTCTTTTGATATTGAGAACAGCAACAGAAACACAAACAAACCATCAAATCCAAGACATGAGACATCATAACATTGGTTCTCTATTTCAATTGTGATTAAACTCAGACCCACATAACAAACACAGAGACAAACTTCACTGGTTTTATAAGACCTTGTCTGATTCAATCTAAAAGTAGCAGAAGCTAAAAACTTCTCTATTTGGAAATTTCAGAACGAGGAAGAGATATAGTTAAAAGAAGAGAAGAGAGTACTTGGTGTTGGTGGTGTGGAGACTTGAGGGAAGATCTGAAGTAGAGAGAGACGAGAACGACGATCACCGTGACGCCGACAAAAGGAGATAACAGAAACCTCCTCGCCGGAATCATCGATTGGATCCGATTTGCCTTGTATGTGAAAATTCCAAAATCCAGGGAACTTTCTTACACCTTTTGTAGGATGTGGGGGCTTATTTTTTATCTAAATAAGAAAAGTTATCGGTACTAAATTGCAATACTATTTAAATCAGTGTTTTGTAAACCAAATTAAAAAATAGTCGAAAATTGAAATCAAAAACACTTTTGGATTATCGGTCGGATCCGATTGACTAGTATTCTAGGGGACAAAAATAAATTTAATTTCTTATGTTGAAAAGAGATATATGAATTGTAGCAAAAGTGATAACCGGAATTCTAGCTAAAATTCAATATTTAGACAACAAATCAAAAAATTAAGTTCTATTACAATGATCAATAATATAGATTTGATTATTGTGATCACTGTGCTTAAATATGCAGAAACTAAATCATGTATTATGAGAAATTACTAATTGTCAAATGTATAAACACTCCATACTATGAGCTTAAGTCAAAGCAACAACCAGATTTCAGCTCTACCAAGCTCTACCAGCAGGGAATTGATATCTACACAATAACACAAATACAAAATCGTATAACTTTTGGTGGTTATTTCGGCAAAACTTCACTATACGATGGTAAATTCAGCTGCGCTCCAATCCTGAAGATTTATTCTACTTTAGACTGCAAATATTTTTCATAATTATGAGATTCGCTAGGACGCACCTGAGTATAAATGTATAATGAAAATGTCAATTATTATTTGACAATAATGAAATATGATTTTTTTCTTCGTCTATTACATCATCATTAAAGATATTTGATTTTTTATCATATTATAATGATATTTAACTACTTACAGTATATACAATTATGATGAACAGTTTTCACGAATAATGATTTCACGGCGCAACTCTCTTATACGACATTCCCACGATGGACAAACTCGCTCTGTAACTACGACGAACGGCTCTTATTAATGAACTATTGGTCAACCACTAGATCAAGGGAATTTCCACTGGACAAAATAAAACCTCATACCTAGTAAAAAAATATATATTATTTTTTTTGTTAACATATTATATTTCAAAGGAAAAAAAAAACTGATTCTAGTTCTCTACTTAGAGATAATTATTGAAAGCATGTCAATTTGATAATTTAACCAATAAATATATAGTTGTTATATATGTGTAGCTTTTCAACTGAAATCACAACATTACCATTAGGAAAACAGAAAGAAACACTTTGAAATATATGTATGTGTTATCGCCATCAAATGACTTTTTATTTTACTTTCAAGAGTTTGCTTTTTTGACTTGAAAACATATAAAAACAAACATCAAACGGAAGAGAACCATGCAAAAGAAAAAATGATAATACATAAGAAGCAAGAAGCAAATGAATCTAATTAAATAATAAAATGCGATACTTACATATATGTTTGATGCATTGCTTATGTTTTGTTCTCCTTCGTTCCTGATTTACATTATACAAATTTCTTGATGTGGTACGTTTTCTAGGTAAAGTGTTAGGTTTTTTGTCGTCTGTCCACAGCCCTACCGACACATTTTGAAAACTGCATCAGTTCATCATCATTTGTTAGCCATGGACGATTTCTTCAAGCATACAAAGGCTACAGAAAATAAAATAGAGATTTTAAAAAGAAACATAAGAGATAGAAAAAGAAAACCTTGATATATTTCATCTTGACCCCTTTGTCTCTCTAATTTCAGTTTTTGGAAAAGAGAGGTAAACCCTAAGTTCTTCTGATCCAAGAAAACCCTTGCATGTGAGCGAGGCTTGATAAATAGAGGCCATAGTAGAAGAAGTAGAATAGAGTGACATCCAGAGGAATTGAGCAATATAAAACTAAAGGAATATGAGATGAATTAGCAATTTATCTCGGATAAGAAATGTTCCATGCCAACATTGGATTTGTGGAGTTGAGGAGAAAATTTGTGTTTGTTTCTTTTTGCGTGTGGAGCAATTGACATGCATCACACAAATATAAATGATAGAATAGATATAGTTATCCGGAGATTGTTCGTAATGGTGATCGTAGAGGTATGAGAAAGATTTTGAATTTTGTTTGGTAAAAAGGTTGTAAAAATCTGAAATCTATGAAGTTGTTGAGAACGTGTTTAGCCATTATGTTGTTTTTATTTTTCAAAACTAATTTTTTTAATTCTATTAAAGTATGAAGCAATATCCATGTGGCAGATTTTTATTGGTTATGTGATTTGTGATTTATAAGATAAAGGATATGTCTGATCATGGATCTAACCTGCATAGAATCAGAAGCGGGTACGTGAAAGCGGAAGCGTTTGGAAGCGCATAAGTGAATTTTAAAAAATTTAGGAAGTGGGTACATGTTGAAAGCGTATATATCTATATCATAAAATACCAAACATAATATCATATTAAAACAAAATGTTATAAACAATTATTCCAATACATAATTTAATTATTGCAACTCATTTGAAGATAAAAATAACGCAAGCCACAGGTCGATATTATCGTCATCTTTTTCATCAACTCTATCAAACACAACCGTTGTTTTTTGTGTTATGTATTGTCTGTTTTCTTTTTCGTTTTTTTGAAAGATTGAATTGAGTACAATTTTCAATTAAGGATCGTTATATATAAAAACAAAATATGTAATAATTTTCAATTTCATGTCTTCTCTGTTTTTTTGTCTTGCTTTAGTGCGTCGTCTCTCTTTTTATTCTCTTAATTATATATTTAATTTAAAGTCCATAAATAAAATACTGAAAGAAAAAGCCACATGTAATTTTAGAAAACCCTAATTGCTTATTCTTATTCGTTTCTTCCCTTACTACCGTCGTATTCCAGTTTTCTTTTTTTTTCTGGTAAAATTAGTTTCTTTGTTTTCTTGGGATATAACTCAAAATTCATAATAATTCCATGGATTATACTCGAAATTGAATAACATCCATACTCATATTCAAGTTATTTGACAAGTGATTTGGCCATATTATTCGACGCTTCCATTTATTTCTTCGTGCGTTTCCAAATCGGAATCTTGCGCTTCCCGTACGTTTCCAAATTCACTTTTTGAGAATCGCGCTTCCAATCGATTCCGAACACTTCCGCTTCCGATTCTGAAGCGAGAATCAGAGCCTCAATCACACTTCCATGAAACCCAGTGACGCGGATCAATGAGAAATGAAACTCCTAATTTATTTCCACACAATTAGGAATAAAACTCCTTATCAATTAGAATAGTTAATAAAACTTACCACAATGAAAAATTTATTGACAACAAAATAGTAGAAAGTATATGGTTATGAAGGTGATAAACATTTTCATTGTCATTTATAGAGTCAATTATAAACCGGTTATGCTTTGGAATAAGATGGATATATTGGATCATTTGGAGTATCAAACAGTATCATACATGGTAATAATTAACGGGCAACTAAGATGACTCATTTATTTGTTGAGGGAAATTATACAAGAGGATCAACTCTTTCACATTTCTTATATTTATATCATGTGTATTGAAGTGCTATTAGCGAACTTACAAAATGTAACATCCCGACCCAAACCCGACAGATTGGCCAGGTTTGTTTGGCTAGTTTGGGCCGAATGTTATCTAAATCTCGTTAGCCCATTAGCATGTAGGAAGCCCTACACTAGAATCCTTATAAATAGAGACCTAACCTTAACCCTTCACCTTTTAGCACACAAAAGCTATCCCTAAAGAGAGAGAGAAAGAAGCTTTAGTCATCGAGTTCGTCCGCCACCTGAGCTACTTTTTTTTGTCGTTGTTTCTGCCGTCTTGCTGAGCTCCTCCGTGTACTGTTCCAGGCTGAGTCACCTCTGTTTCCGCGAGCCCTAGCTCGTGCTGTGCTCCCCAAGCCTCTGCGAGCCGAGATCTGTTAGCCCTAGCAGCCACCGTCTCCAATCTGCCGTCGTTCACCGCCGCCGCTTCTTCCTTGCTTCACCATGTGCGTGTGAGTGATGAAAGAGAGATCCAAGCTTCTGTTGTGTGAGAAAGGTAACCCTAATCTATATCTAAACCCTAAGTTTCCTAAAACTCTAAATCTCTGAAATCCTAGTTCTTCTGTAGCCTAGATCAACAAGATGGATGATTGGATTGCTGAGAAGAAGGGGTTCCCTATTCTGAGAAGGATGTGAAGCCGTCCCCACCTGCTAAGGATCCTGCTGAGACGGACACACCAAACCAGAGGTAGAAGATGTGATATGTGGACCTTCTGCATGCTTCTAGAACTGTCATCGAAACATTAAGGCGGGTGTAGATAGCTACCTTGTGCGCTGCCTAGGTTGGTAGATGTTGAGGCATGGTTGCTGAGTATTGATTGATTGATTGAGATGAGGTATGAGTGCATGTTATGATGCAAAGTTGGGGCGACAAGCCTTGAGGTAGTGGCAAGTGACCGACGAGTTGTTTGGCCTAATTTGAGTGTTGCACATCATGAATGTTTGAGAAAAACTAGACATGATGACTGTTTGATTGTTAGGAATATTGTATGTTAGATTCTCTGACATCGTTAGGTTGTTAGATTATCTGTTGCATGTAGTTGTTTGTTCTTTGACTTGTGGGAAGGGACACTGGGACTAGATGAATGCTTAGGGTTATGTGGGCAGATAGGATCATGAGTTTACTCACGCATCCCAAAATTGGATGTATGTACGCTTTCCAAGAAGTTATGTATCAAAGTAGCTGGTATTGGTGAGCATTTAATGGGAGGTACACGTGGCACGCATTATCTGCGGTTTGGCGGGAAAATGTGTACACAAAAGGTTAAGAAGAAATAATTATCAACAAGCATTAAGGTAGTATGAGGAAATTCATTAATATATCATTTGCTATCGCATATGATAAGTATTTTTCTAGTCAGCCGAAAAAACTATTCAATGTTAAATAAGTTTTGATAAACTACATGATTTGTGGCATAGCGTAAAAGCAAGAAATTAAATTCTTTCAATTGTCATTAATGTATGGCAAGAGCTTGTCTAATAAGATTAAAGTTGTTTCAGAAGGAAAAGAAGAATCGAAAGTTGGATCTCAATCGAGAGACTCAGCTTAGAAAAAGCCTAATAAACCGTTAAAAACCCATGATTCAGCGGACAAGAAAACTTGCTTCAGTTCGGATTTGTGGTGTTACTTATCCGTTCGGGAAGCAACTATACATATCACTTTGAATAAGGATATGTTGTTTCAAGGGCTAATCTGAACGCCTATCTTCAAAGTCTTGCCCATCGAAACAGGCGTTACAAACTCAAATTTCAAATTAAAACGTAAGAATCATATTAAAAGCGAAAGTAATGAATTCGACATTTAGTAGAGAAAGACGTTACGATTCGGAGAAAAAAATATATAAAAACTAGAAAAAAAAAATCTATGAGAAAGAGATGATTTTTCTTTTGTTAGAGCAATATTATACGCAAACATTATACCTTTTGTCATTTTGATTTGAATAAACCACTATTTCAGTTCACATTTCGTATGTTTGTTTTCGTTCAATTTTGATTCTTAATTCACCTAAACTAAGATTTCAAACCCAATTATAAATTTACCGTATATCCATCAAATCTGGATCTAGTATCAACAATAATATAGATAGGTATACTAATAATTCTGGAAAGCCAATTAATAAAATTCGATATATGTCAAAATCTAGTTAAGCAGTGACATACGTAAATCAGTATATGTAACTTTTTTGTTAGTTTTTATTTTAAAGAAAAAAACAGTTAAATAAAATTTAGATATATATATATATACTATATAAATTAATATATGTAAATTTATTTTTTAATTAATATTTTCTATTTTATTATTGAAAAAAAATTATTTTTTTGACACATATCAATATCTAATCGATAAACTTAACATGTCTCCATCATTCTAATAATTAAATAAGATAGATTAATGTGGAGACATGTCAATTAAAATATAGAAAACTTCCTACAAAGAAATATATCAGTGGTGTCATATTATTATAAAAAAAGGACAAGAAATATGGGTTAGTTTATCTGAGAAATCTCTTTTGATGAGTGCGAAATAATTAAATATTTGGAGGGATTAGATTTCGCCACGCTGGAACTTTCTATAATCGAGTCCGTTGGAATGTATCAGACCAACGGTTAGGATTACTAAAAGGTTTTACGGCAGAAGATACGAGCCGTGGATTTTGCTTTTTATACAAATATTGGAAGATAATGGGAAGCAAGTCAAGAGACAGAGAGATGGAGAGAAATAGAGAAGCTCGAAGAGTGCCCATGGCGGCCGCCGGAAATGGCTTCTCTAGACGGAGACATAGAGCCGGAAGTTTCAGAGACTCTCCAGGTTTTTTTTTATTCTCTCCTCTTCTCTCTTCTCGATTTCTTCAGATCTGAGGAGAAATGATTTGATCTCTGATTTTGTGTGTTTGTTATTATTATCGCAGAGGAGGAAAGTCCGGTGGAGTTTACGGAGACGGCGAGGTTAAGAGATCGGGGAACGAGTACGAAGAAGGATCGAGATCGAGAACGGGAAAGAGAAAGGGAGAGGGAGAGAGATCGGTTAAATAGCCGGAGTAAAAGGAGAAGAGGAGAACGATTGATGATGATGCAAGGTAATATAGACGACGGAGGTGGTGACGACGACGACGATACCTCCGAGGAGAGTGTCAACGAGGATGAAGAATATGACGACGGCGGTGGAGCGATGAAGATGATTCCACCGGCTTTGACAAATCATCACCATCAGAGGAAGAGTTTTCCTCATACTAAAGTTTTTAGGTCGTCTCCTTCTCCGACGCCGCCGCCGGTATCTTCTCCTATTGTATCTTCATGGAAAGCCGCCGACGAAATGATCGGTGTGTCGGTTCCTAGAAAAGCCCGGTCAGGTATAGAGGTGGAAATAATTGCATTATCCACATAGTTTTTTTTTTGGCTCTTATATTATCTTTTTTTTGTTTGAAAATCTCTTGTAAAAGTGTGTTTTTGACGGTTACAGCTTCTACTAAGAGATCGCATGAGTCTTGGTCTACCGGCGGAGGAGTTTTCGCTTCCGGTGAGAAGATTCACCGGCAAATATCAAGTCCGGCTTCTATGTTAGCTTCTCCGTCACCACCGGCTCCTCTGTCTCCATCTCCATCTTCCTCCAACGTTTTAGTCCGGAAGAAGATGGTTAGTCTTTCTCAGATTTCTCACTCTCTTCTTCATCTTCATCTTCTGATTATTGGACTAATTAAGTAAATCTGTTTGATTTTTTTGAAGACGCCTGGGCCAAAACAGAAGCAGCTTCCGCCTAAGTCTCCGGTGGCGGTGCAAGATGAAATCGAGATCGAGATCGCGGAGGTTTTATACGGAATGATGAGGCAGCCTCAGGGACCAGCTAAACAAGAAGCCGCCGGGAATGATTCCGGTGAGATCGGTAAACCAACGGTGGAAGTGAAGTCCAGATTACCTTCACCGATCTTCAACTTGCAGATTGCTCCATTAGCAGCAAATTCGGCGATCGGTAAGTCATCTCGAGTTCTCTCCTCCGTTGACAACGTTCTCTTAAGTCTGATCTTCGTTCTCACTTTTGTAAAATTTTCCATGGTTTCAGCTCCTAAGAGGAAGAGACCGAGACTAGTTAAATACGAAGAGGATACAATTTCCACCACCGTGAAAGCCGAAGACGAAGGTCCTTCAAAAACCGAAGTTCCATTCGCCGGAGAAAACCTCTCCGTGTTGGATTCAACGAATCAACAACCGTCTACGGCCGCGAGAGAAAGCAAGCCGTCATTAGCGACGGAGAAGAAAGAGGAAAAAGTATCACCGGAAATGGAATCTTCGTGTGGGATAAAATCCGATGGCGATGTGACAATCACGTTAAGAGTTAAAGCGTAAGAATCTTCCTCCTCATCTCTGTATTTATCTCTTTTACCTAATTCTGATATTTTTTGGTATTTTTTTTTGTTTTATTTTATCATCTAGGAGTTTGCCTACACCGGAAATGGAGAAGACTGAGATAAATCTGATGGTGGGTTTGGTGTCAAATTTATTTTTTTTGGAAAATAAATTAATTTTTTTTTTTTTTTAATTCTTAATTTTGACACCTGTTCAGACGCCACAGCAAAAGAGATCGTCACCGGCGAGGAACGGTGATTTTGAATGTTTGGTAACAGAAGCTAAACCTAAAGTCACGATTATGGAATCGGTGAGTGGGCCCTGTTTCTTTAATTTACCAGTAATGCGACAATGGAAGATATCCATTAATGATTTGACCTTTTTGCCCTTTTTTATATTCCATATGTTTTGATATATATTTTTGTATTTTGCAGGAAACAAAGCCTCCCCTAGAGACAAAAGAAAACGAGAGCAATGCTGAAAAAATTGGGGAGGATCTGATTGTAGAGCCTGAAGATAGAAATAGGAGAACGGCAGAAGCTGAACCCCAAAAATTAGAGAGAAACTGTCAACTTAAACTCGATCTTGAGAAATCTGACTCAGAAAACAAGCACCATGTTCAAAAGCAATCTGGTTCTGATAGAGCAGGTAAAGTCTCTTTTTTTTTTTTCTATCTTGAGTATTTTTCCCAGAGTTGTTACTCTGCTACTTGCAGCATTTTATTAATCTTATTAATTCCAGCTCAAGCTAGTCCTTTGCCTCTACATATGTCAATACCGGGCTGGCCTGGAGGGATTCCTACAATGGGGTATGCTTGGCTAATTTTAGCAATATATTGGTAACCTTCTTTTTGCTACTTTCTTTTTTGTTTCCCTTGTTTTAATGAAATGTTTTTTTACTATGATCAGATACCTGGGGGGACCTACACAGGGTGTTATGCCGACAGATGCCAGCGCCTTACCATCCACAACAATGCAGGTGATTATTTTGCTTTCATTGCTATCTCCAGTTGAATTTCTTTACCGTTGTTTCTTTCTGATTCTTCTCTTGTGCAGCCTCAGCATTTGTTGTTTAATCAACCGAGGCCAAAGAGATGTGCAACTCACTGTTATATCGCTCGGAATATCCATTATCACCAGCAATTCACGAAAATGAATCCCTTCTGGCTCGCAGCAGCAGGATCAGCCCCGTTGTATGGGTCAAAGGCATGTAATCTTAGTCTAATGCCTTCTGCAGAGCTACAAGGGAGCGTTTTGATCAAAAGTTCAAACTCTGTACCAGAGAAGAGTTCTCTATCTACACCTAACAGCTCAGATACAGCCCAAAGGAAGCAAATATTACTCCAGCAAGCTCTGCCTCCAGGATCTGGTAACAACATCATGGTAAGTTCGTTGTGTTTTCTTCTAGCGTAATTTTCATTCCAAGTATCTTTCACTTGGAGTTTCTGGGGTTTGATTGGTCTTTTCTTTGGTTTTATTTTATTGTAGCATGGCCCGACATTTATTTTCCCCTTGGGCCAGCAGCCTCATGCAGCCGCTGCAATAGCTGCCGCTTCTGTCAGGCCTCCTAACACTGGCAACACAGTTGTTTCATCTGGTCCAGTGGTTGCTTCGGCATCCATGAATGTTTCTGCATCAGCAGCTCCAACAATGAGCTTCAGCTACCCAAATATTCCGACCAATGAAACTCAGTACCTGGCTATCTTACAGAATAATGGGTATCCATTTCCAGTCCCAGCGCATGTTGGTGCCCCACCTGCTTACAGAGGAGTTGCTGGGCAGCCTATACCATTCTTTAATGGTTCATTCTATTCCTCTCAAATGGTTCACGCTCCACATCTTCAGCCACAGCAGCAATCTGGTCAAGGGCAACAGAGCCATGCTCCCAGCAAACAGAACACAAATGTTTCCACTGGTTCCTCGGCTGCACAAAAGCATCTTCAGAACCAGCAACGACGGCCACCAGTAAATTCACAAAGATTTCCTACTCAGAAAGTTCAGTCTCAGCCTTTGAGCTTGCAGCACAGGCAGCATCCCAGAGAAAACGCAACTCAACATAGTGAAACTGCAGGAGAAGATGGCCCATCCACTACTGATAGCCGAGCCTCTCGTTCCAATGTTGCATATGGCCAAAACTTTGCTTTGCCGATGCAACCAACCAACATGGGTTCGATGGGTTCTGCAGCCTCAGGTGGCGGAGTGGTCGACTCCTCTAACAATCATGGTGAAAGGAAACCAGAACAGCAGGGATCAAAGATGGGTGCGGACTCTATTCAATCTCAGCCTTACGCAATGACCTTTGCGGCGTTCAATGGAGGTCTGAACATACCATCTATGGCTCAAAATCATGCTATACTCCATGGCGTTCCAGAAACAGCAATGCAAGGGTATCATCAAATGATGGCAGCTGCTGTGGCTGCTCAATCAGCTAAACATAAAATGAATAATTGTGGTCCGGAAGATGGAAAATCTGGGTCTACTGCTGCTGCTAATGCCATAGAGGAACGGAAGACAGCAGGGGCAAATGGGAAAACAACAACTACAGATGTTGGGCAGTCTATTGCTTTCTCTGGCAAACAAGATTCGGCTGATGCATCTGCTTCTGCGGTAACAGGTGGTGGTATCATTGATAGCTCAGCTCGGTTGCTCAACCTTGGCTCTGCTCAGCCCTGGAGTTCCAATTCTTCACCAACCTCTCATCAGCAGCAACATATGCAGCGGAATCAACCGCAGCAGCAGCAGTATAGCAATTATCTCCAGATGCAACAACAGTATGCAGTTGCTGCTGCTAGAGGCAAAGGGCCAGTGATGAGTAACGGGAGTGGTTTCCCGGATCATAATATTGCCACCGCGCCTTCAGTGGGATCCAATAACCCTAATGCTACTTCAGGATTTCCTCAGAATCTTGTCCAGTCCGGTAGTGGCAGTCCGGCTCAGTCTCCTCAGTGGAAGAACAATTCACCCAGAGCAAACACCATGGCCCAAGCTCAGTCTCCTTCCATGATGTCACCATCTGCTTCATCATCACTTAAAAACGTACAACAGAAACAGCAAGGTCGACCCCACCAATCACAGATATCTTTTGCAGCAAACTCTAAAACTCTGCCTTCTAATTCTCCAATGCAGCAAGGAGCGGGCAGTGCTTACCAGGCTCCATCACCCACTACGTCTTCTGTCTCCAAAAACGCCGGAGTAATCCCAAGAACAACGGCCTCTACCTCAATCGCGAACAAAGCTGGATATGGTCAAACTTCCTCCTCTTCTCTGTCTTCATCTCAGCCATCCAAGAACTCACAGTCGGCATCACCTGCAGGTGGAAGGAACAATGGTCCGTCTATTCTTGGAAATCCTCACGGTACTACCACCACCTCAAACCCTACTTCTAAGTCTCAACAACAACAACAACACCTGCAACAAGCTCAGCTTTACTTCTCAAGCCCATATATGCAAACTCAACATTATCATCAGCAGCAGCAACAACATATGACTATATCTCCTGCTAGTGGTTATTACATTCAAAGACATCAACAACAGCAACAACAACAAGAAGCAGGATCATCAGCTGCTGCAACATCTGTTACCCTCTCCAACTGCGCCACTGTCACTTCAGATCAGGCGAAAGCCACTAATATGAAAGGTGGAGGGAGCAACAACAACAACATCAACTTGCAGCATACACAGGCTGCAGAGAAGATGCATCATCAGCAGCAGCAGCTTGTTCCTCCAGGGTTTCCAAATGTCCACGCGGGTCAAGTGAAACCTGGAGATCAGAAGCAACAAGCGGGTGAGTGAAAATTAAAACCCACTCGATGTTGATTTGGGAGGCTTTTCTCACCCTTGTTGATTCCTCTAAAGCCTGTGGCGCTGAGGAAGGGAAGACTTTGGACATAGTGTGAGGTCCTAAGAAACGGGTTAAGTGGAAGATGAAACACAGACGGATCAGAAGAGAAACAAACACCCCCACACTCACTAACCAGTGAGAGAGGAGAGAGACCTTTACAGGGATGGGTCTTGGTGTTTTGAGAACAGTCTCCAACTAAGTTAGTGTTATATTCTGACAGCAACCCTCAAACTAGTAGAGGGATTAGATCATTCAAGGTTAGCTTAAAGAATTTTATTCATTTCTTATTGGGTTTAGGGTTGTTTTTGATTGAATGAAAGGAAAAGGGTAGCCTAAAGGAAAAGGCAGTACTGTTGCTGTTTGGTATGTAGATTAGTCTTATATTTGATTCAGTAGAAAGAAAAGGAACCATTTTTGTGTCAAGATGATGGAGAAGTAAATGCATGTTTGTATCTGTATGTATGTGGTTTGGCTAGAAAGTAAATATTTGTGGCTAGTCTTGAAAACTCAAAAAAGACTTGTTTTGTGCTTTTTGTCAAGTGGTGGTGATTCCTTTTATACATTCACGTGTGGATAACTGTGTGCAGTAGCACTGTAGTAGTACGACTGTGCAAAGTTTTATATTCCTTTTTTTTTTGTCAGTTAGAGAAAAGGATTAAAAAATAGGTTTAGTAGTGACTGAAAAAATAAAAAAGATCAGTATAAACTATAGTGTAAACAGACAGATTAGAATAGGTGATGCCAAAGTCTCCCACGCGCGCAAACTTGCCAAAAATACCTACAAGCTTTGTGTTACCTTGGCACATGCGCAAACAGTGTCCTATTCTCTCGACTTCGTCATCGATATCTTTTGTCACGAATTTTCAATCTTTTCATTTTCTTAAGGATTCTTCTATTATTCAAAATAGCAGCTGTTTACAATGTACGGAATCTTTGGTCGTTATACATCAATAGTTAGATTATTGTGGTGATAGTTGTTTGATAAAAAAAAAAATAGTAAGTAAATCTAGGGTTTTGGTTTTACAAAAATATATGGGAAATATATTTGGGTTTACACCTTTTCTATATTTCTTAAATTGATTGATTAAAATAAGAAAATCTGGACTATCCGTATGACAGTATATACAAATACTTTTGACACATATATTTCAATTGTTATTTTGATGTTGAAACAAACAAATTAATCTATTGATGATTCATTATGCTATTTCTACATGGTCCCGTTTTGATATTGTGTTTCTAGAAGCCAAGTCCTATGGGACCGGCGTGGTCGGAGTTACCCTTTTGGCTGTTTTTCTTCGCCAACAAAAAGTCAAAAACTATGCATTAGTGAAAATTCTTTTAATTTTTTTTTGGCAAATAAAAAGGTAATATAATTTTTTTTCGTCTCAATAAAAATTATAGTTTCTTTTCTTCTTATTTGGTGGTCCAAATGGTTCTTCTTTCCAAACAATCCTTTTAATGTGAATTTTTTTTTGTTGCCCTAAAATATGTTATCAAATTAAATTTAACGCGTATCATGAGAACACAACAATCATATTTATTTTATTTTTTGGTGCAAAAAAAAAGAGAATTGTAATTCCATTTTATTCAGATTTTTCTTTTTTGATAGAGTAGGAATGAGTTACGAAGCAAATTTTATTTTACAGTTTGTTCCATCAAAATTTTTATTCAATTTTTTTTGTGGAATTTTTTATTTGAGACATTCTCAAAATACCAAAATTTTGTTTATAAAAAAGTAGCACAAACTATTTAGAAATTCTTACTAGATTTCTAGGAAGCCTTATAAACCAGATGTAGAAATATTTCTTAAAAGTTCATGAATTATTTAAAAATATTAGAAAGGTTTTCTAGATATAAGTTGTGGTAATCTTTTTATGTTTTTTGGTAGTAGTATTTTGGAGTAATTCAATTATTTCCGTTTTTAACAATTTTTTTGTCAGAACGTTAATTGTATTATGCAAGTGTGAACAGAAAGGAAAGAAAGTAGGAACAACCAAAGTGTTGAGTAGAGAGAGTGTAATGATGAGTGTTGAGTTGCTTGAGTAGGGTCCAAAATCTTTCGGTAAAGCTCCACTTTCATTCACATCGCAATTATCTTTACACACATTTTGTAACATTATTGTGCCGACACGTTTAACGTCCATACTAAGAGTTCATTGCACACTTTAGTTGAGTCAAGTTTGTATCCAATAAAAATTGATTTATTGTTTTAGCCAGTACTATTACACTACCACTTTGGATTAGTAGTTGTTATTTTCCTAGAAGGGGTTAAACAAGTGTTAAAGTTAAACACCACTCCACTAGTCTTTATATCTCCTCGTGGGACCCTCCCAACCAAGAATTGAACCAGAGATAATGTAGCCACTTTGGATTTATCTGTTATCGATAATGTAGAAGGCAAATATGAATCTACTACTTTCCAAATATATCTTCACCATATTAGTTAGACATCTTTATTGACACTAGGTATTATATGACAGCCTGCATGATCTCGGCTATCGCACCGCAAATGAGAGCCACATAAATTTTGAAACGTTGGGGTCCCCAAATGTATACAACCAAAACATATGGGGTAAGAAAGAAAATATAGGAGGTCCACTTGATAATGCAAAAAGAAGCCGCCGGCCTACTATGTAAATTTATGCATGGGCCCATACTTAATTGAAATCTTCCCCTCTATAAATGTAAGAAAAACGAAGGGCTTCGATAAAAAAAGACCTACCTTATTCTCTTTTTTTTTTTTTGGTGATAAATGTTATTCTATTGAAATGCTAAGGACAATTAAGGCAATAGAGAAAAGAAAAGAGAAATCAAAGGATATGGGATAGATGATAGTATCCTTTATGAGTCAAAAGATTAAAGATAACGAATACCACATGTGAAGAACAATTCGAGTTTACCTTTGCTTACCAACGGTGACCATGGAGATAGCAGATAAGAGAAACAACCAAGACGATTCAGTGACCACCAAACGGGTCGAGGATACCTAACAAACTGACAACAATCCTCCGAAGAAGCTGATAGCTAAAATCCTTGCATATCACCACACTAACTCAACTCTAATTAGCCGAGCACAAAGAAACGCTTGCTTTGTAACACCTAGCCTTGCCTAATAAGAAAGAACATTCAACTTCTGCCATGCCAACCAAGACGGGAGAGAAAATAACCAGAGTCTCTAGACCTGCATGCTAGAAGAAGAAGAAACCACAAACCAACTTGACACGAAACAAGCATGGCCTGAAAGTGAAGAACATTAAATGCAGTTCCAGATCAGGGAGCAAAAACTGGCGAGAAAAGATGCACAGAGCTTCCACCTCGTAGTCCAGAGATACAACCTCTGAACCAACTCCTGGCCAGAACTCTCTAGGGAGAAACAAGACTAGCGAAACGAATGAAGCGACTAATTAACAAGGAGAGTACTATTTCGGCATCAAAAGGAACGGAGGAGGCATCTACTATGAAATCGAGACCCTTGGTGGAGGAAGGAGAAGCCAAAATCTTACCATACAAGGCCGCTACACACACAGAGGCAAACAGTGATGAAGACGGCGAAACTTACTGGTCAAAGCAAGAGACGAGGAACTTCAGCATGAAGAAACATGCTATAGTCTGATTGAAGAGAATCCGTCCTCTAGCAACCTTGGTTCGAACCCAAGCAACATATCGAAGGAGAACCTCCTCAAACTCCGATTAGCCTCAAATTCAGCTCCGACACTACCAACAAACCAGACCACACCCACAAGCAACCACAAAGTTGCTATTCCGCAGCACAGAAACAGATTCTTCCACCATCGCGAAACCCGCCGAGAATACTAGTTGCTGTCCTCTAGAAACCAGATTTGGGGGAGACACAACCGGCGGAAGAACCAAATTTCGATCCAAGGGAACCGTCGAATTGACAGGGAGGTGTCTCGAGCCGCCGTAAAACGAGGTTACTATTCATGAAACTCTAGTGAAGCTCGCCGGACCACCGCTTGCAACCACTGATTCCGGAGAGACTAACAATCAGAACACAGAGGGTATCCTCTCACATCACCGGCGAGGAGCACCAGATCGAATTTCAGATCTGAGATCACCTTTGGGAAAGGTCGAGAGACACACGTCAGGCACGCGCAATATATCCTAATTATTCTGTTTTTGATTAAATATATTAGTTTATTCGAAATTAATTATACAATCCAACATATTAAAAAGAACTAGAAAGATAAATTCCAAAATTACAGACCAATTTGTTAAAACATGCGGTCATAAATACAAAACATATACAAAATTGATGTTTGACCATGATATCTAGGTTCGTGTTACTACCATCTTATTGTCGATAGTCAACACATCATCACTCGATTCCAAATCGTATAATGCATGCTACTGCAAAAAATAATAAATATAATAAGACCATGGTTCTGTACGGACAGGCCACTAAAATCCATAATCTTTTTAGTCCTCCATATTAGTCGGGTTTTGACACTCATAAGCATATCTATTCATACAATTAAAATACTATCTAAATAATTTATTTATATAATAATAAAATAAAGATCATGAGCTAAATCTGCTGTCCCGACAAAATATAAGTCAATAATAATAACACTAATATAAGATAAGATTTGGCCATTTTCTATTTATGCCACTTCAACGTTTTAGTAACAAAGCATTCCTCTGGTCACGTATTTGTTTGATATAAATAAATAACTGGAATTAAATTCCAAACAGTCACACACATATATATACGTCATGTCCTTGTAAAAGTTTCATGCATCACGTAAACTGAAAACTGAAAGTGAAAGTAAAAGATAAACAGAAAAATCAATTAAAGTTTCCATAGAACATAATCGCTTACACTAGTTTCAATCTAATAAACAGTACCAAATTAGCAATTAATGCTTTTTTTTTTTTGTGTTTGTTTCAGTTCTTCTCCCCCACAGAACCTTCTCTATGGAATCACAGGAACAAAAATAAACCTCCTGCAATCTCATAATCCCAATTTCTCCTATCTTTTTTTTTTCTATACAGACAGTCCCACCGGAATCAATGTGACAAGATGAGAAGATGAAAATACATTTTTGTTTGTTGATCCTTCTTCTCAAATAAGTGTCTGTTTTGATGTTGGAGCATAAGGAAGAAAGATTGTGGGAGATTTTATCAATCTGAATGAGTCAAAGTAGCCATTTCTTTCTCTTGCTTCTTCTTCAAGTGTCTCTGTGCAGTTGCTGTCACAATCTTGACGAAGAAGTTGAGGAGCATGAGCCACACTATCCCGTTCCAGATCGATGCAAACGAAAAATCCCATTTTTTCACCTACCCAAGACCAAAACAAGAACCCAAATTCAGCTGAAGTTTTGTAAAAGCCTGAATTTCAGAAAGATGCTAATGAAAAACTTCATAGTTACTAAATGGAAAATGAGTAAAGTTCATAAAGAATGAAGTGGAATAAGCCAAAAGGTTGTTTACCTTGATGTGAGAAGGAACAGGAGATGGTGCATCAATATACTTTTCTTTCATGGCGTGGAGTTTGGCTGTGAGTCCAGGCAACATAGAAGCCAAACCCGGGACATGGTTAAGTATCCAGATCAGCTCGTTCTCCATCCAGTCGAGCAGTTGGTTATTACAAACGCAGATGATAAATATCGTCTTCATTTAGAAAAAGCACAAAAGAAACAAAGTTAAAAACCATTTGGGTGTTAAAACCAAATCTATGAGACACGAAGTTCCGCACCTGTATATGAGTTTTGATGATCGCCTTTCCGATTAAAGTCGCCAGAAAGAATTCCCAAAACGGAACCCCAAATTGTCCACACATTATTCCAGCAAGGTCAAACAAAGGATTTGGAACCTGCACTCAAATAGAAGCAGTATTTAGTGGTAAATCCTATATCCTAATTCACAGTATTGACCAAAATGCCAATAAAATCATTAAATGTAGTTTCCAAAAATCCTAGAAAGCAAAAGATATTATGTGACACAGTAAATACGGCCGGCATAATCAATTGCTACTGCAGAAGGGAAAGTAAGTTGGAGGATGTATACTGACCGAAGCAAGAACCAAGACAGTAAAGAAATTCAAGTGCTGCGAATGGGTTAATAGCCAACGCTTGATCCGGTTCAGGTAAGTCGCCATAAATCCGCTATCCTCAGACGAGGAACCATCTAATTCTTCCATTCCATCCACTGTGCTCCCAGAAATACTAGCTGGAAAATTTTAGAAAGCGAAAACACAATAAATAACCGAAACCTATGCACATGCATTCGCGAATTATCCAGTCTAGTTTTCCATCATCTAGACGACACCACAAATCAAAGAGATTTATATAGAGAGAAGTAATATACCTGCCCTTGAGATGAAATATGGAGGAAGCTCCCCAAGAGCTGTCCCAATACCCCATAAAATCGCCTCCAATTGGACTTGTGGCAATATGCTGGTAAGGGGGACACGCGATCCAGCGGCTGATACCATTAAAGGGGGCCCGAATTCTGAACAAGATTTATCAAGCCACGAGGGAACCCTTTTCAACTGTATTGTATCATATGGTGCAGATTTAAGATCAACCCGGCCACATAGCGTTGCTTTTAGAGTGAACAAAGCAATGTGTGGACCCAAATAGAGCACGAAAGTGTGGAGACCAGATCCTATATAAGACGATAAAAGTAATAAGAATACTGTTACTTGCTTCTTAATACGATTAAAACAAATTAAGCTTTTTGTGTGACTAACCAAGACCAATAGAAGATGCAACACCAAGTGCTATCCACCATAAGCCATATCGGACATACTCTAATACTTCTTCAACATGCTGTAACAATAAATACACATGTGTTAGACCCTTCTTTATGGGAAAAAAATTTGGGGAAGTCTAGATTTGAATGAAGAAATCAAAACGAGTTTTACCTTTCCATGAGGCCCATCAACAGTCACAAGCAAACCACCAGATGCCACCAACAAAGTGGTTACAAGCATAAACCAACCTCCATGAGCCAGTAAATACGATACTGATCGCTTGATGTACTGAATAGTAGCCTCAACAAACAATTTCAATGTATTCAAAGGTTGTGTCGTCAGCGTTAGATTCTCTACTTCCTTCTCATGCTTCTCACGCAGAGCTGCAAGTTTAACACAGATTACATTAATCCCCACAATGTGAGTCCCCTATCTCACCTAATGGATTATCTGAAAACCTACAATTCAGAGAAAAGGCTAAGCCTTTCTCCTCCATCACCTTCATACAACCTGAGCTAAAAGATTGATGACTAATCCAACATCACTAATCTAAAAAAAAAAGTACAAATCTAATCGATTCACATCATCAATATTCAAAATCCTTGTTGATTCTACACTAAACAAATCAAAAAGCCATGATTCAGATCTCAAAACCATAACCAAAGCCTCCAATTCCTAATTTTTCTTTCTGATCCGAACGAATTGGGGTAAAATCTAATGAAACAATTGATCAAAGTCGAAAACCAAAAAAGGAAGGAACTTGCCTGAGATCGCAAGATCAGAAGAAGAACTCGCTACCGCAGCCGATCCCATGTCTGTGTGTAACCTAGTTGCGTGCGTCACCAACTACTAATAACTATATCTCAACGGAATAAAGATGGGATTTTTAACATAGATTCAATGTCTTGAAGGATATTAGAACATGGGTTCGGTCGAATTCGAGATGGGTTAGTAATAGAGAGAAATAGATTGCTTGGGGAAACAAAAAAGAAACAATTTTTCGATTTTTATAGATGTTTTTGTTTCTTCTTTCTTCGTAACGTGACGTGTGGGCTTTGGTTTAAGATAAACCAACAGAACGCAGATGAGAGAGGATCTGGTCTTCGTAGAAGACTAATGGAACCAGAGAATCGATAGGAAAACGCAAAATTAATAAAAGTTCGTAAAACCCTCTACTTCGCTTAGAGTCACTGATTAGGTTACTGGGCTATAAAAGCTCATTACGGTCTTCCTAATTCTTTTGCATGGTTCCGGTTAGATCGGTTGAAACCGGAGATCAGAAAAATAACCGAATTTAACATTTCGTAGTGAAGCAGACGCAATGAGTCTTAATGGGCCTGGATCAGGCCGGGTTCAAATTAAATTACAAAGGCTAGAAGACCAGATCATATTCATAGTAGGTTAAGATCGTATTCGGACTTTCTAGTCAACTAATGGTCATTATTACATTTTTCCAAAAATAGCAAGCATGGAAGTTATTTGAAATGCTGTCAAAAAAACAAAAAAAAAATTTTATCTGAAGTTTGAATTATTCAACGAAAACATTCATATATTTAGTAAAGTAATTTATGGTGTATACATAGAAATCATATTCCTATTATAATCTTTTTTCTTGGTCAATGATAAACTTATTTTGGAAAAACAATTTCTTTCCGCCAACATGGCGTTACCAGTCCAATGTTTTTTTCAGTCCAATGTTTAATAATTAGATATTTAAGATTTAATTAGTGTTACCATTTAATGAATATATTAAGTAATTTGAACTCTTTAATACTACTTAAATTTTATGGTACTTACTTCATGATTTAACCAGCTAATTTTGTTTATATGCATTTATCTAATTTATTTATCAACATTATTATTATTATTGATATTATTATTATTATTATTATTATTATTATTATTATTAACAAAAATGGAGGTATAAGGATAAACATTTCAATTTTCCTAAACATGGATTTAAGTTTTATATAAGTACAAAATAGCTTAACTGATTAAATAATATATATATTTGAAATTGACTAAATAAAAAAAATTGTATGTTGTTCATAAAAATTATATAAAATCCTTTTTTATCAACATATAAAATCTATTTGTATTTCCATTATTGGTTACCAAACATGTTCTTCTATTTATCATTTATTAAAAGTTTCCAAAGCCAATTATGAGTTTACTTTAATTGGACATGTATTTTTATTTTATTTTTTGTTTTTAATTTTAAAATATATTACCAAAAAGGGATGTTAGAAACTTTTAAAGTAAAAAAATGATAGATTGCTTTCCAAATGTTCAAAAGAAAAACAAGTGGAAGTAAAAATCTTACTATATGACTATATGTGGACTATACGAAAAAATCTTATTTTATTTTTTAAAAATACAAAAGCTATGTCATGTCTCATTTAGTCCATTTACATGATATATAGCAGAGCATTATATATCGCCCATCGTTCTGCGTTTGAGATAGTTTTATTGGTTTCATGCATAAGCTCTACTCCATCCATCTCTGCATACTAATAAAAAAAAATTTAAGAAATAAAAACATTAAAAAATACTGCATTTTTAAATACCAACTTTTTGACACATACCAAAAAAATGTTTTAAGTACGTAGCAAAATTTCTATTTTTATGTGCATAGAAATTAAATATTACAAATACCAAACTTTTTTGTAGTACTAGTAATTTTTTTGTAGTATTAGTAAAAATAGAAATTAAATATCATAAATATCAAATTTTTTTGTAGTACTAGTAATTTTTTTTTAACGTACTAAAAAAGGGAGTATAAAAAACTTTTTGGATTAACCAAAATTTTTTTTTGTGCATTGAAATATTACAAATACTTTAAAACGATGTTAATTTTTTTGAAAGTGCATACAAATACCACACATACTTAAAAAACATTATTACTCCAGTAAATTTTTGTACCAGAACTTTTTATGTTTACGTACCAAATTAATCTTTCGATGGACCAAATTTCTATTCATACCAAAAAGTTTTTTTTTCAAAGTACTACCAAAATGTGCATAAAAATATCACAATACTTTAAACCATTGTTTTTACGGATAAGGTTGCTACTAATTCGTTTTTTGTACGTTACCAAGTTTTTTTTGAAAAAAAAATTGTTTTAAAGTACAATACCAAATTTTTTTTTATGTGCATATAAAATATTACAAATGCGTCAAACATTCTTTTTACCCAATAAAATACCTGTAAAATTAAAGACTGTAAAATACCTGGAACTATTTCAGGAAGAGATTCGTTGGAGTATATTGGATTATTGACAATTCCAACATCGTCATCTTGAGTATGGGAGAATTCCTCATTGATTGGGATTTGATTAAGATCAAACAAAAACTCATTTTCATTGGCTATATAAGGAAGATTCAGATCTAACGTAGAATTCATGATGAATGAAATTGTGATTCATGTCTTTTTGTTTTACCGATATATATACAAGCATCATTAGTTTCAGATTTGGCTCCAATACTGATTTTAATTTTTCGTTTTGGCTCCATGTTCAAAATTTTTAGAAGCATTTTAACAACAAAATCTTCTTTGTTACGTGTATTAATTCATTTTCATATCAAAAACACATAAATTTGACTACAAAAAATAATTACGCATTTATATACGTTTGCATGACTGCATGCGTACTTGTGCATTTATTAAATTGTCAAAAATAAAGAAGTTTGGGATCAACAGCTATATTTGACTAAATAATCATTATACACGGTTTTTTAAAATACATTGAAAACGAAAATGAGGTTATAATAAACATTACACAAACTTTCTTAATTTATGTAAAAATAGTAGAACGTCAGTTATAAAAAAAATGGAGAGAGTATCTTTTACCGACATCTATAAAGCTAAAAACTATATTTATTAATAGGTGGCTTTATAGAGATTTTAATAAATAAATACTTTTATTAGGATTGTGGTTTCTGTTACTAAGAATTTTCCACAATCAAATCTCTCAAACTAATAAATTTCAAAATGTCGTCTATGAGTAAAGATATTTACGAGCAATGACATTCTCATTTAAAGTCTATGTTAGAGTGATAAAGATTAATTATATATGTGTCTAAATTCCTGGCCATTCTCATTTAAAACTCTTTAAATTCATTTCTTATATGCGCATGACGTGAACCATACTATTGTCTAACGTATGTATTATTATTTGCTTTTTATTGTCGCTTGACAATAAATAGTTAAATATATTTTATAATACATCATACCATGCTGTTAAGTCACCTAGTAAATACTTCGAACATAGATCTATTCAATGCTATTTTTGACTCGAAAGATGTTTCATTAATTTGCATTTTTTTATTGGGAACGTCCACAAGATCCGATACTTTAAGATGACATTTTATTAAATTTGAAAAGTATACGGTTAATTAGAAAATCCAAAACTATATAGAAGTTGAGTTTTTGGCCCAGATACTATTTCATTGCAGACTTATACTTGGAAAATACAATATCTATCAAAATTAAGTATTTTATGTGGCAAGTTATCACATTTTGTGTATCGGTGATGGCAAATTTTTTAAAAAGAAGTATAAATTGTGATTCAGGTTGTGAGCGATGTGGAGGACTAGAGGAAACAATAAATCATGTAATTTTTGAGTGCCCACCAACGCTGCAAACTTGGGCATTATCACAAATCTCAACTTCAATAGGGGTCTTTCTATCGGGATCACTGTATGCGAATATGAATTATCTGTTTTGAAAAACACCTAGTGGATCTTAGAATTCAACGTTTCCATGGATAATATAGTATATATGGGAAGCCAGAAATGAAAAGCTTTATGAAAATGTGGTAAGATCTCCAATTGAGATCTTACGATTGGCGGAAAGGTTAGCTCAGGTAGAAACAACAAATGAAAATCAAGGGTCAATGGAAAATGAAAATCAAACGGTAGTGACAAATGGCTCACATGATCTACAATTTTTGGGGCATCGATGATTTATAGATGGATTTTAGAAAGAAAGTGACACTTTTTTAGGGTTAGGATGGTTTTGTTCATTACCAAACGACGATGCCCTAATTATGGGAGCTGCCAACCTTCGACGA
The DNA here is from genome assembly GCA_900406565.1 of Turritis glabra. Lineage (NCBI taxonomy): Eukaryota > Viridiplantae > Streptophyta > Magnoliopsida > Brassicales > Brassicaceae > Turritis > Turritis glabra. The sequence goes on from OVBN01000239.1 coordinate 3,333,453, forward strand.
AGCTTAACTTCTTTGCATACAGAGGTATAAACACTTGTTTGGGCAATGAGATGCATGATTGGTGCAAACAATCCAGAAGTAATTTTTTTTACAGATTGTTCAGACCTGGTGAAGATGGTGTCTTCTCCAACCGAATGATCAGTTTTTTTTTTACATATTTGGAGGCAATTGAGAGTGATCAAGAAGAATTTTTTTTTTTTTATCTTTGGTTTTTCGACGTGCAAATGTTAAAACGAATAATTTGACATGGATTGTTCGTACCGAACCGCATCTTAGTACATATGTAAACAATATTTTACATCATTAGTTTATTTGAGCTAATCAATTAAAATTGTCGGAAAAAAAAATACCTAGTTAACAATTAAACTCATGATTATTTTGCTTTATAAATAAACTAACAATAAAACATTTATTGTACCTAACATCATCCAATTAACATGATTTTCAAATTTAAATCTTGATTCAAAACTTTAGTGTCGAATTTTTGTATGTACAATATCTTCGAAAAACCTCTCACAAATAAATTTATTTTACTTTTCACGAGTCGAATTCATACCAAATCTAGAATTTTTTATTTCGAATAAATGATCATATCAAATAAGAAAATTCAAATATCTAAAATTACTATCCAAAACATATTTGAAAGAAAAACAGGTTAAATAATTGGAACTTGAATTAATTAAGGTAGTTAAATCACTATCCAATGAATATTCTCACTAGATCGGATAACGATCGAATTCGAAAATAAATTTATGTAACATAAGTAAACACATAAGAACCAGTTTGTTTATCTGAGGTCGTACGTATTTACCCGATCAAAGGATCGTTATCGAAAAAATTAGAAGGTCGAAGAGTAAATCCACCGTGAAGAGTTGGCATAACCGGAAAATCCTCTTGGTATGGAATGTGATGAAACCCAAGGTTGTACCACATCACTATGTCTTTGTTCTCTATCTCTCTGTTCCTGTTCCCATAGGACAAACCATACATTTATTCCTTTTCAAAATAATTGAACCAAAAAAATGATTAATTAATTAAAAACTTTAGATTAATTAATTTGACTTAATTACCTGCTACTCCATACAACTAAGCCGTCCTCTCCACGGCTCCTATCACTGTAAAACCCACCGGCCCATCTCTCTGACCGGTTATAGGCGGTCACCCAAACCGGATATCTCGTGTAACCGGCTCTTATCTCCGGGTAATCATCGTCCGTTAAAAGCGAAGTGACCGGTAAGTGTTCCGGTATCAGCCGGTAACCAACCGTGTTTCCTATTTTTGTCTTCCTTTTTGGGTTAACTATTAACAGCTCAACCGGCTCTGAGCCGAGCTTAACTCTACCGTCAGCTTCTGTTTTCGCCGTCTCTTTAACGACCGTCCAGTAACTCTTTCTCGGAGAAGACGTTTTGTTAACGTCCCTTACTCTAACCGTTTTGAGTTTGGCTTTCACCAAGGAATTACCGTTACCGTCAATGTCGAGGTCCAAGTAGTACGTTAGGTAATGGTCGTGGTTAACGGCGATGGTGTTTTTAGCCACCAACGTCCCGTAAACGCAGTCTGTTATCTGATCGTTCGAAGTGTATGACGTTGCTTTTACTTCCAAAACTCCAGTCAAATCCACCTATATAACAAATAAACAAATATTCAACTATTCAAGTATATCAACCCAAAACAAATTCAATTGCTTAGAAAATTAAATACTCCTAGTCTACTACCATACAACTAATATCAGATTTGGGGTATTTAATGTGTAGACTATAGATTGTAATATTAAATTTATAGTATGTTATTATATGTGTAGTTACTATATTAACTACCCCAACTCTAGTTTCCAAACTAAAATCAAATTGAATTTACTTGAAACTATAACATATAACCAAACTCAAATAGAAAACTTAGAATCATTCAATCTTTAACCCGCATACCGATCCGACCATTTGTTTTTGATAGGCCATTGGATTTGTTTTTTGGATTTAAGCGGGCCATTTTTTTTTTTTTTCAGTTTTTAAGTTTTTAGGTATAATCAGACCGGTGTTTAGATCGCATGTTTACAGGTCCAACTTGCCAGGTTAGGTTGTCCGAATTATAAAACAATTGTATCAACCCCAAAAGTTATATAGTATTAAAAAAACATGAATTAAACAGTACCCCAACTCTGATGGCTCCATTCCTTTTAAATTCCCAATCCACGATGTAATCATAGTTTCCAAGTGTGGCCACCATTCTAACCACTAAACTAATATCAGCCTCACCACTGGTTATCTGCCAAAAAAATAATAAAATAACTAATCAAAGTTTCTAAAAATATTAAATAAATATAAACTTGTAAGGGATCAGCTGGATTTTGATGCTTACCACTTGTCCTGGAACATTAATCTCGGTGTGTCTAAAAGAAGCACCATAACCGTTTTTCTCAAAGACACACATCACATTGGTCATCCTCTGAGCTGTCCCGTCTGGTCCCGCCACGTGTCCATCTAAAAAGGCAGCGTTTTGCGGGCAGTCAATGAGTGGCTGCAGATTCACGGCGGATCTCCCGAAACCAAACTCTCCGATGTCCATGAACGTACGGTAGTACCATTCGTAGGTTGGGTCCATGTACGGAACAAAAGTCTCTGACACGTGTCCTCTATACATCACTCGTCGGAACCTTTTGGTTCTCGGATCAAGAACCGAAGCCGTCGATATGGTTACTCCAGCTCTTGCCGTAAAACCGACGTGGAGTTTCCAGTTAGCCCACTTGACTCTATTACCGAGTATCTCGAAGCCTGTGTCGGAGACGTTGCAAGAGAACGGGAAAGGTTTGTGTTCGGTTCTAAAGTCGTTACCTTCTTTATCAGGGAGAGGCTTTCTAAATCTGTCGGAGTACTTCACGACTTGCATTGAGTCAACGTCTATAGTTACTGTAATTCCTTCGATGGGTCTTGTGAAGACGTTGACTGATCCGTCTCTGTAAAAGCAAGAGGCTTTGACTTCGCGTCTCGTGGTGGTTTCTCCGTACCAACCAACGGTGAAAGGGATGCAAGAAACCTCGGAGATGTTTAGGGCTCGATCAAGAATCGATTTCTTGAAGGAAGGGTAAGTTAGAGGAAGCTTGCTTGCTTTGAAAAGCTCTATGAATGTGAATGAAGGGAAGCCATGTCCGGTGTAGATGCGGGAGGATATGATCTTGCTAGTGGTTAGGTCGATGATGAGCTCGTAGGTTTGACCACCAGCTCGTACCACCACGAGTGATCGACGACGTGGGAGTAGTGGTTTCTTGGAGGGATTTGGCGATAGCCATTGGAGGACTTGGCTCTTGTTTGGTTCTTCGAGGTCGAGGTAGTGAAATGTGAGATCTTTGAGATTGCCTAGATGAGATTTCTTGACAATGAAGCTTGTTTTGTTGATTTCTTGGGGGGTTAAGGGATCGAGTGGGTGGAAATGGAGACCAAGAGTGAAAGCACATGGTAGGAGGAAAACTAGGGCAAGTATTGGTGTGTTCATTGATGGAAAATTTATGGTCAAACTTTGATTAATTAGACCATTGAAAAAAATTGATGGAGTTGTTATTGAAGAAGACGACAACAATACATTTATATGCATGCACCTATATGTGTTTTGTAGGTGCCTCTATATATGATTAATAATTAAAAACATATAGTCCGACTTGTAAAGTCGTCGAATGAGACCCATTAAAATGAGAAACGTAAAGATGAAAAATAATTATCACGTGACATATTATATATACTCTTCCTTCTCTTTCAAGGTAGCAAACTTAATATTCGAATGGGATGATGTATAATAATAAATAAGGTCATAACTTGAAGTATAAAACAAGGATTATGCAAGATGACTACTAATTTCCCACTTGCACACATGATGATGTTATTGCAATCTCAAGTCCTCCTGCCGCCAGCGCCTTGAACTTTGTTTACGTTAACTAAATTCTAAAACGCACAAATTACAAATTGATTAGATTAGAAATGAAGAGTACGCTATCAAGATATGTATAAGCTATACAATATAATTTTGAGGCATCATTTTGTAAATTGCTTTTTACTTCTATCCAAGCACTAGAGCATATATAGAACTATAACGCAAATTTGATTGTAGACAAGGCAAAAAAAATTCATGTAGTCATTGATCTTCTGCGCTTGGATGATCTCAAAGACTCCAGAAATATCATTTTCCAGATCAAAGAGGCTAGCAAAAATTAATCAGTGAATACAAAAAGAACTCAAACATTTGCTTAGCCTTGTCTCTAGGCGATCTTGCATACAAAACCAATTGATCAGTGAATTGTACGTGACAATATCAGGATCTATAGACCTTCGAATCATCTCTTCATATCATACAAATTTTCAGCCTCTAAAAGCTTCATCTCCCTCACAAACCCATCGATCAATGAACTGAAAGTGAATACATCGGGGGTAACTTAACATATGATCATGTCACGCAGTAGTCGAAAGGCATCACTCCATCTTCCGTAATTATCGTTGAATATGGTCGAGTGCATCATTCACATGTTTGCATTTGCAAAAACCATCAATAATTTTACTGTAGATTACAATATTAGCCTCTATGTTTCCTTTCTCCGTTCTTGAGCAAGCCTAAAGCCAAATCAAAATATCAACTCTTATATACTCCATTTATTACCACACCGTAAGTAACCATATCTGGTTCACAGCCTTTTTTCACCATTCGGTCAACTTTATATGTGATCAACCAAAGCTACGACATCCCTACTCCTATTCCCACGACAGGAACCATTGAGCAGCGAGATAAGCATGACAGTGCTAGGCTCATAACCGAGTTTCATCATCTTACCAAGAATAACTAAAGCTAGAGAGTGGGAGCGGCAGCAAAAACGGGGAAGAAATTGTTCATAACTAATTTTGCTCCCTAATTTTGAAGAAATTGTTCCCCGAGGTGCTTTTTGAAAATAGGGAAGTGAATAGAAAGTTTAAAAGAGATTTTCATATTAAAGTCACTTTTGAATCATATGCTTTTTTAGGGAAATAGAGTTTGAAAAATCCTTGATGTTCCAACTTGGACTCGGAACAACAGAGACTTTGCTGCTCACTACGTAATAACTCTATTGGATACGTAATAACTCTATTGGATAACTAAACAACTTGAACAGTTGAACTGAAATAATAAGAGGTCTACAACAAATTGTGGTCCACAGTGGGTAACTTAATAGAGTTTTTTTTCTTTTTCTTTTCGATGTTGTGTAATCACAGGGATGAAGAACATGACTGGTTTGTTATCTTGGGAAGCCATTCTTTGTAGTAGTTTTGGCAATCCACATCGGTCTGAGAGAGAGCTCCAAGCGGTGTCACCGTAATCTGCAGTTTTGAAAAGGATTTGTTTCTTTTTGAAGTTAAAAATATGGTGTGGAAATGAGTTAAGAGACAAATATGGGATATGCTTACAAATCCTTCTTTTAGGAAGTGAGAATCAGTCCCTTCTTCATTTACGCTAGCCCTTACCTAACAACAAAAAGAGTAAGAAGGGACACAATTTCATGAATACAAAAGCAAGTAAGAGCAGAAACAATAGTGACAAATCATTATTGGTACCTCTCTCTTGAATAAACGACTATCTTTTGAATGAACAGATGTGTCGTTGTCTGATGAGACTACTCCTGACTCTGTTTCCATTGTCATTGTTGATAACATCTTCGGCCCTTGTGCTTCCTCTTCCACTTGTCTCCATCCCATTTTTCCCATGCTTTTACCTTGTCTAGTTAGTTTGTATCCCTTTCAGTTGGAAAGAAGTATTAGACCAAGAAAACTCAGAGGTACAGTTAGGTTTAGGCATAAGAGAATATCGTTGAAAGCTGCGACGAGACTTACCTTATGGTTAGCAATATCAGTCGGCAAATCGATATTTAGAAAGCATTTCATAGGGTGAGTTTTGTTCTTGATCGCACTGAGTATGCCGTTGATAATAGGCAAGCAAGCTTGGGCAGAAAGGACAAAATCATTAGCATTCATCTCTCCACGTTTCCTAAAGCATTAAGGATGAATAAAATAAAAGGCATTAACGGCAAAAAGAGAAGATGGTATCAATAACACTGTATGAAGGCTAAAGAAAAGGTTGGAAGTGTGATACAAACATAGAAGAAATAGGGAAGATTCTATTCTACTAGTAAAACATTAGTTTCTTATAATCTTACCAATCAAAATCATAAGATATGGAGGCAGAAGGCACATCATAAAGGAAGGCTTCGCGAGCGCCAGCAACAGTTCCAGAATAGACGCTGTGACGGAATTAACAGCCAGGTAAGTGCTAGTTTGATAAACTCAGGCAGGAACCATAGAAGCATAACAAGGTGTATAACAATTTAATTGGCTAGAGAAGAAGTCTAGTTGCCAGTGAAAAATTCTAACTAGAGTTTCTCCTTCTATATTCTCAAAATCTTGTTCTTATCCTAAAAGAAGTTTCAACGATCTTGGTAGTTTTACGGAGCTTAAATGCAATTTTTCAAACAGACAAATAACAGTTACACCCTAATAATCGGTACAAAACATAACGTAGTAAGGAAATAGTAAACCAGAACAAGGGGAAACAGAGGAGGAAATGTTCACATACATGTTATATCCGCAGTTGCTACCCACGTTTATACCACTAAGAACCTGCAAGGAGAAAACAAACATATATCACAATCTCCAGAAAAGACAATAGAAGGAAAAAAACAATGGAATACTACTACACAGACCAACAGATCTTAGATGTTTCCTAACGATTAAGAACAAGTAGCTGTTGTTAAACACAAATCAAAAGCTCTATTGGCACTTATATTTAAAACCACTGTGCATCAGAAGGCTTTTATAGTAACACTCCATAGGACCACTCTAATAATTTGCAGTAAAATAAGGTTACCAGGTCAGGACGAGAAGGGAAGAGTGCTTCCGATAAGCCCAAACCAGTGCAATCCGCAGGGGTTCCTTCAGAGCATTCAGAACCGAGTTATCCAGATGATAAAAGACAAGAGCCAAAAAATGTAACAACCAACCAAATCAATTTCATATCATTCAAACCATATGATTAACAATTGAAACATACCATCAACTGCATAAGCTGTAGCTCCATCAATTTCTACTCGTTTTGCAGTGAGAGGTCTACTCCATATTATACTGTGACTAACAGCAGATTTCTCCCTGCAAATGTCAAAGCAAGTAAGAGTTACACATAACCTCCACAAAAGCAAAACAAAAACAAGGAAAAGAGAAAGAATCTGGTTGTACAATTTGAATGGATCAAAGCCAGACACATCAACACAAGAAAATTCTCATCGAAAAATAGCACTGAATCTCTCCGTGCACATACGTTACAGCAAAAGAAGGCAAATCAGAACCTAATTTACAACAATTTACAGATTTCTCAGCGAAGATTATATCAAACGACAAGCATTTCCAAATGAGTCCACGAACTCGAAATCGCTAAATTCAATTCATACAAGAGCCAGTCGATCGTATTATCAAAGGCGACTCAGCTACATTTCTACAAAAAAATTTAGAGTAAACGTACGAATCAGGAGCGCAGACGCGAACATCATAGAGGTTGGTGGAGACGAGGACGCGAACGAGAGAACGAAGGCCAGGCGCGTCGATACCGTCGTCGTTGGTGACCATGATGATCGGCCGTTCACCGGAGATACAATCTCCACCGTCAATTTCCATCGCTCCGGTCAGAGAAATCCGTACGAGAGAGGAGAAAGCGTTTGGAGCTTCTCCAATAAGCGAAAAGGGTTAATTTGATAACGACCGCCTTTTAACACTTATATTTATAATATTTACCGAGTTATGAACTTGCCATACGGCAAATGCATCCTTTTCGTCTATAGTAATTAAACTTATTTTACTATCCATTCCATAAATATGTTCCACAAAAAGAAATTTCATATCTGTATTTTCTATGTAAAATTAATGTAGTTTTCATGTTGTCTTTATTAGTCAGACTTCAAATAAATGAAACAGTCAAATGTTGAATTATAGAATAAAGGTAATAAGGTATCTTCTTAATATGTGTACCAAAACTTAAAACATTTATTCACTAATTTATTTTTGTAATAGTGCGGACATAAAAAAAAAGCCTTCCTTCCAAAACTAGAACAATAATTTCTCCATTTTTAGATGGACAACAATTTATTACATTTTAGATATTTATTTTTATCTTTAATCCATTTTCACATGTTTCGTCTGCACATGACATCCAATAATTTTATCTTTAAGAGTTATCATTATCATTATGTAAGATAAAGGAAAATAACTTTATTAGACATTGTCATTTTCACGCAACAACAAAGTGGTCAAGTTCAATGAACAAAACATTCCATTTCCTTCTCCCCACTTTTATTTTAGTTTCTATTCGGGTTAAAAGAAAAAGATACATCAAATTATTGTCCCCTTAAAATTTTGTCATCAAACTATTTAGAGGAAAACGTTTTCTAGAGGACTTACTACGTGTCATAGCGCAATCGACTGTTCGTAACTTTGTATAATTTACTTTTCACTCTAACAATGACAAATACTTTATGAATAGTGTTTTGGTTTAGATCATTTGTTTTTCCATTCTTGGTTTAGTGTTGTTTTGTCTACGTATGAACAGTGGCGGACGGCAGAAACTTTTTTAACCGATGTTAAAATATAAAGTATAAATATATATAAAAATAGAAAATATTCTGAAAAATCATTCATAGAGATAAAAAAAAAATCTTATAAAAGTACCTTGCGATCTTTCATATCCTGAAATATTTTCATCACACTCTCATTTGTGATAATTTCAAATACATCTTTCTCAACAAAACAAATTAAACAGTCATTCAAAAACTGACTATAATTAAAATAACAAAATATATCTAAGAAATAAGAACAGCTGCAAATTGGAGAGACTATAATTAGAATCATTAAAACAAAAAATATTTTCTTAGTCAAAATTTGGACTTACAAGCTAGAGTGGAGATGAAATTGAAGTTTTCAGAATCAGATTTGATGGAGGCTGGAGATAAAAAAAATTGTCGATGTGTTTAGGTTTTTTTTACGTCTGCAAAGTTAATTGATTAACTGAATATAAGTGGTTTGTTACGTGCTTTAATTGGTATTAGTGGCTTAGTTGGTTAATTAGATTTTAGTAACGAGACTTTGTTGTTTAGTGATGAGTTTTTTTAATTAGATAGATTGTGGACCTTTTAATTTTTAGTAAAACAAAAATTTTGGGCTATAAACATAAACACCATTAAGGAAAATTCAGAATTAAAGGGATGTCAATTGAACCACCTTCTCTCTTACTAGGTCCGCCTCTGCGTATAAATCGATTATGATAAAATCATTTTACATAATTGTGTAATATATCTAATACTACCATTACTTATTTTCCCATTCAATAGTTTTATAGATATATATTTTTTTTTTCAACAACATATATTTGGTTCAAAGTTACTGTCTCAACTAATAACAAACAAATGCATAGCAAAGGCAGCAAATCAGCGATAAAGCTTGGGCCAATCCTATCTAAGCTTAATATTGGGTCAAAACGATTGATGATTGAACGTCATGGAAGATAACAAAATCATACAAATCTTAAAGTTTAACAATATGCTAATTTTGAAACCAAAAAAAAATTGTAATTTTTGTTTCCTACTTATATAATAATGTAGAGTTATCCGCTCATATTGATCGGCCCAAAAATCTAAATCCACGCTTTTGTATTATAAGCAAATAATATTATTTTGGAAGCAATAAAAGCGGACTAACTATTTGACTTTACACAAAATATTCGATACAGTATATATGTTAGAACTTGGAACATATTATTCTAACTCATCTACAGGAGGTATATGCAATTTGTTAAAATCCACAAGCTGCCCTCTTGCAAGATCCGTCACTTATTTTTCCTTTCGGCCATCATCCTGAGGCTTCTGTAATCTATATGAGGTCATATACCACGTGTTCTTCTTACTCCAATATCTTTTTTTTCTAAAATTTAAAATTAAATGAATTCAAAAGTAAATAATGTTTGTTACATGAAGTGTAAACTATTGCCGAAACTTTGAGAATTCTCTAAACAGTAAACAGAGGCAAAACAGTTTTAGTCCCTAGAAGCAATTCAAGCTAGGAAACCAGCTGCGTAGCATATGTCTCCAGACTTTCGGATTGTAGATAGTTGATTTCGAATTTGCTTAACAATGATATTAACTAGGCTGACCGCGAGTTTTGGTTTTTCACCGTGTTTTCACACATTTCTTTCTCTCTATACCGTGTGTAGTGACGTTCGGAAGACATATCTGACTAGGAAGCTCTGTACTCGGTCTAGTTTGGTGTTCGATATGTATGTCACAATATTTTGCCAATCTGTTGTGAAATGTGTTTGGAACAGATTTTTCGTTAAAGCAGTCCAGATTGCAGAGGTAAAGCTGCAAGAGAAGATCATGAAGTTCATTTTCTCCAATTGGTGAGGACACAGAACACATATGGTTTGAGACGTCACGTTCCAACTGGCCATTCGCTCCCTGTGGACAAGCGATTGTGCATCGCGAGCCACGTGCAAAAGAAATATTTTGGTGTCGCGTAAGGAAATCAGACTCTCTTATGCCAAACAACCTTGTTTGAAGCATTCCTAGTGTGGTTCCAAGTATTCTTTGTTGAAAAAAATGGTTTGAACATGTCCCCTTTTCCTCTCCATAGGACTATATCGTCTCCGCCATTTAACTGACTTTGTCGATATAGGTCTAGAGCTTATTCTACTGAATTTAGAACCTCCACACGATGCCTTTTTCTGCGATGTGTGGTCAAAGCGCGATGTGTGGTCAAAGCCTTTGCCATCGTAGCGTTTCCTGCAATTTCCATGTCTATAACACCTCTAGGGCCAACAATGTCTCTCAGACAACCGAGCCTTGACCATTGATCATACCATAACGATGTCAATGCTCCTGTTTTGATCTCCACTTTGCAGAATTTTTTGCCACTTCTCTATATTTCAACAACTTTCTCCATATCCAAGATCTCACACTTCAATATCTTAAACCCAAATTATCTCAATCCCTTCATTTCCAATTCCCATAATCACCTCCACTTCCTTTTAACCCTTTCATAAACACTTCGACCAGAGCCGGTCCAAAAAATTCAAAGACCGGAAGCAATAAAAAACTAAAGTTTATTACTTATAAAAAATAATTAAAAAGTAAAGAAATGAAAATAAAGGTAAGAGATTCTAACATATCACTGTAAATTAATACTCGATATATTAATAATCATTATAAATTAAGAAATTTTTCTGGTTTCGAATTGGACCAGTGTAATATTTGACACAATTTGAATAGATAATAAGATAATATTTTTTTTTGAAAATCTTATGTAAATGTATGTTCTCATCAATACTATAAATTAATAATTGTATAAACTTACTAATATATATATATGTGTGTATATAATATGTAAGAAAATTTAGTGAAATATGATTTTTGTGTTATTTTTTTTTTAAATTTGCATTAGTTTTTGTTAAAGTTCATCTCTAATATTACGAAATGTATACAAATCTCTCTATAAATTAATAATGTATCGATAAATTAAAAAATATCTTATTCCCTAACTCTATATATTATTAATTTATAGAGGTTTACTATTTTTATTTTATTTTTGTCAACAATAGGTTTTACTCTATATATATTTGAAAAAAGCAGCATTTATCAAAATTTTACAAATTTGATAATAACAAAAAAAAATTATATTACCTATTATTTTTGATTTCGCGAAATTAATCTATATTTTTTGGAGATAGAAAATAAAATTATAAAAAAAGAGTATGGTTTACCTTGTGATGCAAATACTCTAATAACGTTCTCTAGTACTACAAGTTTTCATTATGGGACTGTACTTGACAATGGGGGGCATGTTTACAGTAGTTGACAGAAATTATGCAAATTAAAACCTGTGACCATTTTTGTCGAAAGCCATTAGATCTTGCCACGTCATTCTACATAATCGTGAAATAGCTCCGAGATCTTGCCACGTCTTACGTCGCTGCCAAAGTTCCCGAAAGGATTTTGCATCGTCCAACGAGATTTGGAGGGAAATAGACACAAAGTACGTACAAACTACAACGTTTAAGAAAAAAAGAATTAATTACAATTAAATTTTAAATCGAACAAAATCCTATTTACAATAATAATGAGGTTTCTGATTTTATTTTTGACAGTGGAGATATAATTAGGCCGTGTGAAAACATCGCTCATCTCTTTCCTTTCAATTTATCGTTCTAGGTGGCCGGGAAATTACATCTCCGCCCGCCGCCGCCGGAGTAATCCATGTTAGCTGATCGGCGGAGCCATCCATTGTCGCGTCGCTGCAGTTACTGTCACGATTCGCCTTTTATTGAGGGGATATTGGTAGATCGATCTATCGTCGATTTAGATCTGGCGTTCCTAGGGTTCATCGACGTTGGAGGTTCATGGTCTCTGGTGATTGCATTTTGGAATTTTTGTTGAAATTTGGGGAAAATTAGGGGGCTGTGTACATGGAGAGAGGTGGGAGGAGATCTGGTGAATCTCCGGGGGTATTGATTAAGAAGAGAAGTTCATCTGGTTGCTTGATTGTGAAGAAGAACGATGGTGTTGGTAGGATTTGTTCGTTTTCTGAGAGTCGTCCGAATTGGGAGTCTAAGAAGAGGTCTAGGTTGATTATGAGTGACTCTGAGTCTAGCGATAAATTTGCGATCCCTCAAAATATGCGCCACTATCGTAATGTAGAAGAGAGTCGTTTTGGCTGGAAAAGAGATTGGGTTGAGGGGAAAGGGGATGATTGTTTTGTGGGGAAGAGTAGAGAGTGGAAGGAGAGTAAGAGGCATAGATTAGATGATGATGATGAGGAGAGTGAAGATGAATTAATGGCAATGAGGATGAGGAGGTCCTTTGATGGCAGTGGAGTTGATATTGGTAAGAAAGCTTATTTGGGGTCTGCTCAATTTTGTAATGATAGGGAATATGGAACTGGCTCTAGTCGTCAAGATTTAGATGTTGAGAAGAGAAGAAAACCATATATAGATGGATCAGGCAACGTAGGTTTTGCTAATCAAGGTTATAGAAACAGGTCTAAGGTGAGTGGGAACGAAAATAAAACTACTCATGCGTTATTGTTGCAGAAGAAGTACAAGGGTGACATGAATTTTGATGGACCAATCAGGGTGCAGGGGAAAAATGGTGTCCTTAAGGTGATGGTGAACAGGCAGAATAAGATAGGAGGGTTACTGCAAAATCCGAAAGCTGAACAAACTCAATATGGCTCAAAGATTCAAGAGACTGGTAAAATACGTGTTGCTATCCAGTCGCCAACCACTAAAAAAACTGAAAATTTGCCGAAACTGCTTCCCCCGGTCAGAATACAGTCAAATGGGTTAAAAATGCCTACGGCCTTAACTATGAAGAGTAAGGGACAGGACCAAGATTCTGAAGATAGTGATAGCTCGGGGCGGCTGCAGAAGAGAATAATACAATCTCATAAGCCCTCTCAGATGTCAAGCAATGGAGGAGAAAAGACTTTACCTGAAGCGTCAACGCCTTCAAAAATCAGAGATGGAAAGATTAGGCGTGGTTCAGGCACAGAAAAACAAAGATTACGTGAGCGAATTAGAGAAATGTTACTGGAAGCAGGGTGGACGATTGACTATAGGCCTAGGAGGAACAGAGACTATCTAGATGCAGTTTATATAAGCCCAAGGGGAACAGCGTACTGGTCTATTATCAAGGCTTATGAAGCACTTCTGAAGCAGTTAAATAGTGGGGAAAAAGTTGTCAAGCCTTGTGAATATAGTTCCACATTTACTCTGATCTCAGATGAGATACTCAGTCAGTTAACAAGGAAAACCAAAAGAAAGATTGAAAAAGATATGAAAGGGGAGGAACAATCTGCCAGTGATAGTGATGGAAAAGCGACTTTTGCAAGAAATTTCTTAGCTATTAAAAATGAAGTAGGAAATGATGACAGGTATGTTCATAAAGAACAGCGAAATGTCATGTCAGTGAAGGATGAGGTCAATAGCAGAGATAGTTCACGGGGTACAACTTCAAAAAGTGAGAGCCCTTTGCATCACCGAACTGAAAAATCAACTGGTTCGTCCTCTCACCATGTGGATGGAGGGAAAAGTAGCAAACATGGTAGGAGTACACTGTCGGTTCGTCGTTCAGTCAGGGGAGATAATTCAGAGAGTGATGGTTTTGTACCCTCATCTGAAAAACGGACTGTATTGGCATGGCTGATTGATAGTGGAACCATACAGTTGAGCGAAAAGGTGATGTACATGAACCAACGACGGACACGCGCAATGCTTGAAGGTTGGATAACAAGAGACGGGATTCACTGTGGTTGCTGTAGTAAAATTCTTTCAGTTTCGAAGTTTGAGATACATGCTGGAAGCAAATTGCGGCAGCCATTTCAGAATATATTTTTGAATTCTGGGGTTTCTCTTCTTCAGTGCCAAATAGATGCATGGGATAAGCAAAAGGGTGCTGGGCACATTGGTTTTTGTTCGGTAGATGTAATTGCTGATGATCCGAATGACGATGCTTGTGGTATTTGTGGAGATGGAGGTGATTTAGTTTGCTGTGATAGTTGTCCCTCAACTTTCCACCAAAGATGCCTAGACATACGGGTATGCTGATTTTGCTATATATGTCTTGTTTTGGTTCTTTTTGACAAGTCAGTGCTAAGCTATGCGAATTTAGAAGGTTACAATGATTTATGTGGTGCTCTGTATAAACAGGTTTTAGAACAATACTTTTAGCTAAATGAAACGGATAAGATTCAATACATGTAATCTCTATTGAGCGGAAGTGTCGTTGACTTTTACTACACCAGGGTCGTTTTAGGGTCATCTGATGCCTGATTGGATCTTTTTGAGGTTCAATTACAGATGTTTCCTCTTGGTGATTGGCATTGCCCCAATTGTACATGCAAATTCTGTATGGCAGTTGTCGAAGATATTACTCAGACTGTGGGTGCAAATGCCTGCAAAATGTGTGAGAAAAAATGTACGTCCTTTTTTCTTAACCTGCCTTGAATATTCCACTTTTGTTTTCACTCAATGTTCTTTTAGTATATAGTTGACGTTGGAATTCTCCCTTTCTAGATCACAAATCATGCATGTTGGAGGCAAATGTTACCCCAGCTGATACCACTGAACCAATCATCTCTTTTTGTGGGAAGAAGTGCAAAGCGGTACTTTTCTTTCAAGTCTCTTATCCCTTGCAAATTTCATTCAGTTTATAAAAGTGTGGTGTAGCTTTTAGTTTAGGCGGCAGAACGACCATTAAAATTGCTAGGTGACTGATCTATATTTTGTTACCTAGTATGTCCTGTTGATAAAAATGACTTTATTATGATTGTCATGAGATTAGTGGGCGTTATGCTCCATTAGGCTTTTTTACCAAGCTAGACATGTTGTGGCCGGAATCCTGGTATGAAGTGTGAACATGCCATGTCTTGTTAATATACATAACTAAATTCTATAAGACATGAGTACAATAACCTGTGTGATTTCCAAGTATTTTATGTCCTTTACCAAAGCATTCTGTTAAAGTGAAACTTCTTGTTGTTTTAACAGCTCTCTGAAGGTGTCAAGAAGTATGTCGGAGTCAAACATGAGTTGGAAGCTGGATTTTCATGGTCTCTAGTTCATAGGGAATGCACAGATTCGGATTTATTCTTAGGTGGAAACCCTCATATTGTGGAAAGAAAATCCAAGCTTGCATTAGCTCTGACAGTCATGGATGAATGCTTTCTGCCTATTATTGACAGGAGGAGCGGTGTGAATATTGTACGAAATGTCCTTTACAATTGTGGGTAAGCTTTTCAGCACTTCAAAAAATATTTCTGCGTTTTTATCCTGCATTGTGTTTTGTTTTGTGTTGGTTCTTTTGCTTATACATTGCTTTTTTTAGGTCAAACTTCAATCGGCTGAATTTTGGTGGATTCTATACAGCTCTTCTTGAGAGAGGCGATGAAGTAGTCGCTTCAGCATCTATTAGGTTATTCCTCTCCTGATAATCCTTTTCTAGTTTCAATCGTGTATGTGAGATGGCAAGAAAAAGGATGGCAGAGATAATGCTGGTGTCAAGAAATATTTCGCTTGTGCATGCTTATCTTATGCACTTTAAGAATTTTCGTTTATTGGTTTTGATGCATGTTTTTCCTGTTAGATCTACTGGCTATTAACGATATTTACCCTTATGTTTAGATTTCATGGTAACCGTCTAGCTGAGATGCCGTTCATTGGAACTCGTCATGTGTACAGACACCAAGGGATGTGCCGCCGGCTTTTCAGCGTTGTTGAATCAGTAAGTTCAAAATTCTTTGTTTTCCTATACTTTGATGTAGCGAAAGTAAACTGACTCTTTCTGTAAAACTTTGCTAATTTGTTTTCTGGTTCTTTATGTCTTTTAATGTCAAGGCTCTTCAACATCTCAAAGTCAAATTACTTGTTATCCCTGCAACTGTTGACTTTAGCCATGTTTGGATATCCAAATTCGGGTTTCGACATGTCGAGGATTCTCTGAAGAAAGAAATGCGGTCTATGAATCTACTAGCCTTTCCCGGCATTGATGTATTACAGAAAGAACTGTTAGCACCAAGACATGCCGAGTCTGCTCCTGATGAAGGTTTACTTTAATCAATTTAGCTTATTCTTCTTTTCCTCTCCTATCGATTTTCTTACTTTGGCTCCATTATTTTTCAAGAAGATAACCCATGCAATGATGGTACTGATTCCGCGATCAAGACTAATGAAGTATCTGTCTTGGAGACCACATCACCTTCAGGAGATAAACCGATATCAGATTATGTGGTCGAACACCAACCGTATGAGGATGTAGATTCCGCTTCCCGAGATGGTCTAGTCCACGATGGATACCAGAAAATGCAAGAGACTGAGTTCAAAACTTCAACCATGGCGGAATCATCAGATATGGAAAAGCACATGGACTGCAAAACTTCCTTTAGTCCTTTTGTTGGAGAGGATGAAGAAGATAATTTAGTCGAGTCTCCTCCTCAACGGAACAGCGATATGGGTTTCTTAGATCACATTATCCGTTCTCCAGCAGACACTGGTGAAACGGGAAACGGAGATGTCTATGGTTCAGGCGATGATGATTCTCCGGAAACTCAATGAAACAGAGTTGGATTGTTGATCTGCCCTTGTAAGCATTTTGGTGTCTAGTAGAAACACCAGAATAGCTTTTCGAATAGAATTTGTTAATAATATCTATATATGTTTTATGCATATATATATTATATTGTTGTATATGTTCATGGCATTTGAGCCTTCTCTCGCCGCCAAGCTTTCATGATGGTGAGTTTTTGCCCTTCTTTATTGCACCTATCATATGCGTTATCATCTCGTTTAAATGCTTCTTACTTCTTAGTGCATATACTCATTCATTTGTTATCTGTTCACTTTCACATCATTTGGGGGAAAATTCAGATAAGATTCTTCATTCATTATACACCCACATTACGTATCAATTACTTTTTCAACTAATTCAACCAACTTTTCAATCAATTTAATCATTATCAAATCTGGATCACCATTCAGAATTATTTTGTTTTTCTTCTTCTTAATTTTGTTGTTAGAAAAAAGGAGATATTTTAGAATACCTCATATGATTCCACGATAATTATCGTTGATCTCTCTCTTCGTCTCTCTCAATGCCTTTGCTCGAGCATCGAACTCGTCCTGCGTTACACTTAAAAGTGCCTTCGCTGACCAAACAAGCTACGAGAGCCAAGGCGTACACTATCACGTTTTATATTATTTTAAAACTAACGAGTTGACTTTTGTAAGAAAGACGCTGATGTTATTAATGAAATTTGCAGGAAGGTGAAAAAACTGATATCGATCAGCCATTTCAAAAACAAATGTAACTATTCACTTTTCACATAATATTTGACAAAATTCAGCCACAATTCTTCCTTATTCACCCAAACGATGTATATAACGTTATCTCAACTATTATAGCCAACATCTCCATCAATTCAACCATTTTTAGGTCACCAGATATTGAAAAAAGAGATATTTTAGAATACCTCATATGATTTGTTTCAACAGTAAAACCTCTAATTTATCGAGTTCCACTGATTCCTCTCTCTCTCTATCAACGCCTTTTGCTCGAAGCATCGAGAACACGTCACATGTTGCACTTTACAGTGCCTTCGCAGACCAACAAGCTACAAGAGCAAAGGCAAACATTATTTCATTTATATTATCATATTTGTGCACCTATAGTGCCTTCGCTGACCAAACAACCTACAAGAGCCAGGCCAGGGAAAACATTTATTTCGTTTATATTATTTTCAGTACTGGCAAATTGACTTTTGTAACGAAGACACTAATGTTATTAATGGGATTTGCAGGTATATATGGTAAAAAAAAACTAAATTTGATCAGCTATTTCAAAAAAAAAAATATAACAAATTTGTTTCCTATTCACTTTCACATAAACTTTGAGAAAATTCAGCCACAATTCTTCATTACTCACCCAAATGATGTATCAATTGTAATTTTTAACTAATTTTAGGTCACCATTTATATCTATTTGGTTCATTTTTTTTTCTCTTTTTCTATTGAAATAAATAAAAATAAAAAAAGTATTTTAGAATATACGAGGTAAAACCTCTATAAATTAATAATAAATAAAAAAAGTATTTTAGAATACCTCATATGAGATTATACGAGGTAAAACCTCTATAAATTAATAATAATACTCCCTCTCTTTGTTTCTCTATTAATGCCTTTGCTCTAAAGCATCGAACACGTCACGCGTTGCATTTACAACGCCTTCGCAGACCAGACAAGCTACAAGAGCAAAGATTCATACTGGTTCATCATTTATTTATATCTAGATAAACAGTAACTAGTGATTTGTAACAAAGGCTCTGATGTTATACGACGTCGTTATGGTTTTACAATAGCAAAATCAAGTCTCTTACTCAACCATGGAGTTGCTCTCTTCTTCGCCGGCTCAGCTTCTGAGACCAAACCTCGGCTCTAGGATTTTACTTTTTCGGGGAACATCAACCGCCTCTTCTCCTCCTCGATTCCTACGGATGGAATCTGAACCTCACCGTCTTCAATCTATCTCTTGCGCTTCTCCTCCTCCCGGAGATAACGGTTTTCCGGCGATTACCACCGCTTCACCCATCGAATCAGGTTTTACTTCTTTAACCATATAGCCTTAGAGAGTAATCTCAATCTCATTATTCATTTACTGATTTCTTACAGTTTTGTTGGTTCGTGCTGATTCAATCAGCTCGAATAGGTGAAGTGAAGAGAGAAACAAAGGAAACAAATGTATCAGTGAAGATTAATTTGGATGGTAATGGCGTTGCTGATAGCTCCACTGGAATCCCTTTCCTTGATCATATGTTAGATGTAAGTGACTATATCAATTTTAATTTTCAGACTTCAAATTCGATTAGTTTTTGATAAAATTTTGTTTGTGATTCTCTGGTTAGCAACTTGCTTCACATGGCTTGTTCGATGTACATGTAAGAGCCACTGGTGACACTCACATCGACGATCATCATACGAATGAAGATGTTGCTCTTGCCATTGGAACAGTAAGTAGTGAAGTGCTTTTTCTTTGTTTATTTAGTAAGTTGATTTGAGTAGCATTCGCTGGAAGTTGTAGTTGTGATTGCTATTTTGTTTCTGGTCAGGCTTTGTTAAAGGCACTTGGGGAGCGGAAAGGGATTAACCGTTTTGGCGATTTTACGGCTCCTCTTGATGAAGCACTTATACATGTTTCCTTGGTATAATACACAATCTGTGAACTTGCTGTTGCATCTATCTAGTTTGTTTGTTTTTTCAGTAATTTGGAGTTTCCAGAAGTATTTTTCGTTGATGATGGATGAAATTTTTTTGGCAGGATCTATCTGGTCGACCATATCTTGGCTACAACTTAGAGATTCCAACTCAGAGAGTAGGAACATACGACACTCAGGTCCATCCAGTTTCAGGTTTTTCTATTTTTTGTGTTCTTGGTTTGCGGAATCAAATATTCACTGAATGAATCTTCTCCTATGTAGTTGGTGGAGCATTTCTTCCAGTCATTGGTGAATACTTCTGGTATGACACTTCACATCCGACAGGTACGATTCCAATCTTTCATAAAGCAAACAAGAAAAATAACAGCAAATCAGTGTTTCATAAAATTTTTCTATAATCTGCAGCAAATAGATGTTTGATAAGTCTTTTCTATAATCTGCTGGCAAACTTTTATTTGACTATATTATCTCTTATTTCGATTTGTTATGACAGCTTGCCGGTAAAAACTCTCATCACATAATAGAAGCGACCTTTAAGGCCTTTGCAAGGGCTCTCCGACAAGCAACAGAGTCTGATCCACGTCGCGGTGGGACAATACCAAGGTTTGACTTTGATTCATAAATGCAAAACTAAACTTAATCAAAATCTTACCTCAGAGAAAAGGCACACACACCCACACTACACTACACCTCTCATTCATCTTCCAATATTAATTGCAAGATTCACCATAACAAAAACAGAAAAATCTTTGGTCATTCAATATTGGAAAGAATCTAAATATGGCTGGAAATATGTATATGATTGATTGATGAGAAAACAAGTCTAACGTTTTAGGTTTACTGCATATTTGCAGTTCAAAAGGAGTCTTGTCACGGTCGTAAGAGGCGATGAAAAAAAGTTCCAGTCTATTGTTCGTAGTTGATGAGCAAGGATCAGTTTTCTTGTGTACCAATGTCAAACCTGCTGAATCTGTGTTCATTTGCAAAGGTCAATGTACTTAAGTTCTTTATATTATGTTGTTGGAGACTGCTGTTTTTTCTATCTCAGAAATTGATTCTTTTTTGCTTTCACCCATTGTACAGTAGTATGACACCTAATCAGACGTTTAATTGGTTATTATTGGTATCACGGATCTTATTGATCTTTGGTTCTAGACTTTGTTCACCTGTGTCGTATAACTGGTAGTAACCCTCTAGTCAGACCAATACTATCACTAATTAGCCAAGACGTAATCTGAGGCCCATTTAGTTCCTTTCTTCTTCCGTCAATCGTAACGACGGTTATGATGTCTCGTTCCGCCATGAGTTCCGTTGGCTCGATCGCCGGAGAACCGCCACAGGAGAAACTGGTTCAACCAGCTTCATTGTCTTCGCCGTCTCTGGTATTACTTCATGATGAAAACGCTGTGAATTGCTTCGCACGCGTCCCGAGGTGTTACTACCCAGCGATGTCACTCGTCTCCAGGAACTTGAGGCGTCTCATCGCTTCGCCGGAGATCTACATCGAACGGTCAGTATTTCGCCGCACTGAACATATCCTTTATGTTTCAATTAGATCACACGCTACAAAAACCCTTTGGAACAACGGAGATTAGCCATAGATTAGTTCCGAGTTCATCATTCCCTTCAATTCCTGGCTCTGGAACAACTATATTTTGGATATTTGGGCTAAATGCGAGTACTTTTGCAATTTCTTGCCCTTGTTTGTTGCTTGTACAACTCTACGTATGCTACTTTATTGTTTGATAAAAAGTTACTAATTGTGTTACCTACTAATCTCTCTCGTGTCACTGCCTTTTTGTTTACCAGTCGTTTAAACAAATTAAACCAAGCACATCTAAAATGTGTGAATCGAATATGGTTTGGAAGATGTTTACCAGTCTTGAAAGATGTTTTGGATTTTGCAACAATTTTTCTTGATGTGTAAAGTTAAGTAACCTTTCCATAAAGATTTTATCTTAAGGTTGGTGATTTCATAGTTCTACCACTCACCCGAAATACTAATTTATTGTAGATTCTTATCATGGGCTTCATTGTTTTGCAGTCGATCAATGTGAATACCTGTTTGAAAAATTTATGTTTTGGAGAATAAGAGCAATCCTCTATCAAATTTATTGAAACCTAAAGCCTTCTATTTCTCATATGCTTGAGGTACTATTTTTCTTGGCTTTAAATTGTAAATGGATATGGTCTAAAGAAGCATATCAACTTCAACAGACCTCTGTGAGCCATCCTATTCCCGGGCCATTGCATAGAAATCTCAGCTTCTTTCATCTGCAGTGTTTGTGTTGTAAAAAAAAAAAAGAAAAGGTGTAATGTGATTAAGGATGAGGGACATAGAAAACATAAAATTGGATGAAGGTTGTGAATAGATTAGCCTCTATAGTTATCTAGCAACCCTAATAGATTTGGACAAAATCGATTTTGAGCAAAAGCAAAGAATACCACAATCGAAAGGCTGAGAGAACTCAAAGGATCTAAGTAAATAATACTTCCCCAATAATACACTATACTTCGATGTGATACTTTTCCCTATTAAATCTGGTTTTGTTAGTCAGATGTCCAAATTCAATAGTAAAAATAAAAGATGTAATGTTTTCTTAGAATGAACTTTCATTGCCTTAAACGTACAACTTGAACATTTGATCTGAAGTATGCTATGATTCTCATTGAAAAAAATCCTTGAAATTTTAAGATAATGCTTGATGCTTTCAGAAACTTGATAGATTTGGTGATATGTTTTTAGCTTCTTGTGCTTTTTTCCCTTTTCTTTACCCTACTCGCAAAGTGGTGATTGATTTTTGGCCAGCCAATGGCATCCCCTTTTGCTATCTTTTAGTCACATGCCAAAGACCTATTCAGAGTCCTATGGTGTTTTCTAGAGCAAAGAAAGTGGTGGGGAAGAGTATATTGCGAGAATGGGTTGCCTTAAGATTTGGTTAATTGGTGGCTAACTTGCTCATAGGCTATAGCCTATAGGTCTTAATTAGTTGTTTTTTTTTTTTTTTTGCACTCAAAGGCCAAAGCTTCAATTCATATATTTTGTGTTGGTGACTCTAGATTTAGTCTTATGGATTAGTCTAAAAATACAATCAAATAAGATGTAATGTTTACCTTGTGTTGCATGCATTGAACAAAAAAGGAGAAGAAGTAATTTTTACTTGATATTTCACTTTTGGAATCTCTCTCTCTCCCAAGTAAATATTTAGATTCTTTTTAGTTGCTAAATAATATATTCTCTCATAATTTATTTTTTGCTATATATATCGTCAAAGAGATGGCCTGAAATGGTATAATTATTGGTTCATATTTAATAGTCCAAGATAAAAGACAGAAGAAGTGTTATGAATTATGAATGTTTGGTTTATCATATACTATGATATTATGACCGCCATCATTGACTATTAGGACATGGATATATTAGTTTTACATATAATGATTAAAAGCTTTAGCTTATATGCAGTGTCAGAGTGTCTTAATCATGTTACTATATAAGGTTATGCCAAGATTCATGTCAAATCACTGTATACTCTGCACAACTTTAAATCATTATATCCCTTGTGAATTTGAATCCTCCTAATCTCTCTTATCCCTTTTAAATATCATGTTCCCTCATTCCTGTTTCAACATGCGGGAAAAAACCTAATCACGTTAATTTATAGTCGTCCAATGGCATATCCAAAACAATCAATTATTATAGTTGTCAACTCCATTATCCAAAAAGTGAAATATTTCGTTTCATTCGCTTTATTTTCTCTTGTTGCAATCTTTGTAAATTGTAAGTAAAGCAATAATTCAGTATCCCCTTCCGTCGTTAAAAACATATACTTTTCCATAATAGGTTTGATTCAATGTTGTGGTCCAGTACCGTGATATTGAAATTGTGCTTCTTTTAGGTTTTGTGAACGTAAAGATGATAATTATAGAAAATAAGATTATAACGTCGAAAATAAAATGTTATGTTCTAACAACTAATGGAGGTTAGTGGTTAAAATGTTTCACTTTTATAATTTGAGGGATCGAAGTTTAAATCTTTCTATTACGATTTTAATTATGATTGGTCTTCTTAGATTAGATGACAAAAATACTTTGACTCTTCCACGTATTCATGTCTAAACACAGGGGATTAATGCGAAATGTGTCTATATTTTAGTGAAATTAATTTAGATTTAGTAATTATAAAATAAAAAAGAGATGAATAAAAAAAATAATAGAAAAAGAAAATTTAAATATTGAATACAACTTTCAACCACTCTATAACATTATACCAACATGAAAACCCAAAAAGACAAACATAATATCAACAATTTTTTGGACTTCAAAAGTTTACATGTGATTTGTAGGCATATGACAATTTTTCAACAAAACATTCACACCTCTCCCGAAGACTAGTCTAAATCAGGTTCTGAATCTTTGGCTATATAAAAGATGTTTATGTTCTAATGTAAAAACACTAATAATTAGAGTAAAAAGGTTTTGTGCTTACTTAAGCATCACGTCTAGAAACACAAATATTGGGTCCAACACTCCAACGCATGCCTATTTCATTACACCATTTACAAGTTCTTCTCCATTGTGCAACACCATTGTAGCGTACATTCATTTTCCTTTCTTGGAAAAATACTAACAACATTCTCTTTTATATATTTTCAAAATATACGTTTTATTACAAATTAAAATATCGTAAAGTACAATTTTGCATACATTTAAGCCGGCAATGCTTCACTGTCTTCTGACTCAACGCATGTGGTGGTCAGTGGGCCTGGCCCACTTCTTTCTTCCACCTTTCCCTTTTCTTGGTTCACTTAAACCGATACAAATTTTGGTTTACCACACATTCAAGCAGGTATGGATTTTTGGGTATTCGGATCAGTTCTAGTTTGCTTTCATTTGATTTTGGTTTTGTTTCATTTGGTTCTGATTTTCTCAGTTCACGAATTTATGAACTATATAAATATCAAAAATAATTTGGTTCGATTTCAGTTTAAATCTAGTTTTTTTTAAGTTTTAGAATTTAAGATTTACTCGTGTGTTGTTTTATGTGTTTTCAGATATATTCAGATATATCCAAATATTTCAGATATATTTGAATATTTTTCAAATGATATTTTGAATATTTTTAGTTATTCAATATAAAATAACTAATATTTTTACATATATAATTTATTTCGGGTATTCGAAAATACCTAAAACATTTTAGTTTGGTATATCAATTCGATTATTGTCTTTTTGGTTTTGGAATTTAGGATCAGTTTGAATATTTTAGAATTTTCGTTCGGTACTTGTGACTCACAAGCCTCTTATCCTACGCGTCTCTCCCCGTTCACGTTAGCAACAACCAATCGGGAATCGGGGAATATAGTGCCAACTGCTGCCGTCATTAAAGTATGCACACAAGGCGCACTCTAGATGGCTGTCATAATTGCGCCATAGTTACAGACGCCATGGCACGTGTCATTCGTCTGACTTATCCACGTCATAACTCTTCTCTTGTTATACTTTTGCCATTTTTTAGGTTTTCTGCAAAAAAAATCAGTCCTCCTTCACTTTGTTACCTTCTTCTCTGCTAAAATCGACCAAAAGTATTTGAGTTTCTTCACCGTCCGATTAACCGGAGATGGGGTCTTCCCCCGATCCAGGCGAGGTGATTGAGTCAGCTCAGCCGAGTTTCGAGGAGTTTCAGAAGCAGGCGTCTCTAATGACGAGCTGCAATCTTCTGTGGAAAGAGCTCTCTGAACATTTCACTTCGATGGAGCAAAACCTAATGAAGAAATCGGAAGCTCTGAAGCAGATGATTGAAGCCCTAGATAATCAGACGCAGACATCGATCGAGCTACTCAAGCATCGTGAGGTCACTATAGACCACAGCGTCGAGATCGCGGCGGGGAAAGTTGAGGAACGAGCTAGAGCCGCGTTGGAATCGCTGGAGAAAGCTAGAGACGGTGGTTCAAGCGCCGATGATGATGATGATGATACCGGAGAGGTTGACGACGGCGACGGGCTTTTATCGGCGCTGAAATCGCTTTGTTTGAAGATGGACGCAAGAGGATTCTGGGAGTTCGTGATTACGCGGAAGAAGGAATTGGAGAATCTCCGGTCACAGATTCCGGCGGCGTTGGTTGATTGTGTGGATCCGCCGAAGTTAGTACTTGAGGCTGTATCTGAGGTTTTTCCGGTTGATAAAAGAGGCGGTGGAGAGAAAGTGAGCAATGATTTTGGATGGGCTTGTGTGGTGATTTTGGAGAGTTTGATTCCAGTAATGTGTGATCCTGTGATGGGGAAATCACGGTTGCTTGTAACTCCGAGTGTTAAGGAGAAAGCTAAGGAGATTGCTGAGACGTGGAAGGCGAGCTTGGAAGAGAGAGGAGGGATAGAGAATGTGAAAACACCTGATGTTCATACGTTTCTGCAGCATCTTGTCACTTTTGGAATCGTGAAGAAGGATGATCTTGCTCTGTACAGGAAGCTTGTGGTTGGTTCAGCTTGGCGTAAACAGATGCCTAAGCTTGCTGTTTCAGTTGGTTTGGGTGACCAAATGCCTGGTAACACCTCTTATCTTTGGCCTGGAACTTACTATACTACTTCTTGTTTAGTACTAGTCCATGTGAATATATGTTCAACTTCATGTAACCTATGATTAGCTGTATCTGGGGAAGCACAAGTTGTTGTCTTTTTGTCATGGAAATTTGTGAGTATTATCTGAAATGGAGAGTGATGATTTGGGTTGTTATGGCTTTTTACACAGACATGATTAAAGAGTTGATCATAAGGGGACAACAACTTGATGCGGTTCATTTTACATTCGAAGTCGGTCTTGTACACAAGTTCCCTCCTGTTCCTTTGCTCAAAGCTTATCTGAGGGATGCAAAGAAAGCAACAGCTTTAATCACAGAGGATTCCAACAATCCTGGCCGATCTGCGGTACTTCCCTTCATTTGTGTTACTTATCTTAAATTAGTTTCAAGTTTTTCTTTTCTAGATCTATTTGCAGAGATGTTTGAGTCCGTAATCTGTGTCTTCCACGCTCTCTTACCAATGTCTATGGGTAAATCTATAAGCCTTCTGACAAGTGGTTTATATTTTCCTAGCATCTTGTGGCGCGCAAGGAGCAATCAGCCCTCAGAGCAGTCTTAAAATGCATAGAAGAATACAAACTCGAGGAAGAATTCCCGCCCGAGAATCTCAAGAAGCGGTTGGATCAGCTAGAGAAAACCAAAACCGAGAAGAGAAAACCAGCAGCCATTCCTGCCAACAAGAGAACCCGAGCAAGCTATAACGGTCCAATGCCACCAGCCAAAGCAGGGCGAATCACAAACGCCTATGTCTCCTCCTTCCCACCGCCACCACCAACATTCATCAGATCCCCAAGCCACTCTCCTCAGTACGGTGTACCAACATACACCACATCCCCACCTACCATCTACAACAACAGGAGCTCTCCATACCAATACTCACCCGAGGCGGTTCATGGATCGTACCAAGCTTCTCCAGTCAGTTATCCAGCAGCATATGGTACCTACTGCAGTCCGGTGGCTGCTCCACCCCCTCCAGTTTACCATCCTCACCCACACCACCACCACCACCACCATATTCAGCATGCTTACTACTGACTAGACAATGACAAAGGAAAAAGAAGATGGTAAGTAACCAACCACTGATCTCTGGTGTATCTGTGTCTACGTTTTGTCGCTACGTCGTTTGCTCTCTGGCTCTGAATTAGTAGTCTACTCTCTTGTGTGTTTATTAATTTAAATTATACATATCTCTTTACTTTCCTAATGTTTCAATCAACAAACTTATAGTTCAGTACTTAGATTCCTCTTAAATCAGAAATACTCTGTTACCTGTCTTCGCCTGATTCGTTTTGCTACCTTCTCTTTTGGCAATATAAATGGAGTAGATTATGCTATTATTCTTACTTGGATGAGGCGTTTAGGCCTAAAATTGTATTCTTCAATCCCAAGAATACTTTTTCGGGTATTGGAGGAATCCAAGGCAACAAAACTAGTATTATGGATTATGTTATGTCCGATACAATGCACATCACTTTATTTTCGCTCATCGATCCAAATTGCAATGTTGTTTTAAAAAATCCATTTTCTTGTCCGAAAATTAAAGATTTGAAGTCTCAAAAGCAAGATTCGTTACAAAACGACATCGTATTACACTACAAAGACGACGGTTCTTTAACTTTAAGCTAAAATCAAGAAGATGATTAGTCGTTGGCAGTGGCGAGCTGAAGAGACAAGAGCTCTTCCTCAGGGATCATCTTAATGTGACAATCTGAAGTTGGATACGAAGCACATAGAAGCGCGTAGCCACGTTCCACAACATCATCACTTAACATCCCATCGCTCTGATCCACCGTTCCGGCCACAAGCTTAGCCGGACAAGTCATACAAACGCCGAGCTTGCAGTCGTAGGGGACGTCAAGGCCCGAGTCAATAGCCTTCGATAGAATCGTCTCGTCTGGTTCAACCTCCAATTCAGTCGTCTTTCCGTCGTGCTCCACCACCACTTTATATGACCGAGCCACGATCCTTCCGGGGGCGAGAAAATTCCGGCGATTTGTTGTTGTTGAGAGTGTGGCGTTACGGAGTGGGAATGAGAAGGATTTGGAGAGATAAGGTTTAGGAAGAGAGATTGTGGAAGTTTGAGGTAGAGGAAGAGTCGCCATGAGAGACAGAGACAAAAGAGTTTCTTGCGTTGAGCGAGCGAGATGACTATATGTGGTGTCTACGGAGATAAGGTTGATGATTTGTTGTGGATAGCGGTCTGCATAAGCAACGAACCGAACTAAATCAAACCGGAATTCAAAAATAATTTAATTTCAAAGTAAATATTTATAGTCAAATTATATCAAGTGATCACCGATCACAAATCGTTTTTCACACCTAGTTTAGAAATATACCAGTCGTGAATACTATTTAATTCTTAATCTGAAAACATTAGAGCATGTCTATTGGTTAAAAATAAATATTAATAATTTTAATAAAATTTAGTTATTTAATTAAATAGAAATATGTGATATGTTAAAAAGTTCCAGATAAAGTTAGCTTCGCAGAACATGTTTATTAATTCTCTGCATTTTAATAATTTTTTTGATTGTATTAATATCATTTTCATATTTTCTTGTAGACATTATCAGATGTAATGAACCGATATAAGGCCACTGTAAAAATACTTCTTGTTGCAAAAAATTTATCAATCTTGCAGTAAGAAGCTATCCTTCTTAATCTTATATCTTATAATAAGTGTAAACATGTTTAATAAAAGGCCTAAACTACTAATTAAATAATAAAAGCAATATCAAACACTATTTTTTATTAATAGATAACTAATGAAACAATAAAACAATAATTTGATCTTGCATAGTTCATAACTTCTTACTCAATAAACCAATAATTTGATCAACAATATGGAAAAAATATTGAATGCTAAAACTATTTGTAGCTGATGATAACTATCAATCTCATCATGACTTTTTTAATAGAAAATACGGATCAACATCAATTCCATCAGCACGTTCGTTAGCGACAATCAAAACATTGACTATCCAATTTTTCTATAATTTTAGAAAAATAGAAACTAAGTATTTTACCTCTTCCATAACAATATTAATAGCAATGTTAGTTAACATATCATTTGATTACATTCTTTTATTAACTAGGTTCACAACATACAATACAACAAAGAAATTATGATGCTTTTGATTCAAATTCTATAGATATTTTAGAAAAGGAAAAAAATAGTTATAGAAGAGATTTATTTATTGTAAAAGATCTAAAAAGAAAATTGGTAAGAAATTTTGTTCATCTTTGTATACATTTGGTTTGTTTGTTATAAACAACTTCGTAGAGTTTTTTCTTTTTTGCTTTTCTTTACAAGATTTTCAAGAAATGTTATAGAAAATATCTATTTGTGAATGATGGTTTTGTTTATCTTTGTATACATTTGTTTTTATAAAATATCGAGATTGGCTTGTTTATTATAAACAACTTAATAGAGTGTTTTTGCCTTTTCTACAAGATTTTCAAGAAATGTTATAGAAAATGTCTATTTGTGAATGATGGTTTTGTTTATCTTTATATACATTTTTTTTTATCAAATATTGAGATTGACTTTTTATTATATACAACTTAATAGAGTTTTTTTTGTTAATCTACAAGATTTTCAAGAAATACTATAGAAAATGTCTATTTGTGAATGAAGTTTTGAAGATTTACGATTTAACAAATCTAACTGAAAAATCATATGAAAATGAACAAAGTAGAGATTATACATGCAATATGACTATTTCGATTGAACTACGACATAGATTTAAACAAAATAAAACTGTAGGTGAAACCATTAATTTCAAAACATATTTAAAATGTACTAAAATTTTATAGCAAATTTTATAACAAAGCCAGTTATATGTAAAAAAAAACGAATTTAGAATATACTAAAACTTTATAATATTAGTTACAATTGATTTTTTTATAATATTTCACTCAAACGGAATTGAACCAAAATACTTAATCTGAACCGAATCCGAAACTAAAAAAATGCGAACCGAATTAAATCGAACAACCGAATGTCCAGGTGGGAGAGTCTAAACCGGATGTGACCGTATCAGACCGGGAAGCAGTTTTGGTGACCAACCACCGCGTTTACTAAATCAAAAACATGTGACTGACATCTGTAAACTAGTCATCATCATCATCATCGTCATCATCATCATCATCATCATCATTCATTCGACGTTTTCTATTCCATACGAAATCTCCCTTTTCTTCAGAACGATTCTGGTCAAGGTTATTGACTTTTTCTCACTCAGGTATCATCGTCTTCCTCGTCCCATACTATTTGATTTTACTTGCTTATTTCTCTCCCGATTTCGATTATATTTGTTTGGATCGGCTAATTGTACCTGATTAAGCTAATTTCGATGTTAAACCTAGTGATTTGGTGTTTGAGTGTTGAATAAATTGGATTGGTGTATAAAAAAAAAAAAAAAAAAAATTGGATTGGTGTTCTTAAATCTGGAGATTTATGTTTGATGATGTGTTTTGGTTAATTGATTCGGATATTTGAGGATGATTTATTCCTTTTGTATTTCTATGTGAATTAAGCAGTGAAGCTTGAATCATGGCGTCTCGAATTGCTAAAGATGTGACTGAAGTAAGTTCTTCTTCACTGTTCTTTTTTCAAAGGAGTGAGTTTTGTTCCGTGTTCATTTATTGATTGGTTCTATTTACTTTCTGCAGTTGATTGGGAACACTCCATTGGTGTATTTGAACAATGTGGCTGAAGGATGTGTTGGTCGTGTTGCTGCTAAGCTTGAGATGATGGAACCGTGCTCGAGCGTTAAAGACAGGTTTCTGCTTTAGTACAGAGAACTATGCGATGATTCCCCGTTTCTGAGTTTCTGTTTTGTGATAACCTTGTACTTTGTTTCTTCTTGCAGGATTGGTTTTAGCATGATTTCTGATGCAGAAAAGAAGGGTCTTATAAAACCAGGAGAGGTCAATTCGATATCTGATTCTTCAAACCACTATTTTATTTTGGGGTTGTTTTGTTTTAAAGTTGTTTCTAACTTTTTAGTTTGTTCTCTAGAGTGTACTGATTGAGCCAACAAGTGGTAACACTGGAGTTGGGTTAGCATTCACGGCGGCTGCAAAGGGCTACAAGCTTATTATTACTATGCCAGCTTCTATGAGTATTGAGAGAAGAATCATTCTCTTAGCTTTTGGAGTTGAGTTGGTTTTAACTGACCCTGCTAAGGGCATGAAAGGTGCTATCGCAAAGGCGGAAGAGATTTTGGCAAAAACACCCAATGGTTACATGCTCCAACAGTTTGAGAACCCTGCCAACCCAAAGGTAGAGTACTTATTAATTAGTAGTGTTTTACTGAATCTGGTTTGTCTGTTTTTGAACTTTTAAGTTGATGAACTTTTACTATCCAATGCAGATTCACTATGAGACTACTGGACCCGAGATATGGAAAGGCACCGATGGAAAAATCGATGGCTTTGTTTCTGGGATTGGTACTGGTGGTACCATTACAGGTGCGGGGAAGTATCTTAAAGAACAGAACGCAAACGTAAAGGTGAGAGCTCCATCTTCCCACACAATTGGCTTTGATATCTAAGTGGTGTGTCTTTGCACGGTTTCTCATTTTGTTTCCTCATCTGTCAGCTGTATGGAGTGGAGCCAGTTGAAAGTGCTATTCTATCCGGTGGGAAGCCAGGTGATTTTGGTTCCCCCTCCGTTTTTCTACTCTAATCATGCATGTCACTTGTTTTTCGGTCTGCCTCATGTTGCATTGTTTGTTTATTGGAGTTGACTAACACATGATGTTTGCTGAAAATGATAAGGC
The DNA here is from genome assembly GCA_900406565.1 of Turritis glabra. Lineage (NCBI taxonomy): Eukaryota > Viridiplantae > Streptophyta > Magnoliopsida > Brassicales > Brassicaceae > Turritis > Turritis glabra. The sequence continues at coordinate 3,365,613 of OVBN01000239.1, forward strand.
CCTCACAAAATTCAAGGGATAGGAGCTGGTTTTATACCAAGTGTATTGAATGTTGATCTTATAGATGAAGTTGTTCAAGTAAGACATCTTTCCAATTTTATCTCACTAAAAGCAAAACACATTGAATGTGAGATAGCTACTTTTCTTACTTGCCTCCCTCCACCTTTCCTGTAACGCTTTCTACAGGTTTCAAGTGATGAATCCATCGACATGGCAAGGCAGCTTGCTCTTAAAGAAGGTCTTCTTGTAAGTGTTTCACATTTCACAATGAAAGAGTTTTACCTCGATCACAATACTCTGCGATGCTACAAATTCTTTTTTTGTCCCTTGATCTTTACTTAGATAAGTTGAGACCATTAAGATTCAAATCTAAAAAGCAAATGTGGATTTCACTAGGATCAGTTGTTCTTAGATTCAAATCTAAAGCAAATGTACTCATTTCATATTGAAAAAGGGTTTTCTAACAACAAAAGCTAAAAATTGTAGGTGGGAATATCATCTGGTGCAGCAGCTGCTGCAGCAATCAAACTTGCAAAGAGGCCAGAAAACGCCGGGAAGCTTTTTGTGGTAAGCTCTTTGGTTATATCATCACCCCAAAGCTTAGAAGCTCTGATACAAAAACCTTTAAACAAAAATCAAGCAAACTTATGTTTCACCTTCAAAGTCTATTTTTTGCTTTCTGATTCTGATGTAAACAAAATCAACTGAATCATTTTACAGGCGATATTCCCGAGTTTCGGGGAGAGGTATCTATCGACAGTACTATTTGATGCGACAAGGAAAGAAGCGGAATCCATGACCTTCGAGGCTTGAAATTTCTCCATTTCTTCTTAAGAGACGCCAAAATAAAACGAGATGTTCAGATTTTCTTAGAGAGAATCTTCACCTTCAGTTGCAGTGCGTCTTTGCTTCCTTCTGTATCTTCTTTCGTGTGACAATAAAAATCTAAACTAGATTTTCTCTATTTCTTGTGTGAACCACTTGCTGTTAATGAAGTTAAGTTTTACTATGTAACTTTGCCCATAAGTATCATAATGTTTCATGATTAGAACAAAACCAACTTAACCCAAGTCAAGATTCAAATGAAGTATAAGATTAGGATAAGAAAGAAGAAGGTACTGCTCAAAAAGAGTGATTCTGACAATTCTCTTTATCATCTACACAAATCAACAATGTTTCAAGTTCTCATTGCAATCACTAAAATTGTACACACAAATCTTTACCAATTTCAATTCACAGAATCAGCTAAAGAAATCTTGAACACCTTTGCCAATGAACACACGATCAGAGAGTTCAGCCAAAATGAAATTAACAGTGAGCAAAACAACGCTAGAACCAGCGATAACACCAAGCACAACACCAGTCGTTCCCAGCACTTTCTGAAACGCCGGCCACTCGATCTCCTTCACTTCCTCCGCGACACCACTCAAGAACTCGTTCTTCCCTTTCTCATCCTCCGCCGCTTTCCTCTGCTCCATCGCCGCTTTTATCTCTGCTCCTATCGCGTTAATCTCCACCTCCTTGTCTCCTCCGCTTTCTCCACTCTCTTCCGCCGTTGACGGAGTCGCCTCTGACTCTGATTCAGATCCAGCTGTATCACGCCTCTGTTCTATAGCCTTAGCCACCACAAGATACCGCGATTTCCTCAAACTACTCGTCGCCGGAGTTCTAATCTCTGGGAAAAACGAAAATTCGCGGCGAGTGTACGGTGGCGATTTCATATTCCGGACGCTCCTGGTTATTCCCGTGACCGGCGGCGAGAATTGTGCGGTTAGTGACATTTTTGCGAAATTGGGAACTTTTTTTTCTTTTTTTTTTTTCTCAATTTTAGAATTTTTTTCCCCCGTTTGTGGATAATTCACATATCTGAAGTAATGATCAGATACAGTAATGAGTATAGTAAGAGTTGCTACAATTATGGGCCTATTAAAGCCCATAGGCCCCAATATTTAATTGAAAGAATTTAAAATTAGAGGGGAATTAAATTTAATTTGATTGGGATAGAAAATATTTATCCGTCTCCGGCGACGACGCCGACGGAGAAAGTAACCAGAGGAGTGTATCGGCGAAAGCAGAGACGATGAATTTGTGAGTATGTTTCGGATTCAACGAGAGATAACAGAATAACAATTCGTGTAAGTATTCTCTATCGGCGACGACGTCTCTCGTTAAATCCCTAGCTTCCACCATCTCTCTCATCGATCTTCCGAAATCTCTGTACGGATCCTGTGACTCTATGTGCTTCATTATCGCCGTTCCGCCGGTTAAAAGCTTTGACACGGCGGCGGAATTGTCTTCTTCTTCGTGGTCGCGGCGGTTAGTGGAGAATAATCCGGCGGGGTTGTCAGAACTGTGGCGGCGGTGGAGGGGAGAGGAAACAGAGAGGTGATCGTAGAGAGAGTTGAAGTTGTTGATGAAGATTGAGGGAGTGTGATGGTTAGGTGGACGGTTGGGATTGGATACGATGATCGGAGAAGAAGGAATCGACGGTGAGAGACCACCGGAGGAGGAGAAGCAGAGGTGTAGCTTCTTCCGTAAAAAATTAGTCATTTTTAATCAAAATCCAAATGTAATTAAGGAATGATTACGACTTTTGTTGGCAATGCTTATATATAGATACCAAAAATGTGTATTAAGAGGAGGTCACGTAGTGAATGCAATGTCCATAACGTAGCTGTATCCAATTTTTAAATTTGTTTATAACGCGGATTTTACCAAGTCTCGAAACTAAAAGATCATCATATTCGGATTAAGTTCTAGTACAAAAGTATATGTTGACTCTCTTTATAGTTTTTACAAAGATATCAATAAATGTTTAACCTAAACTGATGAAAATTTACCAATAATCGTTACAAGAACATATCCCGTCACTGAACTGATGAAACCGGTTATTGTCTCTCACAATGATCTCTCTCTTAACACTACCAGAGACAAACTTGAAGAAGCTGTGGCAATCTCCGCAGATTCTAAGGTTTTTGGTGATCCTGATGGGGATACCGAGTGGTAAAGCCACCAAGCCGAATGCTAGAGCCAATTTCTCACTGTGGTGCGCAACTTCTGCTGCCTTCTCCTCTTCCTCCAGGTCGTAAAGCGACAGTTTCAGATCAGGCTTGTACCCTGCAGCCTCCATTTCGTTCCTTAGCTTTGTCAGCATTGTCTGAATCTCTTTGTTCATTATGTGGGATCTGTCCTTCGCTTGAAAGGCATGGACTTGGTTCTTCACTGTAATCCAACTGTACCCGGCTCCTTTCTTGATCCCTACGCCTTTCATCTCTTCTCTTACTGTGTTGGCTTCCGCCCACCTATTGTTCATCAGTTATAATATAGTTAGATCATAATTAACTGAAGACAAAATAAACTGTTGGTCCATATCCTAATCCATGCTTCACACAAGTTTCATCTACTTAAAACCGGATTCAAATAATATTCCGATACTCCTAGTTATGTAGTCTATCAGAACATTTTGTTTGCTCTAGTTTACAATACATTGTGTGGCTTCTTTTAAATTGCTTAGAATATGATCTCAACCTAGCACGATTAATGAAAAATCGAAACTAACAATACGGTTCACTTACCTTCCAGCTGCTGCAAACGTATTCGAAAGCAGAACGTGGTTGCCTGAGTCTTTAGGGTCAAGTTTGAAAAGGCTCTCAGCTGCTAGGATTCCCAGGTGTGGCTTACCATGCATCCTACAAGCATTCTGAAGAGCACCCCAGACTGAAATTGTCGGTTGAATTGGCATTTTCTTTATGAATTCATAAGCTCGTTCTACCATTCCCGCTCGCCCTAGCATGTCCACGATGCAGGAATAATGCTCAGCCCCTGGCTCAATGCCATAAGTACTCTTCATCAAATCAAATATCTTAATACCATTTTCCACAGCCCCTGCTCTACTACAAGCTGAAAGCAAGGACACAAACGTCATATAATTTGGAGCCGGACCGCATCCATGTGGTGCCATTGTTTCAAATAAAGCCAGTGCCATGTCAACCTGACCCTGATGAGCATATCCTCCGATCAGTGAATTCAGAGTCACTAAGTTCTTTTCAGGCATCTCATCAAACGCTTGCTCTGAATCTTCTATGCATCCGCATTTTCCATACATGTCAACGAGGGCACTTCCAACAAAGATAGTCCTTTCAACACAAGCCTTCACAGCGTGAGCATGTACCGATCTTCCCAACTCAAGACCTGCCATACCAGCACACGCACTCAGAGCACTTGAGATCATAAAATCAGAGGTCTCAACAATTTCCTTCCTTGAACGTAAATATAATAGAGACGCCTTCTCATCCTCATGATTCTGCACATATGCAGCAACCAATGAGCACCAAGAAACAGCATTTTTCGTTCCCATTTCAGCGAAGACAATTTCACTGCTAAGAATCTGCTTACACTTTCCATAGAAATCGATCAACCCATTGTACACTGAAACATCTGTATCAAACCCACTTTGAAACACAAGCCCGTGCAACTGCTTCCCTAGATTCAGGAGTAACCTATCCGAACAAGCATTAAGAAATGCACAAAAAGTTATCGAATTTGGATGCCCACCAATCCTTCTAAACTCAATAAACGCTTCAATAGCTTCCTTAGGCCTTCCATCTGTCACAGAATTAGATATATAAGCATTCCAAGTTTCACAATTCCTCTCAGGAATTTCATCAAACATCTTCCGTGCATCTTCCCTGAGCCTAGTCTTGCAATACATATCAAAAGCACTACACCCAACAAACACATCAAGTATCCTTCCACACTTCACAGCAAGCGCATGAATCTGCTTCCCGGTAACAGGCAAGCGCAACGAAGCCACAGCTTTAAAGGCACAAGGGAAAGTGAAGTCATTTGGGAAAACACCTTCTCGTCGCATTTCGAAGAATTCAAACAAAGCTGTGGAGAAATGACCGTTCTGAGCAAGTCCGGAGACAAGTGAGGTCCAAGAGACGACGTTTCGTGCAGGAGTGAGGCGGAGAATGAGTCGAGCTGATTCGGGATGGTCAAGTTTTGAATACATGTTGATGAGGTAGTTTGCGAGAAACGGTGGAGGAGGTGAATCGAGGGTTTTGACGATTCTGGCGTGAACGACACGACCCAAACGCATGGAACTCGTGGAGATTGCATTCTTGAGAAGTAACCCGAGAGCGTCCGCGGTGAGGAGGCTCATAACTAACGCCGGCGAACGGAAAGGTCATAGCTTTCAGGCCGGCGAAGAGCAAACATTGAATGGCATAATGATAATTTCAATCTTCTCTGGGTGAAGAAGAACCCAACTAAAGGGTATAATGGTAATTTCCTCCCGCGTTTCTAGAACTAATCTGATCGAAAGAGATAATATAATAAGAATCGAGAGAGTTTGATAATTAAGTTTGTAATCTTTGTAGTTGAGCTTAAGATCGGCTACTCTGCTCTTGAATCCCTTAAGTTCATATCTTTATGTGTTGTCTGCAAAAAAGTTATTCAATTCAACTTTTAATTTGTTAATTTGTGTGGTTTTGTCCCCAAAAACATTGTTATAAATTGTGATTCACCCTTTGTTTTGCTTATTTGGGTGTTTCTCTATCGCAGGGAATTAGGGTTTTTTGGTCTGCTTCGATGGATATGGATCAAGAGATAGGTCAAAATCCTCCTGGGTAATTTTAATTCATTAGAACTATCAATTTGTTTACACTTGTGTATATGGATGGTTTCTCTGCATTGATTATCTGTAAATTGGGACATGATCAATTTAGTTTTTTTTTGGGAATATAGACTAATTAATCTATGTGACATAACTGAAAAAGTGAAAAGCAATTAAGGTGCTTAACATAGTAAAGTCATGTTGTTGGTTCAATCACATTTATGAACCTGCACAGATTTGATGGTGAATCAGTTCTAATGAGTAATAATAAGAAGGAGACTGAACCAGTCCCGGTCGAGAAAGACGACTTTCGGGAAAACGGATTAGACAGGGAAGGTGATGGTGATCATGTGAAGGTAAATGGCAACAGAAGCTCCTTCACTCCTGGGGACACAGATCTGAATCAACTCCCGGCGATTCCGCCGGTTTCTAATGGTCAAGGTTTGCCATTTGCACCTGTCGATTTCCCGAGCCCTGGCGATGTTTGGACTTGGAGAGTTGGGAGGAGAGTGAGTAATACCGGGTTCCATAAGGACCGGTTTCTGATTCTCCCGGAGAGGCTTAAGGGAAAGAATGCACCCAAATCTTTCGCAAGCAAAAACACTCTTTCGCGTTATCTTGAAACTAATTTCCCTGATATGGATGCTAATGCATTCTTTGCATCTTTTAGCTGGAATATCCCGGCTTTGTTTCAGCCCGCAAATAGAGGTAGTGAACCTCTTCTTTTGAGTTAGCCATAAAACTCTTATCTTCTGCATCACATAAATGATGTTTCCTTTTTCTCTTTCTGTAGTTGATGCTGCGTCTCTGTCTGAAGAGACATCCAAAGAAGGACAGAATCAAGAGGAGAATGCTGAGGATGGGAAAAAGGAAGGAACAACTTCGCGTTACAGCCAGAGGAAGAGAAAACTGGTGCAGACACAACAGACTTATGAACCTGTTGAAGAAAAGCCTAAAACAACACCGCGAGCTAGCAACAGGAAAAAGACAGTCACAACAACTCCAGCCACCAAACAGAATTCAGCTCGGCAATCCTCCTCGAGACGCTACACAAGACAGCAACAAGGTGATGTGGTTGACTTGGACGAAGAAGACCTGGAACCATATGCAAAGAAAAACGGCAAAAGAATGAAGAAACGCAGAGGTAACTTTGCAGAGGAAGAAGAAGAAGCTTCGGTTCCTCATTTCTATGTTTCTCCTATGAACGGTGTCCTTGCGGTCTCCCACCCTCCTGTGGATATAAACCCGGAAGAGTTTGACAATTATCTGAACTCTCTAGAGAACCTTCTCCAGCAACAGCCTTCAGAAGCGGGACAGGAGTCTTCATCATCTCTTCCGGTTAGTGCGAGCTCTCCAATGAGAGAATATGTATGGGCAGAAGCTCGAATGAAGCTTTCATCGCTTCTGGAAAAAGATTTCTCTTCCTTGTTCATGTCTAATGAAGCTGTGGAGATAGCAAGCTTGGCCGCTAAACTCAAGAAAGACCCAAGCCTTTCAGCTGAAGAAATAGTGAGGTTGAAGCTAATAGAGGAGATTCCTACTTTCAGCGAAGTTTTTCAGGAGAACAAAAGCGTGATAGAAGAAGCAAACAGGTTCTTCTCCGCTCTGGAGCTAAACAAAGCCAAAGTAGCATCACTCAAGTACGAATACAGTGACTTAAAAGACAAGCTAGGCAATATCCAGACGGAAGTCGAAACAAACTCTTGAGACAATCCGTCAAATTGACGAGCAAATTGCGCAACTTCAAGCTAGACGGACTGAGCTGACCCGATGCATCGGTAACAAGGAGAAAGAGAAAGTTGATCTAAGCTACGGTCAGAAGATGGTAGCGAACTCAATCCCTAAAGTGGTTCAAGAAGTTCAAGCAGCTAACTCGAAGAAACCCGATTGGGAAATGAAGAAAGAAAATGCTATTAAACGCGAAGCAGAGATCCTCAATAAATTTGCATCTCTCAAAGGGTTTTATCTCTAAACCATTTTAGATTATACTGTGTTGCATAAGGCAAACTCTTGATCATGCCTGTTCTCTCTGCAACTCTTATTAAGTTAAACAACAGCAACAAAAAAAGATCTTAACTTTGATACCATTAGATATAAAGTCAGGATTTTTCTGATTTCAGAAACATCATTTGATCACATTAGATTACTGTACAAGCACTAGCAAATCTCTACCGTGATCTTCAATCTTAGGCACAGTAACTATCAACTCTCCATCGCCGTCGCAATCCACCGTGACAAGATCAGGCCTGGTTGATTCCGGTAGCCTGAAACGCCACACATCAAGCTCAAGCTCATCTAGCGACAAACCAAGAGACGAAGACCCGTTCGTTCTCACCAGAATCTTGGTCACGCCAGGATGAATCTCAACCATGTAAGCCCTCACACCTCCTCCTCCTCCACCATCCGTTTCCGCGACGAACCTGAAGCAGTCATGACTCTCTTCAACTGCCACGTCAGCGTCTGACTTCAAGGGCAGCTCTAAGACACGGCTGAAGATATGCGGGAGACGTCGGAGCTTCTTTCCGGGTTCTCGGGTCGGATCACGCGAGTGATGGATCAGAATGTTGTTATTGCCGTTTCTGGGTAAAGGGTGGATTCTCATGGTGTTTTCCGGGTCGGGTTTTTTTTTGGTGAGAGTGATAAGAAGCGATTGGGTCAAAATTAATAGGAGAAAAGATGAGGAATCTGATAAAAAAAAGTGATCACCTTTTTTATGGGAATCACGAATTGCAAGAAAGCTACGGCTCTGTATAATTTTGTCCGGCTTAACGAAGAAAACCCTAACGCCTTGGATTTGGATTTTGTTTAAACTCTCACTGGGATCTTGATTTCTTATTTAACTTTTGGGATTAGAATTAGGCATTTATAAGTGAATGATTTTAAGAAATGGATAAGCAAATTTGGTTGACTAAATCAGAAGTTGCGATTTTTGAAGGAGCCAAGAGATAGAAAAAGAATCCTCATTATATCAAAGACAAAAGGAAATGCTCACTCTTCTCCAGATTACGTGTGGTAATGTATATTGTTTTGGTCATCATTTTTTTTTTGTCTAATCTTTTGTTTTCAGTTTTTAGAAGTTTATGACAAGCATATATATTTTCTTTTCTTTTTTTGATAACTTATGATAATCATTTTGAGAAAAATAAATGAATAAAGAAGGGGAATTTGCAAACTATGCAATCTTGTTTCTTACATTTGACTGTTTTTGTCTAGATATTAATATGATTTCTAAACTATGTACAAAACTGTGTGAATAGTGAAATGATCAATGTAATAGTGATTTAGGAAAAAATCATTGGCCAAATTTCAAATTAAAATCAGAAAATAACTTATAAATGTATAAGGTAATGAAAGAAAAATAAATCAAGAAATGATGAGGGTTAAGAGAAAACTCTTCTTTTCCGTTATTGATCTCATTACGATATATAGAACGTAGCTTATGTTTAACCTAATTAACAAAGAAGTAAAAGTAAACATAAATTAAAAAAAATTCTTAAATAATTTTTTAGGTTGAGTTTATGGGGTTTGAGGATGCATTAATTAGTCCACAAGGTAAACATTTTATAAGTTGTTTTAGGCTTCTAGTTAAAGTCGCAAAATTTCAAAACCAAATAACTCTATATCTATATTATTTTTTTACATTAAAATATAATTTAGTATCTAACTAAAACAACTTAACCATAACCAAATAAAATAATAATAATACAATGTAGAACTTGAATTAGCTAGAAAAGTCAAAAAAATCTTGGTTTTTTATAAAAAAACTTGAAATTACTATAAAATTAAGGGATTTTGACCCAAAAAAACAAAAAGAAAACTATAACTAAGATAGTAGCCATACAAACCATCAATGTATAGTATTCTTTGTATAATGTATTATAATGACAATTATGCCCATTGTGTACGCTCAACAGTTGCTTGTCTCGTCTCTCTTCCTCGTCATAATCAAAGAAGGTAAAATGTCATTTATGTTATGTAATTTTTTTAATTAATTAATAAATAATTCATATATATTTATATATATATATATATATATATCACTATAATCATTATTTTCACTATCAGTTTTACCATCACCACTACGATCTTCACCACCACCACTACCACCATTATCACCAGTGTCATTGTCGTCGCCACCATCATCATTATCACCGTTGTCACCATCATCACAATCATCATCGCTACTGCCGTTGCTATAGACACCACCACCACCGCTACCACTATTACCATAATTATCGCCACCACCACCGCCTCCACTACTATCACTACCACCTCCGCCTCAACCACCACCACCATGCCTTATTCTATACTATTTCATTTAGTTATATTCTATTTAATTCAATTATCATGTAATCTAATTTCAGTATGCGTTTAACTCGATAGTTTGGTTTCCGATGTTATATCCTTTAGGATTTAATGCATACTTACAGAAATTCAATTATAATTGAGAATACGTAAACAATTCATATGTTGTATCGTTTTGTTTACAGCGTTTAACTTGGTTGTTTGGATTGCTTATATTGCATTCTTTAAGGTATATCATTTTTTCTTCAGTGTACGTCTAATTCGGTCGTTTGGATTATCTATGTTTTACTTCTTACAGTTATCGTCACCACCACCACTTCTACCGCCACCACCACCGCTGCAACCAACACTAATATTCTGTCACCACCACCACCATAACCATCACGATCACTGTAACTCTCACCATACCAATATCACCATGTCGTCATTATCACCACCACTACTGTAACCACCACGATCATTGTAACCACCACCACCACCATATCGTCACAACCACCATCATTTTATTTTGTTAAAAATATTTCGTTTTATACTATTTAATTTTATTCTATGTTATTTCATTTGTGTTGTAAACAAATACTATTCACTATTTTAAATAATTCGTATCTAATTTTAAAATTTTAAATCATGTTATACACATAAAAAAATCTTTAGTTTTATAAAGCAATTGCAAATTTTAATCAATTATTTTTATGAGACTAATTTAACATTCAATATCATTTAGGGGGTGTTATTGGTTTGTGATTTAAATAGAGTTTTAATGACTTTTAAAACAAATAATTAAAAGTAAAAATTTCTGATTTTAAAAGATTGTCAAAGAGTTTTATATATTCTCCAGAAAACTCTTGCATATTCTCCAAATAACTTTTGCATATTCTCAAAGATTTTAATCATTTCTATTAAATTTCACCATCTTCCACCTCTATATGCCCTCTTCATCTGCTTTATCTGATTGGAATGATGACAATTTGTGTCGTCTGTCTGGAATCTCTTGTATGAACATCTCCGACTTCTCTGCTTCTCACGTCGTTGAAATTTTTCTCACCGGAAAACGTTTTTGTGGCTATATCTCCTTAGAGCTTGATTCGCTTGTCTATGAAAACGAGGTTTACGAAAACAATATCACAATCTCTCTATTTTGATGATACTTTTCTTGATTTTATTTTATGAAAAAATATATAAAATCATAAACCAATAATATAATAATTTAATTCATTAACAATTTTAGTTGAATAAAAAAAAATTATTAACTTTATAAAAGTATAAATTTAATAACTCTAGATTTATAAAAATTTTAAATTATTTTCTATAGATCAAAAATTAATAACACCAAAGTTTAACAAAATTTGAAAAAATTATAATTCAATAACAAACTTAAAACTCTATTTAAATCACAAAGACTAATATCAATTTAGTTATGTGATGGCTATTCTTCTTTTTTTTTTTTTTTTTCAATTTACTTTTATCTCGTACACACATCACATGTACCTTCTCCAACCACGCGTGTTCTTTACTGCTGTCCCATCACTATTCTCTTTTTATTTTTTTTGTCAACCTTGATCGATCACCAAATTGGCCCTAAAATTAAATCATGCATCGTCGGGTTGTATAGTGTTGACTCTAACATACGCCGATGCCCCTTCCGCCGCCGATACCTTCAACCGCCTCCTCCGCCACAAATCCAATTCTGGACAAACTCTCATTCTGCAAATCACTCAACCACATCAAGCAACTCCATGCTCACATCCTCCGTACAGTAATCGACGACAGCCTCAACTCCTTTCTCTTCAACCTCTGTTTCTCTTCTTCCTCTATCAATCTCAGCTACGCTCTCTCACTCTTCTCTTCTATTCCCTCTCCGCCGGAACCAGTAGTGTTCAATCCCCTTCTCCGGAATCTCTCTCGATCCGGTGAACCTAGAGCGACGATCCTGTTTTATCAGAGGATTAGACATGTGGGTGGTCGTCTCGATCAATTCAGTTTCCCTCCGATTCTTAAAGCAGCTTCGAAAGTCTCGGCCTTGTTCGAGGGTATGGAGCTTCACGGCGTTGCTTTCAAGATGGCGACTTTGTCTGACCCGTTTGTAGAGACTGGTCTTATGGATATGTATGCGTCTTGTGGCAGAATTACGTACGCACGCAATGTGTTCGATGAAATGTCCCAAAGAGATATTGTTACGTGGAATACTATGATTGACAGGTCAGGATCATAAACATAGTGCAATGTAGTTTTAATGTTTTCTTATCTTTCTCTAAAGTTATTTACTTAAGCTTGTTTGTAGGTATTGCCGATGCGGTCTTTTAGATGAAGCCTTCAAGCTTTTTGAGGAGATGAAGGGTTCTAATGTGATGCCAGATGAGATGATTCTCTGTAACATTGTCTCGGCATGTGGTCGTACTGGAAATATGAGCTATAACAGAGCGATTTACGATTTTTTGATAGAGAATGATGTTAGGATGGATACTCATTTGTTAACAGCTCTTGTTACTCTGTATGCTGGAGGAGGCTGTATGGATATGGCAAGGGAGTTTTTTAAGAAGATGTCAGTGAGAAATTTGTTTGTTTCGACTGCCATGGTTTCTGGGTACTCAAAAGCTGGGAGACTCGACCATGCCCGGGCTATATTTGACGAAATGGAAAAGAAAGATTTGGTGTGTTGGACCACAATGATTTCAGCTTATGCTGAAAGTGATTATCCTCAAGAAGCTTTAAGAGTTTTTGAGGAAATGTGTTGCTCTGGGATAAAACCTGATGTGATTACCATGTTCAGTGTTATATCAGCTTGCGCGAACCTTGGTACTCTGGATAAAGCGAAATGGGTTCACCGTTACACACATCTTAATGGGTTGGAGTCAGTGTTGCCAATAAATAATGCCCTCATTAACATGTATGCGAAATGTGGAGGTTTGGATGAAGCAAGAGACGTGTTTGAGAATATGCCAACGAGGGATGTAGTGTCATGGAGCTCTGTGATCAATGCCTATTCTATGCACGGAGAAGCCAGTTATGCGCTTATCTCATTAGCCCGAATGAAGCAGGAAAATGTTGAGCCCAATGCTGTTACTTTTGTAGGAGTTCTCTATGGTTGTAGCCACTCAGGACTAGTTGAAGAAGGTAAAAAGATCTTTGCATCAATGACTGATGAATACAATATTACTCCAGAACTTGAGCATTATGGATGTATGGTGGATCTCTTTGGCCGAGCTAATCGCTTACAAGAAGCTCTTGAGGTTATAGAATCAATGCCAATGGCGCCTAATGTAGTCATATGGGGGTCACTGATGTCAGCTTGTAGGGTCCATAGCGAGCTTGAGTTAGGTGAATTTGCAGCCAAACACATCCTCGAGCTGGAACCTGATCATGACGGGGCTCTTGTGTTAATGTCCAATATATACGCTAGGGAACAGAGATGGGACGACGTAAGGAACATAAGATGTATAATGGAGGAAAAGAAGGTGTTCAAGGAGAAAGGTCTTAGCCGGATTGACCTAAACGGGAAATCGCACGAGTTTCTCATTGGTGACAAGAGGCATAAGCAGTCAGATGAGATTTATGCGAAGCTAGAAGAGGTTTTAAGTAAACTGAAGCTAGCCGGTTATGTTGCAGACTCTGGTAGCGTTTTGGTGGATGTAGAGGAGGAAGAAAAGAAGGATTTGGTTCTATGGCATAGTGAAAAGCTTGCGCTCTGCTTCGGTCTGATGAATAAGGAAAAAGAAGAAGCAAAAGGCGCGTGCGGTGTTATTAGGATAGTGAAGAATCTCAGGGTGTGTGAGGATTGCCACACGTTCTTCAAGTTCGTTTCTAAAGTGTATGAACGAGGGATCATAGTGAGAGATCGAACTAGGTTTCACCGTTATAAGGACGGTCTGTGTTCTTGCAGAGATTATTGGTGAGTTGAGTAGTGATTGGCAAAATTCTTTATAATATGTATATTATTTAGTAATAGAAACAAAACATTTTACATACTAAATAATCTAAGTTTCTTAAGTTCCATTCGAAATTATTTTGGACTAGTACAAAAGATATCTAAATGTGTATTTGTGCAATGGTGTTTTCCGACCAATCATCTCCAAAACTAATGTATTAATTTTATAATTTTTATTATATTTTACAATAGCCAAAACTAAAAGGACAAAGTGTGAAAAAGATGAATACACAGATTACGAGGTGTTAGATCTTCCGAACATCTTAGACTTCTTCGGCGATAATTCACCGGACCTCCTCCGTAGCATCTGTCTCATGCCGTCGGCGACAAGTTCTGCCGGGTTGGCATTAAACTTACCACAAAACGACACATGAGCATTAACGGCTTCGTCCACCGTCTTCGTCTTCGGACTACGGCTGAATTCATCACTCACCGCCTCGGAGCAAAGCCCACAAAGCCATTTTCCGGCGAAGTTAGCTTTGACTTTACTAATGTAGTGTTGTGTACAATCTTCCGTTAAGCCGCAACACCCGCACATCACCGATTCGATCTCCATTATTGACCAATCTATAGCTCCAAAACTGAAAGAAAATGTTTCACTGTTTTTGGAATTTATGATTCTCTAATTTGGTATGAAATACTTTCGTGGATATGAGAATGTTGAACACCGAAGCTAATTGTTAGTTATATACACGTAATAATATACATGTTGCATGGTGGGGTTTCTATGTTGGCTCTAGACTTGGAACAGTTAATATTATATTCTAGAGAAGTTGAGCAAATGCATTATTACACCTTGGAAGTACATTATCGTATTATCAAGAAAAGAAGTGGTACATTATCTTAAAATCAAAACATAAATTATTTCTAATGACCCTCTTTCAATTAACGCATGCACCACATAATTCATCGATTTCAAGGTATATCGTTCTAAGGTGGGGGCAGCTAGAAGGATAAACTCAAACCGAACTTTGAAAACAATATGTTTCAAAACCAAAGAAATCGTAGGTTGTGACTTTTGATATGATATGTTTTTAGATGTGTTTAGTCCACGTTGATGAAACTATTTATTGCAGGATACCAATGTTTGTGTAAACAAATAAAGATTTGGAATAAATAAAACCAGAGAGGGAAATGCAATAATTGGCTGCATGTTCTAAGGGACATGAGGTTGTGATTTGTGGAAATGGAGACAAAGGTGGTCTTGTTCAGGGGTCCCTTGTACCATTATTCGACCTTCCATTTCATGCACATATCAATTAATAGTTAGTACTCCACTTACGACAAAAAACTACGAATTCATTATGACAAAAAAAGGCATTCAACGGAAATTGATGACTGGTCTGTAAAACCAGTTTATATGGATGGCCGGAAGATGCGATCGCATAGGTTCTAATAAGTTGGACTGGTTTTAGTAGTCCAACAGAACCACAATCACTAGATTTAATAGATAATTTTGTAGGTTTGCAGAATCATTTTTTCTTGTCAATCACACATCTAAATTAGAGAATCACTAGTTTGATTAATAAAAAGTAGGTGTTAGTTAATTTTCATTATCATTTTTGTTTTGACTTCTCTAGACATTTGTTTGACTCTTGCTGGAAACTGTCTTCCAGATTTCAGCCATATATAAATTGTTTGTCTATAACTTCCACATCATATACATTCTTTATATTGAAAGCATTATATAATTATCACTATATTTTTAATGTTATTATATAGACTTAACGAGAGCTGTATACACAAATATATATTCAGGAATATTAAAAGAAAAATGCCAAGAAGTTTTACAAGTTTATTTGTAAAAATAGATAAATTTTGAAATTTTGAGAAAGACGACAATTCCCTGCATAAATTACCGGCAATTTTTTCTTTGATAGAGACAACACTGTGAAAATGTTTACAGTGAGCAATAACATTTACGGTAGCAGACAAAGCTTATATATTTAGAAATAGTGACTAAAATAGCAACATTACATGTGTTATTGAGATAACAATCGTACTCCTACAATACATGTGTTAGTATGATAACAATTAATCGTACTCCCTCGACATTTCAAGTAATGTTTAGACATAATACTACATATCAAGAAAAATTATCTATCATTTATGTTATATTAATATCAAACACCAATCAAAGAACTAATTATTTTCTTATTTATTATGAATAAAATTAAGGAAAATAACTATGTTTTGCATTGAAAATGTAAAACATCACTTAAAATATAACATATTCTTTTTGACTAAAACATGGTTTAATATTAAATGGAGGGAATATGTGTTATATATATTTTTCTTAAAACAACAAGTTATACAATATATAAGCCAAGATGTAAACATATAACCAATAAGTTCAATAAAACAAGACACCAAGTAAATATATATATAACACGGCATATTGAAATAGTTGGTTATAATCAAAACACAGCGCGTCTCATAATTTCATTAGTTTTTAACAAACAAAAAAAAAACATGCAAAGATATAATAACTTGATATACAAACATATCATTTTAAAGTATCATTTTTTAATATTAACTTGATATATATATAAATATATCACGTATTTCAAACATGTTCTAGAAAATAATGTTCATTGCATAAAGCAAAGAGATACAACACACTCTTTGCACTACAGACCAATATCACCTAGAAAGTAGGGATTTGTAGAGTACAAAATACATCACACAATACCACAATAGACTGCGATTTAATAGAGACTAAAAAGAATATGTTCTTTAAAGAGGCCAAAAGCTTTATGGGTAAAAAAAGTCAGTATTTAGCAAAGATTGTGATGTACGAAGCTGTGGAAAGGATGGCGAGAAGAGGGAATGAGAACTTGATAGAACTCCCATCAGACGATGACTTGTCTCCTGGGACTGTTTTTGATCCATTTCCATGTTCATAGAGATAATGTAAAAATAGATACGATTAGGTTCCATATAATATAAGTTAATTAGTCATTTACCTGAAGTGTTTGATGATCCTGCATGCGAATTAACCGAAGAACCACCTGAAAATTATAAACTTCTAATGTGTGAAGGACAAAAGATAGCAAAAAGATTAATCTAATGGAAAGTGATGAGTCTATCTTACCATTGCAGCGACTAGCAGGAGGAGTTTGAACATGACAAGCTTTAGGCAAAGCAAGAGCTTGTGTCTCGTTAACATTGATCCCAAGCTGAGAACCTCCACCTTCGAGAACTTGACACAAACACTTAGAAGAATACCGGACAACATGAGCCAACTGGTTACAACATTGTTGAGACGGGGAAGAAGTGTTTTGAGTGATGTAGTCGAGACACGGCGCCATGCTGATTAGGACATTTGTGCAGCTCGACTGAGCAGAAACTGTCGACATCACTGTCATTAAAGCTATAAACAACACTAAACACATTCCAGCTGGATTCATGTTTTTCTTGTGTTGTTCCGAGAATCTCTCAAGAGTTTGTTTTAGTTTGGTTGTTTGAGTTTAATGGTTTGTGTTGGAGTCTTTTTGTGAGTAAGTAAATATATAGAAACTGAGGCCGCAGAAAAAGACGAAAATAAGGACGTGGCTTAATCTGCATGACAAATTTTTCCAACAGTACCTTATGGTAAAGTTTGCGTTCTGAATCAGAAACTGAGACTCTTGGATGCTCCGCCATACGTAAATTAACCACGGGCCAACACTTCAAGATCGTCACGACCATCAAAGAACGAAACCACGAGTCCACGACGGAGTAAAAAGTTAAAATCGTCTTGAGCCGATACTAGACTCGAACCACCAAGTCCATTGTCAACGAATATCCCAACTGAGCAAGGAGTTTCAAGCAAAACCCTCCTATTAACTCACCGGTAATCGCTACGTGTCGTTTCTTTCTAATGATCTATCGAGCTGCCGATGTTTGTGAAACGGCAAAATCACAATCGAGAAAAAGAGCAGCGATTGTGATTTTGCCATATCACAAGCACCAACAGCTCGATGGATCGTTGGAGACGACACATGGTGATTACCGGTCCGTTAATCGGAAGGTTTTGCTTGAAGCTTTTTGCTTAGTTAGAATGTTCGTTGATCGTGGACTCGGCGGTTCGAGTCAAGTGTCGGCTCAAGACGTTTATTACTCCGTAGTCGTTTTGTTATTCGGTGGTCGTGAAGCCTTCTTATTCAGAAGTTGAGACATTGAAAGAACATGATTACATTTTTGATACTACTTTTCTGATTATATAATTTTTTATAGTTTATTATTGATTGACATTTCTTGCTAATTTAAAAAAGAAAACAAAAAGATTTTGTTGAGAAAATTGTTTTCTGTTTAGGTCTATATATATTATTTTATAATTGAATATGTTACGTTGATGTATATATTACTTGCATGTTAGATATAACTAAAAGTTCCTATAACAAAAAAAAAAGGATATAACTAAAAGTAACAGATGTAATTGTGTTGTAGCTAGTATGCAAGAAAAAAGTTACGTAAACTTTGTTTAGTTAAGTTTGTTAAAAAAAATTATTTAGTTGTTAGAATGGGGAAATATTGATCTAACTTATTTATACTTACCACTTTTAAGTTACTCTTAATCTGAAATCTCGATATGTGTAACAAAAAAAGAAGTGGTCAAAATTTTTTCTCAATATACAAATCTGTTTTTTTTTTTTTTTTCATTCCTTAATAGCAAGTTTTTTTTTAATTTATCTTCCCAACTTAGATTTTTATTTATCTTCTTTAAATACACAAATTTAAAAGTCCAAAGTCAACTAAACTATAAAATGTCAAAAAGATATATTGTGGGCTTTGATCTTCCATTTAAAAGCCCAAAACAAAACTAATCTTCCACGTGGACGATTCCAAGTGGCCAATCTCTGCCAACTCAGCGGCCTATTCAGCAACCCAAAATCTGCGTGGTTCCGAAGTTAGGGGCAAATGCGTAACTTCATCATCAAACCTCCACAAGCTTTTATTTCCCGCCACCATCGGTCTTCTTCACTCGTCGCTACGATTCAGCCAATCTCTGTAACTAACTAATCACGAAGAAGAGAGATCTCTGAAACAACAACAACAATGGCCGCCACACTCACCACCGTCTTCTTCATCCCCATACTCGCGATCATCTTCTCCTCCGCCGTATACGCGACGCTGCAGCAGGCACCTTCGTCTTCTCCACCGATCCTGACCTGTACGGAGGAGCTCGTCATGTTCTCTCCTTGCCTTCCTTACGTCTCCGCTCCACCAAACAACATGTCAGAGACTCCGAATCCTATTTGCTGCTCCGTTTTCACCTCATCTGTTCATTCCAGCGCCGGAAACTGCCTCTGTTATCTTCTCCGGCAGCCGATGATACTTGGATTCCCGTTGGATCGATCTAGATTGCTTTCTCTTTCCCAGATCTGTACCGATCAGAGTTCCGACGAATCTTTTGAGTCTCGCTGCTCGCCATCAGGTTTAATTTCGAATTCTTCTATATCCAATTAAAGTCGAATTTTAGATGTGTGAATTTAGGGATTTGATCACTGATGCAGAGTCGCCGGAGCTTCCGCCGCTTCAGAGTATCCAGTTCACAAATCCGTTTGTTTCCGGTAAGAAACAGATCATTCCGGTGGATTCGGTAATGTTTCGTTGATATGAGACTGAGCTTCGTTCATTTCATAATCTGCAGGATCCGCTTCTCCTCCATCGGTTGGCTTAGCACCGGAAACTTCACCAAGCTCCGATCAATTCTCACCAGAAACAGCTACCATAGCACCACCACCGCCACCACCAGTTCCACAATACATCTCAAGCGGCTCTCCAAAGATCAGAAACTTTTGGTTTCTATCGACTATCATCATGACTTTGGCCACTTCTATTCTCACTCGTATCTGAATGATATGAAGCTCTTTGTGTTTACTGCTTAGGTTTACTTCATTGATACTTAGATTTTACCATTGAACTTGTGTTAAAGTCTTCCCTATGTACACATCAAAACTATTACTGTACTGATTTGAAAACCAGATAAACAAGTTGCTTTAGTGCCACTATTAGTGAGGCTGTTTCAGCTGTGAATGCTGTCTTCTTTGGATCTATTTGAAAAAAGAGGATATAGTGGAAGAATGTTGGGTTTACTTTTCATCTACTTTGTGCTTCATATACGCAATAAAAAGTTTTCATTTCAAAGTTTCAACACATGAATATCATCATTATCTAGGAACACTTTAATATCCAGGGAGCTTGAAGTTCAACAGAGAAGTAAATGTGAGCTGAGTAACATAAACGTCTAATGAACCCAATTAAAAACAACTCAGACATCAGCAGTGGTGACGTCTTTTACAGACAGACGCCAAGCGTACTCACGGGCTCCATCCTTGTCGACAATCTTGATCACAAAGTTTGGTGGTGCAATGACCAGCCTTGACCTGATCTCGAGTATGCATTTGTCGACCAATTCAATGGCTTCTTCAACAGACATGTCGCTGCGGTAGTGTCTGTCCATTGTAGAGAGAGAGAAGTATGAGCCGTAACCGAATGCTCCCTTATCAACCTTGTGAAGTGTTGCAATGTAGTCAATGTAGTATAGAGATGCACCGGCTTCTTTGTCGTAGCCAGCCATCAGGATGTTCACTGAATACGGATTCTGGAATTATACAGAACAAACAGCAATGAGATAACTCAAAACGATTAAGTGCAAATATGCAGGCCAATCATAAACAACCAAAAGAAGCCAGGAAATCCATCAGATTATTTAACAATCTATATAGCAAAGGCTTCCTGGTCATATCAGCATTATACATTAGCCCCCTCAACACTGTCTAAAAGTTGGAGCATCTACCCGAAATGGGGGAAAACGACCACAAATCAGTTAGCCTCGAGTATCAGATTTTCATAATCAAGTCACGGAAGTCAGAGTAACCTTAAAAGGTAGAACAAAATTTCCTAGTCTTGTAAATTATTAGTCTAGAAAATCATAATATTACTTATCGAGCTTGGCATAAGAAAACTATAAGGTTTAATCCGAGTTTCATTCATCTTTCTGCATCATAATTCTAAATTCCATAACTTCATCCAACTCAAAGAGAAACTTCTGTAACATCCAAGCACATAAAACTGCAACAAAGTGTAGAATAGTCTCACTGTCTTGCTAAAATTCCTTATATATTTCTAAAGGCCACACTTAGTCTAGATGATGACACATTAGGTAAAATTTACATTGGCATTTAGCTACTCTGAGGTAATGAAAATCGAACTAAGTTCAACCAACTTCAACACATCATGGTTGGAATCTCAGAACTACTAGTATCAACAATGGTTTTACACCACCATACAAGAGGAAGTGAAACACAAGGGGTAAAGCTTATCAACAAGCATCAAGTATCAAACATCTTAAAACTATCAAAACCACAATATGACAGAGGAAAGCTTCAACCAAATCGACATGAAAACTAAAGAAGAAGACATGTTTAACTAAAGAGGAAACTAAAACCAAGAATAAGCACTCAATCTCATAAAGGCATCTAAATTCTAAAGCAAAGAGATTAGAAACCCTAACCCCCCAATCTCATATAAAAAAAACACAACCAAAATCATCCCAAAATTCTGAAATTTAAAAAAACCCTAGAGCTCACCTTTCTCAAAGCAGTAGCGAGCTCTCCACGAGTGAAGTTAGCAGCAGCAGCAGTAGTCAAAGGGATCCCATTACGAAACTGATACAGTGACACATTCTTCTGAACATACTCCGTAAACTGAACCCTAAATAAGTCCCAAAAAAACACAAATCAAATCCATGTACTACTGATCAGAGAAAGAGAGATTGAGAGAGACGGAGGAGGAGGTATATACCGGTCACCAGGCTCGCCACTAGCAGCGATGAGCTTGTGAGAGTCAAGAGACATGATCTTGTCCTCGTTGTTCTTGTGGAGAAGAATACTGTGAACTGCCGAAGTATCCGCCGCCACAATAGCGAATCCATTCCCAACTAGACCAAATACACACTCCATCTTCAGATCTGTTCCTTCTCAGACAGTTCCTTTTTCGAATTTTCGATTCCGATTTAGTATTCGTTTCTTCCGGTCGCTGGAGAGAATATCAGAGCTTATAGATCAAAGCGACTTGGCGAACAAGATGGGTTTGATTGCGTAATTCTAGAAGATACTCAAGGGTATTTTCGACATATTACGTTACAAGAAGGGCTAATGTTGAAATTCCTATTTTTTAAAGTAGGAGGGGTGTAAGTTAGAGTAAAAGAAAAGGTTAGGGGTCTATTTGTAAATTAAGAAGGAACCTCTCGTTTTCTTCTCTCTCCCGCTTCTTGCTGAGTCGCCGACCTCTGAGAAGAATAAGGTCTAACAATGGAAGTCTGAGATTTTTTCCTTCAGTTTTTAATTATAAAAGAGTATTTGATTTAATTTCTCTTTTTGTTTGTCTCGCCCTCGATTTCAAAGCAAATGACAAGTTTTGTGATTCTACACGAGCTGTATTGACCATGGTGAACAAGGGATAAAGAAAGTGTTCTGTTCTTCGTTTCAATAGCTACACCGATTTTAAAATGGCGTATTATGCTGTTCTTGGGCTTCGAAAGGTTTCAGCTTTGGGGATTTCTCGTGTTCTTCAAGGTTGGGGCATCAAAACCCTTTTTTTGCTCTGTTTTCTGGTTCTCGTTTGGTTAGGCATAGTGGAGTCTAATTTATAAGCGATCTTAGAAAGGAATTACCAGAAGTTTGTTTGATCAATTGGATGCAGAAAGTTGAAACTTTTAAATTCGAAGTTCGCAATATCTGACATTTATGAGCTCTGCAGCTTTTACACTCTTTTATTTGTAGTTTTTAGAGAAACATTGGATTGGTTAATGTTGTATCTTATGATGTCTTCGTTTTGCCACATGTTTCAGCTGATCAGGGAAGTTTGTGGCGGTTTCAATTGGAACCTGAGTTTGGTGAGTTTTTGAGACTAGGTTTATTGACTAGGAACTACAGAAAGAACTCTGGATCCCCAAAATTCGACTTCACTGGCACGGAAACCACCTCAAAGTTTGATTTCACTGATCTCACGTAAGACCAAAGCTTCTTGTAGATTCATTGTTTGATAAGACATGGATATTATGTTAGCTTCACAATAGCAACAAATCACGATTCTGTTTGCAGTTCCATTGTTCAGATCTTAACCATTCTTATGATTTCTTGTTGTGGAGATACAATTAGTATTCATGTCATAACCTTGAATTTCAGCTGTCCTCATACATGGTATCCGGTTGCTCGGAAGAAGAAGCGTAAGGTCATTCTACATGTTGGCCCGACAAACAGCGGGAAGACATATAGTGCCCTTAAGCACCTTGAGAAGAGTTCTTCAGGTATGCCTTAGAAGGTGACTACTAAACCTTTTGTTTTTTGGAAAGCCATTTCTTGAACTGTTTAAGATTTTGCTTCTTTCACTTGAAGGTGTATATTGTGGTCCATTAAGATTGTTGGCATGGGAGGTAGCTAAACGTTTAAACAAAGCAAATGTTCCATGTGATTTGATCACGGGACAAGAGAAAGAGTTAAAGGAAGGGGCAACACACAAAGCTGTGACAGTTGAAATGGCTGATGTTACATCGGTCTACGATTGTGCCATCATTGACGAAATTCAGGCTAGTCTTGCTTGAGTTTGGCTGAAGAAATTGACAAGAACTTTTTGTTTTCTTATTCTTATACTTTCTTTCCCTACTTTCAGATGGTGGGATGTACACAAAGGGGATTTGCATTTACTCGTGCTCTACTTGGAATCGCGGCTGATGAGCTACATTTATGTGGCGATCCAGCTGTCGTACCTCTTGTTGAAGATATACTGAAAGTAACTGGAGATGATGTCGAGGTATCATGTTTATTCGAGCTAGAGTCCCTTTTTCTTTTCTAATTCTTTCGTATCTATATTAAAATACTGTGATATTTAAGACACCCTTGATGTAATCATTAATCACGACCTCTTGATTCCTTTTATTTTGTACTAAGGTTCATACATATGAGAGGCTTTCACCATTAGTCCCTTTGAAGGAGTCTGTTTCATCAGTTTCCAGTATTAAAACTGGGGATTGTCTTGTCACCTTTTCCCGAAAAGATATATATGCATATAAGGTTAGCAGTTATTTATCTTGTTCTCTCTTCCTGTATTTTGCATTTTTCTGCTTGAGTTTGCTGCCATAAAGAAAAAGAATACTATGGCATCATATTAAATGCATACATAGCTCTATCCTCTACGCATCATGAGTATTGAATATTATCCTGTTGCCTTAATATACATATTCTTTACTCTTATTATAGTCTTCATCTTTTGTACCTTTTCGTAGAAAATAATTGAACGTTCCGGGAAACATCTTTGCTCTGTGGTTTATGGTTCATTACCTCCAGAGACTCGCACGGCACAGGTTTGAGTTCCTTACTGTTTTGGCTCTACGCTTAACTGGGTGGTCTAAGAATTATCTCTTTTGTTTCCCCAATTTAAATGCTTTAAACTCTGCAGGCAACAAGGTTTAACGACGAGACCAATGACTTTGATGTTCTTGTTGCCAGCGATGCGATTGGCATGGGTCTTAATTTGAATATTTCAAGGATTATCTTCTCGACCCTTCAAAAATATGATGGTACCGAAACCAGAGACCTAACAGTATCTGAGATTAAACAAATTGCAGGTATATTTCAACAAAAATACCAATGAAAACTTCAAGAGTGATGGTATGTCCTTTCTAATGTTCTCATGGTCCTGCGTAGGGAGAGCTGGCAGATTCCAATCAAAGTTCCCTATTGGTGAAGTAACTTGTTTGCACAAAGAAGATCTTCCGTTGCTCCACGCGTCTCTCAAGTCTCCGTCACCTCTTCTCGAGGTAATTTTATAGCGTTAAGTTAGTTCTCTACATCTTTTCCTTGTCTAAGTTTGCACAAAACTTCTATCATGCAGCGTGCTGGACTATTTCCAACATTTGACCTCCTGTCTAGGTATTCCCTAGCACACCCTAAATATGGGTTGTACCAGATATTGGTAAGATACATTTTTTCCTTTGTTATTTTTGGTTCTTTTGAGTGGATCTGAAACCATGGCTCATTAACTTTGGCAGGAACACTTTGTTGAAAATGCTAAGCTGTCTTCAAACTACTTCATATCTAATGTCGAAGACATGATGGTAAACCTCAGCTATGATGTAGTTTTGTTCAGACATCAGAAAGAGAACGTTTTCTTAACACATATGTTGGTCTTGTTTTCAGAAAGTTGCCGCTATCGTTGATGAATTACCCCTTGGATTGCAAGAGAAGTACCTTTTCGTGGTCAGGTAATAGCAAAAATAACAAATTTTCGTCTTTTCTTGTTTTCTGCATCCAATAAGATTCAAACGAATACAAGCTTGACTGATCTAACGTTACTTGTGTGCAGTCCAGTTGATGTAAATGACGAAATTTCAGGTCAGGGGCTTGCACAGGTAAAAAGCCTAGACGCTCGTATCATTTTTCTTTTGAGTGATCGATAATGGCATCGTTGTATGCAAAACAATTGTTCACTTTTACTTTTTTCTTCGTACATCAGTTTGCTCAAAACTTCTCAAAGGCAGGCGTTGTGAGGCTCCGGGAGATACTTGCAGCCGACAGAGTTAAGGTTCCCAAAACACCAACAGAACTCAAGGAACTTGAATCCATTCACAAGGTAACATCTTTCTTTTACTCTAAGTAGTGCTCAAAGGAACGGTATGTATTTTATTCAAGAACCCGGGATAAAACAGAATCTTGAAAGCTCGTATCATCGTATGCAGTAGTGCAATAGATGAATTTAATTTCATTTTGATCTTTAATTGTTCATTAACCAAAATCAAGAAAAAATTGGATTTTGTTAGTTTAACTAGATGACGATTGAACAGGTTTTGGATCTGTACGTATGGTTAAGCTTAAGGCTAGAGGATTCTTTTCCTGACGGAGAAGTAGCAACTTCGCAAAAGTCAATCTGCAATTTGTAAGTAGCTAGAATTAGCAAATCGGCATTATCTTTTCCTCTGCTTTCCTTGACGTTTTGATCCAAAGTAACATTGAATTGTACAGATTGATTGAGCAATTCTTAGAGGGAAATAGATTAAACTCTCCTACCCGCGTCTCACGATATCTAAGGCGTCAAAAATTCTGAGGAATACATTTCTAGTTTGGTTGGACAGTGTTCTTGTTCTGTTCGTTGGTTGGTCACTAAGGAAGAAGTTAAAGACAAGTGATTTGTGCCACACGATCTTAGCACCACTTGATAATGGAGCATTCAAAAGTTGTCATGTGTTTTTAATTGTCATTAACAGTAGATAAACCATTTGATTTATTTTATCATTTCGTTGAAGCATGACATGCTTTGAGATGTAAGAAATGCATTAATATTTATCACATGCATTCCATAATATTGTTTTTACTTAAGATATGAAGTCATTTTGTAGCATGAATCTGTTTATTTTTTTGAATTAGATGATGAAATCATTTTTGTCTCGACTTCTTATAATTCTTTCCTTTATGACCTTTTGGTTATTTTGTACATGAAATCCTAACAAAATCATAAAAATGTGTATTAAGCAAAACTTTGTTGGGTATTTTTTTCAATTTTTAGTGTCATATTTAATTACTAATCAATGCACGAACTCCCTACAAATCTTTGCACAAAACACCATGAAATAATCAATGTCTTAGTCATCCTAGTCTTCAAGCTCTGTTATATCATTTGACCTCCAACTTTTGTGATTTTATCTAAGGAGTTAGTTATGAATTTACTTATTTTATATTCTTTGGATTTTCATGGTTAAAATTTAAAAGAAGAATTGACACATACCATCTGATCTTCTAATAGGATCCTAAATCTCCTGAAACATACATTTGAAACATATATGTACCACGTCTTTTATAATTTGAAGTTTTGAACCATATTAAAATGTGGGACAAAAGAAATCCATCAGAAAAAACAGTGAAATTAATTTGGCAAAGACACAAAAATGCATAGAGAAGAAGAAATTTACTCTTACAGTGACCATCACAAAAATCCGAAAACAATTATTTGTTCTTTCTCGTTAGTCAACCACAAAAATAATGACTCAAGTTTTAGAATTGAAATATTCACAACGACCGAAATAAATAGAGTTGATAGATGTTTCTTGGGCAATAAAAGATCATTCACCATTCAGTTTATGTTAAGTGAAAAAGAAGAAACCAGATGATTGAAGAAAAGAACCAGATTCTGATCTTCCGGTATCATTCCGCCACCTTTAGTAGAGTATCAACACCTTCATCTCCAGTCGACTCTGCGGATTCCCATCCCAACATGTCCTCATTATGTTCGCCAGTGCGGTCGGACAGCATCTCGGTATCTCCAGTCTCAGATTCTTTCCCAAATCCTTTAACCCTGTTCTGTTTTATCACTGCACTATGGAGTGCACTCTGGTCTTTCACTATCGCTGGATCCGTATCTCCGACTCTCTAGATTTTATATGTTCTAAAGAATTTGTAATTTTAAAAGATGAAAGCCGAGGTGTTACAAGTTTGGAGTGGTTTTCATTTTTCAATTTATTTACGATCTGATGAAGAGATTGAATGAAAACTACCACTAATTCAAAAAAAAAAAAATGATTTGAAACAATGTTCAACTATGTGGTGTATTGAGATGTCAAATCGTTTGAGAGAGTTAGCATCTTTTCATATATACTAGAAGAGTTTAAACTCAAAACAAGTTGATATTGCTTTTTAAACAAAAACTCTTATTTATATACATTTTAAACAATTTTAATACAATAAAGCGACGAATTTTATTTTTACATTACTGATATTGGTTATACAAAAGAAGTTTTATGAAAACTACTTATTATTTAGAAAAACATTAGCTTACCACTTTCAAACTCTGTCTACACCAAAAAGTTTTAAAAGATTTAGATTATAAATGACACTCATAGGGATTAGCTCTTTGACAACTACAGTAGTGTTCGTCTTTGGATGTTTTGGGGTCTCTTTCTTCATCCTTACATATACATTGAAGAACACGCTGTTTTGTTTTGGATTCTACTTGTTTGAAGCATTTCTTCTTTCCGTGAAGACCGCATTTTCCAGGAAATAAGATCTCATCCCAACAGTCTAGGGGAGATGCTCCAGCTTCCGCCTCTAATTTTTAATCTATCAAAATTTAGGTTATAGAGATATAAGAAAGTAGTAATACAATAGTTTTAAATTATGTCATACTCTAAGAGCTGCTTTTTTCTCGTTTTGCAACAATACTTCTTGTCATTGAAAACAATCAATAAAATAAATTAATATACTACCTTCAACATGGCTTAGAATCAAACAGAAGAAAACACAAGGAACCATAATCAAAGTAGTACACCCCATGCTTCAAAATTGATAAATATTATCTCTATTATTTGGAGCAAAATTTTAACTTTTTGTCTACCTCTCGTAATAAATATATATATTTTGTTGTTGTCACTGGTCAGCACTTGTAGTGTATATATATACTAATCACAACAAAATAATTGTTCCGATAAATTAGAGAAAATAAGGATGAGCCAAGTCAACATGATCGGCAGAATCGGCTTCCCATTTTTAGAAACATAATTTTTACTAAAATTCATATTTTCTTTTCGATTTTTCGGTATTTATTTGTTTTGTTATATAAATAATTTTTATGGTTAAATTTTTGTACGTCAAATCTGGATTTTTGAGGTTCCAAAGAAAATTAATAATTATGTGATGTTGACATTTAAGCTTTGTTGGTTTTTCCTTTGAGGTTTCAAAAGAAATGTGATCTTCAAATAGTAGAAAACAAAGGTAAAAGCAACAAAGAAACTGGAAGATGGGGGAAACCAACAAAGCTTTTTCTCAACAAATTGTAGAGGAAAACTTATCACTCTAACATTTAATTTTGAGAAAATGATAACTAGTTGCATCAAGTATAGGATAGACCAAGTATAGGCCACGATATAGACACACATACCAAATTTACAAATGTATAGTAAACTACATCAATTATATGTATTGTATGTCCATATATACCAACTAACATATAAAATAATGTCAACACTATAACCATCTTATTCTAGTACACCAAGCGTCAGAATCCAGTAAAGACCGGCGTTGACCAAAAAAAAAATTCAAAAAAATATTTTAATTTATTTTTGATAAAAAAAGTTAAAATTACAAAATTATAAAATAAGTAAAGCTAAATAATACATCATTATATATATGTGCATTATAACTTTTAAAATTTTAAATTATATATGTGCATTATAACTTTTAAAATTTTAAATTATATATGTGCATTGTTGCTTTAAGTTAAATTAGTTAACTAATTTTTAATGCACACATATATTTTATATGTAATTAATTAACCAACTTAATATTTATTACATTAAAAATATGAAAGTATCACTTAGTTAAATTATATATGTGCATTGTACCTTTAAGTTAAATTAGTAACTAATCTTTAGCACACATATATTTTATATGGAACTAATTTAACTAACTTAATCTTTATTACATTAAAATTATAAAAGCATCACTTAGTTAAATTATATATGTGCATTATTTTAAGTTAAATTAGTTAACTAATTTTTAATGCACACATATATCTTATATGGAACTAATTTCATCTTTATCAAATTAAAGAAATTATACATTAAAATTTAAAGTTATGATGCACATATATAATTGACAATGGTGAATTATTTAATTTTATTTAATTTATAATTTTGTAATTTTATCTTTATTTTTAATCAAAAAGATAAAAATAAATATTTTTTAATTTTTTTTGGAGTCAACGTTCGTATTTACTGAATTTCGAGGACCGGTGTAGTGGAATATGATGGTTATGGTGTTAGCACAATGTCATATGTTAGTTGGTATATGTGGACATGCAATATATATAATTTGTATATTTCACTATACATTTGTAGACTTGGGATGTGTAATCATGTTGTGGCATATACTTGTTCTAGGTAGCAATCATTTTACCTTTAATTTTTTTTTCTCTACTTTTCTTATGTAAGTTTCACCTTTCTACTCTATAAATTTTACCGATAAGACTCTCGTTTTTTGCTATAATCATCTTTTGTTGTAATGGGAAAATTGGAATGCAAAAAGTTATGTTAAAGCCATTTTTTTTTTAGGCTCCCAACAAGATCAAGACTGCACTCTTAGGGTTTAAACGTTCCTTTGGTCTGCTGTCTTTGTACCAGAAGTGTGAAAACAAGAGATCATCTTCTGCTATCCTGTGATTTCAGTGTTGTTGTCTGGGGTCTTGTTCTATCACGGATTAGTCCGAGGCAACCGCTCTTTGTGTCCTGGTCCGAACTCCTGTCCTGGCTTCGAACTAGTACCCCTCAAGCTCCGGCAACCCTTCGTAAATTGGTCACGCAGTCTTCCTTATATCATCTCTGGAAACAGAGAAACGAGGTTCTTCATAACCAGCGATACCTATCACCACAGCTCATATTCAAGACCATTGACCGAGAGGTGATAATTTGACTCTCTAATTCTGTAATCTATTGCTTTCCTTGTTTTTATCTTTTTTGCCAAAGCAGCCCTAGCATAGGTTTCTTTCTTCTTTTGTAAACCGGAACTCTACATTTTCATCAATGTTATTTACAATTTGGCAAAAAAAAAAAAAAAAAAAAAAAAATTAAGTTTTTAGATGGGATCGAAATTCTAAAAGTGTTTTTTAGAACCTTACATACAAATCCACAAAACTTTAAAATTACAAAATATAGATGTATGTCTAGTTTACCAAAAACGTAAAGACTTAGAAACTTAGAAAATCACATATTCGATTCGCGTTGTTAAACGAATTGAGCAAATGAAGGATCAAAACAAAAGAAACCCATTTGCAGAAACTCATGCTCTGCAAAAGAGAATTAAATTACATAATTTGTCAACCGTCATGCGGATGGATGTTCAAATCCACGGGTCCAAAAAATGTTCCTAATCATTAAAAAAAACAATGACTAGTTTCCCATTTAACTTAATATTCACAACGACCCAAATAAATTAATTAACAAATATTGTTAAAAGAAGTTTCTTGGAGACAAAGAAAAATGGCATTCAGTTAATGTCGAGAAAAACAAGACAAGACAAGACAACCAAATAGAGGTAGAAAGGGAAATTCAAGGTCCACGAGCCGGAGCAAAGCAGAAACATCCCGGACTCTGATCTTCCGGTATCATTCCGCCGCCTTTAGTGGTATCAACACCTTCAAGCATCTTCACCACATCCTTCATCTCCGGCCGTTTCTGCGGATTCCCATCCCAACATGTCTTCATTATGCTCGCCAATGCAGTTGGGCAGCATCTCGGTATCTCCGGTCTCAGATTCTTTTTGAAACCATAGAAATAATGTTTCAGAATTTGGCATTACGTAAGAAACAAGGAAACTAGATAGGGTTTTCTTAGATCAAAACTTACATGTAAGACAACCGCGGAAGAAACATCGACAAAGCTAAGATCAGGATAAGGCATATCGCAGCAGTATATTTCCCATAAACATATCCCAAAGCTGTAAACATCGCACCTTCTGTTGTATGGCTTACCGTCAATGACCTAAGGAGAACACTGAGTTTTATTCGATTCGGTTTTGAAAACAGAGAAAGAAAGTTTTAGCTTTACCTCAGGAGCCATGTATCCAAGAGTACCGGTTTCTCCTGTCATGTCTTTCGGATTAAGAGCTTCCACTCGTGCCACTCCAAAATCCGCTATTTTCAAATTCTTATGAGCATCCAAAAGCATATTCTCTGTTTTCACATCGCGATGCACAATCTTCTCTGAGTGCAAATAGCTTAGTCTGCAACAATAATAACAATAAGAAGTTTTCTTGTACAAATTTTGAAAAAGAGTAGTAGTGTCACAAGACTAATTAATTACCCTCGGGCGAGATCAAGAGCGAGTTTGATAACGGCTTTAAAAGCGAGTTTCTTGCTCTTATGACGAATCAAGTGTTGCTTCAATGTTCCACCAGAGAGATACTCTACAACCACACAGCACGCTTGTTGAGGCAACGAGTTTTTTGAATCAGCTGGTGGTATTTTAAGATTCGTTGTTCCCATCGACGCTCCAACAAACTGTTTCATTTCAATATTTCAATACTCAATTGTGTGAACTAACTAACTAACTAACTAACTAATTAATTAACCAACCTTTGTGACATTTGGATGGTTGAGTTTGTGCCAAACAGTGACCTCTTGACGGAACAAAGCTCGGTTTGTAGCGGTCTTGGCCGTTGTTTCACTCCCATCATCTTCCCAATCAAGCACCTTCACTGCCATTACTCAAACAACCACCAAACACAGTCACAATCTCTAGTGGAAACATAAGACAAGATCAAAGTTTTGATTTAATTTTACCTGCAACATCTTGTCCATCATAAATGCCTTTGTAGACAGTACCATAAGTACCACGAGCAATAACATTACTTGTCTCCAACTTAGCCAAATCAATCTCCCATTCTTCCTTAGCTTTAGGATTCACCTCAAGATTCCTAGACCAAACCCTACTCAGATGTTTCTCAAGCTGTCTGTCTAAACTCTTCAAATCGATCTTATCCGCTCGAAAGATCTTGTCTTTCTTGATGTTGTTACCATCTTCTTCTGACTTCTTCTCCATGTCTTAAATTTTCAAATCAAAACTTTTTTTTTAACTAGGCAAATAAGATCACACAACTTTCAAAAACCAAAGAATTTCTGACTCAAAGAATCAATCTTTAAATCATCATCATGAAATCAAGTATTATTATTTTAGATTACTAGCTAGTGAATGGAAACCACACAAAAGTTATTAAAAATAATCTTTAGATTGCTAGGTTAAACAAAGGTCGCTATGAAAGCAGTTTAGATTTTTATAAGAAACTATTAATCACCAAACTTAACAAAGATCATGCACATGCTCTAACATTCAGATAATGAAATTCTAAAAACCAACAAGAA
Organism: Turritis glabra; assembly: GCA_900406565.1. Taxonomy (NCBI): domain Eukaryota; kingdom Viridiplantae; phylum Streptophyta; class Magnoliopsida; order Brassicales; family Brassicaceae; genus Turritis; species Turritis glabra. Next base: position 3,398,348 of record OVBN01000239.1, read on the forward strand.
TGAAACTATCTCCAATTGAAGCCTTATTTGTTTTAATTCAAAAGGCCAAAAATCGAACCCCACAATAAGAAAAACTAAACCTTAAGAAAACGACTCGTTAACCACTAATATAGCACACGAATGATCAATATTAAAATTCAGTTAACACTAAAAAACATAACCAAAAGTCAGCTGTATCATCCACTAGGACATGCAGAAACAAACACGCAATAAGGTAATTCAAATCTATGGGCAAAGGGAACGAAAGAGAAGATTTTTAATTGTGGGTTTTGGATTAGGATCGGAGGCTAATAGAGCGAGATTTATCTCAGGAAACAGAGGATTGTTTCTCAAAAAATCTCTCCTTTTTTTGGTGTATGGATGAAAAGAGAGAAGAATCTCAAACAAAGAAGTTAGGAAACGACGGAAGAGAGATGGAGAGTGAAATACGGAAGAGAAGCTGTTTCTTTCAGGCTAGTTTTAAGGAGACGTATATATTTGTTTTTTTTTCGCAGATAATTTTGAAGAAAAATCATCAAATATATCTTTTGTTTTTGGGCTTCCTATAGAAAATAAATATTACAAAAACATTTATCTTTTCCTTTTAAAAGTTTTAATGTTTAGAAAAAAAAATTTGTGTTTCAATTCTGATAAATTGAATCGATCCAATCCAAATCATGCAGTAAAATTGAATCATATCCAATACAAGTTGGGAATATTGATATGGCTAGTGTGAATGATTTGTGTTCGCCATTGGTAGACTTTTTCTAAGAGATATTGAGAAAAATATGACGTCAAAACCTTTTAATTGTTTGAATTGTGAATTACTTTTTTTTTATAAGATATAAAATATCAAATCTATGGTAATCTTATATTTTTTTCTTTTTTTGTTAATGGTTAAGATAATCTTATCTTCTTTTCTATATTTTTCCAAGTATATCGTGTATGATATTAAAGTGTATATCCACTATTTAATAATGTACATATCTATTATTGTATTTTATATATATCTAAATAGAGTTAAACGTTTATATCTTCAGTTTTTGTAATATCTTTAAAAAAAATTATATCTACAATATATAAAGATATCAAAATGCGTATACTATGTATTATAATGCGTTGCATATATATATATTAGAAGTTAACAAAAGAAATAAAATATTATTAACCATTTAAATTGAATAAAGTTTGTAAATTTGCAGGTATGCATGCAACATATGTTATCAATGTTAGGGCTTGTCCTACACTACAAACTGAAATCTTGAGGCCCATTTATTTGACATTTTAGTAATTACAAGGATGGCCCAAATTAAGACCCATAAAAACTTAAGCCGGGAAACTTCTCTTTTTTTCACTAATCGCCGGTTTGATTGGTTCAAACTTTTCAAACCGTACTTAGAACATCTCCAATCCCATTATACTTTTTCTCTAAATTTTATTATAAAATAAAATTCTCTTCAACCTCACTTTATATCTCATTCTAAAATAGAATAAATAATATAATTACTTTATATTTAGAGTAACTTTATTTTTTACACTATTATTTTTTTTACTCTATTCTATTTTATAATAAAAAATAGAGTGATACTGGAGATAAACTCTATTTTATTTTAAAATTGCTCTATTTTAGAATAAAAAATAGAATAATTTATTAGAAATAATCTTAGAGCATCATTAACCCTGAAACTTAATATGGATTCTTAACTAATATTATATTCATTAACATATATTAAGATACTATGATAAGAACCTTTGCTAATTTGATCTACAATGGTGGGGTTCTTAACAATCTTAAAAGTTACAAATATGTATGATTCAGGCTGAGATCAGAGACTTCTCCTTCTGCGTTATTTTTTGGCTTTTTGGAGTCCATGATACAATAATACAAGCTGCTTGGTTTCACATCGAAGTTGGGGCAGGAGACAAGAAGACACATCCGATACAGAGATCTTGAAAGAACCATATGAAAAAAATGGGATAATAAACAGAGCAAGGTTTGAGATTAACCAGATTAATGTATGGTTAAACTTTAACCAGAGTCACATCTCCAAAAGAAGCAGCAACATTGAAGCCTATGAGCAACTCAACACATTGTTAAGAGTTAAGCACAGCTTGGCGAAGAAGATCGGAAATCCTCAGGCAAGTCAAAAAAAACAAAATAGGACCGCTTCGAATGTATCTCATAGCAAGTTACCAACTCCGGCATGGATTATACGTCAGACATGGAAGATTTTCTCTGATTCCTACACCAAAATTTAAGAATTCAAACATATGTTCACAAAACTTAAACAGCAGATTCAAACATATGTTCACAAAATTTAAGAATTCAAACAGACAATAATAATACATGAATCAACCACATGGCGTCGAGTACAAACCTGGAAAACGAAGGTTTCAGCGTCGATGCCTCGAACACATACACCATTTCTGTATCTCGCATCTCATTAGAGCTTCGTCTCAGAAACAAAATTTCGATTTCGATTTCGAGATCTCGGAGAGCGATTTCATCGCCGCTTCAATTTTTTTTTTTGGGTTCAGAGGCGAGATCGAGAAAATGAAAAGCCCCAAACCTTTTTTCCCCTAACCCTCGACTTGGACCAACCATATGGTGACACCTGGCATCGAAGAACCGATTCTTAATTAAGAACCGATTCTTAAAACTCTTAATTGAGAATCGGTTCTCCAAAACTAATCCATTTATTATTTATTTTTAAAAACATTAACACTAAGAAATCAGGTTAAGGACATGCGTTAATGATGGTCTTAGACTTTGACAAAAGCCGGTAGTTATAACTTATACATAGGATAACTACCTTTTAATGCACTGTTTTGTATTATTAATTTTAGTACATAGAGAAGATATGACATATGTACTTGCATACACCTGCTTACAATCTTACCAGGAACCCGTTTGAACATGTTTTCCGGATTTTCCAAGTTGTTTTATGAACAATTATTTTTAGTTGAATATACAATACAAACAAACAAAAAATGATTTGAAGGGGCCCGGTCCAAGATCAGATCAAACCCAGCTTTAAAATATCTATCGTTTTGTGTGGCACCAAACATTTATACGTAACATGACATGTACATGTCTATCTTACAAAAAAATGTCAATAACATTTGACTTCATAAACCTATAGTTGGCCTAAGAACATTTAACAGACAACAGCACATTATTAGTTGCTTCTTTTGTTGACTAAAGCGTGGCAAGCTTGCATTCATCAACCTCTATATATATATGCTCTCAAAACCATAGCAATTAGAAAATCATATTCTCCTAATAATCCTGCTCTAACTTACAAAGAAGTGCTGATCCACATAATTTACCATTTATTGGCGTGAGCAAAAATTATCGCAGTTAAATCTCCACTCGACTTCAAAAAGTGATTAATATAATAATCTAACCATGTATAGTGTAAATTATAACCCAAAAACAATAACTTCCACATATCCGATTATGAGTGAAAGTATTATTTCTTTAAGACCCAAAGTTGAAATCAGGCAGAGTAATAAAAAGTTGAAACCGGGGATGAGGTGGTATACACATAACATTCTCAGCTTCAAACACTAGCTATTAGAAAACATATATTATCATCTAAAAAGCTCAAATTGACATCCCTCTTTATAAGATGTTTTGTTTATCTCTTCAAGGAGCCGGACATTGGAGATAAAGAAAACAAGTCTTAATATTATATATATCGGCGTGGCTCCACTTTACTATGATATGAAAAAAGGAAAAGTTGAAATTCACCTTGGTTCGTGAGTAAATAAGTCAGAAGAATTGCTTACCAACTTTTGTGTACTTAAAGAGAAAAGACGAGAGACTTGCGTAGTCCAAGGTCAGCCCAAAATCTAAGAGGAATGGACAAAAAGAAAATCACGAAAAAATACCGGTTATCAAAAAAAGAAATTGTCAACTACCAAATTATTTGAATCGTACATGCATAGAAAATCGGCTCAAAGATTGAGTAATTCTTAGGAAAATTTTCGCCTATTAGAGAAGTTAATTATGAAACGATACATTGACATTTCGCCATTAAAAATTTTTTGGATAAAAAAGATATCTCTAACAAAGCGAGTATGTATGTTTTTTTTTTCGAAATTTTTTAAAATGGCTAGTTCTGCATTTAGGTCCAGCGAATCTAACGTTCATGCATTCAAACGATTCAAGTGTATAAGTCATCTTACATGTATTTAATTAATCAAACCCAACGAACAATAAATGTTACCACAAAGAACAATCGAATTGTTTTCTTTAACCACTCCTAGCAAATGTGAGGCGCTGCGGATGATATACTCGCCCATGTTAGTGTTTTTGGTGTCACACCTTGTCAGTCGAAAACACTGCAATTCATGTCACATCATATCTACAGAAAGAACTCTTTAGTAAGTCATCCAATGTTTCATAGTTGGCACGACTCAACTCAAAATTCGATAACCCAATTTACAATCTGAAGATTATTTTTATAGAAATTTTTTTTATAAAAAATAGTTAAAAATATGGCCAATAATCAATATTGGATATAAATAAGGACGTATTAGAAATCATCAGTTTTCAACTCAAAACCAATTGGTTATGAGTGGAAAGGTTCATAAACCTTATATATTAGTGTAGAATTTTCTCATCCATCGATGTGGGATATCACACTTTGTAATAGGACGCTATGCCTAATCCAAACATCTAATTCTATTCCAACATATGGGTTCGGTCTTTAACCAATCAACCCGAAGTTCTCTCATAAGCATCTTATCTTATTTTTTTGAAATGATTATTTAGTTTACTTCATTCTCTTTTTCTAAACTAACTCAAATATAAGACCAAGCCACATATTATTTCCTGATATGGTTGTAAGCAAATCTATGTTTATCTTTCTAATAGCAGATTTTTCAGTGACTTTAGTAGTTTTGTACTATCTTAAGCGTTAAAGAATTAATGTTTAGGAGGACACTCTCCTATTTATTTTCCTGAAGAATCATGACCATGTTATTGCTTAATGATATCATTGTGCTTGTTGCAGCCAACTCGCGTCCTCAATTCTGAAAGTTTTCGATCATCGACTTTTTCTAAAAATCCCTATGGGATAGCTCGACTCGGAACTACTCCAAACCACCGGTTTTAATTTTATTGAGTTCCTAGAGGTCAAACAGTTCATCAGCGAGTTATTCAAACTAACAAATCCTAAACTCTCCGAGAAACTATTAATCAACAATTCAAGAAACCCGGCATTTTGTTCCGAACAATATCATCTTTTAATATATTTAATTGACTTCAGAAATTTATAGAAGGGATCGTAGATGATTAGAAAAAGGAGGAAAATAAAGATTCACCGTACAAACATATAACAGCTAAATAATGACTTTGGTAAGTTGGCCTTTTCGTATGGTCATTTTGTGAGAAGCATTTAGAGAGGATCTTGACTTAATAATCAAAATGTAAATAATTGTTTATTTTGTAGTCTTTCTTAATCTTTGACTAATCTGCCACTAAGTATTAAACAACCTGACATTCACTAAAAGTTCAACTAACAACTTTATAATAGTTTATGTACTTTCAATTATATCTAAAGACTCAATGTATATATGTATAGCGTTTAATTTAGTATGTTTGCTTACAAAGAAAATATATAACGAAGGATATCTTTCTTATGTGTTTTATGTCACGTGCTGTGTCATGTAGGCACGTGATTTTGCGGTTGGCATGTTTGGTCGACACTATGATTTTAGCATGGAGCTTCTTTATGCCAGAAGAATGTGCTTTTCCTTCTCTCCATATGTATTACTTTGGGTACTTTAATTAAAACAATTATCTGTTCGTATTTTTTGTATACTTCTTTCAGTTTTTTTCTCTCTTTTGATAATCAGGAGATAATCCGGACTTTTACCACATTATTAATCTTCAGAGTGAATGTAACCATCGAGTAGCCCACTTACCGGGTTTTCTAACGAAGATAAAACATGACACTACTTCAACTGATCAAATTGAATGATTTAGTAAATTTCGCATTTGAGGAGAATCGATCTCTGATCTATACCAACAGGGCAACTCTTCTTCAAATGAAAACCACTAAACCATTATCACTTAATTTTCTAAGACTTAAAGCATACACCATTTCAACTACCAAATGAAATAATTGAGTTTTCCATATCAATTTTGCTACCTTTACGGAGTGTTAGTTTTTTTTTTGGTGTCTTAACAAATTATCGCATTGCATTGCATGGATTTGCAGCATGTATATATATATATATATATATATATATATATATATATATATATATATGTTAAATCTGCATCGATCACTGCATGTGTGCCAACGAGCTTTTAAGAACATACGGATTAAAAAACAATTCGTCATTCAATTGCATTTTCTTTTTTTGGTAAATTCATTCAGTTGCATTTTTTGTTTACGGGAACATTCATGGATTAAAGATTAGTCACCGATATTGATATTGGTATATATATAGACACACGCACATATATATAACATTTAAAAAGGAAAAAAAAAAATCAACCCAGTGGTTGGCCACAAGCCATTAATAGTTGAGATCTATATGTAGCTAGCACTCATTTTCAAGTTGTTTGACATCTATAAAGATGGGTTCAACCTACCTACCTTATAAGTTGGTGTTAGTAAATATCACTTATGTGAGATCCGACGAACAAAAGTAAATCAATACATGACTCTAGAATCATAGGAACTGAATGATTTTTATTATTTTAGTTTTAGTATCTGTGAATTATAAGTGATCTTAGCCAGAAATAAATGTCGACATTTCACAACATTTTTTTCCAATAATTAGTTAAAGATGTTAGACTAGTTCGATCCGTTCAAGTCCATACAATATCAGGTCTGGTCTGTATCATATGAATGTAAATTAGATTAAAAATTTTGATCGTGAGTTGGCTCACATGACTGCAAAGCTAACCAACATCTTTTTTTTAATAAAAAATGTCTTTCTCACATTAAACCAATATAATTGCCACCATATCGTACGACATTCCTACTTTAAAACCAACAAACACATATGTCAAAAACACTTTTTTCAACATTTCTACTTCAAACCAACAAACACGTATGTCAAAAACACATTTTTCATTAATGTGCATATACCTTTACGACCTTATAACCAATACCACATACTCATGGAGTGTCATCTACAAATCCTACCGACATTAGACATATATTATTGATAAAAATAATAATACAGGAGTTATCCATTACTTTGTATACAAAAATAAAATATATGGTTAGTCTCACTTTACAAAAAAAAATGCGATGACAAAATCGTAAAAAGTATATTTTTAGCCTGATTAGATAACAAAACATCATTTAAAATTATGTATTATCAAATAAAATAACATATTATTTGTTTATAATATGCATAAAACATGTTATTTACCCGTTCGAAATCAACTTCTACTTATTTATAATTTTGTTATTATGTCATTTTTATAGGTAAGTGTGAAAATTAGACTATTTAGTACCAATTAGATACTATCAATATAATAAAAACAAAACTTGTCTCTTATGTACACATCAGTTTTTTTTATATCTTAAGACAGTGATACTTTTTTAAAAATGAACTTCAATCAAAACATAACAAATAACAAATCAACTCTCTAACTTGCCACATCAGTTTTTTTTATAAAAATATATTATTTAAAATATATAACCAATCAAATTAAAACAAATAATACACACTATTATTTTAAAATTTTTGATAATGACACATGAATTTCTAATTTTTTCAAAGAAAAACAGACCAAAATGAACATGTTTCTTCTAGTCTAGATGTATTTTCACAGTTTCATCGTCTTCTCCATTTCGACTACTCTAGAGTTGAGACCATTTTTAATTTGAAACTTCTTTCTATTTTACTTCTAACTCATTGTTAATTCCGAATATTTAGAAAAACAAAGCAAAAGTAGAATCGATGATAGTAAAGATTATGGTTAAGCCTTTACCATCTTTCGATTCCAATTCTAACCAATTAGTGATTCCGAATATTAAGAAAAACAAAACAAAAGTGAAATTCGATGATAATAAAGATTACGATTAAGTCTCCACCATAAAATTCTCAATGTAATTTTGTTATTTTCAATCTCTAGGTTCTCTAAATTTATGTGAAAATACTTTCTACTTCCAAAATTAAGAATTTCTAGAAAACCAAAATTTTTAGTTGAAATTAGAATTTATATTTCTTTTGTGTTTGTAGATGATATGATATGATGTACAAATATTGGTAGCACGGTTTAAGTATTTACCTAAACTGGAACATGACAGCAAAATCCTATTTCTCAAAATTGGTTGGTCTTATTTTTTCAATATCATAAAATCTCTTAACCTAAAAAAAAAATTATGTTACAATTTAAATTACTAGAACAACATTCCCAACATTTATCTTCGCGTTTGTTAAAAGTTCAAGCAAATTTTTTGTAAGATCATTATTTTTAATACATTTTTTTAAAAAATGATCGATAAAAATGAATCGTAGATGAACAGACGACCAAAATTGTCAACACGTTTCAGTAGCTAAATGCTCAAAAAAATAATATTTAGATGTAAAAATGGACTACTTGAATTTGGACAAAACTTTTACCAACACCAAACATGATTTGGAGACGTGAATGCAAACACATATATAATTCGACAAGAAAAACATGATGTTTAAGATTAAATAAATTCAAAGATATAAATTGTTTTTAAGACATTTACTAAATCAAGATTTTGTCATATAATTGTATTCAATAGATATAAAAGTTTAGTTCAAAAAATACTTAATTAGTATGTGTGTTAGACACCAACAATTCCAAAATAATTTCGAATTTGAAATTACATTCAACATCAAAAATATTAAACATTCAAAACAAGAAAAGGAATATTCTGCGGATTATCATTCTGTACATTCAAATGTTCAGTCATGACTAGAAACAAAATATTCGAACTAAATACGACGTCGTGTTCCGCGTGTTCTTCGCTTTCACCTATGCAAAGAGTATGATGGATGGTAGACACAAGATCTGGGTTACAAGTCCACGTAGTTCGGCGATTACGAAGTCAACACCCATCCACGTGTCTACTTGTCATCCATCAGATCCCACAATCTCAATAGCGCACCATAAGAGGTAAACCACAGCGTACAAGAACATCGCCTTCGTTATAAACCCATTTCCCGCCCAATGTCATATAACGCCTAGCTGTCATTTTCGTTAATTCCGAAACTACCCATGGGGTAACATAATGGCTCCTAAATAAGGACATGGATATAAATGTAAATCTACAAAAAAATCTCGTAGTAACAAAACGTAACCCCACCGGCGATTTTATATTAAATTCCTTAGGTCTTTTAAACTTTAAAGGCGTCACGGGGAAGGCATGTTTTGGCTATTTATTAATATCTTGTTTTAGTGGATACAATAAAAATACTATATCTTACGTGAAAAGATAAAATTATTTTTACTACCATAGCCCGGCTCTATGTATTATAATAACCATTTTTTGATTCATTCTTGTATAAATGTGAAATTTTGTAGTGTAGTGTACAGTGGAATTTGATGAGCTGATCATCACATGGATAACAGTTTTGGTATACAAAAATAATACTAAAACACAAATGCATGCAATCATGTTCTTACATAGTTCTTTCATCTTATATGCAAATACTTGATTACATTTGTTAGTGGCGTGTTCGGGTAAATTACAAAGTAATTAGAATAGAGAAAATATTTGAGCCAAACAGATTGGTACAAGAATGTTTATGACAAGAAAAAGACAATTTATGCAATAATGTACTTGATTATATCGAGCGTTATTAGTCAGTCATTAGCATAAATCCTAATTAATTATTATTATTATTCTGAATAATTGACCATAAACGCTTTCTCGTGATTAGCAGATTATGCAGTGGATCTTTCTTTTACGGGGATAATTCTCCCAGTTTTTAGCCTTATAATGTGCTCCTTTTCATTAATTTTTTGTTTAACTATCCTCTCTGTCAGTCAGCCTTTAAATTGTTTTTCCTTAATTTTCTTACGAATTCTCTCCCCTTACAAGCAAGCGTGCATTACTAATTTCGGGTAAAACATACACTGTTATCAAATCCAGAAATTATGTTACTATAACCTATAGGGAGAAATCATACGCGTGCATGACTATAACTAAGACTTATTTTTAATTTTTTTCCGACGTTATAAAAAGATTTTCAACATTATAACAAAACAAAGACTTGCTCATTTTTTTGTCAACATAATATATTAATATTAATAAATATATATATATGGAGAGACTTGTTCTTTATTAGTGGCAAATTGGAATGTACATAACCACTTAACAAAAGAGAGAAATCAATTTTTTTGTTGCATGCAAACAAAAGAGAAGCAGCAGTGAATAATAGAACTGTCAAATTCCCACAATTCTTTATTTTATTATATATTTTTACAATAATAATAATATCAAAAAATAAAAGAGAGACAAAAAGGGAAAAGAAAAAAAAATGGTGTCCGTTACTTTATTAAAAGGGTTTAGGAATCGAGAGAGTATATTAACTTACTCGGGGCTAGATTGCATACAAAGCAAAGCATCAAAGATTCATTATTCAATTATACAAATACATATCATATACATAGAGACACTTGTTGTATATAATACAGAGAAAGAGAGACAGGTGTTAGGGCAAAGTTGAGAGTGGTGGGTCTGTTTCTGACATAGTCCCCATTTCCCGCCTTTGCTCTTGTTTGAATATCTCTCCTCCTCCATCTTCTTCCACTAAAGACATAGAGAGAGAAAGTTAAAAGAGTGAGTCAAGTGTGAGACTTTCATCAGAGATAAGAAAGAGAGAGAGTGACAGTGTGTGGATGTGATTTTTTGTTTGTGTGTTGGAAAATGGATACGCCTCAGAAGAGTATTACTCAGATCGGAACTCCAATTTCCAAATCCAGATTTGAGGTTTTTCTCTTCTTTAAAACCCTATTATTGTTTTGGTCAAAGTTCTGTGTTTTTTTTTTTTTAATAAATGTTTTTGCTGTTTTTGTGTTTCTATGGTGCCAATTCTCAATGTTTGGTGCCCCCATCTCTGATTTTTTTTTTTTACTTTTGTTGTTATACAAATCCAGATTTCATAGGTTTAATGCACCAATTTTTTCAATTCATTGTTTTACCAAAAAAATATATCTTAGTTTTGTGTTTGAAGTCAATGCAGTTAGTTCAAAGACACAACACAACTGGTTTTAGATTTGTTTGACTTTGACGGTTTTAGTTGTTCAAGTTTAACACTAAAGTGTTGTTAATTATGATCAGTTATCTCCAATTCACTACAAAATCTGTACTTTTGTTTCTGTCCTGTTTCTTAAGATTCTTAATTGGAATCTGTGATATTTGCTCTTACCTTAATATCAGTACAAAAAAGTTTCATAATTTAAGCAAATTTATTAGTTGTTTTTAGATGTGTTTTACTTTTACGGTTTCAGTTGTTTAAATTTCACAGTGAAGTGTTAGAATCTGATCAATCATCCCTAATTCACGACAAAATCTTTACTTTTTGTTTATGTTCTGTCTCTTGAGATTCTTAATTTGGAATCTGTGACCTTAATTACAGTACAAAAAAGATTCATAGTTTCCCCCTTTTTGTGTTGTATGAAAATGCAGGATTCTCCAGTTTTCAACTACATTAACAGTTTGTCTCCAATAAGACCTGTCAAGTCCATCCAAAATCCTCACCAGTTTAGCTCTTTGAATTTCACTTCCCCTCCCTCTGTTTTCACCTCACCACACCTAACTTCTTCTCACAAAGAATCTCGATTCTTCAAAACTCACAACTCTTCTTCTTCTCATCCTACCAACCCCGTTGAATCCCGAGAAGACGAGTCTACTTCTAATGAAGAAGTTGCAGCAGAAGCAGAAGATACAAAAGATCTCAACATTGATGCTTCTAAGCTAGAACAAGCTTCAACTGAAATGGAACGTCCACAAATGAATCTTGATAATCCCGTTTCTTCGCAGTGTGGCAGAGATACTACCGATCTTTCGCTTGTTCCATACGCTCCTCGAGAAGAGAATAGTTCATCTGAGGATGCGGGAATGGAGCTGCAGAAGATGTATGATAATGTTCAGGGGAAAAGCGAAACTCCGGATTGGGAAAGTTTGATTTCAGATGCTTCTGAGCTGTTAATCTTCGACTCACCTGATGCTTCAGAGGCTTTTAGATGCTTTATGATGCAGAGAGCATCAACCTCCGAAGCACGTTTTAGCACTGGTGTGGGGATGCAAACAATGCAGCCCGATTCAAACAATGAGCCTAAGTCCTCGGACGCGATTCCTTATGAGGTAAACTCAGGAATAATATCTCAATTAGTTATCTTCAGTGTCTTATAAAGGTATCACTGTTTATGAAAGGGTTGTCTTCTTGGTGTTTGTTTTATGTGTAGGCTGTTTCACTCCTGCACCGCGGTATAAGAAGACGTTGCCTGGACTTTGAGATTCCAGGGAATAAGCAAACATTGAGCGAGAATAACACCGCGGCATGTGAATCTTCGTCGAGATGTATTGTACCGAGTATTGGCCTTCATTTAAATGCAATTGCAATGTCCTCAAAGGACTGTAAAACCAATGTAACTCAGGACTACTCATGTTCTGGGAATATACAAGTGGGTTTACAAAGCTCCATCTCTACACTGCAAGAAAGTTTGGACCAAACAGAAAATGAAACCCGGGAAGATGCAGATCAAGATATTCCCGTTGAACCAGCCTTGCAAGAGTTGAATTTGAGCAGCCCTAAGAAGAAGAGGCAAGTTTGGTTCCCTGAGAATTACTACTCTGTGTAGATTCCTTTTATTTCTGTCTTAATAACTGTTGGCATGATAAACACACAGGGTTAAGTTGGATTCTGGAGAAGGCGAGTCGTGTAAGCGATGCAACTGCAAAAAGTCCAAGTGTTTAAAACTGTAAGCTCCATGTTCCACTTCTTTCATCTTTGGTTCTTCAAAGAAGTTTGGTGTTTTGAGTCTCTTGATGTTTGTGTGCAGTTACTGTGAATGTTTTGCTGCTGGAGTCTATTGCATAGAGCCATGTTCATGTATAGACTGCTTCAACAAGCCTATTCATGAAGATACCGTCTTGGCTACACGCAAACAGATTGAATCTCGGAATCCACTTGCATTTGCTCCTAAAGTCATTAGGAACTCTGAGTCGGTTCTAGAAACCGGGGTAGGATATTTTTCCCCATCCTTTTATTCCTCTACAGAATCCATCTATCTTGCTTGAAGTGATATTAAAATTAAAATGACACACAGGATGATGCAAGCAAAACTCCTGCTTCTGCGCGCCATAAACGTGGCTGCAACTGCAAGAAATCAAACTGTCTGAAGAAATACTGCGAATGCTATCAGGTTTTTATTTTCCCTCATCGATGTACTTCCAATGGATCTATGTGGTTAACTTCCTTTGGTTTGATTCCTATACTTTGGTCTGTTGTTTCTGTAAAGGGTGGTGTGGGCTGTTCCATAAACTGTAGATGTGAAGGATGTAAGAATGCATTCGGCCGCAAAGATGGTTAGCTTCTCTGCTTCTGAGTTTTCATTATTAATAACCTCAAGTTCTCTTTCTGATTCTACTTAACGTATATCTCAGGGTCTTCCAATGTTGACATGGAAGCCGAACAAGAGGAGGAAAATGAAACATTTGAGAAAAGCAGAACAGCCAAAACCCAACAGAACACTGAGGTTTTAATGAGAAAGGAGGCGAATTCTGCTCTACCTACAACACCAACGCCGATCTACAGGTAGAATATCAAATTCTTGAGGAGTTTTGATGTGAGTCTATATCACCTGAATAATTGTATTTCTGGTGCTTTCAGACAAGAACTGGTTCAACTACCTTTCTCATCATCTAAGAACAGGATGCCTCCTCCACAGTCTCTTCTTGGAGGTGGATCTTCCTCAGGGATATTTAACAGTCAATATTTAAGAAAACCAGACATTAGTTTGACTCAGTCCCAGATTGAGAAGTCATTCAAGACAGTCGCAGAGGATAGAGCTGAAGAAATGCCTGAGATTCTCATCCACTCCCCTATACCTAACATCAAGAGTGTCTCTCCCAACGGCAAGAGGGTCTCTCCTCCGCATATGGAATCATCTACCTCGGGGTCAATCTTAGGGAGAAGAAGTGGAGGGCGGAAACTGATATTGCAGTCGATTCCTTCGTTTCCTTCTCTCACTCCCCAACACTGAAAGCATTTGGTGTGGTGTAGCTATGAAAATTCTTTGAATCTTTTTCAAGGTGAAAGATGATAAAAGTCAACTTCTAGTTGGTAGTAAGTTAGCACTTAGCACACTTTAAGTCTGTAGTCTAGTGGTTGTGTAATAAAGATGTCAATCCATCATGTTCTTCACAACAAAAACCAAACATTTCTTGTAATATATAGGTTTCTTCTCTTGAAGTTCTTGTCCGCTGAAGTAGAAGAGGTATTTAACATACTGTGTCTAAAATCCGAGTTGCTGCCATGTTTCTCATTCAACCCCAGCTCTAGCTTTATTTTAAAATACATCTTACGCTAATTACTACAATATTTCAGAAATCATACCATATAATACTTCTAGAGTCAGTTCAATGAATATCTTTACGATAATCTATGAAAGACTAGATGTTTGTTATTACCTTATGAACCACCCTACTCTTCTTTATTTGACGATCTTATACACCCGCAGAACCGGTTTTTCTTCTTTCTAGCAGTTCTTTTTCCGCCCTTGTGAATAATGTCTCTCAAGAGAATCACTGTCCTAGTCTCTGAAAACATTTTGCTTCCTTTGCTTTTGGTGCCATCTTCAAGCTTCAGCACTGTTTGCTCAATGTTCTGCATTTTATTTTGCAGCTGCTCTATCTTCTCAGACCCGTTTCTTGACTTCTCCACGACCACCTTTCTGTATATATCTCTGGCATCTCCGGTCTCCTCAATTTCCTTTGAAAGAATCTCGTTTGTGTTTTCAAGCTGCAAGACAGCATCTTCCATTTCTTTCAACTGTCTCTTCACTATAACCAAATCAGCGTTGCTGAATCTTCCTTGTTTCTCATTCATCTCCAGCTTGCTTTTCAGATCTGTTAGGCTGATCCGGAGACTTGACAGTCTCCTTGAATCAGACAATAGTCTTTCCAGAATCTTTGCCTTGTCTTCGATGTTTCTAGATAACTCTAGCTTGTCAACAACTCGAACCGCTTTATCAGATTCTATAGAGGGATTCCGGCTTTGGCGACGGAGATGTGAGTTCAATGGCCTCTGCGGTTCATAACTGTTGATGAGAAAGTTTATACTGGTCTCCGATTCAGCAGATTCTTCCCAAAACTCAACCATCTCATTGGAACCACGATTAGTTCCTACTTGATCACGAGGAATGTCTTTCATCAATAATCCATTTTTCATATCGGTCATCTCAGGCCTCGATCTTGGCTGTCTAGATTCACCAGAGACCTTGTCATCAAGTTGTATATTTTCAATCTTATTGCTGTCTCTGCTTTTGTGGGAGGCGCGTCGTGTTCTTTGCCTTGGGAGCCTATCTTCTTTTAAAACTGCTTGTTCGATGGTCTTAATACTTGGTTTAATTTCCTTCAGAATCACAATTCCATTGCATGGGGTGTTACTGCCACTTTCTTCAGACTCTTGACAGACAGCTTCTTCCAGATTGTCTCCCTGAAGAAAATGGAAGGGTTTAGATTTCATGAAGACAGGGGCAGCGAGAAAGATGAGTTTAACATTTGAAATAGAAGAACGAGTGTGAAAGTCTACCTCTCTTTGTTGATAGACTGTTGGAGGAAATTTCGTTAAAGCCTGTGTACTTTTCTCAAGGGATTTCACATCTCCTGCCAAAGATGCTATCAAAGGATCATAAGCTGACAATTGATTCTTCAGATCAGTCACTTGAGATTCCAAAAAGCCAACTGTTTCTTTCATCTGTTTTATCTTCATCGTTTTTGTAACAACTTCATCATTGAGATTTTCACAAACTCCTGTGAGTTCGTTAACTTTGTTCTCAAGAATGAGTTCACGGACAGCTGAGATCTGAAGATCAAAGTAGAAAGATGATGCTTCAGCATCCCAAATTCCAATCTCATTGCTTTTCTCTTGCAGCTCCAAACTCAGGTACTCCTCTCGAACTTGTTGTCGTTGGATTTCTTCGTGTAACAACTCCACCTCTGACTCCAAATTCTCATTCAAAGTGTTAAGTTTTCTAATCTCTTCCTCCTGCCTTCCAGCTACATCTGACAGTTCGGAAATCTGTCTCTCTAAACTTCCCCTAATTCGTCTTGATTCTTCACAGTCTTTCCTCAGCTCCTCAACATCTTTGTGCAGCTCTTCATTTGCATTGTTTGTAACCTTGAGCATATGCTCTGCTTCTAGGATCTCCATTTCCCGATGTTCCAAGACTTCGTCTACATTAAAAACGTGATGTTCCAAGAGTCCATTTAAGAAGTTGTCTTCTTCAAGGCCTTCCTGCAAATTCTCCAGCTTCTTGTTAAGACCTTGACTTTCTTCCTCTTTACCTTTTAACTTCTCCTCCAGTGTCTCAACCTTGTGCTTCAGGCCCATACTAATTTCTTGTAAACTAGTCACAGTTTCAACAAAATCTTCAACCTCCTCAGCCATTTCAGACCCAAAAGACTTGTAAACCACACACATGTTACTCAAAGCAACAGCTTCCTGAAGAATTGCATCATTTTCTTCCTCGACTACCCACATTCCATCTTTGAGTTCTGAGTATTTCAGAAGCAAATTTTTGTTATCGTTGAGTGTATAGGAAAAATCTTGTTGCAGAACCGTGTATGACTCATGCAAACTCTCAAACTTTAAATGCACCTCTTGCAGTTCCGCTCTCAGCTCTTGCTCTTGTTGCTCTCTTTTGATCAGTTCTGATTTCAACAACCGGTTGGCCTCCAATAGTTCTTTCTTGTCCTTTTCCAGCATTCCACACTGATATATTATATCCTTGAGATCTTTTTCGAGAATGTTCTTCTCCGATTCGAGCACCAAACCATCTGATTCAAATTGTCCAAGTAGAGATAAGAGAACCGAGTTCTCAACTACAAGTCGCTGCGTCTCATATTCAGCGCTGGAAAGTGAACATTTTAGGCCATTAATCTCTTCCAAAGCATGTGAAACTGAAATTTGGTCCTGCGTAATCTTCTGTTCTGAAGTCTTACAATCTGCTTCAACTTGAAGTGCCTTTATCACTTGATAGATTGCACCCCTCAAGCTATCAATCTCGTCCAAAAATATTTCTGCTTCCATCTGCTGCTCGAGATTCTCACTTTCCAGTTCGGAAATGAGTTTCTCTGAGAATTCCGATGCTTCTACATGCTTCTGACACTCAATTAGGAGAGAAAAATTCTTCTGCTCCAGATCTTCTATAAGCTTTTGCAAGATGAAGATCTCGACTTGTTTGTTTACAACTCTGTCAAGCTCTTCCTCATACTCTCTTTTCCTGGAGCGACACTCTTCTCGAAGAAAGCTCACATTCTTTTGAAGATCTGCTAATCTGCTGTCAGTTGATCGTTTGTAATTAGCACTCTCCTGCTTCTCAGTGGCAAGTGAGACCTGTAACTCTTCTACTTGATGGTTTTTGAGTTTATTATCTCTCTGTAAATGGGCATAGTTTACTTCCAGTTCTGTGTACTTTTTCTCCAAGACTCCTAGCTTCTCCTCAACCTTATACAATTGGGAGACAAGAGATTCTCTTTCCTTCATAAGTTCAGACTTATCATTTTTGAGCATTAGGAAGAAATCTTCAAAGCACTTTGACTTATCTCTTAGACTTATAAGCTCAATGTTTGCAACAGAAAGGGAACTCTCCAATAAAGAGTTCTTTTCCAAGAGCTTCTGCATATTCGCAGTCATGATTTGCAGCTGGGAAAACAAGTTAGCTCTCTCGGCAGCAAGCTCAGATTTCTCTCCTCGTAAAGACTCACATCTTTCTTGCAGATCCTCTGCTTTCTCCCTGGAACCGTTTAGTTTGGTGTTTGATTCCAAAAGCAATTTTTCCAAATCAGCATTCCTCTTTAGAATGCTGTCCATTTCACATAGCTTTCCTGTAACATCATTTTTTTCATCTCTCTGATTGGTGCATAACTCAATCAGCTTCGAGTTCTCGTCTTGTAGTTTCTTCACAGAGTAGGAAAGAGATTTGGGATCGAAACCTGTGAGGCTCACTTGATCAACTAATTTTTGGTATCTCCTATTCATGTTGTCAATATTACCCTTCACACAATGGATCTCTACCTGAAGGGCACTGCTCTGGTTCATCTGTTTCGCAACTTCTTCCTCGAGCTTTTCTTTCATTTTCTTCAAGCAAGAGATCTCATTTTTCTGAATCTCCAAGGAGATAGAAGTTTCATTTAATTCGCTTAAGTTTCGGTTTTCTTCTTCAACTGAGCTGATGTCACCTTCCAACTTATGATTGCGCATCTCTATTTCTCTCAACATTTGAATCCTGCTTTGAAGTTCCAAGGTGAGAACCTGCTGTTCCTCTTGGGATTGAGAATGCAAACTCTCCAAATTTCGAAGGCTAGTTCCAAGTTCTGAAAACCGCAGTTGTTCTTCTTGCATTAGAGCTTGAAGCTTTTCAATCTCGTTTTGCTTCTGGACAAGTTCTTGATCCTTAGCCGACATTTTGTGCAATAGATTTTCTGCTTCTACTTTCAGATTTTGATTGAAATTCTCCAAAAGAGCGCACTGTTCCTCCACCGTCTTTACCTTTGCAGCTCCAGCAAGAACTTCACTGCTCAGTCTTTTGGCATTATCTTGAGCATGAGAAACTTCTCTCTCTAAATTTGAGATTGTCTCCAAACACTGCTGATATCTAACGCTCAAGTCTTCATTCACTTCATTCAACTTCAGAAGTTCTTGTTTCAAAGTTTTGATTTCATTTTCTGCTTGTTCAGATTGGTCCCTGAACATTCTAACACTCTCCTCGGCATCTCTAATTATCTTCTCTAAAGAAGATATCATCTCAAGGCTTTTATTGTATCGGACCAATCCAGCCTCCTTCTCAGACTGCAATCTGGAAAGCTCTTGCTTGAGACTCATGGCTTCTCTTTCTGCTTCAGATGCTCGGTTAGTGAGCCCCTTCGCATATTCTTTCCCATGAGAAATTGATGCTTCCAAATCCGCTATTCTCTCCATGGCTTGACTATACTGAAGAAGCCCAATATCCTTCTCCACTTCTAGCTTTGCAAGAGATTCCTTGAGTATTTTAATCTCAATGTCAGCTTTGCAAGCACGTTCATCAAATCCTTTAACATCCTTTTGAGCATTGTTGAGTTCCTTTTCGGAACTAGATAGTTTGTTCAAGATTAACTGATATTGGAGATTCAAAGCCTCCTTTTCGGTATGAAGCTCAAGCAATGTTCTCTTTAAGCTTTCAACTTCAGAATCTGCTTCGTAAGAATCAGAAGTTCCATATAATTTATTCAGCTGACTTAAACTCGTTTTACTTCTAGCACCATCCTTTTGTAGAACTTCTGTATCTGCTTTTGAATGAGGCTCAGAAGAAGATGATGCAGGATCCTCAATCATGTCAAAAGGAATCTGGTTAGGAAACGCCTCAACCATGACTTTATGCGCACGCCGAAGCTCCACTGTTGTATGATCATACCTCTCAGCTAAAGCACGATAAGCTCTGTATAGCTCTTCCACCAGTTTCATGAGCTCTGGACGTTTCTTGAAGTACATGTCTGCCCTTCTTGCAAACGAATCTGCATCTGCTTCGATGAGCTTTATCATTGTCTTGACTTTGGAATCCATATCTGGTTCAACACAAACAAATATGTCCTGTTAAATTAACTTCCAAAAGAACAAAATCTATTCGAACATACAAATCAAAGGTACTAATACTATAACCACACAATTTCCAAGACTCATAAAAAGATAAAAAAAAAAAAAAAAAAAAAAAAAAGGAGATATATAGGAGACCTGCAAGATTATCCTGAATCCATTTTGAGTTTTTAGGAATGTGACTATCCCACCACCACGAATACAACCGCGTGGATTCTGACTGTGACAAAGTTGCCATAACAGCGGGTGCAAGAAGCTCAAAGAACGGCTTGGTTCCTTATACAATTGTGCAAGTAAATGATACCGCGCCAAAGTCAACTGCTTTGATCCCTCTACCAGTATTCTAGAAACTAAAAATTCTACAAAACTGAAACAAAGCAAGTCTGTCAACAATCAAAGCAAGTTACATAAGGTTTTAATTGTTTTCTTAATGCTAACAAACCTTTGCACTATGGATTTGTACCAAATGCTGGATATCACTTTGGTGTCCTTATATGTAAGAAAGATAAAAACAGGATCTTCCTGAACCCAAAAAAAAAACAGAAATTTTCAGAGAGAAAATTTTCAATTTCATCTTCTTCAAACAAGACATAGACAAAGAAACAAACATGAGTAAGCTTCAATGCATAGTTATTAACAAAACACAATCAAGAATTGGGAGAAAAGGGGAAACAACCAGTCTTTTTGTTTTGTTTGTTTGATAAGATGATGAGGATCAGAGCATAGTTCGATAGAATTGAGTTGGTAGAAGAAATTGGAAACTGCAGACTTCATAAAAATGTATCACAGAGACAGATACTTCATCACCAACCAATAATAGAGACAGCAAATAACAAATCTTCGTCAAGCTTTGGTAAGTAAACTAATTAAACTTATATACTCAAGCAAAGAAGAAAGAATCTGACTTGTAAGAGCTTTTCATATGAAATTACCAGAAAGATGAAATGGGTACCAACAAAATTTCCAAAGGAAAGAACTTTATTGAAATACAGGAGAAATAGGTGCAAGCAACAGCGACGCAAAGATGAGAACTTTCAATTTCTAAAACTGAAACATCAAGCGAAAAAGATTTCTCATAGCAAAATTTCTAAAGGATCAAAAGCACTTACCCAACAAGAAATATGTACAAAGGGTAAAAATATTGTAATTCAATCTCTAGTCTCTTCACTTTCAGCCATCAATGGAGACACACACACAGACACACAACATTCTATTTCTCTCTCCTCTGCACTGCGTGACAAGAGAATGATTAGTATGATTGGCTCATACAGTATATATTCAATTTTCTTGTAATTTTTCTTACCTTTTTTGCTAACAACACCTTTTGGACTCTTCTTTATCTCGCTGTCATTTTGTAATTAAATTAATAGAAAGTTACCAGAACCTGAAAATAATTAACATTTTTTTTTTTCATAATCTGGTGTGTTAACGAAATTTATGGAAAATTTTGTATCTTTATAGGAATATGATTTAGTGAAAAAAAATGAGAAAAAAAGGATTTTATGTGTCGGCAATCTGATAGTATACTTTTGATATGCAGATAGAGGCAATATGACATATCTCTATACAGCTCAAAATATTCAACGTACGACAAATGTGTCCACATTAAATACAGTAATTTCAATTGTGAATATAGTGTCTTAGATATCTTTGATCTGATTTCGAAAATGTTTTTTTTATAGAAAATATTATTTGATTTTAGGCAATGAATGGGGAACGTGTTTCTTTTCTATGAATAGTAACTTTTATTCACAATTCACACACATTTGCAACTGTAACTTATAATTATATAAAATATTTAAATAATTTAAAAAATATCAGGTGCGGTACAAAAAAGTGAACAAAGCATGAAACGTTTTTAGTTTTGATTACATTTCAATTTTGGGGTGGTTAGATGTGGTTCTTTCATTTTTATTTTTATTTTTTTCAAAAAAATCTGAAATAATATATACAAATCAATTTACATATTTCTATTCAATAATTTTTTTTTGATTCCTTTAAATATTTTTAAATATTAGTTAATATTGAAAAATTATTATAACTACATGGTTATCATTCAAACATTCTTCCGCACTATTTATCATACACAAACCGCACTTGTTCCGCATAATGGGTTTCTTTCAACGGCACCGCAGTAAAACTGCACCGCACCTTATAACTGCTTGTTCCGCACCGTCCAAACCGCTGTCACCATTCGAACTCTTAGTCTAAAATGATAAAATGATGGTATTGTCAACTACTATTATTTACTGTAAGTCACACCTCTTTTATTAACAATAAGGTTTTGATTAATAACACTCTGAATGACACACGATTTAAAGAAAATTGTATTCTATCATTAAACATGTGTCTTAGTAGTTTTGTTATATAGGTGATAAGCTTGTGTCACACCTTCTCATTTATTAGTCTGAAGTTAGCAATAAGTTGGGCATGTTATTATTTTAAGCATTGTTAGGCATGCATGTATTCAATTGTTGTTCTATAAAAACTTATCACCTATAACTACTTTTCCAAAAAAAAAAATATTTACAATTCTCACTTTATAAAAAGAGACATGTTGAAGAACATTATTGCCCGTGTACTCATGTGTATTAGCTTTTTATGTTCCTAATTAATCATATGTATTAGCAAAGGGGTAAGCAATTATTTAATGTATGTTCTTATCTAATGAAAAATATTGTTGCAAAGAGAAGATCTCACTGAATAAATATGAACAATTATAGCCGTTGACAAACGGAAGGATTGGTGAGATAGATATAGTTTTGGACCCAGATCGATAAGATGTGATCATCGATATAGTAATGATGTTTAGTGAGATTATAGAAATAGAAAATTACAGGTTTCTAGAGGCCGGTTGGTTTTTTCCGGGAGATGAGTGCATTTACAAAAGGCGGCTTTAATAAAAAAAACAGTAAAAGATAAATAGAAGAGAGATATTGCCTCCAACATATACGTAAAAAATCGAAACGCCTGTTTAAGTAACATTATTTTGTTGCAATTACATAAATTGTCATAACTGAAATATCAATATTTAAATTATACTATTATTAGTAAAACCAAACTGAAACAAATGCATACAAACACAAATGAATATATATGTATATATATATACATATAATTCATTGGTATATCATTTCGATAAAGGGGATTGTCATATTACAATCTTAGAATCCCCAAAACCGCAAGATGCTTATATATTTTTCTTTTTGTTTTGCACGCAAGCCACATTTCCACCAACAAACATCAATAAGTGTACGTTCAAGATCTAAAAAGAGGATAATCAAGAAGGGGGTCATCTAGATCTCCCCAAAAAAAAATGTGAGTAGGAAAGACAAAAAAAAAAGGTGGGATGTCACGAAAAGAGTTATATGTGAGAACAAGTTTGTACCCGCCTTTATCAAAAAAAAAAAAAAAAATTTGTAACCTGTCTTTTTTGGTCACTAAACGAAGCTAACACTTGCAACTCAATTATTCTGTAAAGTCCTAATCAAACGTCACAAAAAAAAAGAGAAGTTTTTTGTAAAACTTGATTCCATCTAACTATAACCATCGTGTGATAATGGTAATTACCAGTACATGTTTCTCCAAGTATGTGTGTGTGTTTTATATTCATGGACAAATGTAGCTAATTTGGACGATTATGTAAGATAAAGTGTAGGGTCCTTTATATTATATTCATATTGCCATACAGTCAGTGAATTGTCAATGTTAGGTATGGAGAAATGTCGTTGTTAAAAGGGTGGCATTATTGTCCTTCTCTTCCCGGTGAATTTTATTAACAACACTGAACCATAATTTAACCAACGTCGATATCTATCCGAAAATGTACAATTGTTAGGATGGTTTAATCAATCCATGTATAATAAATACAATGTGTAACATGCCATTATTTTAGCTAGGTGAAATAAATCGATACGGTTGAAATGTTTCGACAGTGATGTTTACCAGTTGTGTAAGATATCATTCAATTATTTCTAATCTAAAAATTAAGGCGAGAAGTCCCCAATAACAAACGTGTGTTTTCATATACGCAACGCGAATGTCACCCCTTTTGTGTTTGTAATGAATCAAGAAGAAGAAGAAGAAGAAGAAGAAGATTTACGTGGGCTTTCAGATATAGACATTTCTATGGGCCGATTACGCTTATTGTGCCATACCCACTGGGGACTGTGCAACTTAACTTCATTAGTGAGTGCTCGTTTCGGTCTGACCCAACCAAACCAGAATTGTACCCAAATTTGGTCTTGAAAACCAAATAAAAATTTGATTTGAGTTATTCCAAGGCATTTTGAATGACTAGTTTTATTTTGTATTAATTACTATATACTTATATAGATATATGGAAAAATAGGTATTCTTGCAATTTAAAGTGTCTACAGTGGCCAACCATTGATTACATAATTCGGATCGTGGTCTCTCAACACGTAGAGTGAACCATTAGCCTTCAACCACTGCTGATTTTATTAATTTCGTTAAATTAAAGTATATAATCCGGAATGAAAAATAAAATCTCATTTGGTATAATTTTGTTCAATATATGGTTTTGGTTTGTTAGAACTGTTTTGCCAAGTAAATTTCAATTTTTTTCTTTCCTGTTTGATTGCAATTCAGTTTGCTGCCTAATGTAATCGAATCAACCTGCATTATAATTACGTCGGATATACAATTCCCCAACCTCTAGCTCTAGATTCAACGTTGCACTAAGAGATGAACATACCAACATTCATGGATTTGACAAAACACTATCAAGTTAACCAAAAAATATCATAACGTTAATGCGAACGATAATTAAAGACGAAAGGGAAGATCAAGACTTAAGACGAAATGTCACTTCTACTACATTTTTGCTTTACATTTAGGGATTTGTTGAATCTTCATCATCATTTAAAAAAAAAAACTCCTATAAACCAGATCCCTCTTCGGTTTCTAGGCTTGTCTATTTTTCCAGCAATCTCTCAAATTCTAAATCAAAGTTTTCAGTACATGTTGTTCCCCTGAACCTGCAACGAAAACATAATCAAGAAACATCAGCTCCAATCTCGATTCATGTTTTCTTGGGAAACAAGTAATCTTTCCGGACTCACATCAACATGTCTACCGTAGTTGGTATTAGTCATAACGGTACTCGTAGATCCGCATTCGCTCTCCATAAGCGAAATATTAGATCTATCGAGCTTAATCGCCATCCACGGATAGTACTGATGGTGATGATGATGATGTTGTTGACTTTCTTTGGTTGTTGTATTTGACCCCAATTGAGATGAAGATCTCTGCATCCTTATAGCTCTCGGGACACCGTTGTTCCTCGGTGCTTCCATCGAAGCTCTTCTCCTCCCGCTCGTCTGCGGCTTCTCATAGATCTCAGCAGGTCTCTGCTTCGGCGCGCTTTGAGACCGAGCCTTGGCTTTAGAAGACTGAGTATTAGCCATGTAATTTGGGAAGAGAGGGTAATCGTAAGAAGACAAAGTATCTCCATTGTAATACTCTTTGAATCTGCTGAAACATTGAGGACTACTTTGAGCTGTGTTGAACGAGTTACAATCCTCGAAATGGCTACTATACGCTCGAGGACTCATCTCGGTTAAAGCAGAAGGAGCTGGAGAGTAAAGTTTAGATTGAATGTCCATTTCCACAATCTTGATGCTTTCTTCATTCTCCTGCAAAAAAAAAACAGAGGATTTGTAAAAGTTAAGATGAAATTGAGGATCTGGGTGTTGTCAAGTTTGGATTTTGAGATCTGGGTTTTGTAGATCCATTACGTGGTAAAAGTTATTGATCCGAGTTTTATGAATCGATGTTCTTGGATTTGTTGAATCTCCGATCATACGGATCCTCTGTTCTCGAGCTTTGGCTTGAAGTGTTATTAATGCTTGCATACATCTAAGTGTAGCTGTTGCTTGTTTCCTCACTAAATGACCTCTCACTAGTGCTTGCAATTTCACTAATCCTTTCAACGCTCTTAATGCTTTCCTCGCCTGCCACAAAAAAGTATAGAAATTTGATTCTTTAGAAACTAATTGAAGCCGATAAAAGAGAAATTGATTCGTTGGAAATTTTTGTAAAGTTTACCAAATGAGAACGATAGCACGCTTGAATCTTTACTGCTGCAAATTCTTCAATCTCTGCGGCTGAAACGTTCTTGATTTGTTCATCTTCACTGTCCAAGATTGCGACCACAAATGGTTGTGGTAGCGGAGGAGGTGGTGGTGGTGGCGGTTGAGGCGGTGGAGATGAATCGACTTTTGCGGTAAAAGTAGAAGAAGCTGGTGGTGGTCCAGTGGCCGAAGAACGTCGAAAACTCCATCGACGTTTCTCCTTAGGAGTGCCTGGAGTGGACGAAGTGAATCCACATTCGCTCTGGTTAATCTTTTCCTTTGATCTCTCTTTCTTTCCAGTTAAGAGACTTCGAATCCACTTGCTTGTTTTCCCCATTATTATCTTCTGAAAAGCTTTTGCTCAAACCACCATTATAATGTCAGAGAAGAAGAGATTGTAATGTGTGAGTGTGTGTGTGTTTGGTTCCGAGAAGTTATAATGGGACAGACATTTTCTTGTTTAAGACATTGTACTCGAAACTCTTTAACTGCTTCTCTTTTTAGACAGCCTAACACCATAACTACCCATCACTCAATAACATTTAATTTCTTTTTTCCTTTTTTGTATCCCCTTTATGGTTGAATTTTAATGGAATTATGTTGGCAAGTTTAAACTCTATGTGTAAACTAATCACAACTAAAACCTGTGAAAAAATATTAAAATATATGAGCATCATATGATTTTTCTAGAATTAAATCTATTTTTGAAAGCCAAAAATTCTACCGTCACTATTTTTAAGCAACAAGTTACAATCGCAACCAGTTAGCCTTTTAATCTGTTGATACTTGATACCATTCGTTTATTTATTGCAAGTTTAGTAAAATATGTTTTGGAGGATGACTTAATTATTATGGAGGAGAAGAAGCAGAGCGGAAGCTCCACGGCCACGATTTATCCACTCGAAGGCCAACTATCTAAATAAATCAGATTAGATCAGATTAGATTCCTTGCCTTCTTCGTTGGATATCACCATGTACTAAATTACCCTTTTACCCAACTCATCCTTCGAGTTAACTCCAATAAAGATAGTAGACTAAACAATCTTTTTTTCTCTCGTACAACGATATTTACTATATTACACAATCAGTCAATCAAGTGGCATTGGTAATTTGTTTTCGTTTTCTTGTTCAAAGCTAAATATATATACTCTTTTACATTCCATTTTGTTTATTCTTGGTTACTGTAATATGAATCTAACTGTTGCAAAAAGTCATATCATCTAAAGATAAATATGGTTTAAGGTCATATCATCTAAAGATAAATATGGTTTATAAGGCAAAATTCATGATGATCTTATATGGTTTAAGACGAAATTTATGATGATTATGTGATTAAATATTATATATAGTAATAATCTTAAAGCATCTCCGGTATATAGCTACGGTATGGGATTTTTCAATATATTAATTTAATCATATTATTACAAATTAATTATTTTTTAAAATTTAACTAATAAAAATAACAATTAACCAGTCATATAGTGACAAATAGTAAAAACGTTTCTGAAAAGTTCTCAAACAAGAACTCGTATCTAAGTCTCTCTCATGCTTTTCATTATTTTTTTCTTTTTTAATTATTAGATACCCAACAAAAATGTACCGATGAGAATGCTCTTATATGGTTTACGTTTCACGTAAAAAATTTGGATTATAAGTGACATTATTTATCTTTGTGTTATTGCTTTATCAAGGATATTATCAATGTTTTTTTTTTATCAAGAATATTGTCGATGTTTTAGAATATAGAGTTTGAGTTTGCATTCAAATGGAGTAGCTGAGAATCTAAATATATGTCGAGAATTTTTTTTTTGTGTGATTGATATCTAAAAAAGAAAGTTATGTTTGTTGAGATATGGAATTAATACTCTCTTCAACACTTAATTATGTAGGACGGCGTATGTGATGAACCTAGCTACGTAATAATGAGATACTGATACCTTACTGCTCATCCAAAATAAATAGACAGAAACTTTTGGACATCCAAAGGGTACGTAAGTCATTAGATAGTGAGATTTGAGATGGGTGAGCCATGTGAAAAAAGGGTAAAAGAACATGCAGAATCCGTGTGAAATAATTTATCATTATCTCAACTTATATTCTTTTACAAGGGACGTTCTGTGTTCATGGATTTTAGCATGAGAATGAGACATATATTACCATTACCATACAATAGATTATATTATGTCAACATTTGGAATAATAAAAACACGGTTGGCTTTATTGGCCCACGCTGAAATGTATGAGAAAATGATGTTAGTAGTTTAGTTGTGGTCAGTCGAATGAGACTATTCAAGAGTTACATATACATCATATTTTGTCCATCAAGATATATATATATATATATATATAATCTAAAAGTATATTAAATAAAGTAGTAGTCAGAGCTGGTTAACCGAGAATTGAGCTAGGCATTAGTCAATTGTGGGCGTATATAAGTGTAACCTTTCATGTTTGTTTCTTCTTTGCAGACATAGAAATCTTATAGGAATGGTAATCATATATATGAAATTTGAAAAACTATACTAATTTCAGTAAGTGACTCAAAAGAATAAAATATTTGGTACACTTATCTTTTATGTCTTCATCGCATTAAAGAATAATTCCAAAATATTTATTTTCTTGGTCGGAGGACCCCCTAGAAATGTAGGACACGTTTTGATTCTAATTAGACCCTATACCAATATATCTTTTGTTTTTTTTCCCCCATAAATCCATAAATGATTAGATATAATCCATATGTGATAGGTCTAAATTCAATTGTTTAGCTATAGCTTTTGAAGACAATGATGGGTACTTCTAGTTCTGGACAATTTGGGGTTAAAAGACAGTTGCTGAATTCAACAAAATTTTTTAAATGTGCTTATTACTATACAGGAAATGTGAATACCAAAATAAATATGAATTAGTTGAAATCACGTTAAAGCAATCAGGAATTGTCCAAACATATTGAATTAATTTTTTTTTTTGGAAAAAATTGAATAAGTTGTCTACCAGTAAACAAGAAATGACTTAGATAGTTATATTAGTATACAAAATATTGACTCTCAGTTCTTATTTTAGTGGGCTTGAATATTTTGATTGGATTATCCAAAAAATGGTTGGAAATTTGGTACATATAATCGACGGCTTAGCTTGAAAGTGAATTAATCTCATTAAGTACACTAAAACTTCTATAAATTAATAACGTTGAGACCATAATATTTGATTAATTTATAATGATATTAATATATAGTCTAAATTAATAAAATTATTAATTTATAGAATTTTATTTTAATCGTTAAAATTTTAGAAAAATATGAGTTAGAATAATTTGATTAAAATAAAATTATTGTTTTGAATATTATAAAAAAATTAGTGTTGGACTTGAAAGTTTAATATTTAGAAGAAAAAATAGCTTTTTTTACAATAAATAACAAAGACAGTAAATGAATTCACTTATATCGATAATATACATAAATTTAAATTTATGATAAAGACCTCAATAGTTGTATTTGAGCCGTCTATACGACTATCGAAATAAAAATGATGCATATTCAGAATTTAAAAACTTACAGAAAATTTTGGCTATTTTTATGAAAGGTTTATAAATGATACTACAATAAGAAGTTTAAAACCACAACATAACATTTATTATATAAAAAAATTAGTGATGAATTCTAACAAAAATTTATTTTTTAAAAAAACACTAAAACCATATATTGATATATTTTATATATATGTGTGTAAATTTACATGATTATTAATTTCTGTTATTGATAGGACTATATAATTACATAAAAAATTTAAAAAATTATTTTTTTTATTTTTTAATCGAATTTTGTTAATTTTTATACTGGTCTGACTTGAGACTACAAAATTTTATTATTTTATAGTATTTATTAATTTATCGAGTATTAGTTTATAGAAGTTTTATTCTACTGACATGGCACATATAGGGAAGTTACAAATGAAACAGAAAACAAAAGTTGCATTTTTGTTCTAAGTACATTGAAAAGTGTTCTTATAAATTGGCCTTTTGGTTTATAGTGAAATGATGACATTCGGTCCTTGCAAAAAAAACGTTAACATTGGCACCAAATGAATACTTCAGCTTACGAACTTAATACTTAGATCCTTTTTTTGTTAAAGAATATTTAGATCCTTTAGTGAGTATGTAATCTTTTTTTTCCTAATTGATCAGGTTTTAGTTCCATACAGAATTTTTCCTTTTCCAAAAAGCTGCATAGGCTATAGAAGTAGAAAGCACTAGAAACAAAATTTTATTAACTACGGAATACTTTTTTATATAATCAGTATTATCAACTTTTTAGAGCCTGTGAAAATGTGAATCATATCAAACTTAAATATGATAAGAATGTCTTGGAACGCTAAATAACTAAATAAATCAAATTGCACCAAACAAACATAGATATATTAGTGGATTAAAGTTGTTGATCAATCACAAAGCCAATCATCAGAGAAGATTGCTGCCTCTCGCACTGTCATTGACGCGCGATTAATTAGTGGGTTAAAGCATGAATTGGAACTTTCTTCCAACTATATACATGGGGATTTGTCATCACTCCTTAACGTGCATTAATAGTTAACTATAAAATTCCTTAATAATCAATATATTAATATTAATGTATGAACAGTAGCATGATAATACGTGTCGGTGTCTGTGTATGAAGCTGGCAATCACATGGCATGTTAGAATACGTTGACTAGCTTCCTCCATTATGGTTTCATCGATCTATCCAAACCATTACTTTGATGTTTGTTGCCAATTCTTTTTCTTACTTTTTCCGGCGGCCGGCAACAAATACGGCGCCGTTTGCCGTTTTATTTTCATTCTGATTTCTAATTCTTGGAATAAGAGTCTTATCGTACACTTGATTTCAAGATTTTATTCTATTTGGCATATTGGTGGTTTTGGTCACTCATATTCTTTTGGTAAAGAATTTGACGATATGGACTTAATGTATGATATGACACTTTCTCGAGGAAGTAAACTACTAGGGGTGGAGTTGCTAGAACATACGACAATGGACTAATCAAATAATGATAATTCACTCGTACCATTTATTTGGTCGAAATCAATAGATTTAAATCTTTTCTTTAATTAGTGCATTTGCACGAAATTTTATTTGAGTATAGATAAATTTATGTCTTCAATTTCAATAAAAGATCTATTCTTCACAACCTTAATATATGTCTACAAATTTTCCACTTACCCTCCAGTTATTTTGAGGCCGTTTTAGAGGCCTGAGAAATTGATTTCCGTTGGACACACTCTTATTTATTTTGCTACTAACGTACTGCCGAAAGTTATTACCACTTATTTTCTGAAAATTTAGTTTAGACACGCCATAGTAACAGAAGGTAGCAGACATATAAGAAGAATGGAAGAGCGTTTTAGGCAAACATCAGATATTCTTGATGTATAATTTGTATTCCACTTTCGAGTTCCTTTTTTCTTTTTCTTTTTTGTAGTTTCAAGATTGACCTATTTTAAAGTATTATGCTCACATTTTTCGTTTGTTTCATATTTTGCTGATAAAAAACTCTGTTAAAAACAATAATTATATATTCCATTACCAAAATGTTGTATAATATCGCGAGCACCGAAGAATCATCAACATTGTGCAAAAGATTAGATAGAAACCCTTAATCGAATTTTTACTGTGCTAGATCCAAATCAACAAGTCGGCAAAGACATCGATATGTATTATACATATACTCCATTAATAATTTAAAAACTAAAAATGATAGGTGATATACTTATATCAGGATACAGAAACATAGGTATGAATGAAACCATATTCCATTTACGTGTTAGTATCGAGACACATGCATGGACCACATAACCACTTAATTCCTACGTATTAAATGTTTACTAAAGTGGATGAGCTGTCAAAATTTTAGAGTTACCATGGTTTATAAATGAAATGTGTGCATATCGAAACTCTCGGATCATGTCGCCTTTTTCTGCTTACAAAATGTAGCTTCTTCTTTATTACTTCTACTTCTATTTCCGGTTCTTTTGCCAATCCAACTTTCTCACGAACATATTGAAATGTATCCCAATGTTTCAACATTATTTCATTGACATAGACACCATTTTCGAATCGTTTATTTCTGCTATATATGGATCTTCAGAAGTGAAAGGTAAGTGTATATTAAGTTTGTTAATGGCGGAGGAAGCATTGAGGGATGAAGCCCAAGGCCCTAATAGCTATTAGGCCCATTACTATAGTCAACAAAACCAATATATGTTTTCATTTTGGAGAAATAAAAAATAGCAATAGTACCGCCAAGATTTAAAAATATTACATCTTTTCACCTGATCTTGTTGCTCCGGGTAAAATATTTTTTCATTACTATAGTCAACAAAACCAATTTATGTTTTCGTTCTGGAGAAATCAAAAATAGAAATACTTTCAGTAAGAAATTCATTGTGGGTGAACTGGATTCATCGAGAATTTATCCGTACGAGATCATTCTGTTCGGTCAAGCTATCCACTACGATGGGATCGTGGATGTGGAAGAAACTTCTAAAATATCGACATCTAGCAAATGAATTCTACAAGTCTGAGGTGAGAAGTGGAGTGAAAACTTCATTCTGTTTTGATCGCTGGAATAATCTTGGTTGCTTACATGATACCGTGGGAGATCGAATATGTATTGCTTTGGGGATTTCGCTTGATAAAACGATGGCTGAGGTTTTACTTTCTCATCGTCAGAGAAGGCACCGAGTTCAATTTCTGTATCAGGTGGAAGATAAACTAAACAAGTTACGAAACAGAGATAACAGAGTGGCGGATGATATTCCGATTTGGCGAGCAAAGGATGGAAAATTCAAACCGCGATTCTCTCAAAAGAGACTTGGCTTCAGATTAGGACAGAACATCAAACAAAAAGTTGGTATAAAGGTGTTTGGTTTTCAAATGGGACACCTAAATACTCTTTCATGGTTTGGCTATGGCTAGCTACTCTTAATAGACTAGCAACGAGTGATAAAATGAACTCCTGGACGTCGAATATAATTCCGACGTGTGTGTTTTGTCAAGATCCATGTGAAACTAGAGATCATCTATTATTCAGCTGGTCATTCTCTACTCAAATTTGGAAAATTTTTGCCAATGGCATTTTCAAATCAGATTTTTCACTGGACTACTCTGCTTTGCTTGCAACTGTCTCCGCCTCTACACTCTCGAGAACTCATCAGTTCATCTTACGTTACGTCTTTCAAGCAACAGTCCACTCTATGTAGAGGGAAAGATATCAGAGAAGACATGGTGAGTTGGCCATCTCTGCATCGGTTATAGCTTAAACAATCGACCGGACAGTTCGCAATCGACTTCTATCTCTGGACACGAATTCAAGTTCCATAAAAGATGGACTGTAACTCTGGTTCGCTTTAAGACCAATAATCTTTCAGCTTGCTCTCGTTTTAATACTCTCTTTTTTCACTCAAAAATTCAGCTTCAAGAGGCATATAATGTAAACAAAGTTTTTTTAAAATAAATTTAACAATCATTCCAAAAAAAAAAAATGGACAATACTTCTCTTTGACACAATATGAGCTTGACTTATGAAAGGCCCAATAACTTATATTACATGAGTTTAATATTTGTGAGAATTGCCCCATTTTATATATTCGTGTCGGGTTATTTCAGTTTTGGATACGAGTATCCGAAATATCAAAAAATCTTTAAAAGTTAGATTTAAAAATTTTGGTTAAATTTTAATAAATATAATTAAAAAATTTCAGATATATCGGTTAATTTGGGTATTTTAGTTATTTTGATTTAAAAATAAATGATATTTTTATATTTATAATTGTAATATTGGATAATTATGTTACATCAAATGTAAAAATAATTAATATTTCATATATATAAATTATATTCCTGGTACCCAATCGGTTTTTAGTTCGGCTTTGGTTCGGATTCAGTTTTTCGGATATAAAAATTTAGGATCCATTCGGATATTTTTTAGTGTTCGATTCGAATTCGGTGCGGATATTTTGGATCGGGTTTGGTTGGATTTTCGGGTTTGGGTAGGTTACATGGTTTCATATTGAAGAAGCTTGTTAAAAATCCACTTTGAAAATGTAATAGAATCTACTATAGTATATAACATGAACATCTCCACATATAGTCAATTAATTTTAAATTGAATTATAAAGTAACAAAAAATGTTTAAACGTATCATTCGTTCTATTCTATTTTACCAATGATACGGATATAAATTGCAAAATTATGTATTTCGAATATGTTCAGCTGTCGTTCATTTAATACAATTTTAAAAATTAAAAAAATAAAGAACAAAATATAAATTGCAAAAATCCTTGTTGCGGGGAAAAATGATAATGATGGTTGTTTGTTGCATTACAAAATTAACTAATAACTATTTAAAAAGATAGAAACACTATTTTGCTTTAGAATGGCGACTGCTCAACGTGAGATTTGAAGTTGTGATATTTATTAGATACATAAGCGTGTTCGATCGGCCGATGACTTGACTTTGTTGCCATTCTATCTGATAAAATGGGCGGTGTACTATAAAGTATAAACTAGATGAGCATGGTTGACATGCTATTTTACGGGATAACTACCTAAAAGTGCAAGTGTTTTAGGTATATATCTAGAAAATAGATATGGGATTCAAAACAATAATATAAAACAAATATTTTAACGATTAAGTTGAACAATATACACTTTATTTATGTTAGCATGTTATTTAAATACTTTGTTTTTAATTTTTAAGTATCACATGGCTATAATGAAGTTAAAAAAAATGAAGTAAAAATATATTATGTTAAAAAATAGAATTAGATTTCAATGAATGATTAGGCTATTAATTTTATTTAGTATACTAAGATTTATATCGGTTGTATACCGTGCTATAATTTTTGTTTACATAATTAAATCAATTTAATTGATATGTCTAATATTTTAATATTGGTAGTGGTAACAAAATAGTAAAATGAAGATTTACATGTGTTGTAGAGTTTGGTTAATAATATTTTAAATTTATATTAATGTCAATTCAAATTCATCCCGCCATATAACTCGTCCCTTGGTATTTTAATTTTTTTATAAGTTTAAATGTTTCTAATATTTTAAATTTTTTATAAAGTTTAAATATATCAATAATAATATTTAAAACTTTTTAAAATTTTAAAATTTATTATATCTGATATAATTAAACGGTTCAACTAAAGAACCAAATTAAACCGGATACAAACTTTTAAAATTTGGATGTTTGTTAAATTAAACTTCTTGTTCACTCGGATTTAGATTCATTTTTGTCTTATTTATAGTATGACTTTGAATAATTGTTTAAAAATTTTAGCTGATGTGGGACGTTAAACACACACTAATTTTTTATTAGTTGAGTAATATATGTCCGTACTTAAAAATTAGAATCTCAACATATGCAGAAAAAATTAGATTTTTATTAATTTTATGTATTATATGATAATTCAAAGCAATTAAAAAAATCAAACAAAGATGATAGGAGAATCATAATTTTAAATCTTAACAAAATCTTTTAAACATCTATATTATTAATTGTGAAACAATATATAGATATTTCTAATTTTATAATTAATGTTAAAAAAAATTAATTGTGTTTGGTCATAGAGATAGTAGAGAATTAATTGTAAGAGTTGTTTGGATATATGAATATAAGTATTTGTCTATTTCATATATACATTTAATGAGCTTTATAATTTGTCATTTGAATCAATGATAATAACTAACAATAGTAAAGGTTTTTTTACAAAATGTACTTCATAAATATTAATATAGATAGAGAATTTTATCCTCGAGTGCTGGTATATAAGATTTTTCTACTTTGTTATATAGAATTTTGTTCTACATATATAATAAAACTTTATAAACCGCGCGTAACTATAGCATGAGTTTCCAATTCGATAACCATGTAATGTGAGGAAAATCTTATGTGAATGGCATTTTTAAGACCAAAAACATGGTTTGAATGATTATTTTTAAGACTAATTTATTGATCATAGATATCATTAGTTTTGTCCCTTTTTCGTCAGATTCATCCTTAGACTTTTTTTGTAATGAACAGAATAGTAATGTTATATTAGAGAACTTAATAATATCAATGACATTTCTAGAAAACAATATGATAAGAATGAGTGATTATTTTCAAGACTAATTTATTGATCATGTTGACCCTTGAAAAGAAATAAAGGAAAATTATACGCATTAATTGGATCTCAGCGATCAACTAATAACTAACTGAAGAAAATATGAAGCCAAGTCGGTCGGTCCACATCACTCTTGACATCCGTGCCCACCTTACACACTTACCAAATCCTCAACTAATTATATAACAGAGTCCAAGAAGATCTTTCGTTTTCTCTTTTGTTATTTCATACTATTATTATTTCAAATTAACGGAGAAGAAGACACAGATTCATGGCTTGTCTTAGGAACACACTCTGTCTCATTACAGCTTTACTTCTGATCTACCAGAAGACAGCCACTTGCGATTTCCTATCTCCTCTTCTCGCTCCTATGTTCGGTTTGTCTTCCACCTCTCACTTTTTATCCGTAGAACAAATTTCAGTTTTATTTTTCTGGGGTTTGCTCAAAATTGATTTTTGGTCTAAATTTAGATTCCTTAATTTGTTAATTTAAGTTAAGTTCCTCTCGTTTTATCATTGATGTATTTAACTTCGTTGAAACCAAAGATAATCTGTTTTTACAAAGAACAAAAGTAGATTCTGACCAGATTAGGCACATGTAACTTGCTTCTGTCCGGATTAGGGATTAACTCCCGCCGGAATTTGAACTAGAGATGTAATAAAAGGACAGACTATTTTCTTTTTTGTGACAGAATTAAAGTATCTTTATGAGTTGGGTTTTGAGTAAAAAGTGATTTTTTCTTTAAGTAAAGGGTTCTTCTCAAATTTCTAATTTTGTATATTGTGTGACTTATTTAAAGTTGGTTGTTTCAATTATTGTGAAAATAAAAACAGATAATATATGCAAGGAAGTGGAATGTGGGAAAGGGAAATGCAAAGCATCTTCAAACACAACATTTATGTATGAATGTGAGTGTGATAATGGTTGGAAGCAGTTTGATGATCACCTCAAGTTTCTCCCTTGCATCGCCCCCAACTGTAAAGTCTCTCCCTTTCTCTCTTGATCACTGCTTTATTTTGGTTTTGATCATATAGAGAAGATAACAAAGTACATTCATGTTTTTAGGTACCTTTGATCTAACATGCGGTGAAACTGCTTCTCCAGCACAGCCCAAAACGCCTCCCAAAGACAACAATACTTCATTTTTCGACGGTAATAATCTCTACCTCTCTAGTCTCATTCTTTCTTTTTGTTTATCAAGAGGTTCCCGGGTCTTAGGTCTGTAAACCCTTCGGGCCAACGATCAGATTAGGTTGATATTACTCCTTCCCAAGGATAGAGACTCGAACCTGAGACCTTGAGGCACACTTCCTTTAGAAGTTCCCCTAATAAACTAGTAGGGAACAAACGTTGGGTTTCTAAACTCATTTGCTTCCTCGATGTATATATATATATGTGTGACTTGGTGTTTTTTATATAGCTTGTCATTGGGTGGATTGTGGAGGAGGGTCGTGCAACAAGACAACGCCGTTTGCATACAGCTGCGATTGCCGTGAAGGATTCAAAAATCTCATGAACATCACCACATTTCCTTGCTTCAAGGAATGTAAGAAGAACAAATCTATAGTATTCTTATTGATTGATTGTCGACTGGAGAAAGAAACAAAGACTTAATTAGGGTTTTGTGTTTCGGAAAGGTGCACTTGGAATGGACTGCTTTAATCTTGGGATTTCTTTGTCAAACGCATCATCGTCTTCTCCACCTGCTTTGCCTGACAGCAGCAAGAACCAAGGTTTAACTCCTTGAAATGTACCCAACATTTTTGATTAAGTACTTAATTGATGAAGAAGTTGATGTTTGTTTAATTGATGCAGCAGGATTGAATCTACGAGGATCATCGCTGTGGTGGATAACATTTATGCTATGTGTCTCTTTAACACCATGGAGGCTACTCTACGTTTGATTTCTTTTACTTTTGGTTTCAAATTTTGTGTACAAATCCATTACTTTAGATGTTTTTGTTGGGTATTATTGTACTACTCTTAAATTTCTTTGCCTCTTTTCTGTTTTACTCCTTTAGTTCATAAATCTTTCTCAAAAACAAATA
Source organism: Turritis glabra (assembly GCA_900406565.1). Lineage (NCBI taxonomy): Eukaryota > Viridiplantae > Streptophyta > Magnoliopsida > Brassicales > Brassicaceae > Turritis > Turritis glabra. The sequence goes on from OVBN01000239.1 coordinate 3,436,451, forward strand.
CAATAGATAATTAAACCATTCAGTCACCGATTTTAATATATATAGATGATTATAAGTTATAATTTTAAAATAACGTTCAAGATTTGAAAATATTTCATTGATTTTTTTATGTTATTTGAAGCTGCATTTAATTTCATATATAAATTAGAAAGTTAAAATTAAAGCTATAGTTATTGATCGGATAACGAATTTTGTTCCCCCACTACCAAAGAATCCCACTAATGCTTTGACATGTTTCAAAGAGTTTTCTTATAAAAATGTAAGAAATAAAATGCTTTCTACAGGTTTCAAAAAGTTTTATACAAATATAAGTAACCTTCGACCAATTGAGAGGTTCGACTTTGGAGCTCTCAAAGAAATGTCAATCTCCGAAATCCATGAATATGACACAAAGGAAAACATGGTCTCTCATCAATCTCAGCCTCTTTGATCACTATCCCTCAGCCAATATGGTATCCAAATAACAGCTGAACCACTTTTAAAGTCATGCAGTAGCTAGCTTGCACAATAGTTGCAGCAGTATCCACCAAACATGTAATCATTGTCGGTCAATGGAAGCTAGTGCAAGAATTCAAAGGAGGAAAAACTGTTAACTAGTATACTAGAGAAGCTGACGCCACCAGCTACCACTGCCCACCGAGATAACATCATCATATACAATTTCAGAGATAACCCACTCAAAATCTTTTCAACAGGAAAATCATTTCAATATGCTCAGTGGAAGGAGAAGTCGTTTAATTAGGAGAGCTCACGGTATAACCACTGCTCTTCTCACACTCTTCGTGCTTTTCTCTCATCATTGCAACATCAAAAGATTAAATCTTCCAACAAAACATTGTAAGGAAAAAAAAAAGCTTCAGCGTGTGTAACAAATTCAGATCATTGATTCAAGAAAAGCTCACTGAAATCCGCTAAGATAATTGTTTTTATCATCATAAGCTTATTATTCCCATCAATCCAAACCAAGAAAACAGAGAAACTAATAGTCTTGAAATCAAACAAAAGATATAGATTTTGAGTGAAAGGGGAAATACTCAGACAGCCAAGGGTTAATCTTCAACTTCTGGGAGAAGAATCCCAGATCTGAAACTCTAGTCCACAATACACTTGTTTCATCACCATATTCACAACCCCCTTTCACACCCATCAAAACATCTCAATTCTCTCAAACAAACACCCTTAAAAGATCACCAAATTATAATAAACACACATTAAAAAGAGAGAGAGAGAGAGAGAGATCCTACGATTTGTGGAAGACGAAACCATATATATACACACGCATCTGAGAATTAAGGTTTCACTCAGCGGCTGCCATTTAATTTAGGTTTTTCTTAGCCCAATTAATCTACATGGGCCATATGACGCGGCCCAACAAATAACTTTATTATTAGTATATATATCTTTTACTTTTACTACTTCTGTCTGCGAGGAGAAATGTTACACTAACTTTTACAGTGGTCAGTGGATGCAAGGTTACCATATATGTCTAACCTTCTATTCTCAACAAATCACTATTTTGTGAAACATCACAAAATCCGGAAAATGAGTGTGTTCATATGCATTGGTACTACGTATCGATCACTAGGTTCAACATCGAGCATCCTATTTTCCAAAGTAAATCTCCTCCACTCAATAAGTTTTATCCTTTTTTTTCATATTTTGATCGAAATATATATACTTAACACGATATTATGCATATTTCTCATATTTGGAATAATACTGTCAAATCCTTTTTAAGTTGAACTTGTTTCTTATTGTTCATAAACTATATTTATTTTAAACATCACGTAACTCCCCCAAGTCCCATCATTTATTTATTATTTATGTGGCTATTTATTTGATCATGTTAACTTCTCAGTTCCGTCAAGGTTTTACAAGAAAAAACCAGCAATATTAATTTGATTATTTGCGTAAAAATTCAGTATAATTTTTTTCATGTGTATAGGTAAATAAAGTAGAAATTTTTTATCACAAATTATCAAAATAAAATTTGTCGAAAACATTTTGGTTACCACAATAACACTCAATATATAACCCAACGAATATACTAATGGACACAACAAGAAGAAGGGGTAGTTGTAAAGTATCTTCTTGTTTTTTTTTCTTTTTTCTAATCAAATATTCCAATCATTTTTATCATTGAATTTCATTTTCAAAAAACATAGAAAGACCGTCCTTGGAAATTTGGAATCGTGGGACAAACAAATATAATAATATCTTCATATGATATTGATCTAGATGTCTGTAAACCATAGTATAATATATATATATATATATATATATATATATATATTGAGTATGAAATAAAGTTGTATTTGAAAGAAAACAAATAAAGCTTTACATTATCGGAAACTATCATTTATATAATGACAAAATATACCAATATGCTTTAATTTAGCCGCATAACAAAGGTGATGTATCTTATTAAGAAAAAAGAGTGGATAATATTTATTTATTTTAGTTGTTATTAGATACACATGGCCATTCACGTACGGGATAGCCTAAGTTTTGGACACCAAGTTATTTTAATTTTCTTATGGTCAGTCTTTACTCTTTATATTGAACAAATCAGTAGGACATGTTCCAAGAAGAAAGTACACAATAAATCATAATGACCGTTAATTTGTATCATAACTAAATATTTATACAAAGTTTTATAAAACGTAGATGATGTTGATATGTGAACATAATTTGGCTACGACTATTTGACTTTCAAATTATGCAGAAATAAACTATATATATGACATTAATACTTTCATGCTATGTATATACAGGTCCAGCCCGTCTATAAACCACAAAGAAAGAAAAGACAACCAGTGACCACTGATATATGTAGCAACATTTTAGGGGCCGGGGCTGCGATAGAAGTGATTCTACATTAATTCAATGGTAATGGATAATTCTTATCTATCTCCCGTGTTTGAAGGCTCAGTATGTAGAGAGTTACTAAAAAGAATCCTTTTCCAAATTCTAAGCATTTCTTTTGCCAAACCTTTCTTATTTTCCTCTTAAATATTTGTATTATATATTTATCGGTTATCTAAAGGTATAGAGAGGCACAAACACAAGTTTCTGATTTGGAACGCGCCAAATCCAACGTTTGTCTATTAATTCTTATTGATAATATCGATCTTTTACAAGGATCCGAATTATCTTGGATGTTACTCAACCTATTCCACACAAGAACTAACCTAAGCCTAATTCCCTCCTCTATCTAACACTCATTTATTGAGAACATAAAGAATTAGAAACAACACTCACCTTCTAAATTCTTTTTCTTGGCTTCGAAGTTTACAATATTCTAGAGTGCGTAAGCGGCTCGTGCCCCTCCACCTAGAATATATATGCCCTACCCGAAACCCTAGACCTAGGATCTAGGAGAATCAATCCTTTGGGATCTTCCTTGTTGACCAAGCTTATCCCTTCCATATTTGATGTAGAGAATATTCACCATATCTCTACAACGGTCCACGTTCTCAGAAGTCTTCCTTGCCAAGTCAGCATAACTTCTTGGCTCGTCACATCATCTGCTACAGTCCTGCCAAGTCAGTTCCCGCGTCCTTGTCAGCAACTCAACTGTCTGATGAGATTTGATGCAGCGTCCTGATCTCCATCAGCGAGCTGTTCCACAATCTGCATCTTCAATTTTCATAAATTTCAAATCATGTTTCTTCGTGTTGAATTATCTTGCGGTTGCTTTTTATTTTTAGATCGTTGGAATCATACTAATGTGGTGTTTTCAGAAATTTTTTGATGCTCAAGTCATAATATGTTTATATAAACTCGAGGAGTAAAGTTTGTTAAACCGCTAGCTCAATATATTTTACTAGTTTAGCGAAGGGTTCTTTGGTGTCTTGGATTTTCTAAGTTTGATCCTTTTATGTGTAATATAAATATACTGTATCAATGTATTAAAGTTTAAAATTATGATAGTATCGAAATGCCCTATTTCACATTGTTTCAGACCTCCAAATATTTAGTACGGACCTGCATATGTAACAAGATACTGATGTGATTTTTAAACGATGAAAAATTTGTCTCTTATTTTCTTAACTCAAAGAATAAACAGATAGTATTTTATTTTATTTTATTTTCCGTTGGCCCTATTGTACAATGCGTTTGTGTTGGTGAAGACCAAAGAGGGAATCTTTTGGCCTTTTCCTTTCTTTTCTTTAGTGGCGTTGAACGTCATTATTGCCGTATCATGAATGTGAAACTATTATTTTTTAAGTTAAGTTAGATTTAATGATAAAAAAAATCAGGTATAACCTATTTTATTAGGTTTATAAATAAAAAGAAATGATTAGTATGTTTATTACTAAAAAAATATGTAAATCAATTATTCCTTATAGAACAAATACATTTTCTAGTTTCAACAAAATTCAGATTTTTAAATATCAATATTTCGGTTTATTTTACAATATAGTGTTGCATTCCGCATCTATAACTTGTGAATGGTTTTTTTCTGAAACCAACAGAAGAAAAAATTATATCGACATGACAATAAACTTCTAATAATGGTTTGATTTTTAATATGCAAAAAAAAAAAATCAACTTAATTTAAGAAATTCAAAAACAAAATGATAATTCAAACAAAAAGTGTGTTACCATATAAACCATATATATCTTCAAAATTCAATTTTAAATCTTAAATAATGTTTTTCCATGTATAAGTTTGGTCATGTGCATTATGTGTTTGTTTTAGATGATCATCATAAATCGACTATGGAAAACTAAATATATATGTACCACAAAAAAAATGACTGTGGTTATTGGGTTTACATATGTGGAGTCTTTTGGTGACCCTTCGACACTTAAATCATAAAGAATGAGATTTGAGTGTAAGGAAAAGACAATAGAGTAGTTGATATGTGATTGTTTATGTGATGTGTATGGTTAGTCACTTTAGTCTCTTTAGATTAGATATGGTACCAAATTCTGTTTTATGAAGTGTAGAATGCTTATTTATGAGTTTAATTAGGCATGACATAATACCCGAACTCATAGGACCCAACTCGAAAAATCCGATCTGTACCGTATTCGAACCTGAAATTTTAAAATATCTAAACGGATCCTAAACTTCAAATCCCGAAAATCCGAATCCGAACCCGACCCGAACACGAATCCGAATCCAAACAGCTACGCAAGCATATCCACGATATAAGTACATAGTAATAATATATTAGTAATATTTATATTTGTAATAATCTAAGTGTTCAAAATATTCAGATTTTCGGATATATTGAGTTTTTTTGGGTATTTCAGCTGCTTTTGAATAAATTTAGATAAAAGATACTCGAGAGTTTTAGATATTTTGGGGATTGTCGAATAGTTCGTATAGATTTGGATTCAAATTTTTTTATTTTTGGAATTTCGGATAATCCGAATCCAAATCCGAAGTACCTAAACCGAATCCGACCCAAACCCAAAATTTTAAAAAATCTAAACGGATCCCATATTTCTAAACCTAAAATATTCGAACCCGAAAAACTCGATCGAAATCCGATCCGAATACCTGAACGCTTAGGACTAAATTTAATATTTACCGGGTTTGGTAAAATGGTCATCAAATCCTGAAGTAGAAAGATTGATCACATATCGATATTCCGTATGAGGCTATGAGCCATGTGGCTCGTATATTAGACGAGATTGTGAATTCAATTCATTTTGATTAATGTTCTATATACCAGATTTGTAAACTACTATATGCCCAAAAAATCATTAAAAACAAATAACAACAATGGAAAGGTAATCATATATGTCTTATAATAAATCATCATGATACATACAAAAATGGATAGATGTTCTCCATAACCACACCAGCATCTCTATAGATAGATTTAATACACTATTAATTAGAAAATCTCAGATATATAGCTATTGATTAAAAACAAAAATATATCTCCTAATCTTGATACAAAGTTTTAGATAAATTATGTTTGATAGATGACATACAGATAAAAGATCATGTTTTAAGAAGATATATTTTTTTTAAGGCAAGTTTACATCTATATATTTGCGAAAAGATCTGCACGTAAGGCAATATAAAATAGTCAAAACGATTAAAATCGGGGCTTGGATTCTGGGCATATAAAATAGGTTGGAATAGTGTCAAACTTTAATGATGAAGATAGAGATAATTGTGGAGTCCCAACACATCCACCCATCCGCATAACCAAAAATATATTAATTTCTCTATCATTCTCTAGTGCCCAATGGCCTCTTGTATTTAATGTCACATCTATTAAATTCATATCAAACGTTTCTTTATATGTCACTGGAGATATCAATGCGGAGTGTGTATATTATATACTATATATACATATATAATTGTAAAAATATATGATCTAAGTGAGTAGATATAAAGTATATAACAGATTAAGAAAATATAAACCACAACATTTAACCTTTTCTTTCTATTATATAAATATGTTTCTTTTGAAATTCTGATTAGATAAGCTGAATATGTATGTGGATTTGTTTTTTGATATTGTGGAAATACTTAACAGAAAAAGGAAGGGGAAACATTTGTAAAATGGTAGTGGCAATTAGGAGGGACCATGAGAAATCATGAGCTTCAGCTACATTTCCCATGGATTCCTCGGAACAACTTTTTTTTCTTCTCCCCGTAGATTTAATTAATAAGGTTTAGAAGAGAGATAGAGGGTCATTAGTGTTGAACTAATCAAAACAAAATCCAAAAATATCTCAATTAAGAAATATGCAATGAATGGTTATATGATGATATATCTGAATACAATATATGTAATATCTGAAATAAAGAAAAAGAGTAGTAGTAGTACTAAATAAAGTAGTTGAAATCAGAGACATAATAACCACAATCACAAACGCATGAAATCAGAACAGTCCTGCTAACAGCCGAGTGTCGGAATGTGTACGTCTGTTCCATATGAAGATGGGGGACCATATTCTCCTGAGGCGATCCCTTTGTTCACTACAATACACCTCCAATCACTCTTTGCAAATAAGATCACAAGTAGCCAAAATTCAGTAACTATTTCGAAGAGTTTTATAATGACTTATTAATTATGAAACCAAATAATTTCTTAGTGTGTTACTGATTTTTTATAATCAAAAAAGTTTCACGTCTAAAACGAAAAAAAAAAAAAAAACAGTGTCACGTCGAAACTCAAATATAATTATTGGAATCTATAGAGAAAATTTAGTTGTCACTATTGTATTAACATTGGTGGAGATCCTTATACGAAAAAAGGCAATCTCTAACCTAAACACACAAAAGAAAATCTACTTTACCACCTCTATATAATCCAACTTTGTACCACCATTTAATTTAGTGGTAAAACATCCCCATTTATAATTCACATACACCATTCTTAGGTAAAACTATTTGAATTTTTCAATCCACGTTATCAAAAGTAAACTACATATGTAAGTGATAATGTTAGATAGGGAATCGAGGATGCATTTAACATGAATATTGTGAAACTGAATGTACGGACGCATACACTTTTTGTGAATGGAAAGTAGAGAAGAAGATCACATATTTGAGAATCTAATCTAATGCACAAATATAAGTTGCAGTGCAGTGTAGTTCCAGCCCAACATGACGTACCGTTTTAGCTTTTGCTTTACTAATATTTTTCTTTATTTGTGTTTACTCAATTAAAAGAACTTTAGGTCCAACTTAATTTACTCTTCTTTTTTTTTTAATTTCCAACGGTTTCTATTTGGGTAATTATTATACGTATTGGTATACGAGTTTTATATCGGGTAGAACTATTAGTATACGATATTATGACCATATAAAGATAAATATAAAGTCGTAATAATATGAGGATAGCTATATTACTCCAAAGTCCAAATATAAAGAACTTATGATATTCACTTTATTAAATATCTAAGGTTCATTTTAGAAAAATGTCTATAAAGAATGTGATTCTTACACAGAGAATATGTACAGTATATGTTTATATACAATGTGTATACCAAAAAAATTACATTTTCAAACCTTATTAGATTTTGTGTTAGAGAGACCCTCCCGAAAGTGTTTTAATATTGGTATAATAAGCTGACAAATCCATAGATCTTTATCCAAGAGTAAGAATTGACTGTGCCAATTGGTAATAGCGAAGAAATTTGCTAACATGGAATCGCTTGAACAGATTTGTCCAAGTATTTGTAGCACCTTTGAATTACAAATGCTATCATAAATATCTCGATTAATAACAATTCGGTGAAGTTGTCACGATTAATAACATTTCAGAGCAAAGATCACCGTATTGTTGCAAATACATAAAAGTTCATGTATGTTCTTGTAACGTTGGATTGTTACTTGTTACTTCTATTGCCAATGGGATAACTTTAAAATCTACTGTATTTCTCGTAAAGCATTACACGTTATCTTTAAAATCTACCGTATTTCTTCATTTGCTAAGTTTCATTTAATATTATTGCTTCCATCAAAATTAGAACCTACAAAATATTATCTAAAACATATACGATATTTGAATTATAATTTTCTCATTTTGATGTATAAATACTAAGTATATTAGTTTGTTGTTAATTATGATTAAAAAATTGTCCCTAACCTAAGAGCGAGTGATTCAATAATTTTCTCCGAGTGAGTAGAAGACTTGTCATATAGGTTAAGACCAGAAAACGATTTTTATAATTTATGAAATCGTTATGTTTTCTCTGTTAGTCACTGTACACTTTTAAATAATAAAATATCTGATTTTATAGAGGTTTTGAGAATTAGTTTGGGTTTTGGCTCAAGATCAACTCCAATAAACAAAACAAAAAAATCCATCCCTACACATAATGAAATGAGGATAGGATTTGCGGTAACCGTGTTTGTGCTTGTTACAGTTTTTGCTTAATAAAAAGATATGAGCTTTTTTGTTTTCTATATAAAAGAACTCTAACGAGTGACGAACCATAATATATAACATGGGATTGTTACATGTTACTTTTACTGTCAACAAGCTAATTACAACAAAATCAAAGTCTAGAAAAATATCAATCCATCTAATATTTAAATTACTGCAAGTAGTTGGCTGATAGATCAAGATCGATCGATGAGAGGCTTTCTCTTCCATGCTTTTCGCAGGTTTACTCATGAAAGATACGAGATTGTGTGAGGTCTTTTCTCATTTATGTCCTCTATACTAACAAAACCTCAAACACAACTCATCAAATTCAATTATATTTTGCATTTCTATTAATAAGTCTCTTTCATTTGTCCCCTTATCTTTCGGGTTATTAATTTATTATATATGAATTCTCGTTGTCATTACAACCCAGGCCAATTTTTTTTCCTTTTCTAATCATTCGATTATAAACTCAAACAGTATAGAACTGTTCTCCATTCGATTTCCAGACAAAGCAACAGTTCTTCAAAATGAAACGTGGCAACTTTTTTAAAACAATTGAACCATATATCTACTGATTTCGTGTATTCCAAAAAAAAAAAAAAAAAAAAAAAGAGTGCAACATTTAACTTTGTAGTTGTTTTTACAACATAAAATTTAACTTTATATAATATTGATCTTTTTCATAAGTTTGTTTTCAACCATAGAAATTTTAGCCAATTCATTTTTTAGGAATATCAAAAGTACACCAAAAAAACTTTAACAAAAGGAAAATATTAGAAAAACAAAAAAAAATGTTGGCCCGTTTAAGAAAAAAAAAACATATACATATATTTGGATAATTTGCTAATAAATAAAAAAAAGTAAATATAACGGGTAATTTTCTAATTTTCTTTTTGAGAGAGAAGAAAAAAAAAAGAGAGCGTAAGAAAAAGCAAGAAAAAACGGAAGAGATGAAAAAGCAGCTTCGTTGTCACTTGTCACTCTATAAATCTCATCCCCCATTGACAACCTTTCACTTCCATCAAAACTCCCCTACAACTCTCTCTCTCTCTCTCTCTCTCTCTCTATTCACTCATCACTCTCTCTCTGAAAAAATGGAAAAACCCATGGTTTCGACATGGAGACCCGACCCGGTTTACCGTCCACCGGAGACACCACTGGAGCCTATGGAGTTCCTAGCTCGGTCATGGAGCGTGTCTGCTCTCGAAGTCTCAAAGGCTTTAACACCACCCAACCCTCAGATTCTCCTCTCCAAAACCGAAGAAGAAGAACCCATCTCCACCGTCGACAACGACGGCGGCGACACGGAGGACACCGGACTTGTCTCCGGGAACCCTTTCTCCTTCGCTTGTTCCGAAACTTCTCAAATGGTCATGGATCGTATCTTGTCTCACTCTGTAAGTCTTTTTTTCTTCCTTTTTCTCTGTTTCATATAAAAACAGAGCATTCTTTTTTCTTAGATGTTGACAAATTTTATATCTTTTTTTTGGTTCTCTCTTTCATGTTCATTGAAATTTCCCAAATAGGGTCAATTAAAGTTTCATTTTTTTAGCAAATTATGTTCATGAATCGCCTTCTTCTTAGTGTGATTAATGAAGGAAATGTTCACGCGCAATAATTATAATTATTAATCAAAAAAAAACTTAAAAAGTTATGATTTTTAGCTACACACTCGCTTTCTGGGACCCTATAAACATAATCACAAGTTTATAGATTTGTCATCATCTCTTCTTGATTCTACTTTTGTCTCATCTTCTTTAATATTTTTGTTGGCAGCAAGAAGTATCACCAAGAACATCTGGTCGGCTATCTCACAGTAGTGGTCCACTCAACGGTTCATTGACCGACAGTCCTCCTGTGTCTCCTCCGGAATCCGACGACATTAAGGTTCTAATTTTGTTTCTTGTTATCAGTTCAATTTCTTGACAAAAATCTGGGTTTTAATTGTTACTAAAGCATGTCTCTGGGTTTCTGCGTTTTTGTGATTCCTTCTATGTAAATGTTTCAATTTTTACTGCGTCCCTGACAATTTTGGGTACAATGAAAGACAGTGAAAATAAAATAAATAAAATAAAGAATCTTCACTATAACCTTTCTCTTTATCCAACCATACCCAGAGATCATGTCTTTCTCCCACTACTGTTTCCGATGATTATTCATCATTTCAATTCAATTTAAAATTGGATTATTTATTCGAAAATTATTCCTTAAACCCATTAACCAATTTGCTAAAGATTGGTTTTTTAAAGTATTTATTTAGTGACACTTTGGTCTAAAGCAAAATCTCCTTTACTTGATTTGATTTTGTCTTTTTCTTGTTCATCACTCTTCTTCCAAAACTTTTTTCCTTTTTTAGATTTTGCTTCACTCTTTTGTTTATCCATTTCTGGCGAATCCTTAAATTAAAAGTTCAAATTTTTAATCTTTTTTTCTTGAAATGCAGCAATTTTGCAGAGCAAATAACAATTCACTGAACAATATAAACTCTCAATTCCGTTCAACGGCGACAACTCCGGGACCTATAACCGCCACAGCAACACAGTCCAAGACGGTGGGACGGTGGCTTAAGGACCGAAGGGAGAAGAAGAAAGAGGAGACTCGGGCTCAAAACGCTCAGATTCATGCTGCTGTCTCTGTAGCCGGCGTGGCTGCTGCTGTTGCTGCTATTGCAGCAGCTACTGCTGCGTCTTCTAGCTGCGGTAAGGATGAGCAGATGGCTAAAACCGACATGGCGGTTGCTTCTGCCGCGACTCTTGTGGCTGCTCAGTGTGTGGAGGCTGCTGAAGTGATGGGAGCTGAGAGAGAGTATTTGGCCTCTGTTGTTAGTTCCGCTGTTAATGTTCGCTCTGCTGGAGATATCATGACTCTCACCGCCGGAGCAGCTACAGGTTTGTTTAGTAACTTCAACCTCTGTTAATGGGGTTTGATAAAGTTTTGATTATCTAGGGATTTGATTGACTCAAAAGTTGGAACTTGATGGAGAAATCGTATCATTTGATTTTAGGTGTAATGGGGATTGCTAAAGTTTTGATTTTGATGAAGAAAGTGATAGAATTGATCTAGGGATTGATTCAAAATTGAAACTTTATGAAGTAATCAATGTTAATGTTGGTAATTTGATTGTATTTTGGGTGTAGCTTTAAGAGGAGTGCAAACATTGAAGGCGAGGGCAATGAAGGAAGTGTGGAACATTGCATCAGTGATTCCAATGGACAAAGGACTCACTTCTACTGGAGGATGCAGCAATAATGTTAATGGTAGCAATGGAAGCTCAAGCAGTAGTCACAGTGGTGAACTTGTACAACAGGAGAATTTCTTGGGAACTTGTAGCAGAGAATGGCTGGCTAGAGGTTGCGAACTCCTCAAACGCACTCGCAAAGGTAACAAAAATTCAATCTTATTTTTTTAAAGTTTACATTTAAGTTCTTGATCTTTTCTCTAATGTTGTGTGACTTTTGCAGGTGATCTCCACTGGAAAATAGTTTCTGTTTATATCAACAAAATGAATCAGGTAAAGATTCTTTTCCTATGGTGCCTCGAGTTTCGTTTCACTTTAGAAATGATCGTTGATCTGATGAAAAAGATTAAAGAGAGCCAAATTATTTGTGAATCAGTGGGAATCTTTAGTTACTTAACATGGATGTGAACTTTGTTATATGAAACACACAAAAAGATGAGAAAAGAGAAATTTCAAACGGCAGGAAAAGAAGAGAAAGTAGAAACAAAACTAAAGCTATAAAAAAAAAAGCACTGTTATGACAATGATGATGAAAATGAAGTCATGGGATCCACTTTTGTCTTTGCTTAAGCATCTCTTAGAGAATCACCAATTTGTATTCATTATTTTGATCTTATTGAATTTATAGGTTATGTTGAAGATGAAGAGCAGGCATGTTGGAGGAACATTCACCAAGAAGAAAAAGAGTAAGAGATCATTTACTCTTAATCTCTTATTACATATAAGTATAACATCTCTTTCCGTAAAACACACTTTTTAAACCTGACTAGAGTGGTTGGAGATTTGTCTAATTCCTTCCAAGACATTAGAGATGATTCTTCTAATGGATTAGTTTGATATTGAAAGATTTACTTTTTGTCACTATCTACTGTCAATGAGTCAATTATATGTGAACCCTGGTAAAGAGAATTCAAAACTTTGATGTGGGTCTGCTTTGGATTTGGGGATTTGAGACGAAAAAAGGAAAGAAAATGAAAAAGCAAAAGTGTATATGTGACTAAAGTAACTATAGGATCAAATCCCCTCAATCTTTTACTTTTTGTCTTTCTTTTGAATGTGAACTTGAAGACTCTTTTATTAATTATTTTACTATCTTCCAAATTTGTTACAGACATTGTGCTTGATGTGATCAAGAATGTCCCGGCTTGGCCTGGCCGGCATTTGCTAGAGGGAGGAGATGATCTGAGATACTTCGGTTTGAAGACGGTTCTGCGAGGTGATGTGGAATTCGAGGTCAAGAGCCAAAGGGAGTATGAAATGTGGACACAAGGTGTCTCAAGGCTTCTTGTTCTTGCTGCCGAGAGGAAGTTTAGGATGTGAATAAACGTTACAAGGCTGCTTGGTTTAAGTGTGAGTTTTTAACTTATGGGGTCAATTTAAAATTCTAGTGGTTCTTTTTAAGGTAATGGTTTTTTTGGGTTGGGTATAGAATGAAATGGACCTACCAGTCAAGATTTCAACACAAAAGCGAGGAAGGATTTGGGTAAACAAAACTTAGTGGGGGTGATCTGTAATTTTTATGTTCTTTAGATTTTCATTTTTTGTTGGTGGTCTGTCTGTATAAAATTAAACCAAAGTTGAAGTAATAGATATATATATATATATATATATATATATATTTAAAATGAATGGGTCCAATTTCTATATTTATTGGGAACATCAAATATGTTTCTTTTTTGTCCCATTATTGTTGAAATATCCATTAACCAAAGAAGCTGCGCATATTTTTATACTCACAAGAAGACAAATATATCATTAAGGATCGTTTCTCACATGGTATTGTTAACAACTTTATCAAGCCATAAAACACTCGCAATGTCTATATTAATGTGTTCTTAATATTCGATAAATCTATTGACTGGAATTAGTAGAATATCAACGACACCATCAGAGAAGATGAACCACATGTCACTGGGCGTTGCTCATGATGCCCAGGAGATTGAGGAAGAGATTTATGACGTCCAAATATAGTCGAATCGCGGCAGGGATATACTCGTCGTAGTTGAGTTTCTTGATGAGCTGGTTCGTGTCGAAGATGATGTATCCGCAGAACACGATTGAGGCTATTCCGCTGAATATCATCGACGATAGCTTCCCCAGAGGATGGAATAACTACATTCATTTATTTCATCGGTTATAGCCTGTACGTAAAGAACAACATCTGAATACTCCCAAAACTATGAGTTGATTGAGAGTTAGTACCTGCAACAGAATGAAGACGAGAATAATGAGGAGTGCACCGAAGAGGAATGGTCCAAGGAAGGAGAAATCATGTCCTCTCTTCACTGCCCAGAAGGTGTAGATCGTTAGCCCAAAGACCATCACAACTGTGAGAATTGCAGCCTCCAGAACAATCCTCCCTGTTTTTTCACAATATTTGGAATTAGATTCTAACCATCAAATCAAATCACATTGTTCTTTTGCAATAAATGGTGTGACTCTAGTTTTAGAAACAGTGGTAACTTAATAAGTTTCTTGACAAAAGCATGAAATCATCTCTTGCCCTGTTCCTCTTTTTCATGATTCACTATGTTCAAACCAACAAGACTAAATTTCAACTTTTATGACCTTTGAAAACACCACTAACTAGTCAGATCACACCAAGACTGCATCTGAAACAAAGATCTAGATGCAACACTATCTCCACAATGAACTTATTGTCCAGTTGTTGGTTGATTATTTGAAACAGAGAACAATCCAAGGCTACAAATGTATTTGAGACAATATGTCTGTCTTTTATCAACACCCCAACACTAGAAGCAGACCAAGTATGATATCTCTGTATCCATACCTTTCGAGAGAGAGCAGCAAATCCCCACAGCGAAGGAAATGGAGAGAGTGAAGATGGATAGGACAATGCAGTTAATTGGATGCTTCTTCTCAAATGCCAACAGAGGCCACAGCACTACAAACACATCAAATCCAAATCACTCGGTGAAACCTCCAAAACACTCTATAAACAAAATCTGTACAAAATTAGTAGCAGTCTTAGCGATAAATCAACGGAACAAGAGTAGCTAAGTGAACACCACATCGATCAAATCCCAAGCTTATTTAGTAAATCGCACAAGTAAATTAACTCAAAAACCCTAAATAAACCACGATGATATACACCAAAAAATGGATGAAAACTCAAACATATAACTACAAACCCTAACTAAGCATGAAATCGAAGGATCAACAGGAGAAAATTTTTAAGAAAAAACCAAAATATGTGAAAGGGAGACGTAACGAAGGAGAGGAAGGAGGAGGATGGCGAAAAAGATGAAGAGGCCGGGGGTGGTCTCGGTGATGAACTCAGGAAGCGGACGGACAAAGAAAAAAACGGTGGAGACTCCGACGGTGAGGAGCATTTGAAGAAACAAAATGCTGTAAACTTTCCTTATGAAAGCCCAGCGAAGCTCCGAGCTCCCTTTCATCCCTGGATACAGCTCGTTACCACCACCACCACCAGTTTCAATATCAGATTTTGCCATTTTTGTTGTTGAAATCATAGAAACAAAGCTCTGAAGAAGAAGAAGAAGAAGAAGAAGTGAAAGAGGTTTTTGATTTTCTCAGCAAACCACAAGGAAAGTGACAGGAAAATTAAAAGGGTAATGCTGGTGTTACTGTTCCGTCACTGTTGTATCTCTAACTACCCAATTATATTCCGCCACGTGGAATACATTGGACGGCGTTTTTTCGCGGGTGTGTGAGTATGACTGTGTAACCACACATTGCCGGGAAAGTATGAGTTTCCTTTTTTTTTTTTTTTGCAAGTTACTGCTTTGTCATTTTTCTTCTAGAGACGAACCAATGATATTATGACACGTAGCATACCCGGTGCTGCTTTATGACTTGTGGTGTGTCGTTCACGCGATAGGTTTTTTTTTATAGCTTTGTATTATTTTATTTGTCGTAACTCCAAAAATTTTGCATGGGAATAGAAAGGGGGACCATACTGTACGAGAATAAAGCTTCTTCTCTACTTGTTTATAGATATATATATATATATATATATTGGTTATGCAATATATTTTTAATTCTTTTCGACGAGATTATTAACTGATTCAGTGAATTCTATACATCATTATAAAACACCAACCATGCTGTTGACATTACACTTGTTATTTTATTGTCAAAACTACAAAACAAAACCAAAAAAAAAATAACTACAAAATTACGTAAACGGAATATACATAATTAATATCTATGACAATCCTTTCTTATTTTATTTTTTGGACATGCTTATCAATGATAAATGACGATCTAGTGACTTGATGAAGTGTAATTAATGCATGATTTTAAGAGTTTTAGGAAGCTCAATGTATAATCCAACATATACTTAGGCATCAGTTAAAAAGAATGACCTATTATTGTTTTCATATCAAAAAAGAAAAGAAAAAAAAAAAGAATGACCTATTGTTCCTCTTAATATATTAATATAGTTAGAGTTTGTTTTTTTTATAAAGTAACGTTAGAATCATTTAGCAAGAATTTAACTGATCCTGATGGTATTTGATTATTAATTACTAAATTAAGGCTTTGTTTAGTCTCAAAAGGTTTGGTTTATTAATTGCTTTTGTACATGTGGATCAGGCAAACTTAACCCAAAAGTCAAGAAAGAAGTGTCTGGACTCTGGAGGATATCCAAATGCATGGTGTAAAAAGTTTTAGAATCTGACTCATAAAAATACCACACAATGTGTCATTTGTCATGATAATATAATTTTAAGAAGATACATTGTATAAAGATAACGATGATTAATAAAGGAAATGGACTTAATTGAGAAAACAGATAAATTAAACAAATAATCAGTTGTGAACCTGAAAATAAAGATTATATCAACATACTAAGACGAGATCACATATACAACTCATGACCTGCACGAATATCAACTGGTAAGATATAGGGCTAGAACTCTAGAAGTTTCTTAAACTACTATCTATAGGTTTTGAAAAATAAAATATATATGGGTTACCATGACCCAAGATGGAGGGTATTCAGAGCCAACTAACTATCAAGATTTTGTAAGATATCTAATTATGAAGAAATGGTAAGAAGCAATGGATGAAGAAATTTTACTCCTTACTAAAACATGGACTCTTATTGAGAACCGAATAATGAAAAACCATTGGCTGCTAACAAGGCATCAATCGAAACTATGGGAAACTATGTGTAAGTGTAGCCAACCAACTAACCATCTCAAACAATAATAGAACGGTAAGACCGAATCTATAATATTGGGGAATGGGGACAATTGGAGTTCATAGAAAACTATGGGAGACTCCAAAGTATAACTAAGATCCCATCCAATGTACCTTCCATTAATATATTGAAAATATAGAAAAAGTGAGAAAGAGAGGGATTATTAGGGAAGATATCATGATCTCTTATTAAGAACCTCTCTTAACACTTGTTTTATTTTAATTGGTTGATATTTTATTTTAAAATTAAAATTTAAATATATAACTGAATTAGATAATAATATAAATATTTTAATTCTAAAAACCCCATAAAAGTTCTTAACCAACGTGTATGCTCTAAAGCTCATTGGGTTCTTATACAATTAAGTAGAGAAGAATTACAACTTACAATGAATCATGAATTATACATTTGCTTGCGTGAAGAAATTTATAAAATAATAAAAGTGGGGTACAGAAGTATTAATTGAAGTCTCCAAGTAGGACGGTGTCTATGATCAAGAACTATTCTCTGAACAATACCTTTTTTTCCTTAACATTATTAAAATTATCTGTCGTTAATTAATTGTTCAAAAATCAAACTTTCTGAAGAACTTCAAACCAATTTTGACAGAATTTGAAGTCATTAGACATAACCACAAAATACATTCAGAATCTACTTGAAAGGAAACGATGAAAACCATATATTCTTCAACAATTACATACAAATCAAAAGCTAGAAAATTATAATCCATCTGATACCATACCAAAAAACCCAAACAAAAGTAAAAAAAAAAAAAAGCTGCTTAATTAAAGTCAAGAAATTGTATAAAATTCAAAAACAAATCATAGGTTGATTTTGAGACACGTCCTTAGCTTAGACTATTTGGATCTCTGTCACATCTACTCGTGCATCATCTTTAATTATTCACCTCATGCGTTTCTTCTTCCACTGTCAACAATGTTCACTAATGACACTAATATTAATACAACAACCCACATTTATTGTTCTTAGCAATGATCACTACTCCCAATTAACTCAACAAACTGACACGCTTTGGAACTTAAGCTCAAAGAAGTTCTTCTCAAAAGCAAAGAGTGACTACAACACTATACAAACACCATCAAATCTATAAACATTCAAGCCATGAATCAACGGAACAGTTAAAGTTGTACATGATCAACGAAACAAGTGTAGCTAAAGTGAACACTACTATATATATATCGATCGAAACTCAAGCTTTTTTGGTGAATCGCACAAATTAGGTCATTCAAAAACCATAAATAAGCCACGATGATGCCGATAAATGGATAAATGTAGAGAATAGTGAACCCAAGCATAGCTATAAACCCTAGATAAGCAAGAAATCGAAGGATCAACTGAAATAAACGTAAACAAAAAAACGGAAATATGTGAAAGGAGACTAACGGAGGAGAGGAAGCAAGAAGATGACGAAAAAGACAACGATGAGGCCGTGGTTGGTCTTGGTGATGAGATCGAAGTAGAAAATAACGGCAAGGAGCATCAGCAGAGACATCATGACGTAGACTTTTCTGATGAATGTCCAGTGAACTCTCTTTTGTCCCGGGATAAAGATCGTTACCACCACCACTTTCGATTGTCATATTTCGCCATTGTTGTTGAAATCTCAGAAACAAAGAACCACTGAAGAAGAAGAAGAAGAGAAAGAGGTTTTAATTTGTTTTTATCACTAGAAACTTACTAAGAGAGTGAAGGGTTATGCTGGGGGTCACTGTTCCGTCGTTACTTAGTGTTGCTTTTATGTCGGTGGTGTGTCGTTCACGCAAGAGTTTTTTAACGTTGTGTTATTTGTCGCAACTCAAATTTTGCAAGGGACTGGAAAGGGGACCACAGTGTATGAGAATAAAGTTTGATGTACTGTTATAGATATATTGGCGTAATTCATATATGATATATTTTATAACTCTTCGACGAGATTAATACTGATTATGTTGAAATATATATTCTATATATACATCATTATTAAATTACCAACCATGCTAGTGACATGCTACACTTTTTATTCAGAACCAAAGACCAAAAAATCAATTGGCTGCTAAGACGTATACAAGAGAAAACAAGGCATCAATGGAAACCATGAGCGACTATTGTAACCAACTAAGCTTAACCATCTCCAGTAGAACGAGAGTGCCGAATCTATAATATTGGGGCCAATTGAAGTTCATTGGAAACTATGGCGACTCCAACGTACAACTAACTAAAGCCCATTGGGTTCTTATACAAATAATAAGAGAAAAGTTGGAACTTACAAGGAATCATGAACTTATGCATCTGATTGCATGAAGAAATTGATAAAATAATAAAAGTGGGGCAGAGAAGAATTAATTGAAGTTTCCAAGTGTAGGACGGTGTCTATGAACCTACTCAAGGGCTGTTCTCTGATGTTTATCTAAAAGTATATGAATAAAGTATCGTCCGATGCGATAGATTTGACAATGCACTTCTCATGTTCTGTTCTTTTTAACAGTGAATTAGTTCCTCTAGTATTACCTTTATTAACTTATTTCTGATTCCTAAAACAAATTAATAACACATGTGATGTATATGCTTCTCGTTTCTATTCCTTTAATAGCTCTCCCATATTGGCTTTTAATTGTTGTTTAATTGCTAGATATTGGCTCGTCTGACCCCTCAGAATCTAAAAAAAGAAATTAAAAAAACAATATTGTCAACAAAAACTTTAGAGTGCTGATCATTTTCATATAAGATAACTACCGTGATAATTTTAACTTTTATATAGATTAAAAATAAATTATAGATAACACGATCGAATATTTGTAGGTGCAAGTTCAAGAATCTACTTTATAGTTTATAAATTTATGCATAAACTTTTCGCACTTCACTCAGAATTATAAGCATTAATTCGGACGTAATCTGCATGCTAGAGGTTCGGAAGACGACTATTGCCTTTTCAACGGATGGGTTCGACTTATTAAAATAGCATCTTATTAACTCTCAAATGTAAAATAGATTTCTCATCATCCTGTAAAGTGTATCCAAAAGTCTATTTATATACATGTGTATTATGTAGAAGAATTAAGCTAAAGGAGACTTAATCCTATCAACTATACACTTATATGTTAATACACCCCCCTCAAGCCGAAGTTTCCTGTGAAGAAAAGAGGCTTGAAACAGACATCCGGCTAAGTATAGCATGGAAAGGACCTGGGTGTAATGGTTTAGTCAATATATATGCTAGTTGATCCCAGTAGAAACATGAAGAACCTTCAAAAAACCATTCTTCACTTGATCTCGTGTTGTGTAACAATCAATCTCCACATGTTTGGCTCTTTCATACAATACTGGGTTGTTGGCAATATGAATTAGCGGATTTATTGTCACAAAAAAGCTTGACTTGTGATTCTATTGAAATATGCAGATCTTTCAGCATTTGATTAAACCATAACAGTTCTTTTGTAGTCATCGTCGTGCTCCTGTATTCTGCCTCTGTACTGCTGGAACTGACAACATCTTGTTTCTTTGATTTCCAAAGGATCAGAGAATTGTCAAGAAAAATGCACAAACCAGTAATCGAACGTCTTGGTGGTAGAAAAACTAAAAAGATTGTGTGGTTTCAGGTCCATCAATGAAAATTGGTGTACTTCATGGCCATTATCTTTTTATTCTTCTTGGTTGCTTTATTTTGTTAGTTTAAGATTATGATTTATGGGTGTTAATTTTGACAGCGCTAAAATTTTAGGGTGAATTATAATAGTTGTATCACTCTTAGTATGTGTAATTTGTGAAAAAGAAGAAAAATACATATTCTAAAATAAATTGTGTAGTTTGTGGTTGTTACCACAAATAAATACTCAAAGGTATGTTGTATCAACAACTAATTTACACACTAAGGGCTTGAGTGGATAAAAGAATATAACGGATATGAACGCAGCGGGTCCATTTTTTTTTCTCTATTTAAGATTTGCGGTTTAATTTTGAATTTTGTTAATTTAAAATTGTAAAGAAAAATTATTGTATGTAAGCCGCCACACTCATTCATGAGTATAAAATTATCATCCACCCTCATTTTCTTCTTAGATTACAAATTTAAAGTGGTTAGGTGTGGACTTTGTTTTTAAATTTAAATATTTGAAAAGTTATATGAGTTAATTTAAATGACTAATAGAATTTTATTCAGTAAAACATTTCGTCTATCAAAAAGTCAAGAAATAACTTATTGTTATATATATATATATATATATATATATTTTTTTTTTTTTTTAATTAACACTATCAAATATTTATTTCATTTGTAATGTTATATTGCATATGTTTCACATTAACCATACAAATTTTGCGCTGATCTACTTGATCTGCACTGCTTTTTTATGTCGTTACCATTAAGACCATAATACCAACTTACTAAGATAGATTTCAATGGAGCCAAAAAGCATACTTACCTAAAGCATTTTTAGTATGAACAATATACTGGATTTTCCTCGGCGAATGGACAAACAAAGTTTTTTTTTTTAAATGAGAGAGTGAAAATAATTTACAAGAAAAGTGGAAGCTATGTCTGTTACAGTCCACCACCAACCCAACCAAACCCATCACATCAGTCTCATCTCTGTAAACCTCCTTTGATTATTGCGTTTCTTTTCGAACCCTTTGACATTATTTACCGTTTCGTCTTTATAATTATAAAATGTACTAATTAATTGCCTTACCAATGATTCAATGTTTAAGGAAGTTTTAGGAATGTCCAAAAAGAATGTAAAAAAATTATTAGACAGGCGGATGTCAACCCTTTATTGCAGCTTCGTAACTTTTAAGCGATCTAATGTTTGATCAGATAACATATATTATGTATGTGAATATATATATACATATTATATATTTGGGCAGTATTGGTAAATCTCATTCGCAAATTTTTCAAAAGAAAAGATCGATCTGTTTGCTTGGACCTAGTGTTTATTTTCGGGTTAAAGTTAGTTTGTTTCTGTTCTTAGTTTTAAATTTCAATCTCTTTCATTTTGGTTTTAAAATTTATGTTTTGTAATTCTAGTGTTTATGTTTCTCTTGCATAGGATTTAGATTCCGGAGAATTCTTATTTTCCTCCGATTTAGTTTTTTGGAAATTTTTCTTTTGTCTGTCGGCTTAATTTTTTTTGTTTGGGTTTTGTGTTTTATTTGGTTCTTCGACAAGTTTTAATAATAAAATTCAGATGACCGAAAAAAATGTACGTAGTGTAAATATATGAAATAGTATGATTCATAGATAATAGAATTGTAATATTTCAAATATAAGTCAAATCATTTGACCTAAAATAGTATACAAGACAACAACGATACGTAGCTGCTTAAAAAATCTTCTTTTTTCTCTTCGCTTTCTAACTTCAACCTTCACATTAACTTTTGGACTTGTTTGCCATATAACCAATATTTCGTCAAAATTGGCAAAAAGGTGCTAGAAAAGCATTAATAATAACTGATGTATGTTTTTTTGTGTATGATTTAATGAATAGCGTGAATAAATATTTTCTTATATAAAGTTTAGTTTTTAAAGTTAGTAATTAACATTATCGTGACACGTGTTAAATCTATTGATAAAATTTCGACACATGTCAAAAAGATTCAATTTAAAGTTTGGTTTTTCAAAATTAATCATTAATATAATCGCGATACGCGTTAATTCTATCGATCATATGTTGATACGTGTAAAAAAAATTAACTTTCTTTTCCTCAACGATATAGGAAAATTACTTTAAAAATATATTAATTTATATGTGTATATGTAAAAAAAAAAATTTATTAACCAAGAATGAAACCAAACAAAAAAAATTAAAATATACTAATTTAACTATGCTAAGTATTTTGCTTTTCGAGTGATTTATCTGCCGCAAATGGGTTGTGATGTCCAATATATCATCGACCCGTGGAAAAACACGATACAACGCGTTTTATGTATCATTGGTCAGTTAGTTTTTTAGATAACTTTTTTTTTTTGAAAAATCATTTAGCATAGATTAATCAATAAAAATTAATGTTGAAGTTCAGAATAATAATATATGTTATTTAACATTAATTTAATTGGATAAATTTTTTATTTATTGTTGTCATAGTGTTTTTTATTCATAAGTGAAAAAACAAAAAAAATGAAAAAGTAATGAGCTTATAAGAATAATTTTTTGATCACTTCATGAGAATATTAGTATAGTTTTACTTATATTTTATTTTATAAATTTTAATGTATGTAGTAATTTTTTATTCATAAGTAAAACACACACAAAAATTTGAAAAATATAATGAGCTTATAAAAGTGAATTTTCGTTTACTTGATGAGAATGTTAGTATATATTTATATCTTTTTATTTATTAATTTTACTAATTTAAAATTAGTTTGACATGAGGTAAAATTATTACTTATGAGATTACAACATATTAAAACAAATTTATGTAAAACAAAGTTGGTTTATTTTTGTGGATTTTTTATTTTTTACTAATTATGTGTTGTTAATTTTTTAATTATTTTTTAATTCTAATTAAGATATAGATTTGATATGATACAAAATATTGTTTTTGATATAAAACTTTTAATTTTTAACCATTAAGATAGAGTGCGTAGAATTAAAACCCGATTTATTATGATGGAATACAAGTTAACTTATATTGCAACATGAAATGTTTGAAGTTAAAATCCGGTTTTAATCAAAATTACTAGATAAAATATTTAAAATATGTGGGCTATGACTTAAAATTTAAATATTATCAATAAAATTTTATAATTATTTTTTATACCCGCGTATTTACATGGATCTTATCTAATATAATATGATATTCAGTAAAATGAACACGTTATAAATTTATATTTTCTGAAAAAATAACATGAAATAAACAAACCAACATATTTTACGATTTTGCTATCTCTCATTTTTGTAAATAATTGGATGGAATTTGGTTATATATAGTGTATATTCTATTAACTTTTTTGTTTTGTTTTCGGTAATGGAAATCTTTAATTTTATTTTGTCTGTTTATTAAGATTTATTACTTTAAATGAGAAGAACCTAAGAAGTTTTGTAATAGCTAGCTCATGTTATTTCGTTCGTCGATGGAATATCAATTACCTCACGTAGTAGAACGTAAACATCATGTAAAATTAAGAAACAAGTATTTCTCAATTAAATTTTTATCTAAGAGAACAAAAATAAAGGAGTATAAAATCTTACAAAGATGTTCGTTATGATATAA
This sequence comes from Turritis glabra, assembly GCA_900406565.1. Lineage (NCBI taxonomy): Eukaryota > Viridiplantae > Streptophyta > Magnoliopsida > Brassicales > Brassicaceae > Turritis > Turritis glabra. The sequence goes on from OVBN01000239.1 coordinate 3,460,941, forward strand.
CACCAATACCATGCAGTTGTTATTAGTAGTCAACGTTTGGGTCGAGTACAATTGGCCCACACGACCAATAGGACAGTGGTTAGAAGTTAGTAAATGGTTACGTGTTTCCAAATTTTCAAAGCTCATAATCAAAATAATACTCCACCTTTATGTCATCTACACTAATTTGTAACCATATATGAGTTGTCCGACTAGGACCAAAGTCTTGTCCCGTTCGAGCCGGAAAATAATACGTTTCATAATCTATACGTAAAAACCAGCTTCTAATAATTAGCATAACATCTCTATAAGTCTAGACTCTATAGTATAAATCATCATTCTCCAACTTATACAATTATTGTTGTAACTATCTCGCTTTTTAGGCATCTACAAAGCATAAATGATTTGCGTTTATCTTTTATATGCCAGTGGTTCTTTATTTTCTCTCTATCTTTAGAAACGAATTGTAAAACCAAGTTTAAATATGAGACCAGTCGATACTTTTCCAAATACTAAAATCAAAAGTAGAATAAATTGATACATCTCATTAGGAAAAAACAAATAAAAGAGAGAAGTTAAATTCAGATATTGCAAACTTATATGTAAGGAACAGAGTATGCAGTACGACACGAGTACATATGCGGCTTTGTTGTGAAAATGGGAAAAACTCCAAACCATAAATGCTTTTGCTACTTTTTTACATTCGTTTCGAATATGTATATATATATATATATATATATATATATATTTTTTTTTTCTTTTCATTTAAAAAAAAATGGTCCTGCTGTAAACTTACACGTGCAAGTACGATATAAATATTAATCATGATTTATGTTGATACCTTACAAAAATTATCATCAAAGAGCAATAATGAAATCTACATAGCTGTCGAGGGACAAAACCTATGGGTCCAAACAAACATGCATAACCAGACAAATAAAGTACTTAGTATTGTTTTGTTAAGAGGGATTTGTTTGAAAATAAGGGGCAAATCACTGATTTTACTGATAACACAAAATGGAAACACAGCAAATTATCCATCATCACACAATTGTTTTTGGCGGACTTTGTCAAATAATTCACCCAAGGTAGTTTCAAAAGATTGAAAAGGAACGAATTAATTAATTAAGTGTACAATCCAAAAGATATTTCAACAGTTTTTTTTTACCATTTTCTATATTTTTTTCTTATCTCTGGTGATATATGGTTTACCATTTCTATATATTCCACGTTTTAAAAGTTTAATTTTACCATTCAAAATATTAATTAAAATTTCAAAATTTTTAAAAGTGATTTCGCTAGATATTCATTGTAGATGTATAAAAAGAAATACAACTAAAAAAGATACATCACTAATTTAGTTGGAGTAAAACATTTTAAAAACGTTTTATAATTATTTGACAAATATTATAATTTCGTGAAAATGTTTCTATTATTTTATTATTAGAATATTCAGCTATTTCACTATTTATACATGTCTAAAACCTTTGTCATTTCATGTCTGGTTACAACCGATGTGTTATGTGTATGACATTTTTATCTTCTCACAAGTTATACACTACCCAAATTACAGTCTAACCTATTACGAATGTTTTTTTTTTCAAAAAAAAAAATGTTGCAAATGTTCTTACAAAGAGAAGATAGAAACACTACCTAAATTAGACATCTACAATATTAGTTGGTTCTACAATGGAGCAAGTGTCATTAGAGTTAAAAGGATGAGTACTCTCTCTCTCTCTTTCTCGGTAATATCACCCCAAAAATTTTGCCTTTTCCCAAAGTCCTCAATTTCTTCACATGACCATTTTTTTAATATTAACATAGAGATTTCAATATTTCATTACAATAATTAATCAGAGAAGCACAAGAAATGAGGAATAAAAAAACAAAACAAAAAGAATTAAAAACTCCTTTTTTTTCTTCTGAATTGTTTAATAATAGATCAAACTTAGGGCATGAAGAGCTTGTTGCCACACTTGCACCGCCAAGCTTCAGGGTAATACTCCAATGGCAAACTCAAACCGGGTTGAATCGGTACGTGAACCGGTTTACACGGCTGACATTTCCCACACTTCGATCTACACGTCGGTGGTGATGAACCGGGCCCTCCAAACCGCTTATTATTACCCATGAACCCACCCGGTAAATTCGACCCGGTTCTCTGACCAATCCATCCACCATCTGGTTAATAAATTTAACCACCACCGAGTTAACTCGCTCACCATTTACACATCAAAAACATTTAACCATTGGACTAAAAAAAGATAGCTTTTTTAACTAATCAAACCAAAACTTAGTATGAAATCCCCTTACAAAATCAAAATCAAGAATATCAAGAAATTATATATAGCAAAGGAAAACTCATATTTTTATTGGGTTCTTACCGGCGGAGACTGCGGAGGAGGCGGAGAAGAGGTGGAGGAGAGCAAATGCGGTGAGTGCAGCCAAAAGAAAGCGACGGCGGCGGCGACGGAAGGGGCCCATTCCGGCGAGGATGCGCACGATTATCAGAGAGACAAGTGTTGTGGTTAAAATTGTGTGTTTTATTTTTCTGTGTGAGAGAGATTTTTTTGGGTTTATGTTTGAGTGTTTGGGGTTTGGGGTTATTCATTTTGGTCTTAAGTCAAAAGAAGCTTAGATAGAGAGAGTGTGTGTGTGTGACTGTGAACAGTAGAATAGACCCATGAGCTTGGATTTGGAATCCAAGTATTAAATTCAAATTGCTGTCTTTTTTTTTTTGTTTTATTTCTATTTGACTGTATTTTTTCTCCTGCTTTTTATATCTTCAATTATACTTTAGGGAGAGTGTTCACTTAATGTTAACCCAATAAACAAATGAATTTGAAGATACCTCAAAATATTTTCTCCTGCTTTTTTATATGTATTTGAAATTTAAAACATATAACTTACCATTCCTTAAATCAAACTATGGCCACTGCGGTTCTTTCCTTTTAAATCCATAGATATTATATCCTGAAAAGTGAAATTTTAAACATAATATAAGGTTCTTAAATTACTATTATGACAAGTAAATAGTTGAGCAACTAATGAGTGGGGCTCAGAGTGTAGGCAAAATAAATAGGTTTGGGCTTTATGGAAATTTCTGGTCAGGTTTTCTTTTATGTTTCTTTTTATTTTGGCAACCTTTTGATGTTTCTTTTTCTTTTTAGGTTCAGTCCTATATTACAATTATTTATTCATTTTGTTTTCTCCTGTATTGTTGATAATGTATGCATCTCTCATTTCTATAAATTAGTTTCAGCTTTTTAATATATTTTGGTGTCACGTATGTTTCTCCTACTCGTTTTGTCATATCGTGTAGGGGTCTTGACTCTTCTAGCGTGATCGCCTCCGGAGATATACGTAGACCTGCACACGAATCCTGAGTTGGATATTTGATAATTTTTTGTTTTATATACAAAGTTTATATACTCCGGATTATGATATTTTCCCATTATATTCAAAATATTTTCTCCGTGAATTGATCTATATATACTCTTTATTTGTCACTCTATATCATACATGGTTAGTATACTACACTTTCAATCGATTTGGAAGGATTCAAATCATGGTTCCTCGATAGTATTAGAGTTGATTCTTCACATGGTTTGAGAGTCGAGTAAATCGAAAGTCTAACCAATCCAAAATAAAAACAAATTTTTATCCGAAAATGATGAGTAAAAAAAGATTTATGATCTCAAATGGCCATGTTCGAAATCTCACATCAAAAATGAAATAGAAAACTACACTATTATGCAAAAAAATACAGGTCAATCTATTCGTTGTCACTTATCAATTGCTCTTAAATTAAAAGTTCACGAAAAAACCAGAACATCTTAAAACCGAGATATCAGTTTGTAAATCTTGTTGATAAAGTCCAAATTATTGAATAAATCTTTGACTATGTGTATGTATGTCAGTACGTGGAACATGGGTTGTTGCTGGTTTATTTCTTTGAAAGGTTGATGATGAGAGATTTTTTTATGCTTTTGATCGGACTTCTACACTTATTTGAGACAATACATAGAAAGAAAAAAAAAGATTTGTCCTCAAAAGACAGTATATACGTTTAGGTTGTTTTGTGGTCGTTCAATTGTTGTCACCATCAGATTAGCTCAAATCGCGAGAACTATAAAACAAAGATGAGGCCCAAGAAAAAGACTGAAAATATGTAAATGGGCCTATGATAAGAGGAGGCCCATTAAAGGATAGTAAGTGTCCCTACAAAGGGGGAAACAGGTCCTGACTCACTGACTCATCCTCTGTACCCGACCCACGCACTCGCGACCCCTCTCCCTGCACAAACATAACTTGTACGGTTCTTCAATCACTATTCATATTTTTTATTTTAAATAACCATATTCTTATAATATAATAGTTTTCACTTTTCAGATTCATTGTACTCGATTACGTCCATATCCATATGGAATATTTGCACTTACAGGAAAAAAAAAAAATAGTAAGAGAGAATTTACAATCCATAATATAAAACTTCGTTTGTTTCTTTGACTACTAAGTTATGATAAACCTTTTTCACATTACAAATAGTTTTAAAGAAAAAGAATCAAATTTAATACAAACTATTTTCCGTATAGTTCTTTGTTTAGATATTTATCTCTAAAGGACTAAAAATGTAGAAAAGTAATTTAATTAATCGAGTAGAAGTTTGTCGTCTAGTGATGTATACTATTTATGTTGGCGTGTAATAATCCATATTTTGAATTTAAAAATGTATGTGAATGCATTGTAAACGATATTTTTTTATTAATCCAAAAGGTAAACCATTAAGTTTGTTAGGATTCAAAGATATGAATCGCAATCTCTACTTCGCCTTAATCGCAAGATCTTGAGTTCGATCAATCACAATTGAGATGACAACACAAAATTGCTAAGTGTATTTCTATAAATGGTTGGGTAATCTGACTAACAACTGGCTAGGAGTTTAACTAATATGTTATATTCCAAAACCTCTTATATTCGGTATCAATTACAAAAATCAATATATATATATATATATATACATTTTTGGTTGTTTTTAAATTACAGCATAATTAAGAAGGTCAACAATATATAATTTAAACCCCTTATATAAAAAGAAAATTGAGCAGGGTTTGGTGAGTGGTGTTGATAGAAATGGCAGATGCATCCTTTAGAGATTAAAGGCATGGTACCAACTTGGATCCGTTTCTTCGATAACGACTCTTCCTATTTCCACTCTGTTTTTTTTTTTTTTTTTGTTTCCCTCTTCTTTAACTTATTTCTTCTACTACTCGCAATTCTAAATTCCATTCTTTATGTTGAGTATTTTCGATTTACAACTTATTGGCCAGCTGAAAAAATTGGTTTTTATATTGTTGTTGATTCAACCGGCTAGAGGGTATTGTAACAAGTGTTACCGGATTCGAGATCGTGTCTTAAGTGCTATATTTGGATAGAGATAGATGTATACGTGCGTGTATTAACTACAAATATTATCAAATGCTATTCCCAGACTTGATAAAAACTATGAGCCAAATTTTTCAAAACTTTCTGGTTAATAATAAAAGACTGATCTTCATATACAATATATAGTTTTGAACAGCAATTAATTGCGAATTACAATATCACTTGTTGGTATATTAGAAAACCTTCAGAAGGGAGTGAACTTCAAAGTCACGATTTTAACCTTTGATGATGAAAAAGAAGCTATGTTTACATGTTCTATTCTCTTGTCCAAAAGATTGTGGATCAAATATTCAAAATTTCATATTAATGTAAAAATGAAAAAAGTTGCAAAATCACATGAGTCATAAGATACAACAGTACAATAATAATATGTTTGCTTATTTGATCATTTTTTCTAGACATCACACCATATGAATATCATAATTTAGAATGTATGGATGAAAAGTCTATATATATATATATTTTTTTTTTTAAAACTAGTTTTAACTGTTCAAGTATAATCATGCATGGATATTTTGTCAATTACGAGCATTGGATGAATCCTTGGTTATCTTATCGTACATCACGAGTATAATTATATGTATCATGCATTGTCATCAATTTTCACTTTATATAACATATATATAGGATTTGAACCTTAATATCCTAAAATAATTTATAAAATGAGTTTTTAAATTACAAATAGATGTCACGCAGGCCAAGCAAGGTTTATGGGGCAATCGATATTGGTCAGACTCATGTGAAAATATATTTCTTCTCCTATGTCTTGTCAATTTATTACTCTCTATTTATATCAATTGTTTTGGTATTCACTTCGGAAAATGACTAGTCTTTATTTTATATATGTGGAGATACATTTTCATTTACATGTATCTAAATGATCTACTAATCAAAGGATAAAACCACTAAATAGATGATCAACTAGTAGATTAATTTAACATATTATTTATTGGTGTTTACGGGCCGGGTGATGTTCTAAAAAGAAAAACTCATTTAACATATATGCATGACGCATTGAAGGTTCGAACGATTGTTTTAAATATTGCAGATTTATCCGTCTGTAAATTGATGGAACTAATCTCTCTGTTTACAGAATTAACGAGTTATCATGTGACACGTGAAAGTGTGACAATGCTGGAGGCTCTCCCAAAACTCTTTGTCTCAAACCTTCTTAAGACATTCAACCTCTACAAATAAACTTTCCAATATTGTAACACTTCTTGAAAACATTTCCGATGGTTAGGCCAAGTGACCTCAACAGTATTAACACCATCGTCTACCGAACCAAGCTGCGAGATCACCCGAAAATACTGTAGAACATAAACTAGAAAGAGATTTGAAAATCCGGCATACAAATCTAAATTATATTTTCGGTGTTATTTAACTCTTATTTAGACTATAACTGGAACAAAAAAAATATTCGAATTATGTTAAATACCTAATTGTTAATTGATAATCGTATACTAATCAAAAATTGTATAAATAAATTAAACCAAAAAAACATAAATCGTAAAGGTATTTCATATTGTTCAAAGATAATGACCAAGAATTGATGATTGTCCATCCACTAGACTAAGATAGTATACAAACAAAAAACCATAAGATATTTTGTTCTATTTTTGGAAAAACTCTTATCCATTTATAGAAATAATTAGTTGTTAATCAAATAATCACCTGCAAGTTGATCGTATGTAATTTTTTCGACAAATTGACATCCACTCACTAATAAACAAACAAACAAGATACTCTACTCCCTAATTAAAATAATAATTTGTTTCGTGTCATTTTTGTTTTTAAATTAACATAAAACTGTTACCTTTTTTAGTTTATTCTACTGTTTGACGCACAGAAATAATCAGCAGAAGATTTACGCAAAAAAATAAAAAAAAATAATTGGGATACTTAAGCAGGCATGATTAGGCTATAATATAGAGAGACTAGTAGGATGCTTACGTGGCAGTCTAGGGAGCTTCCCTGCTCCAAAAACCATTCCCCTAAAATTGAAGCCCATAGAGACTATTAGCGACTCCTTCGCTCTTTTTCTCTCTCGCTCTTCTAATTTTGCCCTCAAACCCTTCCAATTATTACGAAAACGCCACTGCTCTCTCGTCGAGGCTCCGGTGAGGCCGTTTGGCCGGAATCTGAGAAGGAGATGGATGTTGGAGTGTCTCCGGCGAAGTCTATACTCGAGAAGCCTCTGAAACTGATGACTGAAGAGGACATTTCTCAGCTCACTCGCGAAGATTGCCGCAAATTCCTCAAAGAGAAAGGTTTCTTTCTTCTTCTTTCTCCATTTTTTCCGGTCTTATTGTCTTCTCCGGGAGGATCTTACTCTCGGATTTTGTAGAGGAGCTTCAGACTTGGTCAATTTTTGAAATTCTCTACTACCTTTCGAGCTTTTTTTTGGCTTGTTTTTCTCGAGAATGGCGGCTGACACGTGTCGAAACAGGAATGCGCAGGCCTTCGTGGAACAAATCTCAGGCGATCCAACAAGTTTTATCCCTTAAAGCTCTCTATGAGCCCGGTGACGATTCCGGCGCCGGAGTCCTCCGCAAGATCCTCGTTTCTCAGCCGCCAAATCCGCCTCGCGTAAGCTATTTCGATTTTGCTTCTATTTCCCGTCGATTCGCACGGAAGAAGCTAAGTAGAACTCTGATTTAGGGAAATTGTTGCTCTGTGTACTTGTGTCTACAGGTTTCAACAACGTCGATTGAGCCAAGCAACGAGCTCGAAGCTTGTGGCCGGAATCCTTTTCCAGAAGATGAAGGTCCGTGCCATAGAAGGGATTCTCCAAGATCAGCTGAGTTTTCCGGCGGTTCTGATCAGTTTGTAGCTGAGAAAGATAGGTTAAAGACTGTTTCTCCCAGGTTTACATTTTACTCTATAATACTCTTTGAATGTTGTTTAATTCAAGAGAAGAGCGATGATGCATTGTGATGATAATCAATTCGTGATCTTAGGAAGTATTTGGTTGGATATCACATCTTTAGAAATATAAATTATATCCATGGTGGCTTGGTCTGACAGTATTTAGGTTAAACGAGTCAGATGGAGCTTTATCTGTATCTGTAGTTGGTGTTTCCAGATCTTCTTGGTTCTGTCCTACTCTTCTGGTTTTTGGTGAAGTGCTATCAATAAGGATTTGTATGACTTGATGTGATTATTGCTAGTCAACAAAAAATCAGTTACTTACTCCACGGGTCAATATGATTTGTTAATTCTGCAATGATTTCTCTTTAGTAGGGTAGTCCATGTACGTAAGCTTGTTGATAGTATGTGCTTGTTGTTATTTAAACATATTTACTACTCTAATGCTGTTCAAACAAGTTGTTTTAAACATACTTTTCTGTAATGTTGCATTAGAAGCCCAGGAGAAACAAGTGCGCTGGTCGGGCAAATGACGATATTCTATAGTGGAAAAGTGAATGTATATGATGGAGTACCACCTGAAAAGGTAAATGAACAACATTATTCTGTCCAGCCTGAAAAGGAATAAACTTTGATGGCATGTTTTTGATGATGCATCCTGAACATTGGTTTGCAGGCGCGGTCAATCATGCACTTTGCAGCCAATCCAATTGATTTGCCTGAGAATGGTATTTTTGCTTCTAGTAGAATGATTTCGAAGCCCTTGAGTAAAGGTAAGCTTTTGCTAAAGTGTCTAATCTGCTTTTCAGTTAATAGATAGATGATTTCACACTTTAAATAATTTTGTTTTGTATGATCTAACTGCAAAATGTGAATGGAGCTGCATCCAAGATTTTCTGACAGAGTAGATCTTTAATATTTTTTCCAAACACGGCTTTCATTTTGTCCAATTTTGAAGGAGGCATTGTTAAATGACCGAAGAAGCATGTCTAAATGCTGCATGGTGCTGCTACGGTGCTACCTATACTAGCTTGTGTAGAATATGCAGAGGCTTATTCCACTTTTTGTGTGATTTGTGATTTCAAATGATCATCTTGTTTAAAAGCATCTGAATTTCTGATTTGATTTTGCAGAGAAGATGGTGGAACTTCCCCAATATGGCCTTGAAAAGGCAACTGCTTCTCGTGATTCTGGTACAAACAGTGCCCATAATACCTTAGAGATATAGAAACCTGTTATTCTAATGATGCTTAAAACATCTGAGAGCGCAATTTGATCCACCTGCTTTCACCTGTACATGTTTACTTAATAAACTTGAGTTGCTCGTTCTGCTTCGTGGTAATTCTGTAAATTTAACCATCGTTCTTGTGTGTTTGTTGGTCTTTCTGAAGATGTGGAGGGTCAGGCGAATAGAAAAGTTTCGTTGCAAAGATATCTTGAAAAGCGGAAGGACAGGTGCTTTAAAGAAACAATTCGTTGTTGCAATGATGTCGTGTAAATACTTGCACTTATTCCAAATCGCTGAATACTGATTAAGCTTTCTTTCTGAGCAGAAGATTCTCCAAGACCAAAAAGGCTCCAGGAGTTGCATCATCTAGCTTGGAGATGTTTCTGAATCGTCAGCCACGGATGAACGCTGCATATTCACAAAACCTTAGCGGCACAGGGCTCTGCGAGTCACCTGAAAATCAGACAAAAAGTTCCAATCTCTCAGTTGATCTAAACAGTGATCTGAACAGTGAAGGTATGAATAAACATGGAAAAGCATATGTTAAATGGTTCCAATGATTTCCCCTCAAAACTCTTGTCACTTGTTTTCTAGATCTTTAACAAAACTGGAGATGATTTTATGGGTCAAAAGGCGCGCTTTAAGCTCAATACACGAAGAACAATTTCATTTTCTTTTAACAAGTTGCCATGTACAAAAGGAACAAAAGCAGACAATGAATGTTCTCGTTCATTGTGGAAGAAACATGGCTTAAGACTTGAGCTTGGATCAGTGCCAGTCTCGTCTGGTTTTGATTTACGGCTTGTATCCATCTTTTTGGTCTGTAGTTTTGAGTAGGTTAGAGAGACGAGAGAGGAGGTGGCGGTTTGCGTTATGTAAATGCTGTCTTATAATGAGAGAGACCTTATTATTGATACCAATCTTGAGGGTTCCAAGTAACACAACTTTGTGATAATGTATGAGATGATTAATTTGTTTATTTCTAGACAAGTGAGATTTGTAACTTTAATCTAAAACACCAAAACGTGAGAATTCAATTTTACTGTTTGTTTATCCCCCAAAAATAATGATGGTTTGAAACGCATGTCTGGGTCTAGCTGGGGTTGACCGATAAATAGGGGTAGTTTGGTCTTTTACTAAAGATTATTTTATGTTTTTCTTTTTTTTAAAGAAGAGGTCAATTTTAATCGCGTGGTTTTGAAGACGATAAGGAATTAGGTGTAACGAGGAAGAAGACGATGGGTGAAGCGGTGAAGGTATCTTTATCTTCTTCTCCTCTGCTTCTGAATTGAATATGCTGATCGAAAATTTCCAGTTTTTTGCGATGCAATGAATCGTTGATTGTTTTCCGTTAGGTTCCGGTTTGTGATTTTGATTCGTTTCGACGATTTTCGAATCATCACTACTTAATTTTGCGAATGCGAGCAGCTTAATTCCTTTTCATATTGTATTTTACTTGACTCATATCGGAGTTGCAATTGACGATCATCTCTAATTGTTGAAGTTTTTATAGTTAAATCCGCATTGTAATGACTGAAACATTTTTCTTCACGGAATCTAATCTCCTTTTTATGTGTTTTTGCTTAGCATAAAAGAAATTTATGGTTTCTTGTGTGTGTGTGTGTGTGTGTGTGTGTGTTATTGCTTAGGATGGAAGAGAAGAAGTGATTCAGGCATGGTACATGGATGATAGCCAAGAGGATCAGAGACTTCCTCACCACAAAGATCCTAAGGAGTTTGTATCTTTGGACAAACTTGCAGGTCTGTGTGTGTGTGTTCAGTTCAATGTTGTTCTTTCTGAATGCTTCCCTATTGTCTTTACATGTAATGTTTTTGTACAGAGCTTGGAGTACTTAGCTGGAGACTTGATGCCGATAACTATGATACCGATGAAGAATTGAAAAAGATCCGCGAATCTCGTGGTTACTCCTACATGGTTTGTCACCTTTATTTGATGTATATATTTTTGTTTGTTATATATCCCTTAAGACTTGAATGCTAGATGTTTGTTTTTTAAGGCTAGATACACAGTGGGTCTACTTGAGATGTTTCAGCTGATCAAGCTTTATCTATAGGTCTACTAGCCTAGGACTGAATTTAGAAAATTTTAGCTGTTGTGAGGATTGGGTATATAAGGATTACTTGGATGATAGTTTAGGTGGTGGATTGTTCAAGGGTTTGGTTGGGACTTGGGAGTTGAGAGTCTCTCACTAACTAACATTTACTATCTGTAGGACACAGTTTTTCCTTCTCTGTTACACTTCTTGAGCTGAAAGTCTTATGTTAATCACTTGATGATTCCCAAACACTTTTATTTGTGTGTATATATTTTTCTGTTCGAGTCTTGGTTTTACGATAGAAAAGTGTTTAAATTTAGGACTTTTGTGAGGTATGCCCGGAAAAGCTTCCAAACTATGAAGCGAAAGTAAAGAGCTTTTTTGAAGAACATCTGCACACTGATGAAGAGATCCGTTATTGCGTTGGAGGAAGTGGTAGGTACTTTTATTGATTGCTTTACTCGAAAATAATAAGATATAGCCCGCAATGTTATTTTCCTTGGAAAAAGGTTACTTTGATGTGAGGGATCGCAATGAAGCTTGGATTAGGGTATGGGTAAAGAAGGGGGGTATGATAGTCTTGCCTGCTGGAATATACCATCGCTTCACCGTGGACTCAGACAACTATATCAAGGTTCAATCTTTAGCTTCTTCTAGACGTTAATTTATCATATATTTTTGGTTGCTTAGAAAATTGGTATTTCTCACTGGACAGGCAATGCGGCTTTTTGTGGGTGAACCGGTGTGGACACCATACAATCGCCCACACGACCATCTTCCTGCAAGGTACATGTCCTGTTTTCCCGTTTTGTCTCTCTAAAGCTCATCATAAGCATACCTTGTTTTTGTTCACTTATGTAAACAATGCCATATAATCAAAGAGGAAAACTCTTTTATTTGACAGGAAAGAATATGTCGATAACTTTGTGATCAACGCGTCCGCCTAGAAAAGCTCTATTTCCCTCTCTTTCGCTCTTGCTTTCCGAAATCAGAATCTATAATCAATAAAGAGATCACATCTCTCAAGTCTTTGATATATATGTATACTGGCTTGATTTGTAAACTTAATTACACTCTCTATTAGTCTCTCTTTACCATCTTTGATGTATCCGTTCTACGAAAAGACTATAAACTAAAGTATGATCATCTTTTCTTACGTTTCTTTGTGTTTGTTGCAACTAAAGAAAAAAGAATAGTTGTTTGTGCATGTATGAATATACCGAGTTTATACACAAATGTCTATATTTTTTGTTTGTCAAAACTAACAAATTAGAAGTAGTAATGAAATAGTTAGAACACGAAAGTAATTTGTAAACACTAATTGGTTAACTCAAAATCACGGTTCTATGGCAAAATGAAGAAACACATTTCATCTTCAACTCAAAAAAATTCATGGTCCATGGTATTGTGTTTGGACAATAATAAAATTTCAGCAAGTGAAAATGAGGTTTGACAAGGCAAAGACAGAGGTGATATAACTAAACTCTACTTCTGTTGGTTTTTTTCTAAATAAATCACATTGCAGAGTAATTATATTTCATTTTCCTATTTGTTTTTTTTATGGAGTTGAAGGAGAAAAAATGGGATTAAAAAAAGAAGTATAACCTAGCAGAGCCATGATTAGGGATATATAAGTAAACAGAACACATATCATACGTGGCAGTCTAGGGAGCTCCCCTGCTCCAGAAACCATTCCCTCAAATTCTAAGCCCATAGAATACTATTAGACCTCAATCACTCTCTTTTTCATGTCTCTCTCTCTCTCTCTCATTCTTCCTAATTTTGCCCCCAAACCCTTCCAATTATTACTGAAACGCTCGTCGGAGCTCCGGTGAAGAGGAGGAGGAGATGGATGTAGGAGTGTCTCTAGCGAAGTCAATACTTGAGAAGCCTCTGAAGCTACTCACTGAAGAAGACATTTCTCAGCTCACTCGCGAAGACTGCCGCAAATTCCTCAAAGATAAAGGTTAAAGGTTCTTCTTCTTCTTCTTCTACCTTGTCGGAGTTTTGTAAGTCGACCTTTTGACTGACACGTGTCGAAACAGGAATGCGCAGGCCTTCGTGGAACAAATCGCAGGCGATCCAGCAAGTTTTATCCCTCAAAGCTCTCTTTGAGCCCGGCGACGATTCCGGTGCCGGAATCCTCCGCAAGATCCTCGTTTCTCAGCCGCCAAATCCGCCTCGCGTAAGCTATTTTGACTTTGCTTCTATTTCCCGTCGATTCGCACAGAAGAAGCTAAATAGAACTCTGATTTAGGGAAATTGTTGCTCTGTGTACTTGTGTCCACAGGTTACAACAACTTCGATTGAGCCAGGCAACGAGCTCGAAGCTTGTGGCCGGAATCCTTTTCCAGAAGATGACGGCCAATGCCAGAGAAGGGATTCTCCAAGATCAGCGGAGTTCTCCGGCGGTTCTGCTCAGTATGCAGCGGAGAAAGATAGCAGCTACAAGACGACAGTTTCCCCCAGGTTTACATTTTGAATTTATGTGACACCTTTCTGCTGAGACAAGAGCGATGCATTTTTGACATTTGGTTTGTGATCTTAGGAAGTATTTGGTTCCATATCACATCCTTGGAAATTGAAGTATTTAGGTAATGGTGTATTTGGTTCGACAGTTTTTAAGTTAATTGTGGCTTTCTCTGTATCTGTGTGGTTAGTGTTTCTAGATCTTCTTGGTCCTGTCTTCGTCTCCTGGATTTTTTGGTGAAAAGAAACGCTATTCAAATGACTTGAAATCATCATTGCTAGTCAACGAAAAATTCAGTTACTCGAATTCCTCAATAATAGAGAAGTTAGAGGGTTTTTTTTGTTGTAGTCCATCTACGAAAGCCTAATTCAAGGTTCTGCTATCATGTCCCTCTTGTTATATAAGCGAATTAACCACTCCAATGCTGTTTACTTGTCTGTAATGGTGCATCAGAAGCCCAGCTGAAACTAGTGCGCTGGTTGGGCAAATGACGATATTCTATAGTGGAAAAGTGAATGTGTATGATGGTGTACCATCTGAAAAGGTAAATGAATCACATTATTTTGTCTAGCCTGAAAATAGAATTTTTGATGGCATGGTTTTGATCATGCTATCCTGTATATTGGTTTTCAGGCACGGTCAATCATGCATTTTGCAGCCAATCCAATTGATTTGCCTGAAAATGGTATTTTTGCTTCTAGTGGAAGGACTTCGAAGCCCATGAGTAAAGGTAAGCTTTTGCCCTTTTCAGTTGATAGATAGATGATTCAAACTTGAAATGATTTTGTTTTGTGTATCATTAAACTGAAAAAGTGAATGGACCTGCATCAGCTTTTCTGACAGAGAGTAGATCTTGTTTTATTGTTATTTTTTGCCAAACACGGCTTTTGTTTTGTACAATTTTGAAAGGAGGCATGTGTAATTGACCAAAGAAGCATGTCTAAATGTTGCATTGGGCTACCTATACTAGCTTGTCTAGATTATGAAAATGCCTCTGTACCTTTTTGTGATAGTGATTCCACTTTCTTTCTTTAGATTCGAGTCTGAATTAGTCGATAATTAAACTGAACCCAAAACGGGCTTGCGAAGGCGAATTCTTCTCGTGATTCTGGTACAACCAGTGTTCATATTGCCTCAATGATTCTGAGAGCAAAATTTGATTGACAGTGCTTTCACCTATGCAATGCTATTGTAATCGTGTTAACTTGGAGGCGGATAAACTTGACTTGCTTGTTGTTCTACATGTTATATGACATAGACCTGTGAAGTTAATTAATTTAACTGTCTTTCTTGTGTGTGTTATTTTTTTTCGTTCTTGAGATATGGAGGGTCAGGCAAACAGAAAGGTGTCGTTGCAAAGATATCGTGAAAAGCGGAAAGACAGGTGCTTTTATATACTTACGCTTAAACCAAAATTGCTAAAAAAACTGATATATTCTTTATGTGCAGAAAATTCTCAAAAGCCAAAAAGTGTCCAGGAGTTGAGTCCTTTAGCTTGGAGATGTTTCTGAATCGTCAGCCACGGATGCACACTGCATATTCGCAAAACCTTGGCTGCACAGGATCTCCACTGCAGAGCGAGTCACCTGAAAACCAGACAAAAAGTCCCAATCTTTCAGTTGATCTAAACAGTGAAGGTAAATCGAAAATCATATGGAGAGCTTTGTTAAAATGGTTTTGGATGATTTCCCTCAAACTCTCATCGGTTGGTCTCCAGACATTTAACAAGATGCCGAAACGTTGAGATGATATTACCGGTGAAAAGACGTTGTAAGCTCAAGATATGAGGAAACAGTTGCGTTCTTGTAAGCTCAAGATATGAAGACTCCTCTCTTCGGTCCTCTTTCTGGGTTGCACCCACAATTTTTGGTCTATAGTTTTGAGTAGCTTAGTAGGTTAGTGGTAAGCTCTTGTTTCTGATTCTTTTTTGGGGAGGATATAGTCACAGAGACAAGAGACGAGAGAGGGAAGATGAAAGAAGGGCATTCAACTTCTGGTTTTGTAACGTGTAAATGCTGTCTTATTTGACACTTTAAACGAGAGACCTTTAGGCTTAAGCCAAACAAATTTCTACTCTTGAGCCTTATAGCTTTTGACCATCTCTAACCCAATTTTTGACTTTATTATTATTAACTTTTTAACAATACCTTTTAATTGTCCAGCTTATAAACGTTAAATGGCAAGAATATGTGGTTCTCTAACAAGTTTCAATAATTAGTTTGAGTTTCGGTTTCTATATACAAATCCCTAAAAGGGGTAGGCGTATTCTGAAACCAAACGAGCTTCACCAGAGAATTAATTTGTTTACGTTTAGATGAGTGTTGCTTAATCCGATCACATGGTAATGATTCTATAGTATTAAACCGTAATTCTAGTCTGAAACGGATCTAGGTGGAGGAGGGTAGTTTAGTCTTTTAGCATTTTATATATATTTTTGTCCCAAAAGAAAAAGACGAAAATGACTTGTTTTGAAAAGGAGACGAGTCATTAATCGCGTGGATTTGAAGACGAAGAAGACGAAGAGGAAGAGGAACAAGCAACCATGGGTGAAGTGGTTAAGGTAATCGAAAAATCTATTGCTTCTGATTCTGATTTCGTCAAACCTCATCGGAAAACATGAATCGCGTATTGTTATATATCGATTGAGTTCGGGTTTTGATGTTTCGGCTGATTCGTTTATCGCTACTTCATTGCTCATAGAGTATTTAGTTTGTTGCCTGCCTTATCTCGGCGGTTACTTAACATATCGAAATTGATTGCTCCAGAACAATTTCTCTATTAGTTTTCAAGTTTCCATTTTTGATGTGATTTTGATTACCATCAGATTGATGTTTTCTTGATTCACATGTTGTTGTGTGTGTGTTATTGCTTAGGATGGAAGAGAAGAAGTGGTTCAAGCATGGTACATGGATGATAGCGATGAGGATCAGAGACTTCCTCACCACAAGGATCCTAAGGAGTTTCTATCTTTGGACAAACTTGCAGGTCTTTGTGTGTCTTCGCTGTGGTTCTATCTGTTATGCTTCCTATCGTCTTTTGATTTTTCATATGTAATGTCTGTGTGCAGAGCTGGGAGTACTTAGCTGGAGACTTGATGCTGATAACTATGAAACCGATGAGGATTTGAAAAAGATCCGCGAATCTCGTGGTTACTCCTACATGGTTTGTCACCTTTTTCTGGTGTTTTTTTTTTTTTTTTATATCTTTGTTTGTTATATCCCTTATAACTTGAACGCTAGATCTTTAGTTTCGACTAATTGCTGTTTTGACATTTCAATACATACAGTGGCTCAAACCTTACTTATAAGTCTATAACTAGCCAAGGACTTAATGTAGCCGATTATAACAGCTGTGAGTTGGTTATAGAGCAAGTACTGAAAGATGGGTTTATAAGGATTTCTTGGTAGATTGTTTAGGTGGTTGATTATTTTGCTGTTTGGTTGTGAGTTGAGAGTCTGCATTAACTATCAAATCTCTCTGCTTCTTCTTCAGCCAACATTAATTATCCGAAGGAGACATAAAAAAACCCCTTTCTTTCTCTCTTACACTTTTTGAGCTTAAAGTTTTTATGCTAATAACTTGATGATTCCCAAACATTATTATATGTGTGTATATAAATTTGTGCTATGGGTCTTGGTTTGATGATAGAAAAGTGTTTAAATTTAGGACTTTTGTGAGATATGCCCGGAAAAGCTTCCAAATTATGAAGAGAAGGTAAAGAGCTTTTTCGAAGAACATTTGCACACTGATGAAGAGATCCGTTACTGTGTTGCAGGAAGTGGTAGGTACTTTTGTTAGCTGCTTTACTTGAAAAAATTAAATTCAATATAGTTCTCATGTTTTATTTTCTTGGAAAAAAGGTTACTTTGATGTGAGGGATCGCGATGAAGGTTGGATTAGGGTATGGGTAAAGAAGGGGGGTATGATAGTCTTGCCTGCTGGAATATATCATCGCTTCACCGTGGACTCAGACAACTATATCAAGGTTCAATCTTAGCTTATTTGAGTCGTTAATTCATCATATATATTTTTGGTTGCTTAGAAAATCAGAGTTTCTTATCAAACAGGCAATGCGGCTTTTCGTGGGTGAACCGGTGTGGACACCATACAATCGCCCACACGACCATCTCCCTGCAAGGTACAATGTCCTGTTTTCCCCTTTTGTCTCATCAAAAACTTACTCTGCAATTGTTCATCCAAGCAAAGAAACGAGAAAACTGTTTATGAATATCGAAACGGCTATCTTACAGGAAAGAGTACATCGATAATTTCGTGAAGGTGAATGGGGGTGGTGCCATAGACGCGTCAGCATAGAGGACTCTGAGTCTGAGGCATCAGATTTCTATAAACTAAGCATACAATAAAGAGAGATTTCTGTCTGATACTGGATATATTATACGGTTAGGTTGTCTTTATGCTTTATCATGTCATCCACTTAAAGCGAAGACACTTTGATTCGTGTGGCTTTGGCTTCGTGGTTGTGTTGTAATGTTTCATGGTGTGTGTAAACTTTTAACTTACTATAGTTTACTATCTTTATGTCTATCAGTCTATATGTTCGGTAATATTTAGAGGAAAATTAGGAGATATTCATGTTGAGCAATAAACATCAAAACTCAAAAGATAAAGAACTGCTTATGTGAATCCACACTATTTTTCACAATGTGGATACGTATACGCAAAATAATACCCTATGGCCCTCCAATTATTCGGGTCGAAGGCCCAATTATTTTTCCTTCTTTTTCAAACATATAATTTTCTTTGAAGAATATGCACTGTACCGTCCAACTCTCACAATACTGTTTAACCTTTTTAACTCATCCATTCTTAATGATGACTTTCTTTGGTTAAATTCTTAAATATTACCGAAAATTATACGAAGTTTAATGATTCCGCTGCACCAGTTTATTGTAACACCAGAAATCTTGGGCAGTATTCTCAGTTTTGCGTCCGTCCCAATTCTTGTTATTATTGAACCAATGTTAAATTTTGATTCACGTCGAAAGTTTGTGTTACATATCATCATTATATTCTCCTCCAAATTTCCCTTAATCTAGCAAAAATAGCCTTAGACGAGAGTCCCACCCGTGACGTACTCAGTGAAGGCCAACGCAACTAGGCCGAGCATCGCGAACCGACCGTTCCATAGCTCAGCGTCTGACGTCATGAACCCTTTGGACTTTGACTCCGCCCTTATTCCCTTGAACAGCGGAACCATCGATGCCAACGTCAGCAACGCCGTCGTTCCTAGAAACCACCCGACGCCACCGTCGGAGATCTGAGCAAACACGTTCTCTCCCTTCGACAGCTCCACCGCAATGGCAGCAACAAATCCCACCATCGCTAATCTCCCGTTGATCCTCTCTGGCGCTGGACCGCTAAACGCTAGTAAATCTCCAAACTTCGTACTCACCTAAACAATAAACAAATTATATATATAACTCACAATTCACAAATCTTTTATTCTATTGACAAACATGCATTATGCAGATTCACTTTGAACTTTAAATGACAAGACAACACAAAATCGCAATTACATAATCAAATTCTAATGACATATATTAATGACTTCGGCCATTAGATCATATATATATACCTTAGGTTTGCTAACTGGAGGAGGAGACGGTGGCATTTGCGGTTGAGCCGCCGAGGTCGAGGTCGAGGTCGAGGGCACGGAAGGATCTTCCTTGATAGGATCACCCTTAAAAAATAGTCAATGTAACGAACGGTCAGGATTAAAAGTCAAATAAGTAGCGTAGGGAAGTGAAAGGACTATGAGGTAGTATATACCTGAGCCATGCACCTTACTCCCACCGGAGCATTCCTCTTGAAGAAGAGTTGGTTTGTGTTTCTGATGTTGCGTGAACTCAATCCACCGGAAGGAGCAGCGAACACTGACTGCATGTTAAACGATGCTGTTGCCATTTCTGATTAACGCCAAAGATCGAAGAAGATTGAAGTAGTGAGAGAATTGAATTAACTATAAGACTTGAGAAGTGAGATGGAGTTGGTTTGTGGTGTAACTCAAGATCATCTCTTTATTTATAGAGTGGGTGAAGGTGAATGATAGGTCTAGTATTTTCTGAATTTTATGTATTATTTATCTTTATTGATTTATGGGATACTTACAAGGTTACTTATTTTATTTTTGCGTGTGTGGTGTGTAGTAGAGTAATAAGTAGAAACAAGTATTTAAAAGAAAAGAAAAATTAAATTGGAAACTTTTATTTTTGGGAAGAAAAAGTTTCCTCAGAAAAAATGTTTTCAAACTTATGAGATTTGTTTCCATCTTTATTGTAACAACTAACAAATCTATTTGGTCATCCGTTTATTTGTAAAACAAAATCGAATTAGATTATACAAATAAATCGAATTATATCTCTTGAAACCGTTGAAAATGTGGGAAAATAATATATCGGAATTTGAGTGGAACGCTAAACACTAAAACACGTAGTAGCCAAGAAAATTTGAAAACCGAGAGGAAAGTGAGGTGAGATCAGTAAGGAGCCACGTCTAGTTGAAAAAGTGCAAGTAAATTGATGGCGTGGCTTCCTTCATCACACACAGAGACACATCTTCTTGTCTTTTTCTGATTGGTCATGGCCAAGTGGGTTTGGTAAAAACACGTAAAAAAGATTGTCTCACAATATTAAAAAAAGTTAACGGCTCACAATATTCACTCGGGAGATTTGTTTCTTTCTGGTGGAGAGAAGTCGCATTCAATCTCGTTTCGTATTGGAACTTACTTAACTTCATTATGGCAGACCCATGATGACTCCTTTTGAATCTTTGATCCTTTCTGTGTCCCAATCATGACTGCGTGCCCAATTCTCCTACGTTCCCTTATATTACGCATTGGAACGGTAAATAAAAACAAAAATATTTACATCAATAAAACTCTTAGTATATATACCTTTTGCATAGATGAGAAATATACTTATCACGTAAATTAGTTACATGTTGTATTTCAAATACGAAAAAAAGTGTGACCATGACTTGTGTGAAATATGTATAATGTATTTGAGACTTTTTGAGTTCAATACGAAAAGTGTTGCCGTGACTCGTCTCATAAGGTCATTGAAAGGCCAACAATAAGTCCCGAAGCCCATAAGCCCACTCGCGTTTAATAATAATAAGAACGAGAAGAAAAAGAAGAACACAAAACATTGAGTCTTTTGTTCTTGCCATTTGTTCTACAAAGCTTGTAGAAACAAAGTCTTCTGTTCGTGCTTAGCTACTAATGGGCTGTCACAAGCTTTGGTGGCCCATAAAATTTAACATGACCTTGCATAAGCTTCTGTGGGCATGTTTCGTGTTTGGTTTTTGTCGTTTGGTAGATGTAAATCAGTAAATCAATGATTGAATCCAGTTTTAACTTATAAGGCTAAACTTATATATACACTTTGGGTATCCACATGATGCACTTGTTCTTTGACATTGTTCTTTAGAGTATATAAACATGAGGTGCGATCATGGTACAGGGGCATCGATATAGTCTTCGGATGAACATCTGATGCTTAAGTCCTAATGCTACGATTAATTAATACAAGAGCAGTGTCATGAACAAATGGGTGATTTGATCATTTGTTTATGAGTTCTAGCACTTAAGATCGTTATTTTGGTTTGATTGCACTATCTTGAGTATTTGATGCCGTAGATATTGTATCCATATAAACATTTTTGAGTAATGTGTTATCTTCTTTTCTGAGATGGATTGGATTATAATTCCATCTATATTGCGTTTAGACTTTAGAGTGATATTTAAAGAGTTTTCATCTTCTCGGATACAAATTAAATACCATATTCTAGGGTGTACAAATGAACCATTTTTTGTGTTTCGTATGAGCCACGTGCTACAAGGTTCGGTGTGGCTAGCATCTCTAAGACACGCCATTATGTTTTCCGTCTAGGAAGACATAATTCATATATCCATCATTGTTGGTTTCCTGTTAAAGGGTGTAGAGCGTTAGAGACTTCTCACCAGTTATCTTGAGGACTTCACATATAAAAATGACATGGAATATCGTTTTTTGATACCCACATGTCGCGACTTGATTGGTAATTACGTAAATAAGTATGTAATTATGACCAATCAAAATATCGACAATTATTACTACAAATTTTTGTTTAGAAAATTTATTCCAGAATCAAAATTAGCAAGATGTGTTATTGCGAATATTTTTATTCTAGTTTTTATGTATTGGGGCAGAAAAGTTGTAAAAAAAAAAACCTAAAACATTTGAAAAACTAAACCACAGAAAATTAGAGGAAAAACCTATAAAAGTAAATATTGTATAACACTATAACTGTCCGTTATTAAAAATATATATTGTAATTGTAGTTTATTAACTGTAGTTTTGAAAATATATTTCCACACCCTTATTATAAACCCAATTAATATTTATTAGTTTTTTACGTATTTATGGTTTCAGTAGTCGGCTATATATATGATGAGTGAATGAGGGTAGGTGAGGTCGACCCTCTGATTTCTTATTTGCACATGTTGAATGTGAGCCCAAACCAGTCACCAATAAACTACTGATTCAACTGCGCCATTCTCTATGCTTTTTCAGCAAAAGGAAGCATTAATTATTGTCGTATTACTTTAATTTGATCTGTAAAGGATGGACAAAAGATATAGTACTAACAAATTCTCTCGCCGTCAAAGAAGAAACAAAAATATAATTTCAGGTCAAGATATGGTCAGGTCAAAAGTGATGAGCTCTATCATGAGTCCACAAAATGTGATTTAAAGTTACAAATTAATACAATTTTCTTAAGCCGGCGTTTATTTTATGATATTGTTTAAAAAAATGTAGAAACATATGTAACGAAAATAATATTAACTAGAATTTAATTTTTGGGACAATTTTTTTTACGAAAAAATTTAATCGACATGTCTAATAGTATTTTAATATTAATAGTAGTAACAACATAATAAAATAAAAATTTATTTATATTATAGCGCTGAATTAATAATATTTAAATTTATATTAATATTGATCTAAACTCGTTCCGCCATATAATCTCGTCATGCCATATAATTCGTCCTGTTGTATTTTAAACTTTTTCTAAATTTAAATGTTTATAATATTTTAAATTTTTTATAAAGTTTTAATATATTAATAATAGTATTTAAAACTTTCTAATAATTTAAAAATTTATTATATCTGATATAATTAAACGGTTCAACTAAAAAACCGAATTAAACCGGATAGAAACTTCTAAAATTTGGATGCTTATTAAGTTAAGTTTCCTGTTCACTCGAATTTGGATTTATTTTGGTCTTATTTATATCTTTTTAGGGTCTTATTTATTCTAGATCAATATCTAAAAATTCTAGTCGATGTAAATAGTTGAACACACATTTTTTTTCATTAATTGAGTAATATATGTCATTTTAAAAAAAATTCGAATAACAACATATGCAGAAAAAATTAGATTTTTATTAACTTTATATATTATATGATGATTCAAAAAAATTAAACAAAAATGATAAGAGAATCATAAATTTAAATCTTAACAAATCTTCTAAATATCTATATTATTAATTGTGGAACAATATATGAATATTTTTAATTTTACAATTAATTTAAATTTTTTTTAATTGCGTTTGGTTATAGAAATATAATATAACCTCTATAAATTAATACTTGATAAATTAATACTTCAATTAATCAATATATTTTTTGGTCCCAAATTAGTTTTTCGGATCAATTAGTATATCGATAAATTAATAACTCTATAATTGAATAAAATATCAAAGTTCCAACAGTATTAATTTATAAATGTTTTATTGTAGTAGATAATTGATTGTAATGGTTGTTTAGATATATATATATATAACTATTTGTCTATTCTATATTTATCTTTAATAAGTTTTCTAATTTATTTTTTAAATTAATAATATGTTATATACTAATTTACAATATTAATTTTTTTTTTTATAAAATATACTGCAAAAATAATAATATAGAAATCAATGTGATAACAAATTAACAAGTATAATAGTGTCTGAAAAAGAAAAAGAGAATATTGGTGATGTCACATGGTCCTGCACGTGATTATAATATTTATTTGCCTAGTTGATAATTTGATATCGTCGTGACTCATGAGCAAAGTGCTGGTCCGAACCTCGACGTATTCTTCGATAAAGTTCGATTCTAGCATCGGTCCTAACTTAAAATTCATTGTCTTTAAAAATAAAAATTGTTTTGGGTTGCCAAATAAATAAACATTTCCTTTAAGTTTAGTGCTTCAGATGTTTTGAATCGTTCTAGGTTAATAAACGTACCTAAAAGTAATTAAAGTTGTTACTTAAACGAAATATTAAAGTTTTCCTAGGAATGATGTCGTGGATACACTTTAATCTAATGGATAGTATTATTTTGTATTGGGTATATTTACACTTTAATGGATAGTATTATTTAAAGTAAATTTTAGGATGACCTTTTTGTTGTTGGACTATGTTACGTATGATACATAACGGATGATAATAAATCAGTCTATAGGCATTAATGACTACATACACATACGTACGTAATTTAAAAGTACTGTACACAATTGTTCTAATGTCACAGAGGTATAAGAATGTAATGTTGAAAAAGAATACTCCACAAAATAATTATGTACGGTTCAAAATAATTTTACTCAGGTTTTTTTTTTCTAATTTATTTCAATGTTTCTCCACAAATAAAATCATTGATCAATTATTTTAAAGTTGTAAAACTGGATATCAACATTGTAAAACCAATCTTTAATTAACGCATGTGTCCCAAAAATATTAAAAAAATCTAAACTAAAATTATTCCTTCTATATGATTATATAAGATTAAGTATATTTATATTAAAAAAAACATTGAACATGGTCTCCTTTTTTTTTTTTTTTTGTCAACATTGAACATGGTCTCCTAATTGTTTATATTTATTTCATAGAAGAAAAAAAACAAGTGTCCAGGTACACTTGCAAGAGGGCCTTTAAACTAATCAATTTGGTCTATAAAAGCCCACTCACACTTCATCTTCCACTTCAAATCCAATTTTTAAGATTCTCATTCTCCTCCATTAGAGAAAAAAAAAGCTTAAAAGCTTCGCTATTTTGATTCTCCTTCAATGGCTTCCATGTCTACCGTCTTCCCCAAAACATCCCCTTTCCTCTCTCAACCTCTCACCAAACCCCACAAATCCGATTCCATAACCACATCCGTTTCATTTCCTTCGAATTCGAGAAACCGTAGCCTAAGAACTCTCCAGGTACGAGCAGGCTTAATCGAACCAGATGGTGGGAAACTCGTAGATCTTTTGGTGTCGGAGCCACGACGACGAGAGAAGAAACACGAGGCGGCGGATTTGCCGAAAGTGAGATTGACGGCGATTGATTTGCAATGGATGCACGTTTTGAGTGAAGGTTGGGCAAGTCCGCTTCGAGGGTTTATGAGGGAATCTGAGTTCCTCCAAACGCTTCATTTCAATTTGCTCAATCTCGATGACGGATCCGTTGTTAACATGTCTGTGCCTATTGTTCTTGCTATTGATGATGAACAAAAAGCTCTGATTGGTGAATCGAAACGAGTCGCTCTTGTTGATTCTGATGATAATCCCATCGCTATTCTCAACGAGTAAGTTTCAATTAGGTTCTTAGATCAGTTCAATCGGTTGAATGTTTCATAGGATTTGAGGAATCAAACTTGCATAGTAATGTTCCTGTGTCTGTGTTTCAGCATTGAGATTTATAAACATCCGAAAGAAGAACGGATAGCGAGAACTTGGGGCACGACTGCACCGGGTTTGCCTTATGTAGAAGAGGCGATAACCAATGCTGGAAACTGGCTCATTGGTGGTGACCTTGAGGTTCTGGAACCTGTTAAGTATAACGATGGGCTTGATCGTTTCAGGCTATCGCCATTTGAACTTCGTAATGAGCTAGAGAAACGTGGCGCGGATGCTGTCTTTGCGTTCCAGCTTAGGAACCCGGTTCATAACGGACATGCCCTTCTCATGACTGATACTCGTAGGAGACTTCTTGAGATGGGTTACAAAAACCCAATCCTTTTGCTACATCCATTGGGAGGGTTTACAAAAGCGGATGATGTTCCTCTAAGCTGGCGAATGAAACAGCACGAGAAGGTAATAATGGAAGCAAAGTCTTTTTTTGTGTTGTTCCTAGTTCTTTATAGGTGATGCTAAAATGGTTTTCATGACTAAATTAGGTGCTAGAGGACGGTGTTCTTGATCCAGAGACGACTGTGGTTTCTATATTCCCATCTCCAATGCTCTATGCTGGTCCAACCGAAGTGCAGTGGCACGCAAAGGCTAGGATCAATGCTGGTGCGAACTTCTACATTGTGGGTAGAGATCCGGCTGGAATGGGTCATCCTGTGGAGAAACGTGACCTGTATGATGCTGATCACGGGAAGAAAGTACTAAGCATGGCTCCTGGACTCGAACGACTCAACATTCTTCCTTTCAGGGTATATATAAAAAGTGCATTCTCAAACCTTCAAAGATTTAGACTTCTTGAGTTCTGATTTATCCTGGTTTTAATCGGTTTAGGTTGCTGCGTACGATAAGACACAAGGAAAGATGGCATTCTTTGATCCCTCGAGGGCTCAGGATTTCTTATTCATTTCTGGCACTAAGGTAGTACTACAATTTCTTAGAACCAACTAGGACATAACATTTTCTTAACTGTATGCAATTCCTGATTTAACCTTAATTTGGGTTTTATAGATGCGAGCTTTGGCAAAGAACAGGGAAAACCCTCCAGATGGATTCATGTGCCCTGGAGGCTGGAAAGTGCTTGTGGATTACTACGACAGTTTGACCCCAGCCGGAAGTACCAGACTCCCGGAAAAGATTCCGGTTTAAGACAAATTAAACCCATTTTTTTTTAGTTAATTAAATAACTTGATAGTTCTTTAAGATCTCAACGTACGGTCTTTTTGTAAGATTTGGAAAAGCTTATATATATGAACAACGGTGTTGAATTTTTGAGATATACCGATTTTGATTTTTTTATATTATAAGGCTTAAATTGAATTTGAATGTAGAAAATATTTAGTCTAACACATATGGACACACTTTTATTTATATATATATATATATATATATGTATATACATACACAAACTTATGTGTATAGAAATAGAAATCTAATTGAAGTAAATTTATGACAAAAAATAATAAAAATTGAAGAAGTAAATTAAGAACTTAAAAATCGATTAAAAAAAAAGGAACTTAAAATTTAAAGAAAAAACCCAAGTGTAGGCATGTCACTTGGTTGAGAAGTTTTGTTCCAAAGGAGGTTCTGAATTCGGGTTCGAATCTTGTTTCAGAGGTGTGGATAATTTGGCAAAGCCAAAACCCTATAGTCTATATCCCAACGAAGAGATACATGAGATTTGGTTTAGAACTCATCTATCGTTAAAATAATCAAAATAAATAAAAACAAACAAACAGCTAAAACGTTAATGTACAAAACAATAAACAGACACCAAATTTGATCGCCTTGATAAAATTGAGTGTGTAGTTCGATTAAATTAGTGTCAAGTTTTATTATTATAGTAGTACATATAAACTAAAATAAAAAACCAGAGCGTAACAATATAAATCTAACTTTCAATCTTTCATCGTTTTTCAATCTAACACTATGATGACTTCTTTTTATTTTTTTGGTTAAAGTCACAATGTGACCTTCGTCATTGCTTGCCCTCTTATTCCCTGAATAAATCACAACATCTAACTTTTGCTCTTCGCATCCACATTCTTATCTATTCGATAGACAAGATCAGTTTTACCCTCGTTGACATCAATGCACACAATGGAATCGTCATCGATTTCTTCTCGCACAATCATCATTGATATATTTGTGACCACTTTCCTCTCTAGCCATTTCCTAATGGGCTTAGCACCATACACCTACTTAATAATCATACAATATTAAGTGATACAAATGTAAAACCTCAAGCACAACATACTTATTAAGCTAAGTGACAAGGAAAAGGACATTTACCGAGTCGTAACTGGCTGCTAAAATGTAGTCTAATGCATCATTTGTGACAGTCATAGATACACCTTTCTCAACAAGCCAATTAGCAACATTCTTCATTTGGAGTTGAAATTTTTTTTTCAAATTCTCGTGGGACATAGGATCAAACATCACTATCTCATCCAATATATTTATCATCTCTGGCCTGAAATAATTTTTCATCTCCTTCTTTGCGCTGTCTCGAGCCACTTACATTGTCACTTCACCTGTAAGCCCTGAAATAAGGTGCTTATCCCCAAGGTTAGAAGTCATTATGATCACTGTGTTTTTAAAATCTACTGTTCTCCCATGCGAATCCGTTAATCTCCCGTCGTCTAGCACTTGAAGTAGCGTGTTGAATATAGTAACATTGGCATTTTCAACTTCATCAAATAGTATAACACAGTAAGGTCGTCTCCTCACGGGTTCAGTTAGTTGTGCATCTTCGTCATGACCAATGTACCTAAAAAAGAAAGTACTACTATGTGAATTTCCATTATACCATTAATCACAAAACACATAAAAAGAGGATTTAGTTAAGCACGTACCCAGGTGGTGCCCCTATAAGTTTATTAACAGAGTATTTTCATTATACTCCGACATATCAAGCCTAACGAGTGGGTTTTCATCGTCAAAGAGTTGCTCAGCAAGAGCCTTAGCCAGCTCAGTTTTGCCAACACCAATTGGACCGAGGAAGAGAAAGGAACCAGATGGTTGTTGTGGCCTTCCTAGTCCAACCCTCGACCTTAGAATTGCCGCAGCCACAACGTTCACGGCTTCGTCTTGTCCAACAACTCTCTCGTGCAACTATCATCAAGAGAAATTAACATCTTCTTCTCGTTCTGGTCAAGTCTGGTCACTGGAATACCAGTCCATCGGCTCACTACCTCAGCAATATTCTCTGGCCCAACAGTTTCCGTAAGCATCACGTTATCTTTAGCACTCTCTTCTAATCTTGCTATTGCAGATTCTACTTCCTCAATTGCTCCATATCTTAGATCATCAGCTTTAGGAAGGTCATATCATCTCGTTTCTGTTTAAGCCTTCGAGTTTCATTAATTATTTTTTTTCTCATTTTTGTATTTTATTGTAAGAGGCTCAAGCTTGTCCCTCAAGTCATCAAGCTCTTTCCGCACCTACAGAATAACAAATAAAATAAGCTCGTGCTTGTTGAGCAGAAAAAACAAGAGCTCTGTCTTGGATACGAACACCATGGTGTCCTTCATACTTTTCTTTAAGCCCTCGAAGAATACAGATAGTGTCAGGCACACTAGGCTCAGCTACAAACACTTGCTGGAACCTTCTCTCAAATGCAGCATTTTCTCAACATGTTTTCGGTATTCCTCAAACGTAGTAGCTCCAATGCAACGAAGCTGACCTCTTGCTAACATAGGCTTAAGCAAATTAGAAGCATCCGTGGACCCACTTGCTTTGCCAGCACCAAGAGCCATGTGGATCTCATCGATAAAGAGAACAACTTTGCCTTGAGCTTGCTCAACTGATTTTAAGACAGACTTCAATCTTTCTTCCAATTGTCCACGAAGTGTTGCTCCAGCAACCAATGCACCCATGTCCAAGGGAATGAGCACATCAGTAAGATTGATAGGCACGTCTGCTTTCAAAATCCTCTGAGCCAAACCTTCAACCACAGTTGTTTTTCCAACCCCTGGCTCACCGATTAGCACCGTGTTGTTCTTGGTTCTCCTTGAGAGAATCCCAACTACTCTTCTAATCTCCTTGTCACGAATCACAGGATCAAGCTTACCTGCTTGCTCAACCAAATATGTACCATAAGTCTTCAAAGCCTTAAGGATTACCTCCCCACAAAGCTTCTCCACCTCAGACTTAACCTTCTCTGGCACAAAACCAGCTTCTTTCAACAAATCCCTGATTTGAGAATCTTCAAGAAGACTAATTACCAACTCCCTACTCCCACATTGGTCTCCCCAGGCTTCTTTTGTGCACGACTTAAGACCGTAGCAAGACTTGGCTTGTTTTGAGGAATGTTTCTTGTTGGTAAGGGAAAATTCTGACTTTGCTGGAGTTAGCTAACACTTGGATGATTTTGAGAAATTGCTCTATTTGGAACCTGTTTTGGGAGCTTGTTTAAGGCTTGGTTGATTACTTTCACAGCTGACTGAGCCGAGATATCCCCTCCTCCTGCACTTGTGATTGCTCGATAGAAGACACCAGTCCGATCAACAATCAAAGCAACTCCGAGATGCAGAGGAGTTACTTGACCATGCGACGCTGACATGGCAAGCGATCGAGCCTTTGCAAGTATAAGCTGGACATTGGGGTTAAATCTCGTATCATTCATCTATCCTCTTAAACCTGCACAAAGGGAGAATAAACCAAAACCTATATAATATCAGCCTTCACTATAGAGAACGTGTCTAGTTTGG
Organism: Turritis glabra; assembly: GCA_900406565.1. Taxonomy (NCBI): domain Eukaryota; kingdom Viridiplantae; phylum Streptophyta; class Magnoliopsida; order Brassicales; family Brassicaceae; genus Turritis; species Turritis glabra. The sequence continues at coordinate 3,491,418 of OVBN01000239.1, forward strand.
TTGCAACAAACGATGAGATAAAACTCAACTTCACCCACAACAAAAAGCAAGCATCTGTTGATTAACATACCTAAACAAGATAAATTTCAATCAAGTTTACCTTAAAGCGTCGAAAGATTTATGATTTCTGATTTCCTTAGAATAGCTCTCTCTCTTTTTTCAAAGAGAATTAGTTAGAATTTAGAAACCCTAAATCCAAATAATTAAGTTGTAATAATTTTATAGGAAATAAATTTTCTTCTAAAAAAAAAAAGTCAAATTCCCGCTGATATATATATATATATATTTACCAATGTGCGGTTTCCTTCAAAGGTCAATAATAATTTATTCTTCCAACAGAAAATAGAGAAAAAACAAAATCTTATTTGATTTCAAAACGTTACGTTCAGGTGAAAAAAGTGCTTACTAACGGGTCGATAATATTGTCTCAGTAATAATGGGCCTTTACAGCCCATCAACATGTAAACAACCAAAATTGAAGTCTCGAGTTGTTCTCACTTCTCTCAGTCTAATAATGAGTGTCTCGTCTCTCGCATCGGCATCGTTTTGATTCTCCAAAATTAGTCTCACTCTCTTTTGCCGATTCTCGTTTCGTTTCCTACCTTCGGAATCTTAAAACAAAGGTATGGTTTCTTTATTCTGCTGATTTTCTCAACCAGTTTCTCAGAGTCTAGGGTCTTGGACGATGTGGGTTGCTAGAGAAAATGTGGAAACAAATATTATGGTCTGAGTACTACTTAATCGAAAAATGCAAATTCAAAGCTTTTGTGGGTCTTTTGTTTCTTTTAAAGTTGTTAACTTTTGATGGATGTTTTGATGATTCTCCCTTGGTTACTTACATGCCTGCGCACTGTTTGTTTAAATGCCTGACTGAAAACAGCTCACATTTTTGTATCATTCTGATTGAGTTCAATGTTCGTCTTGGCAGATGTATAATGTGAAACCGGTTTCTGATTTTCTGTTTTGAGTACTGTAGATAGGTGGAATTGGTACGTTGCTGGTGCATGTATAGATATGTAATCCAGATAAAGACAGAAACTTTGATCTTATCTTGTGGAGAAATTACTGGGAAAACAAAAATTAGGTTACTGATGATGATTTGTAAAACCTAGATGTTGGTTTCAGAGAAAAACCTAGAAATTACTGTCTACTTCCTTAATCTTTCTTTATGGATCTTTCAGTTCTGATTTTGTCAAGAGTCTTTCTCTGTTCTTTCCTTTGAGAAGAATGTAATGATAGTAAAGTGTATTTCTAGTCTCTGGATCAATGATGATAAGTATATGTATGTTCCTTTACATATCTATTTGACATTGTTTTGGTTTGGTATTAAAGGTTGAAATATGTTTCTCAAAGTCCAGTTACCATGGAACGTGATGATTCCAGCTGAAAACATGGATGCCAAAGGGCTGATTCTAAAGAGAGCTATACTAGTAGAGTTACTAGACACATTTGCTTCCAAGAAAGCAACCAAGGAGCTTGGTTACTACGTGGCAGTCACAACTCTGGACAAGATCGGAGAAGGCAAAATCAGGGAGCACACTGGTGAAGTTTTGTTCCCGGTAATGTTCAGCGGAATGACTTTCAAGATCTTTAAAGGAGAGATAATTCACGGTGTGGTGCACAAGGTGTTGAAGCACGGTGTCTTCATGAGGTGTGGTCCTATCGAGAATGTTTACCTCTCATACATGAAGATGCCGGATTACAAGTATATCCCTGGAGAGAACCCGATCTTCATGAATGAGAAGATGTCTAGGATCCAGGTTGAGGCTACAGTGAGGGTTGTGGTTCTTGGAACGAAGTGGATGGAGGCAGAGAGAGAGTTTCAGGCGTTGGCTAGCTTGGAAGGCGACTATCTTGGACCAATCTCTGAAGAATGATCTGCTTCATTTCTTCATGTGGTGGGGTTTTTTGGGCAATCTCTCATGTCTATATAACTCAGTCTTTAGTTCATGTTTGGTAAAGTACTCTCAAGCTTTGCAAATAATGAAAACGTTGATCTCTGAATGTAATGATATTTTCCACCTTCAAGAGGAAAGGCTGGTATAGTTTAGGTAACTGATATTGGTAGTGGTTTTTGCTTTCCTGTTTCATGATAAGCTCAGATTCGAATGGGACTCTCAGGGATCGAGGTCAAACCGGATTGATAAGAAATATGCCTAACCAAAGTTAACCAAACCAATCTCAGAGCACAGATTTGGATTAGTCATCACCAATTAACCATCGAGACATCTCTTCCATCTCTAGTGTCAGTAAGTCCCCAGATTTGGAATCAGTGTATGAGTTTTTTGGTCAGTGATTGTTTCTGCTGCCGTTCCAAAAAAGGCTGCCGTTTCCGATATTAAGTCTTCATCAACTCCGGCCCAGCCCAATCATCGTTGAGAGTTTGTGAAGACTAAAGAAAGCCCACGAGAATCACATGAGATTTTCTTATAGGTAATTTATAAGGAAGGAGGACACGTGGCTCTCTAGCATTGGTGAATCTTTACAAGATATCAAACGGGAACATATTAACCGACTTTTGTTTCGTGACTTTTGTCTTTTGATATTTTATTAACCGACCTTTCCTCATTGTGTTTCATCTGCACCGTCGATTGCTTAACACTCAAATAAATAACAACCGTAGGATCTCTCCGAAATCTTAAACCAACTCGGACTCGGGATTATGGCTTTTGCTCCCTCTATATAATGTGGTCGATGATCGTTTATTGCTTTCATCGATTATCTTGGCCGATAATCTTCTTTTTAGGGTTTTGCTCGAATTTATGTGACTTACAAAGATCAATTCCCGTTGATCCTCTAATCAACCCCCGTTGATCCTCATTATCAACACTCGTTGATCTATTTCTAATCAACCCTCGTTGATCCTAATCAACTCTTGTTGATCAACAATCAGAAGTCGGTGTGTATATATATCTTGTAATGAAAAAGGAAGGATCATGGTATTTATTTCATGTGAGTTTGGTTTCTAATTGCGATTAATTAATTCTTTGTGAGATCTTTTTTTTTTTGTAGCTTTCGTTGATTATCCTTCGGATCTTCTTGTCTGACCGATGATCTTCTTCTTAGGGGTTGGCTTGTCATCGAGGTACGTTCTTTTCTATGTCTAAGGTTTTTCTTTTTCTTATATGCCTAGTTGTTGTTTTTTGGTATGCCCTAGGGCCTCTCAATCTTTCGGGTCTTATGCGTATACATATCTTGTAAAATTGGATTTAAGTCTTCTAACTCAATTTGTTTCGTATTCTTGTAGGGATTAATATGAGCGTACGGGGACAAAACAACATCTGATCAATTCTCCTTGATCTCATCATCAACTCTCGTTGATCCTTCAATTATCAACTCTCGTTGATGATCCTAATCAACCCTCGTTGATAAAAAAAAAAAATCAAGGATCTTGAATCTATCTCCATAGATTTAACACTTGCATAGGTTTTTGTTTGGGCTTTCAAACCGAAAAGAAATTATAGTAAAAGGGAGGGGATGTATCCAACCTTTGCCATGACAGGTGCGCTTGCTTGGCAGGTCTAAAACCCTAAATAATATGAGGGTACGGGTATAAAACAATATTTGATCAATTCTCGTTGATCTCATCATCAACTCTCGTTGATCCTCCAATTATCATCTCTCGTTGATCCTCCAACCATCAACTCTCGTTGATCCTAATCAACCCTCGTTGATAAAACTAAAAGGAAGGATCTTGAATCTATCTATATCCATAGATTTAATTCTTACACAGGTTCTTGTTTGTGCTTCCAAACTGAAAAGAAACAGATGAATAAAGCAAATAGGGAGGGTTTGTATATGACCTTTGCCATGACAGGTGCGCTTACTTGGCAGGTTTGAAACCCTAAATAAAAAGATTTATGGTTGGTTTCGTGGATGGCACGGGATTCTTGGCCAGATCTGGACTGTGCGTCTTGTTTCTCTCTTAGTTTCCTGCTGTTTTCATATGCTTCTTGCATACCACAAAGAGGAACAGATACCCAATCTGGAGGCATCACTTTTGCTCTTTAAATACTTCTTGCATATGAACCATCATTGCAAACTATGAAGAGAATTACAGAACCAGTATTGAGCATCACTTGTGCTCTTTGATATGCTTCTTGCATGTGCTATCCTTGAAGAGAATAACAAACCTGACATTGGGCCTCTAATGACTAAATCATAGGTAATGATTATATTTTCTTAATCGCTCAGGTTTGTTTTCCGTTCTCCAGCTACCTAATTGCATAGGTAGCTAGTTCGTGTCGGAATCATGGATAAAGTTTTATGGAGGTGTGGTCCTATCGAGAATGTTTACCTCCTCATACATGAAGATGCCGATATACGATCTTTATGAATGAGAAAATGTCTAGGATTCAGGTTGAGGCTACGTTTAGAATTGTGGTGATTGGAACGAAGTGGATGGAGGCAGAGAGAGAAAGAGTTTCAGGCGTTGGCTAGCCTTGATGGAGACTATCTTGGACCAATCTCTGAAGAGTGATCTGAGTCATTTCTTCATGGGCAGATATTTTTGAAGTAATCTCTCTCATATGTCGTTAACTCTGTCTTTTTAGTTCATGTTTGGTCTTTGAATGTAATGATACTATCCACTCTTTTAAGTTGATCAAATAGTGAACCTTGAACTTTGAATGTAATGATATTCTCCACCTTCAAGAGGAAAAGCTGGTCTAATTTATGTATTTGATATTGGTAGTAATTAAGCACTCAGATTCCAATTGATCTTTGAATGTAATGATATTAACCCTACTTTCTTATGAGGCTCTTTCCTGATAAGCACTCAGATTCTAACTGGACAATATCCATGGAACTTCTTCCATTTGCTCACCAACAATCACATCAGATTTTAGTTCTTTGTAGCGTAACAAGTTTCAATTTCCGTGATTCAAGGGAAAAACGTGGTTTGGATTATAAAATTACTCAACATATTGTTTTTGGTCATATGCTTGCGTTTGTGATACTCAAATGATTTCTATGGTTATTTTTTTTCTGGTTAGCTACCAAATTTAAAACAGACAAGATTAGCCATTAAAGACATGCCCGAGTAGATTGATAAAAAGACATAAAACTCCAAACACAATATATTCAATATATAACTAGATGTCAAACTTTTATCATTAAGCCAAACCAAGACAGAACAGGTTTGAGTTTAATCAATTTCCATGAATGTATATGGAAACTTGATCGAAGTCAAACCGCATCAACAAGAAATATCTCTAACCAAAGTTAACCAAACCAATCTCTACATAGCCGTGGTTTATACATTACATATATTTAATTAAGAATATAAGATAAGAAGTTGAAATACGGTATTTAATATAAACATGTATTTTAAAATTTGAAAATAAGTATGAAAGAAAATTAATTTGATTAAAATGATTAACAAAGAAGAAACTGGTACAAAAAATGATAAAATGATTAAGCAATGGGGTGAAAAAAAACAAGCGCGTGGATAGACTAAATTTTCTAGAAAATACATAGATTAACGTTGAGTAATATGTGGTCATTTTAAGTTAAAAAAAAAGAAACAATTTAAAAAGTTTCTTTATCGGTGGTTAGTAAATATTTATAAATACGATATACTAAATATTATACAACTGTTGATGCCGTAGGCGAACATTTCCTTTTTCCTTGAAGAGGCACGGCCCTTCCTGGACATATGAGCTTTCAACTATTAGCGCTCTACTTCTTTCTTTGTTAGATGCAAAATCTTTCGGCAACACATGATATTTTGGAATAATTCCTATATGAGAGACACAAAGCTATCAACAACGTGACATAAGAAGAATCTCTCTTTGAATTCTGCTTGCCAATAAAAATATTTAGTGTTTAATCGAAAGAAGGGACCAAATATATAAAAGATCCTCTAATCTAGTACACCTCAAAAAGTGAAAAGACTGGAAGGATAATAGGGCAGCTTACCTGGATCATCCCGCTGCAAAGACAGCAATGTCTCTTACACTACTTGCCTTTTACAATACATGCATGCACTCCCTGAAATAGAAATAGAGTTATACTTTCTACCAAACTTGGACTAAACTGATTCCACCAATTATAATGAAGTTGTGATGTCTAGATTTTTTACGCTCTCAAGTGACAAGTCATACTGCCCAATCATGCCTTGATTGCCTCTCTTTCTCCGTACGTTTGAGTTTTGACATTTTACCGAACTTACTCGAGCGTTAGGTTTGACTTGTAACATAAATAAATAAAAAGATGGCTACTTAGGCCAAAATTGGGCTTTTAATAGGCCTGTTTCTTACAAACAAGTAGAAGCTTTTTTTACTTTTTCCATAAATCAGAGTGAAGAAGGAATGCCATTTTATTCCTTACAAGAAGAATAGTGGAATTACTATTTTTAGACGTCGACGTACGTCTACTTTTCAAAACTACGCCATACGATTCCATCTCTACTAGCCTTTTTTTTTTGGTGCCAACTGATTCACTCATCGAATAATCGTAAAATTATTAGTAAAGTTGTTCATCATAATCGTATGTTACATATAAGTATATGTGATAGATTGATCATCATTTGTAATAGGATTAGATTACAATATACGACAAGAAAAATTACCAAACTCCTCTCAGTCACCTCTCAGCTTACTTCCTCGCAGCCAGCTCATGTTCCGAGAAGATGAAGGCTTTGATCTCTTTGATGACCAGTTCCACAGCAATTCCGCCAACGCGAGAATTGGCTGATAGTCATCAAAGTGAGCATCCATACACGTTATCCCGATCGGCAGAGCCGTGTCAAGAGATTTTAAGGGCATAGACGAAATAAAAATTTATATTAAATTATTTTATAGCAATCATTTAGTGTTTAAATATTTTATAATAATATATAGAAAACAGAATTATAAACCGCACTACTACTTTCTCCTCCCTATCTGTGTCTCCATCAATTGGTTGATTAGTTGACAACTCTCCCAGTTTCGGCGGGAAGAAAGCGTAGAGCTCCTTTATCACCAGTTCTACAGTAGCTTCCGTGGTTGTTTCTAGCTGGAGTCTCTCTCTTCCTCCGATCGGGCTCTCAGTTAGGACTTGGTCGTTTCGAGAATTAGACTCGGTGGATGACGTGATCCCCATTTTTTTCAGTCGTGAGATCGGATGGTACATTCAAACGGTGAATAAAGTAACAGAGGAAACGATTAGAGGTTAAAAGATACTAAGAATAAACGATTACACACATTTAAACGGTCATTACTTTATTTTAAAAATCTATAAATAATGTCTGGTCAGTGGCTGTATCTAAGAAAATATCAGAAGTGCATTAATGCTCAATAGCAATGTTAATAGAAAAAGCTAAGCTGATTACATGCGTAGGGATATAACCGGCAAAAAATCATGTATCAATGTAAGCTAACTAATAAGTGACTTTCCGTTGTCATCAAAGTAGAAAACTAATAAAATGACTCTATGAATATGACTCAATTCACCCATGTACTCAAGATAAAACATAAACTATGCATGCTACTCAAATTGAATAAAATAAATGTAAGATACAGTAAGTTTAAGACTAAGAAAAACTAAACAAAATGAGAATATATTGGATAACAAAGACTTAAAAGATTCAGGGCGACAAAAATACAATTAAGAGTGGGTAATTCTATCGGTTTTTCTTTAGAGTTAGATATATCTAGGTTTCCAATTAAATATTGAAGTAAAAAGAAAATGACTTCAAAAAGTTTGAAAGACATAATAAAAGAAAGAGCCAATTTGTTGTAATCATTACATGATGAAACAGCCGAACTCACTCTAATTGCTAACCAATAATTGCATGTTAACTAACTCAAATGCTGTCTATACTTTTATCCTACTTCTTAAATTTATATTCTCAGATATTAGTATTACAAAAAGGATTGGTTTGAGGAATTCCAGCAAAAAAAGACCTCTTATGTTTTAATTAAACGTAAAAGACGAGAGAATGCTTTCAAAAGTTGAAAGCTGATTATGGGCTATACTGTAGCTCAAATAATTTTAATTATATCCAAGATAAAAGTTAGAGAAGAAAAATGATTAAAGATGAGGTCCATGGGCTCATAAGAGTTTTCTTATGAATAATTGAAGTATAAATATTAACGAATCATTTCCTCACTTAAAAGGGATGAACATATTGACCCACCACCATTAGTCCCTTCTAATTTCTTACGACTCTATTAGTGTCCACTGCTCACCAAACATTGAATCATAAACTACAATTATGTTTTCCAAGGGCCAAGAATGGTTGAGATAATGGTTAGCCCATAGAACTCGTAAATATATATATAACTTTTGAATCTACCCTCTTGTTCATTAACAAAGACAAAGATTCATCGAGTTCAATTTGATGTGACTATGAAAATACCAATAATTGTGGGTTTTAAATGGGATTTGATGATTCACAACAAAAGAAAACAACAAAATATCTAGAATCTAGAAAATAATATGCGTGTTGCGAGTTGTTGGAAAAAAATTACAATAACCAAAAAGAAGAATTTTTTTCTTTTTCTTCAGATTAAAGAGGCGATTTACAAAACCATACCCTTTAATATTTAAAAATCTGCTTAATGATTGTGAATGGCATGGAAATAGATTTTTATAGGTACAAGATTTTACTCTTATTATAAAACTAGCATTTTATTTGATACTTTTTTCTTATCATATATTTATCTATCTTTTAACTCTGATTTATAGAGATATCTCTATCATAATATCCATTGTTTAATACAAAGTCTAGATTTTGGTAGATACTAATCTTTTTCTCTCACAATATTATCTAGAGATTTGGTGAGTTCTTGAAACACTAAAGTTGTGGCTAAAATTCTAAGTTTTTAGTGGTTGGACCTCAGTTTAAAATGGTCTAATTTTAGATATTATGCCTCCAACTTAGAAATAGAATTGTCCTACCGTTTCATATGAAACATTACATATCATATGGTCTCATAATGTTGTGTAGGGTCCTAACAAAGTGAGCCAACTAATAAGCATTTAAATAATTTATAACAAAAATCAGTCAAAAACCAAACATGCTTTATCAAGCAAGACACAAACACAGTACCCGGAAACCTCTGTTCAGCAAGAAGCCTCTTATTGTACTCTGTTTCAATTTCTCAGATTTATTCCAGTTTCTCAGATTTATTCAGAGACCTTGAATTATTGAAAATTGAACAAAGGAAATGATATGGGAAACAACAATGCAACCGCCATTTTAACAGGTAAACCAACAAAACAAATTGTCTTTTTTTTCGTATTATTATTATTCTCGCTGAATATTTGTCTGTGTAATTGCAGAAGAAGAGAGCTCAAAGCTAGAATCCAATGGAATGTCTCCGTTGGGCTCTGTTTCCGTAGAGACCACGGAAGATCAGGTGTTTCTTGCAGGTGAAGGTAAAGATGGAGATGGAGATGGAGATGGAGATGGAGATGAAGGGAAAGAGAGCTCAAAACTAGAAACCAATGGAATGTCTCCATTGGACTTTGTTTCCTTAGAGACCACGCAAGATCAAGTGTTTCTCGAAGATGAAGGTATAGATGGAGATGAAGAGAAAGGGAGCTTAAAGCTAGAAAGCAATGGAATGTCTCATTTAGACTCCGTTTCCATAGAGAACACGCAAGATCAAGTGTTTCTTGCAGTTGAAGGTAAAGATGGAGATAAAGAGAAAGGGAGCCGTAAGCTAGAAACCAATGGAATGTCTCCTTTGGACCCTGTTTCCGTAAAGACCACGCAAGATCAGTTGTTTCTTGCAGATGAACGAAAAGATGGAGATGAGGAGAAAGAGATCTCAAAGCTAGAAACCAATGGAATGTCTCCTTTGGACTCTATTTCCATAGAGACTACGCTAGATCAGTTGTTTCTTGCAGGCGAAGGAAAAGATGGAGATGCAGAGAAAGAGAGCATGCATGATGTTGTTAAAGAAACAGAACTACAAAGCAAGGAATTAGTCGATGAACCGAAAGTGAAAATGGTCGAAGAAGAGAAGCATCCGAGTGGCTTGGAGAGCTCAGTAATGGAAACCGATGATGAGGAGCTGCAGAAACAGACATCAGATGAAGAAGGTATGATCTGAAATTTTTCTCTCATCTTCTCTTCATATTCGAAAGAAAACCTTTAGGCATTTGTATTTGCTTTAACGCGATTCTGCCTCTATTTATCATCAGGTGTTGAAACTGTGTTTGAAGCGACAGAAGTGGAAGAGTTGTCTTTGATTGGAACTCAAAGTGTTGTGAGAGAATCGAATACGACAGAGTCTGGTAAAGAAGAGATGCTCTGTGGGATTGATGAGACTGTTGGAAATGAAGAAAAGATGGTCAATGAGTCTCTGGCAGAAATTGTTTCTGCAGAGGAAGTTGAAAAGCTTGATCATGAGACTGGTATGGAACAGAGAACAGGAGGGGAAGAATTTCCTGAGATCGAGCCACAGGAGATTCTGAATCTGGACTATTGCGTTGATGTTGATGATGAAGAAGTTACAAATGAGGGAAAAGCCGATAAGGAGACCTCTAAATCTGGTTCGCAAGAATCAAACGCGATTCAAGAGAGCGGTCTTGGAGTTTATAAGGAAGAGAAGGACATGGACTTAAAAACAGAAGCGAGTCTGAAACGCATTTCTCGATGCAGATCGCTCCCAGTGAGCCAGAATAGTAGAGTTATTGGAGATTCGCTGGTTCAGCAGTTGGTTTCAGAGGTTGTGTTTCCTTCTATAAACAAGATGTGTTCGGAGAAAGCTAAAACGTCTGAGGCTCTGCTTGTTCCTTGTGTAGGAAGCAACAAAGCGCAAGAAACTAATGAAGCTATAACTGAAAGCAATAAAGAAGCTACACTTGAGATGCGATCTCCTAGCTTTGGTAATGACTTAAGAATAGAAGAAGAAAGCGATGAATCGACAGAGAAAACTCCGTTACTCTTTCAGGACAAGACTGAGATATACGAGGCAACAATCGATGTGGAAGAGAAAACTGTGATGCTGAAGAGAAGTGAGTCTGTGAAAACAAGAGGCGTCGAGAGGTCTCCAGGATTGTTGAAGAAACACAGTGATAGCTTAAAAAAAACCATGGGCTCAGAAGATAACTTGGTGGACAAGAAAGCTTCGTCGGGTTCTATGAAAGACATAGTCAGAAAACGGAGCAAATCTTCGCTCTTGGGAACATGCCTTTGTTGCACCACTGCCATGAATTGAACTAATGATTTTGTGATTTGATGGTTATATTTTTTTTTTTAATTATTGTTTTGGGAAATTGGGAGGAAACAAGTGAAAGTGTGGATTGGGTTTTCTGTATACTTGAGATGGTCTTTTCTGTTTGAGGGGTTTTGGTGAAGTTTGGAAAAGTTTTACTGCCTTTAATTTTTATTTTTATTATTATTTTCTTACTAAATATTATATGGGTATTTTCTTAGTAAATATTATATGTCTTTTTCTCTCTTATTCTCTATATTATCTTATCTACACAAATATCACTTCTATTATTGATTAATTAAAAACACATTGCCGACAAGCGTCTAGACTAGTGGCTTAGCCATGAGTTTTTCTCCTTTGACATAAGGAGTTTAACTCACTTTCATGGGAAAAATATATGTGCCCAATAGGCCATAAAATAAAATACATTAGCATCCGCATATAATCATCTCTTCTCACATTTTTTGCAAGAAACTTATCTTTTTTTTTCTCTGATAACAAAAAACTTATCTTTTCTATTCATACGTTCATACACCATCGTGAAATTCAAATATACAATCCTATTTTCTTTTTACCATATATGTATTTTTTTCTTCTAACCTTATTCAACCATTATGACAAAATATTGACTGGATCTGAAAACTCCAATGAATGTAGAACAATGGAATTTGTTGAGATGGTGTGAACACAAAGGGGTAACAAACTAACAAGGTAAATGACTTTAACAAACAAAAAATACAAAAAAAAAAACTAACAAGGTAATGAAGGATCATTGGCTTATAGAATTAATATAATAGAAAATAAATCAGCCAATGTTGATCATCATCTTGACGAATTCATCATAATTGACTTGGCCATCACCATCCAAATCTGCCTCCTTTATCATTTGTTCAACTTCTTCATCTGTTAGCTTTTCCCCTAGATTTATCATTACATGACTCAACTGCAATAACAAAGCTTTTCACATTAGTTAATTAGTCTCAAATGTGGCACCATCGATCGACCAAGAATAAATCAAAATTATGCGTGTCAATCAGACCGGTCTGGCCCGGTCAAGCATAACATGAATATTTTCTGATCTATTTAAGAAAATCATAAACAAAAAAATCGTAAACAAAATAGCTGGTTTTGGCCTGAGTTTGAATTTTGAAATCTGAAATCTTCTGCTAAGACTGCACTAATAAATTGATTTTATTTATTTATTTTAATTAGATAGTTTATGTGCATGCAAAATTGTGCATATATATATATAAAAAGTATACGCATTAATGTAACTTTGAGGATGTAGATTAATGTGTATATATTTAAATAAACTAGGTGAAACATGTGCCTCCTGTCCAATACACCAATAGAATCATACGCATTTTACTCTATCTAACTACTTTCTAGTTTCTATCACAATGCCAGCTAGCTCTAAGCCTTCACGATGGAAAACAGACTTTCGAAAAGATAAAATCAAATAAATAAATGGCCATGTCTTGTTAAAAAATGTTTAGAACATAAATGAGACAACTATGGATCTCTTTAAATTGGAAGATTGTCTGGCCTTGTTGTCTGATTTTTGTCACTGATTCTAAATATTTCAAAGTGTGATTTAGCTGGATTTCTCATTTTTCTAGTTAATGCAGAATTAATTGATCAAGTGGTTTCTATAAAAATACTATGCTCATTATTGTTATGCTTAGCCTGGATATGACACTTTAGAGATATAGAGCATGTACCATTTAAGCAAAGAAGACATTTATGAAATTGGTTCATGTACCGTATTTATATTCGACAATGACTCAATTTAGGAAGGATTTAGTAGACACAAAAATCTACATAATTATAGCTCTAATCATTTATAACCAAATAAAAACACAGTTAGACCGTACATGGTATTATTGGAGAACGTTGTACAAAACGCAATCCAGTATTCCAGTGCATCGAACTAATTTGTTTTTATAAATTCTTTTTTTCCGTATAAGTTTTTAAATAAGGCAAGCATGAATCTAAACTATATTATATATATACCAAATCAATGAAGAGCGAAAAAAGGTAACAGTCACAGACCTCGCTGGCAGAGATATAACCATTTTGGTCTTTGTCAAAGACTTTAAAAGCTTCTTTCAGCTCTTCCTCAGTATCATTTTCCTATACCATCACATGATCACGACGGCAAATTAACATTACACAACTAATTGTTGTAAAATATACACAATGTCTTTGTTTAGAATATAAACACATAGATCTTTACAAAAAATCATATTTTTTTTTTTTTTTTGTAGAGAACAAGTAAAAGCATAGGAAGATGAAAAAAAAACTTGCTGTAATACAAAATTGAATATTTCCGTAATTGTAAAAAAAAAGTTAAGAAACTAGAAAACAGAAGTATAATGAATGAGACAGTTCCATTTTGACAACAAATTGAAAACGATATAGTTCATTTGATGTAACTAATTGTGAAAATGTGTATATTTCTTAATAAATCTAATTAAGCATGTATACATGGAGAGATCAAGAGAAAGAGGAACCTGAAGTTTCTTGGCCATTAGGTTGAGAAACTCAGTAAATTCAATGGTGCCGTTGCCATCAGAGTCGATCTCAGTGATGATATCTTGAAGTTCTTGTTCTGTTGGATTCTGATCCAACGAACGGATCACCGTTGCAAGTTCTTCCAACGTTATACAACCTATTGGATTCCAAAACAACGATATGCATATTATCACAAAACAATATCACTCTTCTTAATTATATTTATTTATGATCATCTAGAGAAAGAGAGAGAAACCGTCGCCGTCTTTGTCGAAGAGACAAAAGGCTTCTTTGAACTCAGTGATCTGATCTTTTGTCAGTGCTGTCTCTTCCATTGTTTTCTGAGAATTTTGTGAAGAGAGAGAGAGAGAGGAGGGAGTTCAAGGTTTGGAGTGCTTAAATCTCTGATTTATGGTCTATATGTAGAGTCGTGACAAGACCTTTTCTACATTGGACTCATGTACTTTTTCAACTACTTTAAGGCTTTAAGCCCTTTTTTGAATCCTCAAATTATTTGAAAGGGGAGCACTATTTAAATATCTTGTTTTCTAGAACTTTTGAACTGAAGAATTTAATTCTGATCACATGACCCAGTCGCATATAATAATTGTCCAGCATCTATACTATTAGCTGAGAAGCTTTTGAAAAAATATAACATAAGTAAGTGTAAAATATTATATAGAATGTTATTGATATTTTTGAATTTGAAAAAAAAAAATTCGAAAAAGGTATTTGTTTCCATTTGATCGTAAAAAACCAGCGGATCTTGGGTTGATCCGTTGGTATAGGATATGATAAACACGGGGATCTTTGTTTTAAAAAAATCCAAAATTAAATCAACAAATTAATAACTACCCAATATTTATGAAAATTGTTTAAAATTGTTTCCATAAAAATCAGGCTATTAAATTCGAAATTGTATATATGTAAACTTATTTAATTTGGTAATATATTTTGAGATATTTTCAGAAACAACAAATTCAATTTAATATAATTGAATACGAACAAATCATCATATATTTTAGATTTTGAAAAATTATGATTAGTATAGGTGGAAAGAAATTTTTTTGAAATTGTATATATGTAAACTTATTTAATTTGGCAAAGTAATGTTAGATATTTTTCGGAAACGACAATCCAATTTAATATAATTCAATAATAACAAATCATCATTTATTTTTGATTTTTAAAAATTTCCATAACAAAACCATACTAACTAATTCTAATTAGTTTAGATGGAAGAAATAAACTATGGGGTTTTGAGGGATGCGGAGGGACAGTGGCTAGGCGGGTTTGCCTTTCATATTGGCTTGTGTTCGGCGCCGCTTGCAGAGCTGTGGGGAGTTTACTATGGGTTGTGTCTAGTTTGAGACAAAAGAATCCCCCGTCTGGAGCTTGTAGTGGACTCAGAGTTGGTTGTTGGATTTCTAAAAACAGGGATAAGTGAGACTCATCCCTTGTCTACCCTAGTACGCATGTGCTATGACTTCATTTCAAAAGACTGGACAGTCGGAATTACTCATGGGTATAGAGAGGCTAATCGTCTCGCAGATGGCTTAGCTAACTATGCCTTCTCTCAACCTTTCGGGGTTGTTTTATTTGATTCATGCCCTGATGCTGTTGTTTCGATTTTGGACGAGGATTCTCGAGGGACTGCGTTCGCAAGAAGAGTTCGATTGTAGTTTATCTATTTTTTTGCAATAAATCTAGGGAGACATTGTCTCCTCTCTCCTACCAAAAAAAAGATGGAAGAAATAAAAAATTGATTTTCTTGTTTCCAACTTTTTAAAAAAACAGTTGTTATATTTGCTAAATATAATCTAAACAAAATATTTTAAGATATTTTTACCTGCAATCAAAAAAAAAAAACTAACCAATTATCATTCAAATCAGTTTAAGAAATTTCCATAACAAACAAAATCATTCAATAACATCTATTTAGTTGGGTAAAGAATTGTTCAAATCTAATTTGTTAAGCGTAATTGAATATTTTTAATTAAAGGAAACAAATATTGGATTATTAAAAATGGATATATAACGTTAGATTTCCAAAATTGTATTTTTTTTTTTTTCAACTGATTTCCAAAATTGTTCAAAACAGTTGATGAAGCTTTTAAAAATAAGAGAAATACCCTAAAATATCACTAAAACACTTAGAAATACCAATATATATATATATATATTATAATATATTATCAAAATTGTTCAAAACAGTTGATGAAGCTTTTAAACCCGATGTTGTCAAAGATCTAATATTATAAATTGATATTTTTCATTTTTATATATTATATTATACACTTGGAGGTACCAATATATATATTATAATATACAATGATTTTAATATATCTATTTTTTGTCAATGATTTAATATTTATAATATCAAAGATTAGGGAAACTCATACATATATTATATATATCGCAAACGGTAAAAAGAAAAAAGGTTGTCACTATAGATGGTGTGAAAGAAAAAAGCATGTAAGGTGAAACAGAAAGGAGTACAGTCAAAGAACTTTAATCGTGAAGAATATACTTCTCACGTGATTGATTTTAATCAATATCACTAATTGACTGTGTTTATACTATATATAGCCAAAAAAACATGTAATTGTAAAAAAAAAAAAAAAACTAACCAAATTATTTATAATCCTTAAATGTAATTGTAACAAGAAAATCTTACATAATATTTCCGATTTTTAATAAAAAAAGAAAAACTAACCAAATTATTTCTAATCTTTAAATGTGATTTCCAAAACAACCAAATGCATTAATTTTTTAGTTATTAGATTTGGAAGATTTTCTTAAGATTTAAATTTATGATTTTTCTATCATCTTTGTTTGATTTTATTTTCAAATTATTTTGAATTATCATATAATACATATAATTAATAAAAAAGTATAAAAATTTATGTATATGTTGTGATTCAAATTTTTGAAAATTGAAATATATTACTCAATCAATGAAAAAAACATAGTGTGTTCAACATCCCACATCGGTTAAAACATTTGACAATAGTTGATAGTCAATTATAAAAAAAGAAAAAAATGATTCCAGATCCAAATGAGCAAGAACCAAATATCTATGGCTTATAAAAATTTAAAATATTAATAGTATTTAAATTCCAAAAAAAAATTAAAATAATATTAATATTTAAAGTTTATTAAAAATTAAAACAAAGATATAATACTTAAGGTTTATAAATATTTAAAATATTAGTAATAATTTAAGTTTTATTAAAACTAAACATATTAATAAAATTTAAGCTATATAAAAAGTTATCATATTTAATATTTTAAAGTTTATAAAAATTTTAAAACATTATATTAGGTTAGATCCGTAACATAAAATCTTATAGAGTATTTTCGAGTTTTAATCCAAAAAAAAAACTAACCAAATTCCTTCCTAAATTTGATTTCCAGAACAAACAAATGCATTAATTTTTAGTTATTATATATGAAAATTTTTGTTAAAATTTGAATTTATGATTCTTCTATCTTCTTGAATTCGGTATATGTAAATTTTTTGACCATGTCATAAGTTTGGCAGATAAATATATTTTCATATGTATATAATTTGATGTTTCTAAATTTTATCTTTTTTAAGTAATTTATTTTACTAAGTACATATACTTTCAGAAACAATAATTAAATTTTAATTACTCTAATATCGTTATTCAACAAATCAATTTTCTATTTTAAAGTACAGACTATTTCTGGTATTACGATGGGAGGTAGTGGGTCTGGATGTAAACGAATAATTCGGATAATGAAAAACAATACTCGAACTATTTTAGATAAAGAAAAGGGAACGTGAATTTTGGATAACGGTATGGAATCAAAAAATTTGGGTAGATAAATTCAATTCTCAAACTTTCACTAATTTGGGTAAGGATTGAATATAGGACGTGTAAGGTTCCATATTGGGTCGGATATTTAAAGAATTTTTGGTATTTTTTAAAACATTTAGAGAATTATAATTTATTTACAATAATTTCCATTAATTTAATAAAATTAAATATTCAATCTGGAAAACGGATATTATGTCTAAATTCTTTACCAAATATCTTATAATAAACATTGTCGAACGGATAATTATTTAAAAAGGAATGGTTATGGAACGGAAAATTTCTGACGGATAGGACAGGGTGAGTGTCCATTCGAAAATAGATACATTTATTTTATATACGTGAAATAACTCAAACTAAAACCGAATTCAAATCCGATTTAACATCTCTAATCAAATTGTTAAAAAGAATTTGATTAGTTAAAAAATATACACATAACATCAATTAACATTTATAACTAAATTATATATTAAATTTATCTAACAAATATAATCCCGCACGAAGTTTATGATCTTGTAAAATCCGTGCATTCCCACAAAATGATTCAAAGTTTATACGAAGCATGAATAAATATATATTTGAAGAATCATTCCATTTTCTAAATTATTCCGACGACCTTATCTAGAATTAGAATTTACTGAGGAAAAAACTATGAGAATATTACAGATTCATTTGAATCACACCACTTATTTATTTTCTTTCTTACTTTTTGGTTGAATAATTGTGACTGACTTAATAAATTGGATTGAAATGTTTTCCACGTGATATATCATAATTAATAAGAATATCTACTGCTAAAAGATCGTAATCGGAATATCATTGCTTAGAAAGATTTTAGGAGACTTGCATTGAATCTGGTATTCGAACAATAGGAAAAATGCATGTATGCTACGTTGATTGACCCTGTCGTCTGCATTATATGTTCATAAGCACGATATAAGAAAATATTAAAAAAACGATTAGAGATAGCAAATCAACGGTCCAACCAAAAAAAAATTCAAATAATACACGCTAAATTGGTTGAATGTAATGTAATTCGATTCAACTTCATGTCTTGAATTTCGAAAATGTATGGGAATTTTCCTCATTAGTAATCTTTGACTTTATCACTCTTTTAGTTGAACTCGGGTTATGATACAAATAATTTATGTATGCATCATTTTATAACTCATATTTATCATCCTTTATGAATTCTGCTGGAATATTTGAGAAGTTTAGCAAATGATCGCATTTTTCATCTTTGTCAAATCAGGGAGAAAAAACTGGAAATTATTAGCAATTGCAACCCCAACCGTATGATCTTTTGTCAAGTTTTCTTAAGAGGTTATCCCACTTCTTAATGCAATTTTTGGTTATTAAAACATAAATGAATGAATAAATACATATTTAGTTTATTTGTTGAGAATATTTATCTATTTATTTATTTATGAATTTTTCCATTTTTTCTAAATTTTTATTATTAATAAAATTTATTTTTGTCACAATGTTACCACATAAATTCATTTCTAGCATAATTTATATTTATTATTAATATATAATAATAAAAATAATAGTCACAAGTTCTACAGTTTTTGTTTTTTTCTTATCTCCATTGTGC
The DNA here is from genome assembly GCA_900406565.1 of Turritis glabra. Lineage (NCBI taxonomy): Eukaryota > Viridiplantae > Streptophyta > Magnoliopsida > Brassicales > Brassicaceae > Turritis > Turritis glabra. The sequence goes on from OVBN01000239.1 coordinate 3,510,521, forward strand.
GAGTAAAAACCCGCACAAATGATTTAACCGATAAGTAAAGAACAAGATGAATTCGAGAAAGCTGTTTTTTTATTGATTCAAAAACGAACTCGACAATTGTTACAAGAGATTTCTAATTAGCTTAGAGAACAAATTAGGGTTCTAAGTATCAAGTCTAGAGTACTTGAGTGCGAAATTGTAGATCCTTAATTTGCTCGACGGCTAAGCTCGTTACTTATACCAAGAGATCTTTGGTCTCGGATATGTCATCTTTCCTTATTCTTCGGGAGTGAATCTTCCTTTTCTCCGATTTGCTGAATATTCACGTAGATTTGTCGAATTAGTAGGTAGGTTAATCGAGTTTTGGGGGGCCGAGTTAGTCGGGCTTCATTCGCTTAGGTCGACTTGATTATTGGGCCGAGTTTATTGGTTATTTGGTTATTCTTGATTTAAACCGGATTAACCGGTCTTCGACAAGCTGAATTCGTGACGTGGTTGACATGTGTCGTCATCTGAGCACGTCTGATTTGACGTTCAGATCGAAGAAGCGAAGACACGCGTTGGTTTTCCATTTTGCTTATAAATACGAGTTCACTTCTCGTGTTCCGTGTTTTCAAGCATTCGTTCAAAAGGTACTATTTTCTCCTCTCTCCTGCTTTTAATTGTCTTGTTCGCTTTGAGTTTTCTCTTTTTCTCCTTTTCTCCGCCGTTAGTTTTTGCTTTTTTCCAACCAATCTTCAATCTTTCCAATCCATTTTCATGGTGAAGAAGCAGAATCGTAAATCCGAGAAATTACGTGTCACATCAGTTGATAGTGACAACATGTCGTTAGCTCGGCTTCCAGCAACTCAGAGACGAACCGAACGTCTAGCTGCAGGTCAGTCTGGTTCTTCTTCTAGCTTGGGAGAGGCCGTTCTGAGCTCCGTTAAAGAAAAAGGATCATTCCAGAGGATTAAACTGAACTTATTGAGGTCGGTTTTGATGATGTCGACATAGCCGCCCCGACTGATTTTGTTCCGGCCGCATATGGTATTTTAGAGGAGGATATTTTTCCTGTTCTCAACTTTGATGGGAGCATTGGTGGTGTGCCGACGATCACAACAGAGGATTCAGTTAGCTCGTTGCTACATAATTGCGGTCTGTTTTTGATTGTGGAGTTCGGTACATAATTCCTCGATCAGATTTGCGTCCTTAGAATCCACCGAAAGGGTACATCTGCTTATACGAGTCTCACTTCAAAGATTTTCACATTTGGTTCCTGCTGTCAACCTTGCTCCTTACGTACTGTAGTCGCTGCAATGTTGCGATTGCTCAGCTTAGTTATGCTGCAATTTGCAACATGGTTTCCGTAATCGTTTTTGGAATAGAATCGGGTTTGAAAATTGGCCCGACGTTTTTTGAGGAATCAACAGTGTTGAAGACTCTCAGTACCTGACACTTCACTGTTGATATGTTACCGAAGTACAACATTCTGCTCGGTAAAAAGGCGAGCAAGATACTCGATTGGGAACTTAATGCATTAACCTCACAGTTAAGTTTTTACTGTATCACTTCATCACTATAGAAACATCTTTCTCGCATTATTAATCATTTGATGACCAATAAAAACGCTAATCAAACATACTATCCGGTTACTATATCCGACATCCATATGTAAAAAAACATGGGATTTTCGAAATAGATGGTGAAAAAAGTATTAGTTTAACTTAAAATTAAAAACGAGACTAGATTAACATAAGTTATAGCCCAACAATTACCGCTAGAAGTAGAACAAACCATGAACGTATGAAATGCTTTAGAGAAGGAGAACACCCGAGGGGCCATGTACTATTCTTCTTCGTCTAGTTAAGAGTCCTCTTTTAGATGAGGCATTCGGTATCCTCCTTTACTTTACCTTCTTCAGTGTCCTCCTCTACTTTACCTTCATCAATGTCCTCCTCTACTGTACCTACTCCAGTCTTCCTCTTCTTGCTCATTTTTTTCAATGTTTTAGCATTAACCAAAGTTAGTAAATCCAAATTCATGCTATCTATTTCACATTTCGGGTCTAGTTAAAGGCAATTGTACGTTTCAGATTCATCTAAATTCTAAAAATTAGAAATCTCAACTTGCTATATCCACCAGTTTGGGGTTATATATGTTTTGGAGCACCAAACACCGACTAGTCCAAAGCATGCTTGACAACCAAATGTACATCCAGGGGAAATCAGAGGTATTTTCATTGAAGTGAGAAAGGGAAACTTGAGGCAATTGTAGGTTCTAGATTCGTCTAAATTCTAAAAATTAGAAATCTCAACTTGCCTTTAATTGGTTAAGCTTTGCGATATCCACCATTTTCACCAAGTCCAAAGCCTACTTGACAACCAAATGTACATCAGAGATATTTTCATTGAAGTGAGAAAGGGAAACTTGAGGGATACGTATTTTTAGAAGCAGAGATGATGCTTACATAAAGTCTACGTTCTTCACTCTTGAGATACGTGTTGAAATCTTCAAAGCTTTGGCCAGCAAAATCGCACATTGAGCAAGACCAGGGAGATTCACCCGTTTCACTGCACTTGCCCTGAAGAACAAGTCTTATTGTCAACTGTTTATTATCCACAGACCCTGAATTTATATCATCTGTTAATGAAAAAACAAACTAGTTCAAAAACAGCTTTACTGGTTATTTCAAAGCTGTGTGTGAGAGAGGGTAAGGAAAAACACATGCTAGTAAGTTTGTCCAAAGCCACTCTTTATAAACACCAAGCAGAAAGCTTTTCCAGAGCCGGTCTGGAGTTGGATGACGTTGAGGATATGCCAGGAAAATTGTGTATCCATCAATATCTAGGCCATAAAGAGTATGTGCTAAGGAATCCAGTTCCTTAGAACCAGATATGAGTATTATAAGCCGGAGGTGGATTCCTCTCTATCCAAACAAACAAATCCGTTTGAAGTTCTGTTTCAGTAAAGAAAAACAACGTTGAATCTAAACCGTAGTGTAAAAAAAGATATTAAACTTATAGAAAGAGATAAAAGAAGATTAACCTTCCGCATGTATAAGACCAACTCCAGTGGAAGACAGCTCTCGCAATACATCATCGTCAGGGGCATTAGGGTTGTGTGTTAGTCTGCCAATTGCAGTTATGGTGACAGGACCAGAGACCCTTGAATTCTTCAAAGCGGATACTATTCTCGGACCGACCTGACGGAGATCATAACCAGGGGGAACAGCTGCTGATGTTCCACCACACCAACGTTTTCACCTCCTCCTCCTCCTCCTCCTGCATCGCCATGTTGTGCATCATCTCGTATTTATTTATTATCCAACCTAAAAGATTCAAATCATCAAATTCAAAACAAAATCGCAGTAATCTAGAACGTAAACCTTCTCCAATCAAACATCATCAGATAAGCATTCGAAGAGATTGAGACGTTTATATCAAAATCACCACCTCGTTTAGTGTCGAATCTGAAACGCCAGAGAGAACTAAAGAAAAGAACGATGGAGCGACGTAAGAGAGAAGGAACTAGTAGGTTTCGATCATATTTTTTAGGGCAACTATAAATATATATTTTTTTTTTTGGCAAATATAAATGTTGAGAGATACTTGTGTTTGGTTTATAAAATGTTGACAGAAATCATAAAACCAATAACCACCACTTACTTTTAACTTCTCAATGCATATAATTCGAACCTAAGTTTGGTCAATTCAGTTGGTTTTGATTCCTCGCACAAAAAAATCGATTTAAAAAAAAAACAATTTTGATTTTCGGTTCGGCACATCAAAACCGAAAAAGACAATTTTGGTTTTCGGTTTCGACACATCAAAACCGATCGGTTTTTTGGTTTATGTAGATACTTATTTGTATATAACAATTCAGAATAGTCACATTTCATTGTAAAATTGTAATATTACATTTCATTATTCTTATACCATATCAAGTCACCCGTGAAAAGACTTGAAACCCATAGTTCTCACAAAATAAAGGAACCACGTCCTAAAAGACCTTAACATGACTCATAAGAAGCATAGAAACATAAAATGAAAGACAAACATAGGCATAGCCGAAGTCTAACTAAACCAAACTAAGAGATTTCATGTCCTAAATCAATCTCTGCCTCCACCACTGCCACATCCATCACCGCTACCTCCACCACCATCACCTCTAAAACGCCCACAAAATCCCCACCGTTGCTATCGTCTCTGATAAATTTAGAAACACCCTTAGTAGTAGAATAGTTTCTCTCTCTTTGCGGAAACTAACATAACATAATCATAAATCACATAAGGATCTTGGCTATGTTACCATGGTAAATTGATGAAAGTAAAGAACACAAAGAATGTTTAAGAAGAATTATAATACTCTCATAAAATAATGTTACAACTTACATTCTCTTATATAGAGATATGATCAACCTAATATGATCAACCTAATTTTTCTATTTTAAGATAAATATAAATACAAATAATACTTTAATGATAAATGTAAATATTCATAAATTAAGATATGATGATCTTCTACATCCTTCTCGATATTCATAATTTTCATATTCTTGGCCTTGTCATCTCAACCGTCAATCTTAGCTGATCTTCCAGTTCTCCATCTCCCCCATCTCCCAATAATGTCCATCATCCCCTCATACGCTCACGCCAACATTACTCCCACCTTAGAGCACGTTGCCACAAAAGCCTAAAAAAACACCAAAACAAGTAACTATTTTCATGACTATTGGCCAAGAATCTATTTTACACAACACACGTTCAGACTTGAGGGTAATGATTAAAATCGCTACGTTTAACTATTTAATCTCGATACATACATACTTATTTCTCGCTATCGAATTCTTTTAAAGAAATAACGTGTTAAGCTTTAATATATATATTGTATTGCTAAATAAACGTCTAACATTTATATTTGTACATTCAAAGATTTAGTTTTTTTATTTTTTGTTGTTTTGCCCAAAAAAAAAGGGAGAAATTTTGTAATTGAATCTCAATTAGTTTTTCTAAGCTGAACCGGTGTGACATTTTTCACACTTTTGAGAAACATGAGAATAACGGTGCACCTATATTTTGGTTTTGGTCCGGTCTATTTGAATTTATATAATTTATTTTTTTCAAATAATCTTAATAATAAGGAAAAGGAAGTAAATTTTGTAAAATGATCTGGAATCTGTAAAATATTTAACGTATTACCATTGAAATAATTGAATTACAAGAACAAAATTTTTTATTAGTAATGGTAAAAATGTCTTTGCTTCTTAATTTGTATCAATGTATCCAAACACATCTCACAATTCATTCTCTATTATCTTAACAACCAAACACAAATTTAAAAGTTAACAAATTTATATTCCAATTAATAATATATATGTTTCTATTAAATTAAACATATATAGTAATTTTCTCAGAATTGTTTAATAGATTTTTTGGCCTTTCGGAGCAGGTCTCCTGAAATAAAATAAAACTAGTTTGAGGTCAGAAAACACGATGGGGGTGTTTTCCGAGACCTGACACTCAAGTCAGTAAAACTCAATAAAAAAGATAACGGTGGTGGCAAGTCAAAATACAACCTCAACTTTTTTTCGGACTTTCCGCAGATATTTCCATATTGATGCATACAAGATGACAATGTAATGTGATCGAAGGTGTATGTGAGAAAGAAACTTTTCAGATGCAAATAGGTGCCCCTTTGGCTGCTCAATCGTTGGGAACTCGGACAAAAAAAAGGAAGATACGGGAAGAACGGTCAAGTCACTCCGGTCTCGAAAGAAAGGGTGAGTCCACAGTGTATATGTAGTTTTAAAGGATAATTTAGGTGGAAAGAGAATTTATAGTATTGATTTTATTATTAGTAATATGATTCTTTTCAACATAGTAATATGTATTTATAATTATATTTAATTAATTTTGGAAGACAAGAATTATTTTTTTTCTAAGGAAACATGAATTAAGATTATGCACAACATGCTTAATAGTTCACTACAAATAGAGCAAATATAATTAAGATAAAATCATACATGTCACAGTACGATGTACCATGCTAGTAACCAACAAAAATTAATTACATAGTCATTATTCAGAAGCAAAAACACAAAATAAAGTAATTCCAAAGACAACATTTCTTATTATATGATTATTAGAACCTGGCTTGTAAATTCCTGACAGCATTAGCATCCATTTGGAATGCTGCTGCAAGAACATTCGGGTCTATATCTGGTTTAGACCCAAATATTGTGTTAGCAATCGTAATAACACCAGCGTTTTGGCTGCTCAAAGCAGCAATTGCAACGGCTGGAGTTCGTCCTAGGTTAAATTGGAAATGGATGAGTCCTTCTGGAAACACAAATACATCACCGACGTTGAGAGTTTTTGCGAAAAGACGGTTTCCGTCTTGGTTTGATGAGATAAACCCTACGAGTAGAGTTCCTTGTTGGACAACCAAGATTTCGGTGGCACGTGGATGGGTGTGAGGTGGGTTTTGACCATTGGGTGCATAGTCTATACGAACTAGTGAGATACCAAGGGTGTTTAATCCTCCGAGGTTGTTAACATTAACGGTTGTGACATTGGACCCAACCGCATTATTTGTATTTCCAGGTCTGTTGAGCCCTGAGAAAAAGAAATCATCCGCGGAAACAATCCTTGGATCCTTGCAGAACTTTCCATTCACAAACACTAGACATGGTTTAAAAATATAGATCGAGTATTAGTAGTGCATAAATCAGCATAAGAATATATTAAATAAATTTAAAAAGAATCATCATGTGCTTACAGCCATTTGCTGGTGTGTTAACACCGACACAGAAATCTTGAAGGGGGCTTGGATCAGAAGCAATGGCTAATGGAAGTGTCAAAGCCAAGATAGATAAAGCTGCAAGAAAGGAGAGACTTTTCATCGCCATATATATGTATGGAGACGATTCTTAGAAGAAAAAAAGGTTATTGTTAATTTATTGATTATGGTTTCAATGAAGATGTGAGAAACTTATGAGACAAAGAGATCAATTTATAGATGATTTGAGGGTTTGAACAAGTCCATTTGTATGTATATTCATTCTTTAATCCAAAAACTTCAACAATGTAATTTTCATTATCTAGAAGTTTGAAACGGTAAAATGTTGTTGAAACCGTGTTCCTTCAGGCCATACTATGTTGAGAATATTTAAATTATTCTATTGTTACCATGTTAAGTGTAGCTTTCATTATCTAGAAGTTTGAAAGGGTAAACCGTCCACGTTAATTAAACCGTGTTGCTTCGAGTAGTATCTTATCGGGAGTTCTTTAAATTATTCTAGTGATACCATGTTTACGTTAGTAATATCTTACGCACGAAAACAAATTATCTTCAGTTTGAAAAATGATGCACTTGAAGTTTAAAATGTCAAGTGTTAGCGATGATAGAGTTATATAAGTTACTTTAAAGGTTTGTTTAATAATAATTGGTTCTCAAGTTTTCATCAATTATACGTGATGATTTTGATAATCTTTTCAATTGCATGAGTTTAGAGTTGACTAATTTGACAAATATCAAATGTGTATTTGATGGTTTTTGGGTTGCTTGTTTCGTTAAGCATTAAAATACGACCGTATCAATTTATATATGAAAATGTGAATAAGAATTAATCATTGGAAGAGAGAGAGTTGAGGGCCTCACTTGTCACGGAAGAATTCTTTACTTTTGTAGGAAAGACATAATTCTACTATGGCTTGTGTTACATAGGCGTAAAAAAGATAATGTGTGGTTTTATTGAAAGATTTTGATTTTATATTAATATACCAACATGATATCTTAGTTTCGACAGCTTCAAGAATTCAACATCATGGACGTGTTCCTTTACATGACGCTGCGACAGCGACAGCAAAGAAGAAAAATAGTTTCCGCGGAAAGAAAAAAATAGAAGGATGAGAGGAGAACAGTCGCAAGATTGAGGTGTCGATGTTAATTTCAGCAACTCATGTGATGCCGTTGCGACTCATCTGTTGCCTTCCGCGACTCATCTAAAACTGTTATTTTCAAGTCCTGGTGTCGTTTAATTTTGTTTCTACTCTTCATGGCAAGTCGTTTTCCTCTGTCACTGCTTTTAGTAAAAGAACAAGGCTCATATCTCATGTCCATGCAAGATATATATAAAAACAAAATCTGAAGTTTTGTCCTTCACCACAGGGTAAACATTCAATTTTGTTTTGTAGATATTAGGAAACACAACATAGAAGAATCTTTAGAAGAATTCTTCCTTGACACGTTTTGAAAAATTTCTTCAGCAGTACATTGCACGCTAGCTTATCGGTTTTACTTGACCTTAAAATAATTTTTTTGTTCAATACAAATTATATAATTCTCTTGCAATCACTGGAATTAACACAAAACATTTTTCTCTCTTGCTTAAGTGTCTATTACAGAACGTTTTCACAATTCTTAACATATAAATTTTCCTTATTCTTTAAAGTTTTTCTTCTATTTTTTACGAAAATAGAAAACTAAGGTTGAGTTTCATTATTTCTTAAACTTTGGTTCCAAGCACAATTTTTTATTCAATATTGCATCCCATGTTGGCATTATGTTTCTATTTCTCAATTTTTGCAGGTTTGGTTGTGCATTCCTCAGCTGTGAATTTAGCTCTGATTCCAGCTCAATCCCAGCTCCTTTGTTTTTATTTCACGTTTTTTAGCTTCAACATTGTAGCTCTAGTAACTCAGTGAAGTTCCTTTTGCAACAAACATATCCTTGAATCAATTATACAAATGAGTTTTTTTAATCAATTTTTTGTTGTTGATGGTTCCATTCACCGAAAATAAGACTAGTTACCAAATATTTTCCTAGTAAACAAAAAAGGTAAATTTTATAGAAAATCTTCGGGGGATTTGATTTAAAAAGATGTTTTTTTTTGTTTTTGTCCATCTATACCTTCTACTCTAAAGTTTGGTGTAGTAGGTTTTATAATAATAAAAACTCGAATATACCCTCAATTGAAAAATGATAGAATGAAATCCAAAATTCTTTAACATATTCCAAAACCTCTAATTCACAAAGAGTCTTTTAAATCCAATTCAAATAAAATAAGGAAATTAGAAATTTTCATCTATTTTATTTTTAAAATAAAATAAGGAAATTAGAAATTTTCATCTATTTTATTTTTAAAATAAAATAAGGAAATTAGAAATTTCCATAATCTTTAGCTCTTCAATAGTGGAATTGGATTGAAAAGTAAGTAATCTCCCACGTTTTTCTTCATCAACAATAAATCTCCAATTCTCTTTGTCAACAGATCTCCAAATACCACACTTACGAAGATTTGCAACATATTAGAAGAACAACTCTTGAAAGAAATGACAAAATTTTAGGTTGAAAAGTGAAATCGATTTTGCTCTTATATCCTAATCGATTATTAGTGTTTTTCAAATTCTAAAATTAGCAGAACATGTTTTCTAACGAGTGTAGAACGTAATCTAAACAATATATTATATTTGCATAAATAAGAGATTACGTAAATATTCAGTTTCCTTTAGTTTAGGATTCAGTTACCTTTTTTAGTTAATTCTAAATTTCGTAGAATACATATTCTGTACTACGTAGAACTTAGAGTAAAATATAGAATTCATATTCTAACTTTCGTAGAATATAGAGTAAAGTGTGGAATTCATATTCTGACTTCCGTAGAATATAGTGTAAAGTGTAGAAAACATATTATAACTTTTGTAGAACATAGACAAAATCCGAATTCTACAATTTTTAGAACATATATCTATACCAAAATTCGTAGAACATATACAATACCTAGAATTCGTAATCAAAAAATTTCAGAACATGTACATTATCTAGAATTCGTAATCTAAATTTTGCAGAACGAAATTTAACAATTTTAAAAATCAAATTATTTTCGTCTAAAACATAATTTGTTTCTTTTGATCTTCTTCCTCATTGCTTGTTAACTCGTTTATATTCTTTTTTTTTTTAATTACTTAAAATATAATTTTATCTATTAAAAAGGGTAGTTTTGGCATAATTGACAATTTAGAGTAGAAGACATAGATGGACAAAAAAAAAAAATATCCTTTTAAATCAATTCCCCCAAAATCTTCAGTATATAGTAATGGGGATAAGAAAAATAAATAAATAAATGTATGGTAGAACCTTCCAATCAAATAGAGGTTTGAAAGAGTCTCCAGGTATCAAGCAATACGGCATCGTTTCATTAAATGGGGCAAGAAAACAAATGAAGATGGGCCTCGCAGAAGCACAGAATAAGCCCACGAAACAAATAAAGAAGCAACGGTCATCTCTTTCAAATGTCACTCACTACGAAGCTTCCTTAGATACAAACAAAACAAGAGCTGCATTCTGGCAAGGAGAGGCGTTCAACGGCAAGCTGGATAATCGTTTCCTAGCCCTTGATGATGAATGCGCAGGCTGATCTCGACACCTGTCCAAGCTCTCTAGGGTTTTGCTCTGTTATAGCATGTGTATAAATAAAGCCTTTACGGCATCTTGTAAGGTTAAGCAATCATCAATGAAATCAAAATGTATATCTTTCTTTTAGTCTTGATTTTGCATACAGAGCCAGCCTCTGGAGAGGGAAGTAAACTAGAGCATTGGTTTGGTTGTCCTTAATTAAATTCACGAGCAGGCAGGGATAATTACAGACATGCGTACAAACGAAGACGACTCTTCTTATTACTACTTTCTAATACCACTTGATTCCTATCTACAATTTTAATTAAAAAAGTTATACTTTTCATTTCTTTATTTTTGGCAATTAATTTTCCTTTCGATATACAAATAGAACAAAATTACCAAATGGTCAACAATTTGAAAATTTTTTTTGTCAACCAAACATTAATTAAAAAAATATTTTTCATGATTGGTATCTCTAAATAGAGGAAAAGAGTTTACAAACAATAATTACGAATTTTTGCAAACGATTTTAGTGTTTTGTTAGTGCCGGTTCTAAAGTTAATGTTTGATGATGATGTCAATTTCAAGATCTATTCTAAAATGGGAGGTTTAAGCATTTCATTTCATGATTTCATTATTTGTCTAATCGATCAAACTCATCTGAGTGTTTGGATTCTGGTCTAACCGATAACAAAATCGGTGAACTGAAAAATCAATGACATATTTTGGAGGATGCACACATATTTTGTAATTTTAGTTTTTATTTATAAGTTGTTTAAATAAAAAGATATAAACTGAATAGTATATTTAACATTAGATTCTTACTTTTTAATCTTAATTTAATATATAATATTTATCACCATAAAATCGTTAAATTATTGATGTTTCTAATGAAAAATATATAGAATGTTAATCGGGTTCAAATACAATTACTAAATCATGTGGCAGGTTAACCTTCCATTTTCCAGAAATTTGCATGAGGCAAATGTGAGTTAGTTTCAACACGGGTAGATCCCTATTAGATCAGGGGTATTCGGTCAGTTGGTGTCACGATATCATTTTTTTTTTATGGAAATAGCACATGTCTTATCTTGTCACCAATTATTTTTACATACGTTTGTGTGAAGCATAAGTTTCTATTTTGCTTGGCGATGGCGATTTGTGCTAATTTAGCTTAGAATACGGGTCCTCGTGTTTGAGTTGTTGGTCTTGACTAGTGTATCTTCTTGTTGGATTTCAAGGTTTTTTTTTTGCGCATTGGTCGTTTCGAGTTTTTCAACTTTTTGATAGCTCAGCTTGGGTTTGGCTTATGTTCTTTGGGTCATATATGTTTCTGCTTTCATTTTTGTTGGAGTTATTGTCTGTTTTGAGCTCGATTTAAGGCCTTATGTTGATCATCCGACTTTTGGTTGTTGTTTGTCTGGTTTGGTTCTTTGCGAGGCTCTGATCTTTTGGTGCGACTCCAGCGTCTACCGGTTTGATAGAAAGATTCGTGGGAGTTTACTTGGTTGGACTGACAGTTTTAGAGTTTATGTTTCTTTTGTTTTAAGTATTGTGTTTCCGTTTTTATAGTTTTTATCCTCATGTTTGCTTCTTTTTTACTTTTTAGGCTTCACTTCTCTCTTTTAGGTTATGCTTTTAGGGTATTTTATTTTTTTCGCTGGCTTTTGTACTATCTCAAAATGTTACCTTCTTTGCCTTATTAATATAATTTCAGATGAGAAAAAAAAAGCTTAGCATACGGGTCTTTGTTAGATTTTTTGTTGCGCAATATTCATGTGTCATGTCGTAATTGGTTGATGTATAATAGAATATTTTTAACCCTAACAACCCTCATTTCGACACATGATTTCAATATTTATTGGATTTATAAGTTAAATAGAATGTTTAAAAGAAAATATTGAAAGTCATAACAAACTTTGAGGTTTAAACAATCAATTGGGAAAAAATGAAATGAAATCAAATGGTAAAAAAATATTCATAGAAAGAAGAGAATGATTTACATCAATTACTTTTAGTTAGGGTTGGACATTAATTTTGAACTGATTTAAAGAGAACCGACTAAATTATAAATTATATTATATGATTTAATTCGGTATTAGAAACTAAAATAATTAATATAATAAACACTAAAATTTGACAAATACTGAACCAAAATTGAATTTCGATTTCTGTTCGGCAATAATTATAAAGATTCAAATCCAAAATTTAAAGTTTTATGTATCAAATCGAATTTAAATTATGTTCAAACCGAAATTACAAGATTTCGAACCGCTAATCAAAACAGATCTATTGAATGTTCATCCTTGCTATTGTATAATAAAGATTTTCTCTTTAAATCTCAAAAGTTAGGATATCTTCTTATCAAGTATTTTAAAATTTTAATTTCTTTACATTTTTGAAAGAAAACTCTTTGTCTTTAGTTTAACATTTTAATACTTAATTTAAATTTTTTTCTTAAATAAAAATCTTATAAAACAAAAAAGTTGACTATCCAATTCTCAAATTTACTAACGTTCGAAAACAGGTGGACCGTGTAAACCATTTTTCCTTTTCATTTTTCATTTACACTAAGTCTGAACAAAAAAACCAGAACCGGATAACTGAATCGTAACCGATTCGGAAAATTTGATGCGAATCTGAACCTAAAAATTTAGATTTATCCTATTGGATCCTAAACTTCTTTACCCGAAAATCCAAACCCGAATCCGAACTCGAAAATACCTGAAATATAAATACATACTACTAATTTAGAACCCAAATACTCAAATTTTTACTCGAATACCCAAAATTTTACCCGAATAACCGGATATTCGGATAAAATTTCGGATATTCGGGTAAAATTTCTGGTATTTGTGTATCCAAAAAAATCGGATATTTAACGGTTTTGAAAATTTGTATCCAATCCGACCCGAACCCGAAATGATCTGAACTGAAATCGAACCGAATTTTTATATTTAACCTATTAAATCCTATCCGAATCCGATCCGAATAACCAGATCTAATTTACACTATTGATTCGTCCTAATAAGTTTTAAAAAGCAAATTCAATTGCAATTCAAGAACCAAGGAGTAAAGTATCAACTTCACGCTACGTGGTGCACTCTTATTAGCCACAACGTCATCAAAATCTTGCTACGATGTGACTATATTATTAACTCAATGAAAATACAAAATACAAAATAAACAATTCCGAAAGTTACCTCTTCTCATCGTTTCAAAAAGAAAAAACCCTAATTAACGAAATCTCTCTTAAACCGCTGCCGCTCAACAAAACCAGTTCTTCTTTTGCCCTCTACGATGGCCGGTGCTTTTCGCCGCTGCCGTGAGAGCATCCTTTAGTTTTCTTTTGGTGTTAGTTGTTTCTGCAATTCGTCTAGCTCATGGTTTTCGATGTAGAAAAGCTTCACTTGGTGGAAACAGTGGATCTTCACGGCGAGCCTGTTTGGCTTCGTCGGTGGTCAGCTTCTCCTCAGAGAGTTGTTGTTGGGTGTCCGAGATCTGTAGATCTGGCGGGTGCTCTGTTCTTGTAAGATTGGGCGAAGAATCGGGCTACTTGGGGATCTCGAGGTTTGTGGTTCGTGAATCCATGGTCGTGGTCTCGTCTGTTTCTCTAGTCCAGTAAGCCAGCCCTCTAGTGTCTTGGGTTAGATGGAATCTTTTTAGGTTGCTTCTTTTATGTTTCGTTGTGGTCTGGGAGGGTTGAATCGATGGAGGTGGGTCTGTTTGTGGTTTTCAAAATTGGATCTTTGCTCTACCTCTCCTTCGAGTCCTCTTGCTGGTTAGTGGTTGCGTTTTGCTCTGGGTTCGTTCTTGGTGTAAGCCATTTTGATGGTATTTTGTTGCTGAGTCACCTACTAGCCTTTCTTTGAGTTTCTTTTGGAAGTTTTGGAGTTAGGTTCTAGTCGCAGCAGTGGAATCGTTCTCTAGTTCTTCTTTTGCGAAGATCTCGTCAGTTTTAAGTCTGTAGGTGGCTGAAGCTGGTTCGACTAGTGTCCGCGTGTAAGAATTGTTGATCTTACGTGGTTTGTCTCCAGTCATTTTCAAGGTTTTTGCCTTGACCCTAGTGTTTCTAGCTCCCTCCGATTTGCATGTGAGATGTGTTGGTTGTTGTATTTATGTATCTGGTCGCGTTGGGTTCTTGCTTTCCTCCCTGTCGGTTTGCTACTGGTTTGTCTTCGGTGTGAGGTCTATCCGGTCTTATTGGTGCTTCCGACGTTTACAGATTCTATAAGGAAGCTTTGTGAGAGTCTCTCGTGCATTTGTTCAATTATAGTGCTTAGATTGTATTTTTTCCATGATGTATGTTCTTTTTTACACTTTGTCTCTGTTTGGTTTTACTTAGTCTCCCTGTTCTTTAAGGTTTTGATTCCCTTTTTTGGACTAATGTTTTTGGAGATATTCCTGTAATCCGTGGACATATATATTTTATTTTGTATATTTGTTTATTAATAAAATTTGGATGACAAAAAAAAAAAAAAATTCCGAAAGTCCCGATGATGACTGAGCGAGAGGGAGAAGATATTCCCGATCTTCCACGCCACAGTAGTTGTGGGAGCTGTGGAGAGAGAGAGAGGACAAAACTGTAATAATTCATCATTACAATTTCACTGACAGTTTTTGCCATAAAAAGGGATCACCGCAATTACTAATCTCAGAAAAAAAAGAATAACCCAAAAACAAACCACACCGTCCCACTATGAGGGTGAAACGGTAATTTTAATCTATCACGTAATTATTTTGACAAACCAAAAAATATTATCACGTAATAATATATGACGTGGCATCACCACGTCTAGTCAGCTTTCTTCTTTGGCCTCTTCAGCTATAATCTCTGCACCTATAAATTCAACCAATCTCACTTTTTCCCCAAACCAGACGAAGAAAAAAAAAACTACACTTAGATTTTCAACAAAACCTTGATCAATCGCCGGAAAAATGAATATTCCGGTGACTTTTTCCTCTTTTACTGTTTCTAGTAACGCTGTTTTCGACAATCGCCGTCATGTTTTCCGTGAAAATCGTCGGCGTTAAGTAAACTCCGATCCGTCTTCTTAGAGCTATCTTTTTTCTCCGTTTCTCTGCTTCGTTTTTGTGATGATGATGATGATCCACTGATTTCAGAAGAACCGTAATACTTATAATACTTAGTAGCTTTAGTATTCGATTTTGGGATTTGTGTGGCTTTTTGAATTTTTTGTTTTCTGAAGAGATCTAAAAATCTGGAGAGACTGAGAATTTTCTGATTCTCTTAAGTTTGTTTGAAAGAGAATTTGAGTTGGTCCTTACTCCGTCGAGGTCGATAATGCCATTTCCGATGAAGATTCAGCCGATTAACAACGATTTTCCGGCGAATAGAGACTTAGTTCGAGTTGAATCATCAAACAAACCAGTGCTCAAGTCTCGTCTCAAGCGTCTGTTAGATCGACCGTTCACGAGAAGCTCAAACTCAGATAAATTACTCATCTCTGTAGATGGAGTTGCTGGAACAGAGTTCGAACCAAGCTTAGCGAAGATGGTTCAAAGCTATATGGAAGAAAACAACGAGAAGCAAACTAAGAATGGACGCAATCATCGTTGTAATTGCTTTAACGGGAACAACAACGACAGCTCCGACGATGAATTCGATTTGTTTGATGGCTTCGTCGATTCATTCAACGACGCTTATGACCATTTCAAGGTATAAAAACTCAACAACCTCTCTTTGTTCAAAATCCCTACAACAGTTTAAAACCTAACGAATCGATTGATTTGATTATAGAGCTTGATTCCAAGCACGAACATCACTGAGAAGAATCTGTTAACCGAAGCTGCGAAGATTCTAGAGAAGAACAAATCAATCAAACGAAAAGATGAATTGAAGAAGATCGTCGTTGATGAACTCTCATCTCTTGGTTACAATTCTTCGATTTGTCAATCGAAATGGGGCAAAACTCGCTCTATACCGGCCGGTACAATCTCCTTAACCGGTTTTTTCATCTTCTTCTACCTTCGTTTTTTGTGTTATTTTCGTCTAATTGAAATATTTTTTGATGATTGCAGGTGAGTATGAGTACATAGATGTGATTGTGAACGGAGAAAGGTTTCTAATCGACGTTGATTTTAGATCGGAGTTCGAGATCGCACGGCAGACGAATGCTTACAAGGCGTTGCTTCAATCTCTACCGTTGATTTTCGTCGGAAAATCTGATCGGATTCGTCAGATCGTTTCAATGGTTTCGGAGGCGGCGAAACAGAGCTTGAAGAAGAAAGGTATGCATTTCCCGCCATGGAGAAAAGCTGATTACATGCGAGCTAAATGGCTCTCTACCTACACTCGAAACTCCGGCGAGGATCCGTCGCCGGCCGCGACCGTCGTGGCTGAACCGGAGCTTGATTGTTCGGAGATTGAGCTGATTTTCGAGGAGAAACTCTTGTCGCCGCCGTTGGAGTCTTCGTCTTCTTCTTCTCTGGTGAAGCCTGTTGGTAGAGATGATGATGACGAGGTAGAGCCGGTGAAGAGAGAAGCGAAGGTCGTCACAGGATTGGCTTTACTGTTCAAAGAAAATACCTAAAAAAAAGAATTTTGAATTTTCTAATTTTTCCTAATTTTAGAGTTAAACAAATCGAAAAAAAGTTGCAAAAATAAACAAAAAAAAACTAGAGAAAAGCATATAAAAATATAACATTAGAAACAAATTTGTTCTTTTTTTTTTTACCCAAATTTTCAAGGGGTTATTACTTATTAGTTACTACTGTTTGGTATGTTAAACAGTAAAAGTAACAGAGACGTGTTAGTACCGGATACTAGTCTTACCTTGGTAAAACATTTGTAGCAATATGTGCAATTAATGTTTTGGTTATTACTTTCTTGAAATTTGTTTTAACTTCTTTATGAAATTTGTACTGCAACTCTGTTTAAAAATATGTTGGCGCAAAAGGAACAGAAGATTTATGACAACTTTAACTTTTCATTTTTTTTATAAACACTGCAAGCAAATTTACCACAAAGTATTTATGGAAGTCAGTAAATAAAAAAAAATAAAGTTAAAGTAGTTTATTAGAATTCATTTTAAATTATTTGTTGATGAAGGCAGCATTCGAGAAGAAAGAAGAAGTTTGTGACAGAAAAAATGAATTATTTCAAACTGAACAATTTCCATTTTGTGTTTTCATATTTAAACAATGTATTTATGTTTATACTAATTTGAACAATCACAATATTTAAATAATATGTATGAATTTAATTTTTGATGTCTAAATCATAGTTGATTTAAACGGAAGTTAGTCAACTATTCATTCAACTGACTAGATTGTCATCATATCGATGATGTGGCAACGACTTGTAAAAATCATACCAAAAACGATAAGTTTATAAGTACGGATACATTGTTCGTATATGAAAATACACGATTGAAATTGTTTAGTTTGAAATAAGCATTTTTCCCATCGGTGACATATTGGAATACAAAAGCTGTTCACTTGAATAGTGTAATATTTTTTTTTAATTACTTTTTTAAGATATATTTGTTTCTCTGTAGTCTTGATTAATTTTTTATATTAGTGAAATAAATATTTTGGTGAATAGAATTGTTATAACGTAGATCTAAACTTGAATTTATTTTTGAAACAAACTTGACATTGTTCCTTTACATAGGTTTATACATGTTTTAGTTTGGTATATACACAGGTATATCCAATGATGATAGATATATACATGTTCATTTACATAGATAATTTACATTGTTTTGGTTTGGTTTTGAAGGTTGAAAAATGTATAATGTGAAACCGGTTTCTGATTTTTTTTGTTTTGAGTATTGTAAATTTCATTTGTCTTTAATGGATACTTGTTGTTGATTTTTGAGTCTTTAGCAGATAACGATTATTGCTCCTCCAGGGTGATACGGCAGGGCTCTCTCATATGTACTTTTGGACATTGAGAATTGCTCGATACCCCATGATTGTGATGCTTGGACGGTTCATGCGGCAATAAAGATAACGATGAGAGAATGAGCTACCGTGGGCCAATTCAGATCATTGCCCGGCCGTCAACAAGAATCGTGTGAATTCTACTATCTTAGATCTGCTAAGAGATAACAACGTCAAAGTAATAATTTTGAAGAAAAACAGACCAACGACAATCACATATGGCATTTAATCAGTACTTGGACATCAAAACATCGTCTTCCAGCTAATATATTGTTGATCTCCGACGACGACGATTTCGTATACAAATTTCGTAAACTTACTCGAAATCTCTACAGTTGTAAGATTTCATACATTTACAGTACATCAGCTTCTAGTCAGCTTAATGGAATTGGGACGAGACACGAAGAATGGAGAGCACTCCTTCGTATCTGATGGATTAACGTGTTGATCAGAAAAGACATAAATCTCTCTGATTTACAGTATCTTACCCAATTTACCTTATTCCTTTCTGTTTAATAATTGAAATTGTAATTTTGTATTGAACTATTTCTGTTTGTCCTTGCAAACATTATGTAAGGCTGCTTTTCCCATTTGGGAAAATTAATCTAAGATATATTTATCTTTATCTCTCTTAATTTAGATATTATCATTTTATCGTCATATCGTAACTATTTTTAACTATTATATGAAATTTGTACTGCGATCCTGTTTAAATCTATGTTGGCTCAAAAGAAACAGAAGATTTATGTCAACTTTAACTTCTCATATTTTCATAAATCACTGCAAGCAAATTTGTATTTATGGAAGTCAGGAAATAAGTAGTTTATAAGAATTTACTTTTAATTATCTTCCGATGACGGCAGCATTAGAGAAGAAAGGAGAAGTCTGTGGCATCTTGAAGTGTAAGAGCTGTTCACTTGAACAGTGTAATATTCTCTTTTTTATTTACTTTTCTTTAATTTACTTTTCTGTAGCCTTGATTAATTTTTTTATGTCAGTAAAATAAATATTCTCTTTTTTATTTACTTTTCTTTTAATTAATTTTCTGTACCCTTGATTAATTTTTTATGTCGATGAAATAAATATTTTGGTGGATTTGGGTACATATACATAAATAGAGTAGCTATAATGTAAATCCAAACTTGAATTTAGATTAGAAAAATCGGTAAACAAAATCAAATAAAAAAATGAACCATTCTTCATAAAAAATATGCATTGCTAAATTATGCACCAATAACATATATAGATGCATTTTCCCAATTCGATTTTGTAATGATTTAAGCATATATATATATATGAACGGTTAAACCTATTTACATATATGTTTCCTTGATTGTGTCTACATTGAGGAGTTCTCTCATTTTAAGTAAATCAAACTAGATTAGAAAATATTGGTTTGTTCGATAAAGACATAATGCAATGTTCTGTTAGGCTTTTGAAATGGAAAGATGAAGTTTTGTTTTTTTGAAAAATCAAAACTTGTGTTTGCTTTATTTTTAGTCGAAGCCGAGACCAACTTTTTATATGGACCTAACTTTGTTTCCGTAAAGTTGTGTTGTGAATTAAAACGGTTAAACCAAACCAATATGTAATGCATTACAATCATTGTTGTGGGGCATCGTAATCCATTATGAGACAATATATACTTTTTATTATTCTTGATGTCATATTACACATTACACAATTATCATTATACTACAAATTTTAAGAAACACAAGTTTTACATATTCTAGATTATTTAATTGCAATAATTTTAGGTTGTATGAACCGGGTAGGGTCAGTTACAATAATTTCAGAAGTTGTGGGGTCTCTTTCCTTTTCTCAATACTATCCCAGTCTTTTTCCCGGGTTTGACATTATTTCTAGGAGTAGAAATTTATAAAGAGAAGAAATCAACTTACATGATTTTTAGTTTATAAACTAAATTGAGTTTATAAATATTATATTTGATTTATAAACAATATTATAGTTTATAAATATTATATTATAGTTTATAAACTTACATGATTTTTTTTTTGCTAAAGAACTTGAAACAATTAAACATAATCAAAATATTTTAACAAACATTATAATAAAAATCATTATGGCAGTTGTATGATTAAAATAATTAGGAAAACACATTATGACAAACTATTATAACATTTTGTGAATTTGAAAAATGTTTATATTTATATCTTGTTCGTTTTTGCGTCTGAGTATAACATTTAGATGTAAAAACACAATAGATAATGTTTGTTTAGTCAATTTAGTATTTATATTTGGATGTTTTTTCTTTTGTTAAAATTTATATTTGGATGTTACGTAGAAATTCAAAACCATTACATCAAGAAAAAGTATTTAAATAATTTGGATGACGCAAAATAGTTTCTACTATATAAGGACCATAATACTTAAAGATATAAGTCTATAACTAAAGGAAAGACCATCCATTTAGGAAAAACAACCTTCCACCCACATTTGATTATTTGAATAAGTTAGGATACTCGTTTCATTGTCTGTTTGCTTTTTATCACCTGAGTTTTTGCCTTGTGACTTGTGAGAGTCAGACGTATAAAAGACTTACGCACAACCAACTTGTGATAGTGTTAGAGACCAGTGTTATTATTTTATTGGACCTCTTTGGCTCTTTTCACACATGCATGATATAATGATTTGCAAATAAGAATTATCTCATATTTTATAGATAATGGAGATATATTAATCGTTAGACATTTGGAGATTGCTTTCCAAAATATTGAAATATAAGCTACTACTACTATCTACTCTTTTGTCTCACATTCTCCAATCAGTTTACCTATCCATGAAATTAAAGCAAATATAATTTGCTTGATAAAAATAATTATTCTAATAAAATAATTGTTACTTTTAGAAAAACATAATTTCAGTGAAAAAAACATGTTAACTAAACATACTTACTATATATTCTATAAGTTTTCAATATATTTTGTAAAGTAAAACAAAAAAAACAAAAAAGTAAGTTAAAACGTATATATATTTAAAGCAAGACAGAGAGGGGATTACGTATAGCGTGTTAATGTTTGGGGACCAACCTGCAACATGACGAACCTAATGGCTAATGGTAAAGAGACCTATCTACACTGACATGCCAAAAGTCTTACCAACATTATTGACCTACATTCAGAATACACAAAGAGCCAAAGATAATGTGATTAGTTGTGTGGCGCATCGTCATGGGCTTATTCTGTTATTCACATGCCTCTCAATTCTTCATTTAATTAACAAATATTAAGGTTAACAATTTGGTAAAAGATAATACATACCAGCAGTTTATGAAATATAGGTGATGTAAATTTTCAAATATAAATTATTAATACTACAAATTTTACTTGATGAAAATATCGATTACGGTGAAAAAAAATTAAAAATACAAAACCCATATATATATATATATATAATAAGAAATAAATCATGTTGACTAATTAACTTTTAGATATGATGGACATATTTACTTATTTTGTGTTAACTTGTGGAAGAGAATAGTTAATTTTAACACTAAAAATGTCACTAAACCAAATTGTTTCTAGATTTATTATATCATAATAAACTATATAAATATTGTTAAATCTAGAAAGTATGAGATGAAAATGTTTGATTGGATTATATTGTGATATAATTCCCTTTCAAAACAATTCTGGCAGTATGAAATATTTTAAGATATAATTATTTATAGATGAATTTATGCATATACAATTATGACATGTTTAAACATACTGAAAATTTGAAAAGCTTGTTTATAAATAATAAGCTAAATCAAAATTTAGACTAATTTTACACGTAATGAACTTTTTATATACTAGCCAAATATTTGAAAAAATCTAAAAATTGACATGAAAATACATAGGATCATATTGTAGGACTTTCTTTAAAAAAAATCATATTATGGATGACAGTAAGAAAATATACTTTATTTAGAAGAAAACAATTCTAATGAAATTAACATATAAAATTAATAGATATTTGTTAATTATTTTGCGGAGACAATGACAATTAAATAAAAAATTCTGTTGGTAATATGAGAATGGCAAAATGATGAAACATATTTGTTTCTCTATTTATGAAACATATTTGTTTCTCTATTTATAGAACACATAAATACAGAGACTTATCCGCATTGAGATCAGATCCCGAATAATTTGGTGAAGTGTGGTACCTCCTCCTTTCGTTTTCTTTTTACTTTTTTTTTTCTTCTTAGTATTTATTTTCATATATTTTTTTTTTTTTTTCTAAAGGTAAATAAAGTAGTAAACTTTGGTGTATAATGTGAGATTTATAGGCCAAAGACCTTTTACGAAACATGTGTTTGGTGTAACAATGACTTTTGGTTCTTTTGTTTTTACTTTTTCTTTTTAACTTACGTGTTTAAATTCTTTATTAATTAGGAAATGTGAAAGCTACTTAAACAGATACGAATTTCTGAAATTATAGTAATACATAGTGGTTTAGGTAAATCACAAAAATTACTATAAAACAGATTAAAGTGTTGCACTTGGTACGCATCAAAACCCACATTTCTACTTAAATTTTTCTACCGAGAAGATTATTCAAGTCAATTTCGGTGTATCTGACCTGAATCGGTTGGCTATATATTATCCAAAAGGGTTATAATGAAATATCAGACAGCTTGCAGGAATTGATTAAGATAACAAACAATATATCAATTACGTATAAAAATAGAATGTGAACAAAAAAAAGAAAGTAATTTAAAGCTGAGAAGCATCATTAACTTCTTTAATCTATGACCCGTTGTAGGATATAGAAGCAAAAGCACTGACATGTGACAGCTAAGAAAAGATGATGACACCATTAAAGGATTCAGAGGTTATCCATAAGAAACTCAGAGAAGATTAGTTTGACAATTAAATATAAAAACCTACCAAAACAAGAAGTCAGAGTCTTATGATTAGTCCGCGGAACCAAAGAAAAATCTTGCAAGTACAATGAATTTGGTTGATGTTTTTAGAATTATTTACTATATTGAGATTTATACCACTGACTATACTATTTTAGGCACTTTTTCGTAAGAGTATTGTGAAAATTTATTATAGATATAGGAATTTTTCACTAAATAACATTATAAAGCCAAAGCATTTTAATTGCAAAAATGAAAAATGTCTTAAGAATTTTCAAATTTTGAAGAAAGCCTATTTTCAAAATTACCTTTTCTAATTAACTTTAATATCATTTTAAAATTTCGAGGCCCAAAATATGGCCCATCAATGTTTTAATAATAAAGGTTATCCGCCGTTAGACAGTATTACACAACTTTCATTTAACATACTTTTTATTCAAAGTTCTTCTAAGCTCCAACTTAATGTGCCTAATAATAATAATAATAACCCAAAAGCAAAACACTTATTAGACTGTGGTTATGAATCCCTGATTCAGTAATTTATTAGAAAATATTTATCCATTGATGTGTATAAGCACAATATATAACCAAGGTTCTTGAACAAAACAAATGCCAACTCTTCTTCATTATTGCTTTTCTTATACATTCCATCTTTTTGATCTTACAGGAATCAACAACATAACATTACCTTATCATCAGTTGCTACGCTGAGCAATTTACTATTACAGATAACATTGAACTTCTGTATAGTCCTTCCCGTCTCATCAACTCAAGAGATATTCTTCTTGCGGGCAAGCTCTCGTGCCATCTCTCTTAGCTCATCAGGTGAAGGAGGTCGAGGTGCCTCTTCAGGATAGACAACATATGAACGCTGCACAACAAATAGCCAAATTTGGAGGGTTAGGGAATGCCTCCATTGCAACCTGGAAAGAACCCGACTACCAGCGAGATTTTGAATGAAGTCAAAGGACTTGTGATGTAGAATCATTGAACATCAGAGGGGAACTAATCAGATCGTGAATGCTTCAAAGATCCTACTAATCAGCACCCTATGTTTCAGTGATTCATAACAGTCAAGTACAACAATACGAGTACGCAATGTAGAATTACCATTTCCTATTATTCAGCAAAACCCACCAGGTCATACACACAAACTAGCCAAATTGGGGAACCAACATTGCAGACTGTTGTATATGTAAAACCCGGAAAACTCCCTAACTACCATCGAATGAAACAAATGAAAACTATGATGAAGAATCATTGACAATTCAAGAGGACTGAACCATATCTCGAATGTTCTGAGTTACAGTGATTTAAGCAACAATACCGTATACCAAGTTTAGAGATACCACTCCTAAATATTCAGCTAACCCATCAATCTATGTTCCTAACAGTGTACAGCGACTTAACAAAGTTAATTTATAACCAAGTATCAAAAAAATCCCTAAGTGAAAGCCTCATCCCCTAATCCACAGACAGGTTTTATTAAAAGAGCTTCAATTAGAAATATTACTCAGAATCACTGATGATAAAAATTCTGCAAAGGAAGCAATGTTTCTGAGATCCCTCCTAGTAACTACTCTGTGATACCATTCTTAACCAATCAATGCCTATTAGAACACAATCCTCAGTTTCAAAAAATTCAAAAGCATTGATGATCATTTTGTGAAGTGATGATAGAGAAGATGATTACATTGCCCATGAATTTCTTGATATTGGTGCTGTTGTTGGCGAATGTATACATAAGGACGATCGGAACAGCGACGTAGACACCGAACTTGGCGATCTCCAGAACTCCTTTCGATGTTCCTACAGACGACATTTTCCCGAGAGAGAAACAAGATCGATGTAATTCAGATGGATGTGATGGAGCTTTTAGGGTTTATCCGATCGAGAAAATTTGGGGAACTGATGATCAACCGACTTAAAATACGCAGAATGGGCCAATTTGGAGATCTCTTATTAATTGAAGTCGTAAAGACTTTATATGTGAGTCTCGCTTTAAACTTTTTAAGGCCCAACAAAAGAGTTATGGTCTCATCTTAGAATCAGTGGTTGATGTACGCCTATGTTTCGGCTTATTTTCGTGTATAGTCCACGAAAAGTTATACTTGAAGAGTCCATCCAAATATTCGAATTTTGAACCTTTCGTCCAAGTTTGAAATTTTGATCATCTATTAAGGCCTCCGACTTATTATCCGGGATCCGATCGAAATCTTATTCGAAAACTGGATATACGGATAGGGTAGATTTAGATTCAGATAATAAAATTGCATATTCGACCAGATCCATATAATAATAAAAAAATAAAATTGGATATCCGGATCCGAAATAAGATTTGTGATAATATTTTTCATCTTTTTACTTTATATTTTTTATTATAATAATATTTTTAATTTATTAAAACAAAATCTGGATCCGGATATCCGGAGTTTTTCACGGATATCTGAAACTCGGGTATTTGGGATGGGCGGATTCAGATCCAGATATTAAAACTACGGATCCGGTTACCCCTAAAAATCTTGGATATCCGGATCCGGCATATGCCTAGTAACTATAACCTTTTTGCAAATAATACCACGATTTTTAAAAATGTTTTAGGACGAGATTTAACGGAAAATGTTAGAGACTAACAACGGTTACAGTTCGATTTTCAAATTTTTTGTAGGATTATAAATTGTCGAATTGCAATATGCGTAGTGCAGGCAAGAAACTCAGACTTGGTTGGATTCTTAATTGTAACTTGATCGATTTCGATAAGTTCTTTTTTCGGACGTTCTACAAGTTGAACAACTTTTATGTAGTATTTTGAAGCGCCATTTAGCTCATGAAACTCTTTCCACTGGCATGTTAGTTTGGTTTGATTCGGTTTTGTTAGAGTTCGGTTTGATGACTGAAAGTCTAAAATTTTGGTCAAAATTGGTAAAAAAATGACTGCATTTTTTTATATGCAGTATTTTTAAGTGGTGAAGATTTTGCGCGGTTTTTATTCTCCCCATGTTTCATGTTATTAGTTCCGAATGTTACACTATTTTTTCTTTGCAATGATGCTATATGTTTCTATAACATGCTGTTTTTTCCAAGTGCACTTATTATATCTTTCCGTGTCATAAATTTTGATGAATACCCCTGTTTGTTACGAAAAATGGACTCCCTCTTTTAAATAACGAATTATTAAAAACGGTTGCTTTACTACTAACAGTTATGTTCATTCGTATTGTTGTGTTTTTGATTCAATTACTACACCCACGCCATGTTCAGGTGCTGTGTAGTTCTCTACGCCTTGCACTTGGTCCACGACTACCAGATTGAAAATTAGAATATTATAATTATTCGGACAAAATATTATGAAATTAGCCGTCTTTTAAATATTACGAAAACGAAGTCGTGGTCGTGGTTTGTAGTCTTTTATTTTCGTGGGAAATTGACTTTTCGAGATCGGTGCGTGAGTTGAATCCAATCTCCTCTCTAGTCTTGAGCCGCGATGGGAGGTTGTATCTCGGTCTCGGTGCCATGTGATCAATTTGTGAGTCAGTTCGCTCAATGGTTATGCGTTAGGAAGAGTTATATTCACAGCCTTCCCGGGAATCTAGCAGCTCTACAGAAAGCCATGGAAATGCTCAAGACAAAGCAAGATGATGTGAAAAGAAGAGTCGATAGAGAAGAGTTTACAGGGCGTCGTCAAAAGCTTTCTCAAGTCCAGGTATGGCTTACAAATGTGGCGACTATCGAGAACCGAGTCAATGATATGTGTAGTACTAAAGAGGTCGAGATAAAGAGGTTGTGTTTTTGTGGGTTTTGCTCCAAACATTTTAAAATGAGCTATCGTTATGGGAAAATGGTTAGCTTGATGTTGAAGGAAGTTGAGAGTGTCTCTTCTCAAGGAGAATTTGATGTGGTGACTGAGGCAGCTCTGGTAGCTCAAGTGGAGGAGATGCCTATTCAATCCACAGTTGTTGGTCAAAAGACAATGCTCGAAAGGGTATGGAACTCTCTCATGAAAGATGGATTCAAGATTATCGGTCTATATGGAATGGGTGGAGTGGGAAAAACTACGCTTCTCACGCAAATCAACAATAAGTTTTCTGAAATAGATGGTGGATTTGATATCGTGATGTGGGTTGTCGTGTCTAAAACTCCAGATATCTATAGGATTCAAGATGACATTGCAAAAAGACTTGGTCTTGCGAGTGAAGAGTGGGACAAGAAAACCGAACACAAGAGAGCCGTAGACATACACAATGTTCTTAGGAGACAGAAATTTGTGTTATTGTTGGATGATATATGGGAGAAATTGAACTTAGAATCGGTTGGAGTACCATATCCAAGTAGAGAAAATGGAAGCATAGTAGCATTTACCACTCGTTCTCGAGATGTTTGTGGGCGTATGGGAGTCGATGACCCGATGAAAGTTAGTTGTTTGGAACCTGAAGAAGCGTGGGATTTGTTTCAAAAGAAAGTAGGAGAAAACACTTTGAAAAGCCATCCGGACATTCTTGAACTTGCGAAAAAAGTCGCTGACAAATGTCGTGGTCTACCATTGGCACTTAATGTCATCGGAGAAACTATGGCATGCAAAAGCACAGTTCAAGAATGGCGTCACGCGATCGATGTTTTAACTTCATCAGCCATAGAGTTTTCAGGCATGGAAGACGAATTCTTCCGATTTTGAAGAATAGCTATGATAATTTAAATAGGGAGCATGTCAAATCATGTTTCCTATATTGCTCTCTATTTCCTGAAGATTATGAGATCAAAAAAGAGGAGTTAGTAGACTATTGGATATGTGAAGGATTTATAGATGCAAAAGACGGTAAAGAGAGAGCGATAAACGAAGGCTATGAGATAATCGGTACCCTTGTCCGTACATGTTTATTGTTGGAGGAAGGATGGAAGAAAGTAGAAGTGAAAATGCATGATGTGGTTCGTGAGATGGCTTTATGGATATCATCTGATCTTGGAAAGCACAAAGATCAATGCATTGTAAGAGCCGGTGTTGGGTTACATGCAGTACCCGAAGTGAAGAACTGGAGAGCTGTGAGAAGGATGTCGTTGATGAAAAATGACCTTGAAAAGATTTTAGGTTGCCCTACATGTCCTGAACTTACAACTCTCCTCCTCCAAAAAAACCACAAATTGGTGAATATTTCCGGAGAATTCTTTCGATTTATGCCGAACCTTGTCGTATTGGATTTATCATGGAGTAGTAGTCTCATTGGATTACCAAAGCAAATATCAGAGTTGGTCTCCTTGAGATATCTTGACTTGTCATATACAAACATCGAGCGGTTGCCTGTTGGTTTACAAGAGTTGAAAAAGCTAGTACATTTAAATTTGGAGTCCATGAAGAGATTGGAGAGTATTGCCGGAGTATCTAAGTTGTTGAGTTTGAGGACACTGAGACTACAACTCTTACAACATTTAGAAGTTCTAACCGTAGATATCTTCTCAAGTTTGGTTCTGGAACATTTGTTATGCTCTTAGAGATTGGCGAAATCTATTCTATATGTTGAGCTTATAGAGGTTGAGGAAGAATTATTCAAAATCTTGACTTTTCCAACCATGGGTAATATCCGTCGCATTGGCATATGGAAGTGTGGAATGAAAGAGATAAAGATCGAGAGAAGAGCATCAGCATGCTTTTCTAGCCTCTCCAAAGTCGTTATAGGACAATGCGATGGTCTAAAGGATTTGACATGGCTATTGTTTGCTCCAAACCTCTCTTATCTTGACGTTCGCTTCGCAGAGCAACTAGAGGATATAATAAGTGAAGAAAAAGCCGCAAGTGTTACAGATGAGAATGCAAGTATTATCATTCCTTTTCAAAAACTAGAATGTCTTAGCTTGTCTGATTTACCTAAGCTAAAGAGCATCTACTGGTCACCTCTGTCTTTTCCACGTCTGAGTGAGCTCGCTGTACAAGAACATTGTCCGAAGCTGAAAAAGCTTCCATTGGATTCCGAAAGTGGGAATGCGGGAGTAGAACTTCTTGTAAAATACGGAGAAAACAAATGGTTGGAAGGAGTCGAATGGGAAGACAAAGCCACTGAACTCCGTTTCTTGGCTACCTGCAAACCAATGTAACCCATGAACTCTTCTCTCTTCAATCTCTCCTCTCTTATCTTTGTTATGTTTCGGAGTGTTCATTGGCTTTTACTTATATGACCATGTTTGTACGGTTAAATTGCTTACCCCCAAAATGGCAAGGTTAAGAGTGCCATTTAACGGCAGAATGTGTCAATTTAGATTTGGCATTGCTGGGATTTGTTTCTGAACTCAGATGGAACTCCGGCAAATGCTGCGGAGAATCAATTACTCTAAACTAAAAAATTCACTACAAACCGCCACTACTTTGTTCAGCAATGTTGTTAACAGACACAAGTTTCATCATCTTCTTCTTAACAACTTTCTCGAACTCTACTCCTGACAGCGACAAAACCTGGTTCAACAGCAGTCTCACTCCACTTCTCTTCACCAGCTCGTATCTCGGCTTGATCCTCTCCTGTAAACTATACCCAAAAAACTGTGGAAACTTCACAAGCTCTGATTTCGGATAATCCATTGTCTGAAAGTAGTCCCATTTCGGCATCACATTCTCTTTCAAGCTGAAAGTGTACAAAGCTCCATATCTTGAGATCATGATCCCTATTTCATCTAAACCATAACCCTTTTCGAGGAAGAACTCTGTTACAGGCTTCAAATTCGACTCTATGCTTAATCCAAACGTTTGGGGACATCGATGTAGGAGAACCGCAACATCAACATTTAGGGATCTAAAGTACTCCATAGTTGGACGGAGCTTGTCTTCGACACTGTAACTCATGATGTTAGGACATCGGGTTAGGATTTTCCCGATCTGTTCTTCTGTGAGACCAGTTTGGGTTAAGAACTCGACAGTTGAAGTAAGTTTCTGGCGGCTGTAAGTGAGGATTGCTGGGAAACGGTAAATGATCTTTGCCCATTGGTTCTTATCAATTCCAAGTGTCTCAAGAAAGGCCATTGTCGGTTTGAGGTTATCGGTTAGGCTGATTCCGCAGATCTGAGGGCGTTTGCAGAGGATTGTGGGGATATCTGATTTAGGGATTCCAAGGTCTAGAAGGAATTCCACAACTGGTTTGATTTTTCCGTCAAGGCTGTAATAAGGAAAAGCAGCGAACTTGCGAGTGATTGTTTTGATCTGCTCGAGGTTTAAACCAAGGTCAAGAAGGTAAAGTGTCTGAGGACGTAATGCACCTTCTGGATCAAGTTCGCTGACCCGAGACACGGCTCTCAGTTTCCGAGTTTCTGCAGCAGAGTCTGTGTCACCACGAGGTGGTAGGACCGGAACTGGAGATGAAGAAACTGGTCTAGGCTGAGCTGGTGGATCTGGAAAGCTCACAACAAGATCAGTGAGAAGATCACCGTGTTCCTGATGAAGTTGTTCGAGGTAAGGAATGAGAGAATCTCGAATCTCAAGAGTAGTAAGCTCTCTTCCTGTTTACAATTAAACAATCAAATAAGCAAACTTTTAAAGTTCATCGTTTCGAGCTCTTCTCATTCACTGTAAATGTTCAAAAGAAGAAAGATCGAACCTACGAGGTATCGGGCTTTATGAACAGAGTGGAGTCTGGAGACTAAATGGTCAATGAATTGATCAGATTTGTTGATTAACCGAGAGGAGACACTGTTGCTAAGACCTTGCTTCTTGAAGAATAGAGTTAAAACAGCTTTAGCTTCTTCTTTCTCAGCTGCAATTAGATTTGGAGGCACAGGTCTTGGACTAAACTCTACTCTATTCTTTAAACGAAGCCCTATGAATATGAAACCATAATTGTTTAACAATTAGACAAAAGATATAAGATTTATTTCCAATGTATCATTTTGATTCACTCACCATTTGTTTCTTGTCGAAAAGAGAGTCTTCCCGTAAACCAAAGCTGTGCCCTGCAAATTAGTAGAACCAAGCACAAAAGTCATTACAAATGAAGAAGTGAGGTTACCAAAAAAATCAATGAATCGAGCCACTCATAACTAACCTCGTACTGGGTTGATCTCTTCGGGCGACGAGGAAAATCTCCGAAGGTCCAAGTTGACTAAGACTTTGCATTCTTGTTTCTTGCTAATGGAGTCGGTGACACAAAGAAGCAAAAAAACACCCAACTTTCAATACCTGTTCAAATTAACGCACGGAATCAAATTTCAACTTGAAGAACATAATCCCAGCTACGAAACAGTTCTCAATTGCAGATTCTTTTTGTTTGATATGTTGCTGCGAATCGGATATGGTTAAACACACATAAACAGGAGACGAAAGGAAACATTTTGTGGCAGAGAGAGAGAGAGAGAGAGAGAGAGAGAGAGAGAGAGAGGAATCAAAATCAGATTAACGACTCACCTCGTTGTCAATTGTGGACGATGAGACCTTTTCCCCCAGAAAAATTACAATCGATGAAGAGAACAATCAAACTTGAACACAGGAAGAGCTTCTTCACTGAGAAACTGGGATTTTGAAGCGACATGATTGGAGGAGACGAGGGTAAAACTAATTACTTCCAATTGGTTGTGGAGATTTCGTTAATTTTGTAAAGCCCATTGGGCCCAGCTAGTCACACTCACATAAATATCATCCCATATTGAGTTTGGTCTAGACTGTTATTACTTATTTGTGAATTCAAATCATGGTTAAGCTCTGATACTTTTATATAGAACCAAAAATTCTAATTAAACCGGTAATGGTTAAAGATTAGACTGGTTTATCGACTAAGATTTGTTACAACTTTCGTCGTGAACCTCCGGTTTGTACAACTCTTGATGACCTTCTAAACTTGAGATAGTAGATTGTTAGATTCTGTTCTTGGCCGATTGATCTGAACATTTATCGAAGGTTCTTTTTTTTTTGAATACCATGAGTCTCTCATCTTTTGAACATCTTGGACCACATGTAGAGGATAAAGAAGATGAGGAGCGCGAAAAGAACCACGTGCATGATGTGGTTGTTGCCACTACGGATTATGCTCATGTTCAGTTTCCTTACGTTGTTCTTCACCCCGGCTTGCGCTCTGATCAATGTCATTTGCTGTCACATACCAAAAAATAAGCTTTATGTTTCAGACAAGAACAGCATTTTGTCCCCTTGTTTTCTTGCATCCTAGAGTAATTTTGTATACCAGCACTATATGCAGTCTCACGCAACACAATCTAGCTATCTTCTCTGATGTTCTTTAGGTAACAAAAATAAAAAACTGGAACGAACTAACAGCAATGTGCATTCAACATCATACTCTCCTTAATAAGGAGACCGGTATAGTCAATGATAAGCTGAAACCATTTCCTGGTGCATTCACCTAACTAGCTGAGATTGAAGATATCTATTCCTACCCAACAGATTTCGGACCAGGCCCTGCGTACAAATCTGAACATAATCTACACTGGTTTAATCAAGACTCATTGGTTTGTAAGCTATGGTAAAATTTATCTAACATATGTTGGGAATGAAGCTGTAGTTTCCCAAATAATGAACACAGCCATTTGAAACAAGTTAAACGAAACCCATAATTCGGATATGCTATATTTAATAAGTAATTCATCTAAAATTGTAAAGAGTAAATGCATGTTGCTGACGTAAAGTGCTTACATTCCACTTTACTATGATGGATATATAAAGAACTTAAGCGACATCAGCAACATACCAGTTCATCTAAGAAGTCCCTCTGAAACTTTGCTTCTGACCCAATTTCTTGGGCAACCTGCATAAAAATATGCGATCAATGGAATAACCAAAACCATGAGGCATAAGTTATGTGCAAAATTTAAGGTACAACACAAGGAATTGTAAAGAATGTCAACTGATTCATTCAAGAAGAATGGTATAAAACAACAAGCAAGGAAGGTTTATAAAAGACATCAAATAAGTGTAATTTGATTGGTAAGTCAACTAATTAATCACAGACTCACTGATGAGTAAATATATACACACTATCATAGTACTCTGGAACAAAAACACCTATACAACTAATTTACCAAAGTTCCAGCCACTTTCAAAACCAAAAAGCTGTAATGAAAACAGAGATAGAGGAGAGTTGTTTGCAATCACTTGACACAGACCTTAACCTCATCCCTCATCAACTAACTATAACAATAACTAAAAGAAAAAGAAAACAGATTTCCCAATCCATATGATCAACTTAACGCTGAAAGAGAGCCACAAGCATACAATTCATCAAGATACATTTGGAACTAAAAAAAAAGAGAGATAGAATTGGGAATTTAGATGGTTTCTTACATTTTTCAACTGCCTGACTTGGCCATGGAGACCTGTGATCTCATCATCCAGGTCAGAGTGCATCGGATCAATCCTCAGCTGGATTTCCTCTGAACCTGCAGCATTTCTAGTGCTAAGACCTTCTCTGCAGCCACAAATACCAAAACAAATAGTTAGAATTTACGCATAATTTACCAAGTATCTGACCCATAAATCCTTAGTTTTCTCTATCCAGAAGATCCGAGAAAGAAATCAAAATCAATTCCAAAACGAGAAACTGATAATAGAACTATACCTGGATCTGTACGGAGCAGCTCCACCGTAAAGGGAACCACCCGCACCGCCTCTGTGAGGATTTGACGCCATCGATGCAAAATCTAAGAGGTAAAAAACCTTGTAACCAGATCTGCTAAGGTTTGAAATCGAGATGGTATTCTCTTGCGGCTGCAACTACCTGAGCTAAGATATGGTTTTCAGAAAGTGAGGCTTAGCTTGCTAAAATGTGATATCTTTACTTAACTGGAAATTTCAAAATGGTTTTCACCATGACACAATTCACAAATTCTTCAAAGAAAATCTCGAATATATGGGTTTGTAAAGTAAAGTAGAGCCAAACCCACACACGAACAGTGATCAAAACTGGAGTGAAAACGTCATACACTACATCACCAAAAAACAGTAGCAGCTAAACACAAGCAAGCCTTAGAATTCCAAATTGATGAGAGATGAAGAGAGAAAGGAGCAATGGATCCAAAAACACCAACTTTGCAATACCATCGAAAGTGAATCAAATTAACGCACGGAATCAAGAATCCACTTGAATCGATATAACATTCTTAGTTGATAGATAACGCTAGGGATTTGATGCGAATCAGATATGGTAAAAGAAACCGTAAATCAAAACCCAATCAGCGACTCGCCTAGTTGTGTGTGAGTCGTGCACGATGAGACCTTTCTCCCGAGAAAATTACAATCGATGAATAGAAAAATCAACTTGAACACAGGAAGAGATTTTTAGCGTTATGACTCAGAAACTGGGATTTTGATTTGTGAATTCGAATCATGGTTAAGCATATCGAACCAAAATTCTTACTGAACCGGTAATGGTTAAAGATTAATTTATCGTCTAAGAGTTTATTACAATGTCATTTCATTTTGGACTGAGAATTCTTAGGTGTTCGATCGTTTCTCTCCTCAAGTGCTGAGTGTCTTGATCATAAGTAGAGAGAGTCGAGCTTCGATTGCGGCTGAAGATTGATTCAAGATTCACAGCATAGACAAAGGGTTTTGTTCACCGATAGGGTCTTATAAACTCTTTGAAAACTGTTCAACCTGGGATCTGGTGTTTTGCTGGATTGTCAACGGAATTGTCCAACCTCTGATGAGGAGTATCAACAGTTTTGGTGCTGCATTCTTTTAAATTAGCTTCTGGAGAAAGAAATGTTTGCTCAGAAGGAATACTAAGTTGATGGAGATTCATAGGAACCTTCTCCTGATGACATGACAACAGATTTGCTAGCTTCTTCTTCAAATCTGGTGCAAGTGCAGGATTTGTTAAGAATATATCCAGCGACCGAATAACTCCTTTTCGCTCAATTTCTCTGAATGCTGATCTCAAACCTCTTACAATCATATCTCGACGGGTTATGTCATAAGTTTCCACAAGATGAAGTAAGAATTCAAGCAAGGAGCGAGTGATGTGTGGATACTGCGGGATCGACCATACCATCAAGAGAGCAGCAGGTTCAACATTCATAATATTATCGATTCTTTCATCGAAAAAGAGCCAGTCGTAAAACAGAGCCAGCTTAACACTTCGTTCGATGTGATGATTTTGTCTACACAGTTCCAAAAGCCAACCTATAATAGCCCATCTTGGCATGATCTCTGATCGGATTATTTCGTTAGTTGGGTGAATAACACAGCAAATGAATCGCACTATGTCGATCAAAAGTGTTTCTTTCTCAGGACCCAAAATAAACTTCTTCAAGAACCATATCTGATGCCGCTTATGGCTTCCCAATTTCACATTTCCAAGCAAAAATCTTAATTGGGTTTCCATCTCATGAGTGATTCGGAGAAGGAAGTATCTACTTGAAGTCTTCAAATGATATATCTCAGAGCATTGGTTTAAGACCAAATCATTCCATATCTCTCTGAATTCAGAGACATGAGACAAATCCTGCAATAACCGGACAAGATCCCTTCCCATCTTCAAACACAAATGCAGCTGCTCTCTAAACATTTTAACACAGAATTTGATCTCCAATCTCTTCACATTCTCCAGTTTCGCAACGCCTAAGACCCTACAGTGATCCGCTAATAACCGAAGAAAACTGTACAGAGCACTAGTCAACACCAAGGGCAAATCTTCAAGCAAACAATCCCATTTCTCAAGAAACAAACTCACCAATTCAGAACAAAGCCAAACATTCTGATCACCATAATCCCCAGTTCCAATTCGTCGCAACAACGACACAACCAAATCCTCAATCCCCACACTTGAAACATCAATCATCTCCTTAGTTACCCAAATCAGCTGAATCTTAGCGGAATCAACAAGCTTAACATACAATTCAACAACGATTCTAACAAGCAAACTAGTGAAAAACGCATACCCATCAGTGACGAGAGCATGTAACTGCTTGATGTGGGTGTTGCAGGAATCGGGTTCGCATAAAACTCCATAGACGATGGCTTTATTGAGCTCAAGATACTCTTGTGGGTCTGGGATTTCTAAGGAGAACGGTGGACGTAATTTTGACTCGAGACTCTCAAAGGCTTGCCGTAGTGATAGTTCAAGCTGGTTCTCAACTTCGTGTAGAGAGACACGAATCAGTTTCGATGCAACAAAGCTGTTTCCGTTCTCCATTCGAAGAGAGTCGACTCTAAAGGAGAGACGAGAGAGAAGAAGAGACCATCATCGTTGGTTTTGTGAGATTTGGGGAAAAAATCTTAGGGTTTGGTTTTTAATTTTGACTTCTATGTTTTGGTTTGATTCTAATGTTGACTTTTGTCTGCGCTAATAGAGATTCTAAACGACAAAACATTTGTCGTTTGCTTACGATTCGACATCTTGCACACCAAGAGGAAAGGAGATGAGCTTAGCTTTGTGGAAACGGCGTTTATATTCGGGAATCTGAGGCAGAAAGAGGCGTTTAGTTCTGATTTTGGGGTTGAAGCAAACCACCAAAAAATAGAAGTAATTGGAATGATGTCATTCTATAATAAGATTTTGAAACCCAAGTTACAGAAAATCGGAAAAATAAAAACTAGCATTAATTTTCTGAATTTCATATATACATTCTCATCAAAAGTAAAAAAAAAAAAAATTAGCAATTTAAAACTTAAAATTTCACTGCAATATTTGTTTGGGATGAGCAAATTTTTTTGTAAAATTGTTCCGGTCTAAACTACACTTAAATTTTATGCGAAATAATATTATATTGTCTAAATTATCTTACAAATAAAGCAAATGAATCCAAAACTTGCATGTCATTTTTGCTTTCAACAACATTTTCGTCATTCGCTATTTTTTTTTCTTTCAAAAATGGTTCTTCAGGTTTTCCTTATGTTTTTATCAAAATTAGACTAGTAAAACAGTCATCAAAATTTTGAATAAAACCAAATTATTTTTTAATTGAAATCTAAATACCTAAACACGAATCTGACATATGCTCTTAGAATAAAAAAAATACCTAAATAACTAAAAATTATTAAAATTACCAAATATAAAGTTTCTAAACCAAAATTTCTAGAAATTATCCAAAAATATTCATTGTTATCTGAATTACGCGAACACGAATATGATCCTTACCGTTTGAATAGTGATTTTACATTTATGAATTATCTATACTATATTTGTAATCCGAACCATTTTTAGATATACATTTCGGATGCAATTTTTAATATCCTAAAGACTTAATCTCATTTGTGTATCCGCTATCACACATTAGAACGGGAGAAAACGTCTTGGAATTGAGTTAGAGAAGAATGTAGTTTAGCAACAGGAGTTGTTAAAAGATTAAAGCTAGATTTGAAGCTTCACACAACATCTGCAAATTTCTCTACTCCAAACAATGTTCGTAGGATTGTTTTCTTAACCAAAAGAGATGTGGATTTTGTGTTATAATTTTTGTTTTAGTTTTAACAATGTAAACTTTTCACCTCTGTGGAGACTTCATGAAATCAAAATACAATTCATCCAACAACGAAGATCCCGAAATATCAAACGAAAAGTAAAAGGAAAGAGATAGTATTGTACCAAATTTAGAAACTCTTTAGAAAATGCTTAGTTTAAACTACTATTTAGATCGAAAATGTAAAACCAAATATTCGGCTCATTTATTCCATGTTAGTTAGAGGAAGAAGAGAATAAAAAGAAAAAAAAACTACTACTTTTTGTCATTTATGCTCATTAATTGTACTAACATAACGTGTAGACACGATGTAACAAATATCATTCAACAATCTAAATTTCATACTTGTTCAAATATCTCTATCAAATCTCATTACTTGACAATAAGAGGTGATCAAAAAATTATCTTTCAAGTCAACGATATAACTTGACATCGGATTTTGTTCCTTTAGAGAGAACAACTCTTACGTACATCCTAAGGGATCTAGAGAATTGTTATGTACCTCACAACTGTGATCCTGCCACCGTCCATGAGACAATCAAGACATCGTTGAGGGCATGAGTTATAGGGGCCCAATAAAAATTGTTGTTGTGGCGGCAAACAAAGGTCGTGTGCTTCTCGGTATACGTGAACTGTTTATGGCTAACTATGTCACACTTAGTGAAAAGAAAAGCAGATTAGTGACAATCATATCATAAAGTTAATCACCGGTTGGATATCAGTCCATCGTTGTTCGGTAATAGCGGTTTTGATTGTATACTTCATGGGTTGAATACATCGTTACATCTGCTCACATTTAGGATTCAATTTCGTATAGACTTCAAGGTATCGAAACTACACATTTGGAATGGAGACTGTTTCTGTGACTTTGATATTGTTGATGATGAGCTGGCACGAAGGAAATGAAGACTCTGACTCAGCTGGAGGTTTGATTTTACGCTTTTATCTTTAATATAAATAATGAGAACATGCTGATTTTTTTATAACAAATTAATTAAATAAAATTTTGAAATATTAAGTAAAATAGTTTATTTCTCAACAAGATTAATTAACTAAACTAATATAAATATTAAACTTTAAATCTGATATTTAAAATTTTAGTAAACATTAAAAAGGGAGTTTTACAAAAAAAACATTGCAACTCGTAAAACAATTAAGGGTGGATTTTGACAAAATTTGAAAGTGAAGATATTAAATAATTTTATCAAACATAATTATCATATAAATCTATAAGCTATTAAAATAAATTATTAATTGTTTGTTTTATTTTTAGTTTATAATTATTTTACTAACCATTTGTATTGAAATCACAAATACTCTAATATAATTTAATATTTTCACAAATACTCAAAATTTATCAATTACACTGAATCTTTCATTCCTCCAAAAAAAAAAAAAAAAATTTGCTAAAACCCATTCCTCAAATTTTTCTCGATCCTCATATGTTGGAACATTTTTTATTCCTCCCAATTCCTCAAAAATTCCTTAACAAGTCTTCAACATATGTGTTACCATTTATCTACCCTAAATAAATGTAACACTTTACCTAAATACATAAACACATCTGATGTTGGTCGTCAAGAAGAAAAAAAAAATTCAATGTTTAAAATTTAATTAAACCATCTGTCGTTTTCTCCGAGGATATAATAAGTTTAGAGAATTTTGTAATTGGTCGTGAATGCTAATAAAACCATACTCAAATTATTAGTATGATAAGAATTGAATTGTTTAACAAAGAAAACAATATATGGGTTTTGAATTATATGACGCTTATTAATATTATCAGTAGAAGAGACCAATGGACTCGGAAAGACGAGTTAATTACATTATAATGTCTCATTTTGATGTTAGTTATGGACAAAATATTAAATAATAACTAAATTGTGACTCTTAATGGTCATACATCACTATGAAGGCAACATTCCCACGACCATGTAGCTTTCAGAATTAAATAAGAGAATCTAAGTCCAACCATCGATTTCAATTAATTTGTTTGCCTATTTTTAGAGAAACGAATAATGTGCGCACACCAACTTTTATATAAAAGCAAAACATTGACAATATTTTATGTGCTATATAATTAATAAAATACTGTCATAAAATATTTTAATCTTGCCGATCTCTATAGTTTGTTTCCTTAAAATTTATGTTCTTAAAGATTAAAGAAAATAACCATAATCGTAGTACACTACAAAAAAAAAGTTGTTTTACATCATTTATTTTTAATAATTGATTTCAATTATTTACATCACTTATTAATAACTGATGTAAAATTATATCAATTTTCACAAGTGATTTTAATAATTGTATCATTTATAGTTACCAATATAAAATATATTTATTACGTGTAACATTGTTATAAAATTTGGTCAACTCGGACATATAAACTTCTATATTTTTAAATGACCTTATATACAAAATTAAGATAACTAAGTTGTCAAATGACATTAATTTGATATAAGTACATATTAAATTAATTCTGGAATGAAGAATCTCTTTTATAGAAGAGAAATTGTATCTTCTCTGATCCTTGTTTCCGATGTGGGACAAACATATTTGGAAACATTAAGTAAAATTTATTAATTGTTTAATCAGATTATTGTTAGCATCACTTTTTAATTGATACAATATTTGTATCACTTTATTTAATTGATGTTTATGATAGTTAATATTTATATCATGTATTTAACTGATGTATATATTTGTTTCGTATCTATTTTATTTAAGTGATGTAATTTAAGATAAATTTAAATCAATTTTGTTAAAATGATACAAATTATAAATATTTAGCATCAATTTATTGAAATAAATTGATGCTAAATTATCTATATTTGTCTCATTTATAAATAAGTAATTCAAAATAGAATCATTCAGTTTTGTGATATAAATTAAGTGATTTCATCCTTTTTTGTAGTGGTAGTACTAATTTTATTTAGTATGTGATTGGTTCACTGACATCTTAAGTAATTAAATAGGCCAAATACATATTAAAAATCATAGTCAAGTCTCATTGAAATCCTGCTAAGACATATGATTGTAATGTTATTAATTTTACGTACTATGTAAAGAAATAATTGTTTCTCTGAAATCTTAATTAATTAATGTATAGTCAAGTCTCACTAATATTCGATTAAGTTAAGACATATAGTACGTAATATGAATTTAATTTTCTTAGTATATAAAGAAATAGTTGTGTTTGTGACATCTTAATTAACTTTATAGGCCAAATACATATAAAAACATATAGTCAATTCTCATTGATATTCCATTAAGGCATGCAGATGATTATATGGCGTCCCACCAATTAAATGAAAAGTCCAACTTTCGGGTGGCGATCTCCAGATGTCCAAATGACCATGAACAGCCTCGCCTAACTTGTCTTATGAAATTATAATCACAGATTTTATTATTGATTATGACAAATCATATATTATAACGTATAAGTCGAACGTACCATTTAATTGGTGCCTTACGTTTCACCTTCTCCACCTACATGATTTGAGATAGGACAACACACACCATACAAATGGTTCTTTATCTTTCAAGTAATCATATGCTCTGCCTTATTCATTATATCAAATTTATTAGTTTTTTCTGTTAATATTTAATAACATGCATTGCATAAAATTTAAATTTGAACGGTGATACAACGCTAAAAAAAATTAACTAAATTACATGTTTGGGTCTTATATATAATTTTATTAAATAAATCCTTTTTAATTAAAAAAAAATTCTTAAATTTTTGTTATTAAATTTTTATTTTGGACTTGCATCGATAAAAGTAAGCTCCTTTACTACCAAAACTAGCTTCGATTTGAAAATCTTCTTCAACTATGGTTTTACACTCGGGAACAAAGATAACAGCCGCGCATCCCTTTACATGATTTTTTTCACTTTTTCATTTAAAGCTTATAAATAGACTTTTTCTCATTTTTTCACCTTTACATAATAATAAATTTCACATTTTATAAAAAATTCTACATAACTCCTTCTAGGTTGCCACTACTATTTCTCGTACTATTTACCTATATTGATTCATCTAAAACTGTGCATGGCACATATACTTTTGAATTTTAAGATACTTTTTACCGATTCGATTTTTACAAGTAATATAAAAAATTACTCTTATTCGATCCGCAAATAACGGATATCCGAAAAATAGGTATCCGGTAAAAATAGCTGACCTGCTAGATACCTAATCTGTTACATTTACCGGCTTATTTAATGATAATTCATGCGTAAATTTTTTTTTGTAGCCACATAATAATTCTATATTCAAAAACAGATGTATTTATTTAAAAAAGAAATAATTCATAAATATATGCAATATATAATTTCAAAAATATAAAATTACAAATTTCAAAACTAAAAACCTGTAATTTCATGTTGCAAAGTCATTCTAAAACACTTTTAGGATATATTTATGATATATTGGTAATATTTCAAAAATATAAAATTATAATATCATTTATCCGATCTTAAGATGATGGATATCTTTTTGAAACAGGTCGAATACGGGTAAATATCTATTAGTGCCTCGCCCTAGATTCATCTGCCTCCAATTAAAATTAAGATTCACAAAATGAATTTGACCAACTCACCCTCTCGCATAAAGCGTATTTATATAAACTCAAATAAAACTACTATTTCCACTATCAATATAATAGAATTTCTGAGATATTTTTGACTATACATCAAAAGATTCCATATAAATAAATGAGAAAAAATTTCCCATGTTGAAATAGTTCTTTAAATATGGACTTATATGTTGCACAAAAAAATATATATATATATGGACTTATATTAGTGCGTTGTAGTTAGGACGAATATGCCAAGTCTTAGTGGGAGAAAAAATCAAAGTCACTCAAAAAGAATAATTAAAACGTCAATTTGCATGCCTTCTTCGTTGCCTACTTTAATTTCCCGTTACACTGAGTCTTGAATCCACTATAATATTCAATGACGTGGCGTAATGAGAGCCTTTGATCTGACTCTCGACAAGCACCAAACAATCTTGACGGTAGGTGTTATTTTCTGGAACAGTTTCTCTCATGTTGGTGAGTTAGTGTGAGCCTGTGGCTGCTCACGAGGAAGGAGCGGGAGAGCCTTCAGGCCCTTCACCAAATTGATCAGTTTCGATTTGACCTTTTGGAATCTAAATGACGTAAATACCCTTTGTACAAAAGTTTAATAAGACTTATTTTATTTATCATTTGAGTGATTAAAGACAAAATTGATAACTATTTTAACCTTTCAATAGAAAATCTCCACTGCGAAGTGCATGTAGTAGAGAATATCTTGAGGAGTCAGGTCCCACTGATGTGGACCGTTTGATATTTTTTTTCTATAAAGCATGATTAATAATGGTAACGAGATATTTTGCTCCTAAATTTTGAATTATT
Source organism: Turritis glabra (assembly GCA_900406565.1). Taxonomy (NCBI): domain Eukaryota; kingdom Viridiplantae; phylum Streptophyta; class Magnoliopsida; order Brassicales; family Brassicaceae; genus Turritis; species Turritis glabra. The sequence continues at coordinate 3,553,439 of OVBN01000239.1, forward strand.
ATTCTTGGGAATAATGCCTGTAGTTATTCTACAATGTATTCTTACACAAATACAGCTTGGTTTATAAAGTTAACGTATGTGATACTTTGACCCCAAAAAAAAAAAAGGGTATGTGATAAGGCACAAGTTACTTCCTTTTTTTTTTTTTGGGTATCTAAATAACGTTATTAATGAATACCAAAGTTACAAGAATCTGATAAAGATGGGAAGAAATACAGCTAGCTAGGTACAGATGACTATGAGAACAATGCTTTTCCATTCGGAATCGAACTTTTTACAAATTCATTTGCAGGTTTCTTGAAAATTTGAGGAATCCAACAAATTTTGAAAGTCTTCCAATCGTTTAAACCAGCTTTTATTCCTCCACATTTGTAGTTGTCCAAATTCGATGAACGTTTGGTAATAAGATCAATAAATTGTGAGTTTATTTTGCTTTTAAAAGATAAGTTTACGACTGAATGTAATTTTGTCGACTTTCAGTATTGGCTTGAGATTTAACGAATAATCTTCACGTATAGAACAATAAATACTTTTAAGCAGAAAAAAAACTATAGTTTAATTTTCGTGATATTATCTTTCTTTTTTCTATTTACTATTATACAAAATACAATGTCAATCATGAGTCCAAACTGAACAAGACTTGCGGTCTCAAAATCCCAAATCTATTTTAGCGGCTGTATTGCAAAAATTAATTTAATGCTCTAATTAGTTTGAGTAGTAGGGTTAAGACTTAAGAGTTCGATTCTCATAACTGAAATTTTTTTGTTTATATTTTTCGAATTCTCAGAGTTAAGCACCAATGAACTGTTCAACTTTGGAAGTCTTGTAAAACTAGACATTGATGATAATTATTGTATCATGGAAAGATCACAATTTTACATCTTATCAGACTATATAGGTACATAGTTTTATGAAAAAATTCTTCACGTGCGGATTAGCAAAAAAAAATATCAAAGAGATATTACATAGTATATGTTATAAAGTTCAATGTCGGCAACATTAATTATGTTTATATAATATATATAGGAAACAATAACGTAAGCAAAAAAACTATACATGATTATAAATTTATAATTATCGCATATACAGTACAAAAGTATCCTTGACAATCCATATTTACAGGAAACACACCTCTATCATTTTTCATTATTCTTTTGTTTTTCACAAATAGTAGTGACTGTTTTTCAGATGCAGATGCAGCCATCCAAGGGTTATATAGGAGAATTATAATATATATATATATATAATATATTTGATCCATTTGTTAAACTTTATAATATGTGTTTGTACCATTGAAGAGTTGAAGTTGTTCTTGTAGACAAGAAAATTACTTTGGCTGTGTTTAACCAATTTTTTCCACAGGGTAAAAGTATTAGCGCATCCTCTTGTGTATTTTCACCCAAATAGGAACTATATACATAAAAACACAATATATAGATACATAATGTAATAAATAACCAAAAAAAAAGAAAAAATAGTTATTAGCTGAAATAGAAATTTAAATTTTCTGGATTAATATAGAAAAAATTATTAACTAATAACATAAAAGTTAAATTAATACCATTCACCCATTACATCTGTCAAAAAAAGCTCCAAAAAAAGTATAATTATTAATGCTATACAGAAAGAAAATAAAAAAACCCCATTTATCGTTAAATGTTACTTGTTACGTCTTTAATATTTCTCTACTCTTTTTTCTTTTCCCAAAATCCTTAACGTCCTACAAATACGACTATTATAATCAAAACAAGACAAACAAAAAAAAGAAAAAAAAGGGTAGTTTCGGAAATAAAAAAAATCAAAGTGATTTTTGCTTTCCCTATAAAAAGAAAGAAACAGTCGCCACACTCTTAACCATCCCTGAAGCATCTTTTAAAAAATATCTCCGGCACCATCTCCGCCGCAACAACCACCACAAACTATGGAATCTCCAAATCCAAAATCACCGGAAAAACCATCAGGGACCGTTCTACTCGGTAAATACGAACTCGGTCGGCGACTCGGAAGCGGAAGCTTTGCTAAAGTCCATGTAGCTCGTTCCATCTCCACCGGCGAACTCGTAGCTATCAAAATCATCGACAAGAAGAGAACCATCGATTCCGGTATGGAACCGAGGATAATCCGAGAGATCGAAGCGATGCGTCGTCTCCACAACCACCCAAACGTCCTCAAAATCCACGAAGTCATGGCCACTAAATCCAAGATCTACCTCGTCGTGGAATACGCCGCCGGAGGCGAACTCTTCTCCAAACTCATCCGATTCGGCCGGCTTAACGAATCGGCGGCGCGTCGTTATTTCCAACAACTCGCCTCCGCGCTCAGATTCTGCCACCGCGACGGAATCGCTCATCGCGACGTGAAGCCGCAGAATCTTCTCTTAGATAAGCACGGAAACCTCAAGGTCTCCGACTTTGGTTTATCGGCTTTACCAGAGCATCGTAGTTGTAACGGATTGCTTCACACAGCTTGTGGCACACCGGCTTATACAGCGCCGGAAGTGATTGCTCAGAGAGGTTACGACGGTGCTAAAGCTGATGCGTGGTCGTGTGGTGTGTTTCTATTCGTTATTCTTGCTGGTTACGTTCCTTTTGAGGATTCCAACATTGTTGCTATGTACCGGAAGATTCATAAACGAGATTATCGTTTTCCGAGCTGGATCTCGAAACCGGTGAGATCTATAATCTACAAGTTGCTTGATCCGAATCCGGAGACGAGGATGAGTGTAGAAACTGTGATTGGAACGGCTTGGTTTCAAAAGTCTCTTGAAATCTCCGAGGTTCAATATAGTGTGTTTGAATTGGATCGGTTTCTTGAGAAAGAGGCCAAAACGAGCAATGCGATTACGGCCTTTGATTTGATCTCGTTGTCATCGGGATTGGATCTATCGGGGTTGTTTGAGAGGAGGAAGAGGAAGGAGAAGAGGTTTACGGCGAGAGTGTCCGCTGATGGAGTGGTGGAGAAGGCAGAGACTATTGGGGAAAAGTTAGGGTTTAGAGTGGAGAAGAAGGAAGAGGCGAGGGTGGTGGGATTGGGGAAAGGAAGAACGGCGGTGGTGGTTGAGGTGGTGGAGCTGGCGGAGGGGTTGGTTGTGGCGGATGTGAAGGTGGCGGAGGGTGAGGAGGAGGAGGAGGAGTCTCATTGGTCGGAGCTAATTGTAGAGCTTGAGGAGATTGTGCTCTCATGGCACAATTGACGTCATCTAAAAGTTGTTTCTTTATTTTTAATTGTGTACATATCTCAAGATGACTTTAGCTTTGCTCTCTAAGGTTCAGTTTTGTAAAATTATGAAGATTAGTGGATTCACTTTATGTCATTTGAGTTTGAGCCTCACCTCTCTTCTTACTTTTCAATTTTGATACCAAAGTGACGTAGGATTTTTCTCCGACCTACAATAGTTAAGATATTAACGAGGGTTTAAAATTGTACATATAATATCAAACTTTAAATAGAAATTTTTTTTCCTTCCTAAAATAGTTAAAATTGTACATATAATATCAAACTTTGATTTTTTTCCCATGTAAAATAGTTAAAATTGTACATATAATTTAAAAGATATTGGTTTTTCGGTGTAAAATTGTACATATATTATCAAACTTTAAACAGAAATTTTTTTTCCGCGTAAAATAGTTAAAATATTACTAAGAGTTTGATTGGTTTTACCCGCGTAAATTTGTTCGTTTAATATCAAATTTTAAAATTGTTGTTTCAATTTATAATTTTTTAAATTGCTTTTAAAAAAAGAGTTTTTCTTTGGAGCGGTTCGTATTTAGTATTTATTCACAAAAAATAAAATACAAAATAGCAACTATGATATATAATTTAGTGGTATCTGTTACTGTCCCCCACGCGTCATCATCGAGTTGAAACCCATATAATGTATGCTGTTGACATAAAAAATAACAAACTATATTTGCACTCTCATATTCAAATCAACTTGACTACCAAATCAAACATATATTATTTTTTAAAAATATTGTACTGGTAAAATATATTTATACATACACATTATATTTCGTAAGATTGGAGTTGTTTTGAGTTGGACATCTGCAAATAAATCGTTTAGATTCATTGAAGAATCATCTGAAAACTCCATAACTTGGAACACGTTTTTTGTATTTCTCCCATTTCTTAATGAAAATTTCAAAGATGAAAGCATTACATTTTTTTTTTATTTTTTTTAACTACAATATTATGTTTTCGGTATTTAAAATTTGTTTATACATTGTGCTTATTTTAGTGAATTTTCTATTTAATTGTTATGACTCTATGACACGCTGGTGCCATCCAACAAAAAGATGTCATACAATTACATACGTTTCCGACTGCTATATTATTCAGTTCAATAACCGTTAATAACCGCAACCTTCCGTTTCTGCAAACTATGCACCTACTCTCATAGTAAACCAATCAAGCCTTAAATTTTAGCCGTTCATGTTTTTAAATTTTACCCTCATGTTTTTGATTGCACAAAAGAACCACGTTAACCACTTTATTTTCAAAGCGTTTATGACACGAACTGAAGTACCAGAAAGTCGCAGTCTTTATTGCTAGCAACCTAAGATCGGTGAACCAAATGATTATTCTTTAAACGTTTGTTTCTTTTCACTCCAATTTTGTAAGAAAGCAAACTCAGTATTTGAAAAATCAGGTGTTCACAGCTTGCAGTACTTGTTGAACCAGACAGCAATGTTGAGAAAGCTTTCATAATCCGTCTGTGGTCTGCATAAACAATCACAAGACGCAAACACATGTTTTAAAGTTCAAAGCTTTCCCACCGAGATGATTTAACTATGAACAACAAAAATGGTAGGCTTTGAGTTTTTTACCTGTCTAGGGGATGATTGTCGTTGGGAAAGACAAGAACTTTAACCTCAACTCCTTTCTCCTTCAACGCCCTCATGTACTATACAATCAAGAATACCGAATTAAACACCATTACCAATGATTTCGAGAGTCTGCTAACTTGAACAAGTTGCAGATTCTTTCAAATGAAAGGCAAAAAAGGATCTTACTTGAAATCCGTTTGATATGGGAACACGGAGATCCTGAGTTCCCAAAAGAAACAGAGTGGGTGTTTTCACCTGCAGAAGTAAATACACAAGAAGAATCATTTAATGTCTTCAAACGTACTGAAGAATGGAAGTTGTGGTTTTACCTTTGAGATGTGTGATATAGGAGACATTTGATGAAACCGAGAGAGATCTTCGGCTGAGGGGGCTTCTGTATAGTGAGTCTGGTCCCCATAGACTTCAAAGAAACACCAATCAGGTATATCTGTAATCCCAACCATTGATGATATGTTGCATACGGGATTCCTTGCAGCCGCTGCCACAAATTTATTCGGCGCCTACAGAAAAAGTTTGGTATAAGGATGATGATTTCTAATCCAGTGCCATCAATTCAGAGGTAAGTAAATGCAGTACCTGACCAATCAAGTGAGTGGTCAAAAACCCACCATGAGAACCACCTAGCACGGTTATTTTAGACGGGTCTGCAAGTCCCATTTCAATGGCATGATCTACAGCCGCTAGCACATCGTTCACGTCCTGCGTCAGAGAAGCTTATCAATTAAGCAGAATGCAGGTCAAAAAGAAGAAAAATGACATTACAGGCGCATATATTAAATACCCGCGATCCAACTTTGCCAGGTAGAGACTGCAAAGCATCTTCCCCATATCCCAATGAACCCCTTCAATTCAAATGAATTACCAAAAACCAAGTTAGGATCTCCAGAAGGTTGATGAACTAGTGGAATTCAGAGCTGTATACAGGCTCATGAGTAAACCTGTAATTTACAATCAGCTGACTGTATCCAATTGAGGAGAGATAGGCCATATTCCTGGAAAAGCTGCATGGTGAAATAGAATGAGGACCTCCATGAAGAACAGCAATTAAGGGGTCACATTTCCCATTCTCCTTAGACTTGGAGGACGATACATATATAGCTTCAATAGGTTTTTTGGCCCCTGCCATGAACAATAACAGAGTATTCAGAGCCAAAGTCTAGGAAACAGTAGTTTTTGTCAAAATCAAAATTAAGTGTAAATTACCTTCGGGAAGACCTTCAGAGACATCAGTAATTGGCACTTTTAGAATTTTAAACTGAAGAGATGAAAGCCCTGACATAACCTGCCGCAGTTAAAATAAAAGATAGATAAGGAAAAAGCCTAACATCATTTGAATCAATTGATGCTTTTACCTTCTCAGAGCATCTGATCGGGCTTTGGATATTTGACCACTGCCATGAAGGCTTCCCAGCTGGATCGAGAACTTTCTTTCCATACCTAATTTCAGGAACACTCACCGGACTGCTAGACACTACTCAGAAAAAGAAAACATAATGTTGTTTCAAGTCTGGTGTGTATTTAAGATGACATTGTGACAGCTAGTAACTGAGATTAAGAACTTTCTCTAAGATTTTACCAGCAACAATATTATCACCATCTAGCGCAAGAACGCTCCACGAATAATCTGAATCACTAGGACTGGCACGTGACACTTCACCGCTGTAATATTCTCAAGATAAATTCATCAGTTAGCGCAGTCAGCAGGAGAAAATTCAGAAACTTTTCATATTAATTCATCAGTCACCTTAGCAAATTTACACTGAGTATAACTCGACAACTGCGCCAGTATGTAGACAACATAAGGCTATGTCCATCTGACAGCCATGGATCACTCAAAAGGCCGGTAACATAGAGCCCAGGGAAACAACCGTCGTCAGGACAATTCACAACTTGAATCTGCATTATAAGATATATCTGAATATTATTAAATAACATTTAAGAGATATTAATTTGATTACTATATCTAATTCGTCTCAAAAACAAATATGTTTGTGTACAAAGAGTTATATATTATTAACAAACAAACAGTGGTCAGCTCAAATTTTTTTGAAGCTCTATTGGGATATAAAGAGAGAAAAACGTCCATATAATCTCACCACGTCAACGATATTTGTTGACTCAGGAAATTTCCCATCACTTGGCCAGTCAATCCTGTGAAGTGACTCGGTTGCCCAATGTGCCCCAGAATCAACAGCGCTCTTTGCAGAAACAAACAGAAGAAATTTGCCATCTTTGCTGTGAGAGAAGAAAAAAATGTATGGTGACTAGTGTAAGTTTTTAACAGGTCATAAATAAAATGAACATTGCAAATCAACACCGCTACATATAAGGGAAATGTGTAACAAACATTGTGTAAGAAGGCTCAGTTATAAACAGAGTAACAAGGACAACAACTGTTCCTAGCAAATACATAATTTCAAAAAGTAAGGAAAAAAAATTTCATAAGATGTAAACCTGAACCGAGGACAAAAACCGCTGCTTATGCTCTTAGTCAAATTATGAATAGGGAATTCGTTTGCATCATCTCTGGAACACAAGTAAACACAAACTCTATCAGATAACTTTCAGAAATTAGGAATGATGACATTGTTTTTTAGTAGTTACAGAAGCCACAAACTCACTACGAACTCACTTTGGTACATCTGATATGAACTTAATTGCGTATACGGCACAAGGTCTGTTGTAGCAGTACTTAATACCAAACTTTCTTTTATCTCCTAACCACCCGGCAAAAACCAAATATTGAGCTGAGCCATTACAGTTTGGACTCCAAACAACCTGTCCAACACTCACCGATCTTGGAATTCCTTTGACTGGCTTGACCTCTCCACTGTTAAAAGCAAAAGATAAACAACCATCAGAAAAAAGTAAGAGTAATTGTTCTTTTCTTATGGAGAGATTGCTGAAACCTGTCAACATCGACAACAAACAGCGCAGGCTGCCTCTTTCCGGCATATGCTTCTCCCCAGTCCTCTTCCCAATCCCCTTCACCTTTCCAGCTTCCAATATCCTTGTCCAAAGAATTTTCTTTCTTGTAATAACCAAGATGATCAAATGTCGGCTTGGGACGCGATGGTTCCTCGGCGACATACGCAACAAGAGTCTCATCTGAGTTCCAAGAGATCCCTTCAAACCTGCATCATACACAAGCCCCACTAATTTTTCTATTTCTCCAAGAACTAGTCTTAAAAATCAGCTAAAAGAAGTGTGGTACCATCCATCAACGTATACAGAGCCATGAACTTTCTGTGGAATATGGAACTCCTTCTCTAGCTGAGACGAATTCCAAATCTCAAACTTTGTAGGAGATTCGTTTTCAGGGTTTCGAATTACAAGGAGCTTCAGACCCGATGGAGATGGGACAAAAGCCGATGCACCAGTCATCTCGATGGGAAATGGCGCCCAGTGAAAGTTTACAGATTGGTTACTTTCTTTCGAGATATGAGCCGATAACATAAACTTCTTCCTTTTATTAGCCAAAAGGTTTGCTTGACTCAAGGCAAACATTGCCTGAGGACCTGCAGTAAAAACATCAAAGTGAATTCATCATTTGACTTGGGCAGATGATTTTCATCAACAAAAGAGTTGACAAGTATTTGATTCTAAAGTCCCAACTTGAATATTATAAAGTCAGTACCAGAATCAGAGTTGAAAATCCAAGCTTTGTCAATGCTGGGAATATTAATGAACTCTTTAAGTAACTTTGACTGTGTGGCATACTCTTCCTCAGTAGTTGGATCCAAGCCAACATGCAATTCCTTAGCCGAGTCAACTCCAGAAGAATCCATGGCTACAAATCTTCGAATCCAAGCTTTGCAACTGAAAAAAAGTATCTCATAAATCTCTAATGAATACAAAACGATTCCAGTAATCAGACTGATGATTAATTTCAAACCAATCCAGTTCGTAATAGATATGATTTGTTTCAAATTCTTTAGAACAGAACATAAGAAAACCGATCAAAGGAGTGAACTTTCGAATTGAAAACTATCAAATAGAATATACCCATCAAAGCAACACCATCAATGATTCTTAATCCGTGCTAACACAAACAAGAAAGACAGGGATTGAGAAAGAAATAGTGAATAAGAAGAAGAGCTTACGACGATTGAGTGGGTGAAAGAGTGATGGAAGTAGGTCGGAAAAGAAGGCGACGAAGATGCCGATGTGAAGAGATAATGTCAAATCCCAATTTGGTGGAGCAAGTGATTGGGTGTGTAAAGATTCTCGCCATCTAATATTAAAATCCAAAAAAAGAAAAGTTGAAAACTTTCGATGGTGATATCCATTAAATTCCGCATTTCTTAATCCAAATTTTTTATATCTTTCACTATGTCCCAAACTTATATTGGTTCTGTTATAAACCATGAGAAGCCATCCCACTATATACAGAACACAAGCTCAAATGTAACCACTACATATCTTCGAATTCTTGAACATTTTAAGTTTGATGTGTAATATGGTTTGAGATGGATTCTATAAGAAACAAGTTGGATGGGGATTGTGTATGACTTTTGAATGTGCATAATGTTTGGGTTTATCTTGAGCATACATATAAACTTTGTATAATCAAAACTGATCTTACAGAATTAACAGGCTATAGTTTTACATCTATATAACGTATATTGTACATAACTTTCTCTTCTTTTTTTTGTGTCTTTACACCAAACTTTTTTTTATATCTAAGAGATCTCTAAAATAAAGTAGGAAACTTGAGAGGCATTTATGCCCCAACCAAAAGGCAGGATCATAAGGCAGCTTGAGCTTCAGATCCTTTCATGATTCTTAGTTTTTGGCAAGATGAAGAGAACATGTCCCATGGAACATCACCGACCAACATCCAATCTCCATCCTTGTCCTCATAAGTCGGTACAAATCCAGATCCTTTGTAGCCTTCTCTCTCCGAATATTCACCTACTGTGAACTTGAACATGTTCTCCAGTGCCTTGAGGAGCTCAGGATAGTTTTTGTACATCTTGAGATCTATCTTACGGAGATATGGAGCTCCGTCCATACTCACTTTCACATAACTCACGTTTTTGTTGTTGTTGTTTTTACGGTTAGATCTCACTGGAGGCCAACCAACGATTTGTGTTCTGAAGTTTACAAATCAAGATTCATTATTAGTACACCGATCGATATCAAGAACTTTGGATTAAAAATACAACTTCAGATCTCAACTTACTTGGCAGGAGGAGGAGCAGACTCCTCTTTGAGGTCGTTGGTCTGATGAAACTGACGCTTGTTGCTTCTGACACAAGAAACCTCTGGTTGTTGTTCTTCTTGTGCTCCGGGCAATCCCAAACGAAGCTCGGTGTCCTTAAGGTTAAGCCCATTGATGACTTCCATATTCTATTACCCTCCTTGTTTTTCCAACGAAGAATCTCTCTTCTTCAATTCTTGATCTACTTCTTCTTCTGTTGTTAGTGCTCTCCTTGGGATTGTGATAAGATCCTTGAAAATGCGATGGAGTTTGGTTTGTGAAATGGTGAGGGAGAGAGAGAGAGATTTATATAAGGAAGTTGCTTTGAAATTAGGGTTAAAGAGACAGAGAGAGAGATGGGAATTATGACGTTGTCGGGGAGGCACGAGGAGGCAAGTGAGAGGCAAGGGGACAAAGGTGGGACAGAAAGATTTTGGACGCGGCTTCTTTCTTATTTTCAATGGTCCTGATTTGTCTCTGCCAGTTGCGTACGCGAGATCCTAGCCGTTTCTTTCTCTGACGGTCAAATGAGTAAAGAGAAAATCATAAGGTAAGAGAACTTCTCGACCTCTACCACACGATCACGCTAGGTTTTTGTTTTGCTACTATTCGTTATTCGGTTTGATTCAAGAAATATCTAATATATATAGTTCTGTATAGTTCGAATTGGATAGTATGACTATGAATATTCTGCGTCGGATATCATGGGAGAAAAAAAATGAAATTAGTAATTGTCAAATATTAATATCTGTTAGACAATTTGGTATGGCCGTATGGAAATGATCAAATATTAATGGTCAAATGGTTATCGAAGAGTTAACAGTTTGTATAATTAATAAAATTGTTTTTTCGTGAATTTTTTTTGTTTGTTTGTTTGTAAGAAACTTAGAACATATTTATAATAGATTAAAAAAACATTGTAAAACTAGAATTTCTTTTCTCGTAGACATAGATAATTATAAGTAGGTTTGTACAATTATGATCAATAATAAATTGGGGAGGGAGATGCATGTGGATAAGGGTGAAAATTGAAGAGTGTTCGTAATGGAATAATGGATACAGAAATCAGAAATGGTAAGGCCATGTGATATGTTGTCTCAAATAAATTTTTGCTGTTTAATTATTTTATTTTATTATTGCTTAAATTTTTGCTTTTAATATTATATATATATATATATATATATTTGCTGAAAAACATAGTTGGGAAAAAAGTTTATTGCTTTGATTTGGCACGTCCAATTTTGTTTTAAAAATATTTTTAATGGGCTTTTGGGGACACGGTCCACGTGATATGTCAAGCAAGGTAAACCTTTTCTCGAAATTACGCATAACTATATTTGTAGAGTTTATCTGATATACAATAGTAAAACGGACTTTTTGATCCCAGTAGATGAATCTCTTGGTAGGTGAGTCATGAAAGTGTCATTTATGCTTATGTCAGCATGTTAATTGCTCTCTTGTGCACGCGAAACCATGTTCAATGCATGTTGATGAAGATTTATTTTCATACATGTTTATTAAATATGGTGTATAATTTGTTCTTAGAATCTCACATGCATTATTAAAGAGCATGCTTTACATATCGATGGTCAGTGATACTTAACTACTTAAGCATCCATACCTAAGCTTTGTGAATTCCGTGTAGCAAATTAGTTGTCTTAAGTGAGGAACTTTTAGGATCTCAATATAGAAAGATCCATTCATATGGTTCCAGTATGAAGTATATATGGGAGATAGATATGTGGGAAGATTCTGTCGGGGAGTTTTCAGAGGATGTAGTCCACGTAGAGAACCTTTTATGCAATACTAGTGCGGAGAAGCTGTCTACGCTAAGAACCTCTGAAAGGTGTCAGAGTGAGAAGATCCGTGCGTAGAGTTTTCTTGGTTAACAACATTTTCAAATGTCATTTAAAAAAAAAAAAATTCACTTCAAACAAAGATCTAATTTATAATTTTAGGGTAATCTTTTAAATGACTTCACATACACTGGTTTCTCCTCATTACCTAAAGAAATTAATCACGCTATAAAAAAAAATTAATCACTAATCAGACCTATCAAAATCTTTATTGTATTTTGTATATATATATATTTTTTAATAGAAAAAATTGCTTAGATAGTTTCTTTTGGAAATCACATGCTATGTCAATAAAACTTGAGAGCGTGCAAATGTCAGAGGAATGTGGACATGATTCACCAGTGGACACTTTTGGGGTCGTTGGGTAAACAATGAACATGCCAATGCATGCCCTCTCAATTTTGATGTGAAATGCACTCACTTGGTTCTCATTCCTCTTACGTGTTCTCTCTTCTTCTTTTTTTGTTCTTGTTTTGTGTACGTAGTGGATAAGAATTGACTAAAAGAATGGTTGCGAGAAAGGTTCTTAAAACATATATCTAAATTAAAAAATTAGTTAAACATGTTGTTAACACGTTAAGATTAATTAAGTTTTAGAGGTTATGATTTAAGTTTATGGTTTAGCAATTAAGATTTAAGATTTAATGTTTGAAGTTAGTGTTTAAAAAGAGACTATTTTTAATCTGAAATAATATTTAGACTACTGTATATTCATAAGTTTTTAATCTTAAATAAAATATTAAAGTTTTTCTTTTTGCGAAAACTAAAACTTTTGAAAATTATTTTGCACCTAGAACTTTTCAGTTTTAATTAGAGACATAATAATTTTTTTTACAGTTAATGACAGTTTTATCTTTGTATCCGTGAAGGTATATAAATGGACAAAAGTATATTCATCTATTCATCTATTTTTTGGGTAAATCACTAAAAAAAAAAAAATTAGTCGTAATGAATATTCATTAAAGGTATACAACATTACAACTACGTAAATGTAGAATAAAGTGAATAACAGATGTATAAGCGTGTGCATTTAATTTGCAAAAAACTATGCATGTGATATGTTACAATGTTAGTTACAATTTACACTCGTGTGATTTCTTGACAAAATTGGAACGTATTGAAAAAGGTATGGCCCAAATCAAATAAAAGAAAGGACAAAAAGCTGAGCCACAAAGATCCAAGTCATAATTCAAATCGTCTACACATGCCATAACTGAAGAAATGCACGTGTGTCATCTTTATATACCCGGTTAATTTGAATACCGCCAACTCTTATGGGGTATGAGCTCCCCGAGAAGCCAATGTACCATCTTGAAAATTTCGAGGAAACTCTAAACTCCAAAGGCTCATAAATGGGTAAATGCAAGGGGATCTTGGCCAAGACTTTCACCTTATTAAAGACAACCGTTACGTGGAACAAGATCTATGAGTTCCACTAAGGAAGTGTTAAGTCGTTGATCACACCGCCCCTTCTACTTCTACTTCTACTTCTACTGTTATATGTTGCTATAGAGCTCTTTATAACATCTTTATTGGGTTCTCACCGTAGGTAGATGAGAAGAAAAAGTAATTCAGTGATTGTTGGCTTTTGATGTAGCATTTCTGGTCAAGGGTTTAAGAAAGGTTTTAAAATTTAGATTTCAAGAATTTGTCTTATTAATATATAAATTACATATCAATGTAACATAAATTACAACATCTGTGAAAAAAGAAATACGCGGTTAAGTGCGGATATCGATTTATTATAGATAATAAATGAAATAATAAATAGATGTTAAAAAGGAAAAAATAGTATAAACTCAAATAGATTTTTTTTTAAGTTGTATATATTCTTTATAATGATTATGTATGAAATAAGGGAACTAGCTAGCTACACCAAATATAATATCAAAAATGTCTAACCATCTCATTAAACAGAGAAACTATGAACATTTCATTATGTAGTGAAAGAAAACTAGCTAGACATTTTATCTCAGATTGAAAAAGAAGCTGCAAAGCTCGACACATAGTCACCTTAAGTCTTGCAGGCCGTCTCCAGCTGCTAGCTTCCGTTATTCCAGAAATCAATAAGTGATGCTTTCTCTATTCCTAAGGGAGTTGTTCACGAGATGACTAGTCTCATAATGTGAAAGTTTCATGGATCCCACTAAAAGAAAGTGTACATCCATTATATTACCTACTTTGATTCGAAGATAAGTGGCTGCCAAGTCTCGAAGTTTGAGAATTCCTCAAAAAATTCCCTACGGACCCTTATATCCTTACTGGGTAGTCATGGTTAAGGCTTATTAGGTGGTCGTTTGGAAGCAATAGTTGCTGAAATTGGTTTGATATTTGGACTCTTCTTTGTGGCAATGGTTTCGAGACTAGGGACCATCTCTTTATAAATGCTCTTATTTTAAAGATATTTGGACTCTTCTTACCATGAAGCTGCAACTGCCATCTGCTCCCACTCAATAGAATCTCATTCTCCAGTGGCTCAATTCGGCTTCTTGAGACAAAACAAGGAAACTGGCTGTTCTTCAAAGTTGGAAAACTTGTATTTAATTATGACGTATGGAAAATAAAGAAACAGGCGGTCTCAACTTGGTCTTACTCTTCAACCTCGCCACATTTTTCAAAAAAATTACCTTAAGTCTCTATACATCAAAGCTAGACAATTATCTTAAGTCTCTATACATCAAAGTCTTATGTTGGTCTGGACATTAATGGTTTGATCCTCATCACACATCCTCATTGCACTGGATGGTTGGTAGTTCATTGCTTTGATCCTTCTTGCCACATGTTGCTCTCTCGGGTTTGCTCTCTCACTTTTAGTGGCTAATTTATGGCTTGTGTTTGATCTGTATTTTTTTTTTGTAATTTAGTTTCTTTTAACTTTGTAACTTCATTTCCTTTATAAATCAAATAAAACCTTGTATCAAAAAGAAAAAGAAAAATAGACGTAAAACAAAAACAAAACGTAATATTTTCTTCGTTGGAAATGGAAACATACTGAAATAGTATATCCTCCATACTTTTGGAATGGCCGTTCCTATCATAGATACGAGTTTTGCAATGGGCCATATTAATTTTATAAAGGGCCATATGAATTTTGGATAGCGAATGATCGACGTAATCTTTTTTTTTTTCTTAGGATAAATTAAAGGGTATTCTAAATTGACGTAATCTTAAAGCCGATACATATACTAAACATTTGTTAGATCTGCCATAGGAGTTTCTCTTTCATTTCATTTTCTTCTTCTAATGTGTCTGTATTTCAAATACTACATCCATTACCCTTGGGAAGCAATATTATATATATATGAGCGGTGGACTACAAGCTTGATCACGAGTCCAAGATTTCTTTGGAGGCTACTTTCATGTCTAATCAAAGTACTCCTCCTGTTTTATAGACGCATGAAATTAAAATCACGTCTTTGTAACATTGAACATTTACACCAAAGATTACTTTTAGGGAATTCTCCAAGATTTATTTTATAGTAGATTTTGAATCTTCAATTTATTTGCATACAAACGATAAGAGGAAGAAGTCAATAAATTTTATTACTAACAACTTCAATTTAGGCTTAGTGCAATGATTTATTAGGTAGAAAAAGGTAAATATGGTTTTTTTTTTCTTTCTCGGACGACTTCTTTAGTTATGTTTTTTTATTTGTTTCCACATAAAATGAAAATGTAAGTTGTGGTTTACTTCATCACGGCACAAAAAATATATAAATTTATTTTTTCTTAAGAATTATATTGTACGTTGAAACATTTTTAAGCAAAGGAAGGTGCCTATCTATGGTCAGCCCCTACCATGGTCCTATAACCATGTCTCTGGTTCCACCAACATTAAGAATCATATTATCAGTGCCAGATTCTTTTATTTATGTCTATGGTTTGTAATGTATGTAGGACCTTGTTTATAACTGCATTATAATCCTTTTCATAATTAACTTTACACTAATCATCAAATAATAGAAATTTAACCACTAGGATATAAAAATAAAATTTGACTTTGAAAGGATTTTTTTTTTAATTATATAGCTTAAGATCAGATCAAAACCATACAAACTTTGATGTAATGAATTAATGCGTTGTCACTATATATTCACACATTTAGATCCAAGAAACATAAAAGTGGTCCAAAATGAGGACTTCACTTGCAAGAACGTTATTGTTGATGTTCTATATATTATTGTAACAGGTGATTCTAACTTAATCACTAGCTAACCAATCAATAACCAACTGCTTGAGTACAACTACATAATGTGACAGAGTAGCAGCATATTGATAAAACAAAATTCAAATGTTTTATTTGTTCGATTCCGTTTGTGTGATGAAAATCATATCATTTGATACTCAATTTTGGGGGAAGATGTTTAAAGTATATTTCCTTAATTCGGGCTGATTTTTGGTATGATTTACAACTTTGAACGAGTCCATTCCATTGGTGTGACTATTCATATGTTCCACATTTTTTATTTTGTTACATAGATGTCTTATGCCAGAATAAGAATCATGTGAAAATTTTGAAATCGAAATTACTCAACCACTACACTATCAATGTGTTCACATAGCTGACAACTATAAGTATGTCATTACAAGTAATGAATTAATTTGAATCTTATATCAGATTCGACTGTTGGTCTAGACATAGGATCAACCTCATTTCGTCAACAATATGGTAACTATTAATTAAAGTACGAACAATAATGGTTGTAATGTCTTGAAATTAGTTTGAACTTTGGTTTAAAATCTAGTTTTTGTTAGATGTAAGAATTAATTGTTTTGTTTGGCATATATATATATTGGTTTTGTATACCAAACGCGAATTAATTGCTAAATAGAAGATCACGTGGTCAAATGCAATCTGTTGTGGTCACAGGAGAGACCACAAGAGATTTGTATATCATATAAAACCAACACGTATAACTTCTTGAAAATGGCTTAACATTATAACCCGGACCATCTCATAAATCTCCTACCAATCAGTCACTACTTTCTTTGGATCCGTCTCGTCTTGTCTAGTCTTGCCTTATCAATACTATATTGAACATTTATTATTTTGTACTAATGTACATATCATCTTAGTTATATTATTCGTCCCTTTTAAGAACATGATAAAGATGGATTTTTCTGACCACTTCTTCGTTTTGGTAGTTCATAGTCAGTTTCTCCGTATTTCAGCCACTCGTAACTCGTGGATGCCACAGAATATCATAGTTTCATGAAATTTTTTTTTGCTATTAAAGCCATTTAATGGTCTAAACGTTTTCGTTAACCAAATCGATTTACGTATTCAAGATATATATGCTGAGTTTTGATGAATTTGGACTTAGCAATATCTAATTCTAAAAACCCATAGGTACCCGTGGTAAATCGTTTAAAAGATTATTTATAGGTGTGCGTAAGGCTCTAATTAACATGTGTTTTAAGCGTTATATATGCGTCCATATCATTTGGCTAACGCATTGCAATTTTGCAGAACCTTACGCCAGTTGATATTGGAGATCAATCCCAATCATTATATATATATATTGCGAAAATGGTTCGATTTGTATTTTGAACCTTTAATTTTACCAGTTGGTTTCTATATTTTCCATATGGCAAACAAAATTATCGAATATACGATGGTTTTGATTGTGTATGTACGTACTTTTCAGTTTTTTAAAAATTTATAAAATATCACGAATCCTAAATTATATCATATAGTGATTAAAACTTAACCAACTAAATCAAACAATATATATATATATATATATATATATATATAAAATTGTAGACCTTAAATTTAGATATTTTTTGGTGTCCTATGGGATCATATACGTATAAATAAAATATAATAAATAATTCGATTTTTGGATAGTGTTGTGAACAAAAAATTTGGATATACATATACAGTCCAAATTCCACACCTTTCACCTTTACCCTTTTTGGAACTAAAAGCATATGAGTCATATAAATGTTTGTAGGAATTACATTTACGTAGACATCATTAGTAGAACGAACAAGGATAACGTTTGTATAATACGATATCAAGCATATCCAAGAACAAACATGTATATGTTTATGGCTAAGAGTCAAGCAGAAGCCTGCCATATATAATCCATAATGCATAATGAAAAAAAAGACCCACGTAGTCATATTATGTCCACTCTTTACATCTATCAAACATCAATAGTCAGGCCCGGTCCGCCCATAAGGCAACCAAAGCATTTGCTTTTAGGCCACTAAATATAAAAGAAAAGTTTAGGACCACATGTTCAAGAGTTTTGCTTTGGTCAGTTGGTTATGTACTTAATTATAGAGTCTCATGTGTGGGTTCGAGTCTTTCATTTTACATTTTTTTGTTTTGTTTTTTTTCTTTTTTACTTTTAAGTGTCTTTCCTTTTCTCTTTTTTTTTTTTCTTTTCACATTTACTTGTTTTTCCTTTTGTTTTGTGGAGTAAGAGAGAATTGTTTTTAATTCATTTATTAATTTTTGGTTTAATTCCTTTTTTTTTTAACAACAAAAATCTATAAATATTTGATTTAATTTGGCTACTAGGTATTATGATATTCTTAACTTCTTCAAACAAAACTGAATTTTAGAAAGAAAAAAATTATAGATTGTTTTACATTGTTAAAATATTCAATGACTTTTTTTAATTTTTTTTTATATATTTTAGTGTTTTAATGACAATTTTTTTAACATTAGTTTTTGTATAGAAAGTCAGATTATTTATGTATGCTTTAGGCCACTAAAATCTAAGGACCGGCACTGTCAATAGTATCCACAAACTACAGAAGTTCACCATATTTACGCATGGATAAGATTCAAACTACAGTTTTAGAATACGAAATAGATAAGATTCAAAACCCAATACATATATGCATGGATATAATTGATCGTACGCATTAATGGATAAATTAAGAAGAAAACAAAAGCGTTTGATGATGAAACTTATTTGAGGGACAAGTGCATATGTTGTTGCATCTATTGAAAGGTGTTTATGCAGAAAGGAATTTGTGGTTGGGAAGATGGCCAACGAATAAGATGCTGAGTATGAAAGATGCTCCAAGAGAGGAAAAACTATCTTCATCTTATTAATATTATTATAATGGTTTAGAAACGTTTTGAAAATCTAAAAAGTGAACAATAAAAAAAAAAGGGAAAAATGAATGAGTGATAGAAACAATGGGTTAATGGGGGATGGAGAAGGGGAGTGAGGGATGTCGACAAGGCAAAGATATAGCCTTTGGGGGTTTGGTATGTTTATTTCTTCCCCAATTAGATGTGACTTGTCTCACTATCTTCACCGGATTCAATTGAATAGTTCTTTGACTAGGGAAGATGTGTTTTCTTGTGGATATAGGTTGGAGATCGAGTTGCCCATCAATGAATATCTACTGTTAGTGTTTTTTGGTCATATTCCATGCATTAAATGATAAGATAATCCGATTTTTAATTTTTTTAAATTAGTATTATTTTCATTATTAGATTATTCTGGATATCAAAAAAGCAAAAAGGAAAAAAATGAAGCAATGTATCTTTTGTTCGACCGTGTTAAAATTGCCATCATGAACGTGGTACATATGTAGTCTAGTGGCTTGTTACGGTGTCGCATCGCGGACTCAAACACACATAATAGATGCTATTGAAAAAATTGATAAATCATCATTTGTAATATGATCAGATTTTTGATAAGTAATTAAGCTAATATTTTTCTTAAAAATTATTTGAATACTAATAATAATAAAGCAATTAATGACTCTATATATATATATATATCGATACTATTAAATAGGCATGATCTTGATTTACTAATACTTAATTGTATTGTAACTTTTTAATATTGTCATCAGATTTGAATATCAATTTTTGCTGGATATTGTTTAAGCAAAGTATCCATTATTGGGTTATTTAAATGGTTAGGTATCGTTGGAGTTTTATAATGTATCTAAGAAACAATAATCATCCTTTTATTTCCAAAAGTAATAATCCCCTGATGACCACAAAACAATGGGTGGTCTAGTTATAATATTGAGGTCGCCAGTAAAATCCATGTGCACTTAAATTTTTTTATAAGTTGCGAACGGCTCATTATATTTTTTATTAATTCTTATTCTTTTTGGTATCCAATGATTAACTGAAAACCAGTGATACGAAATTTGGTTATAATAGGCCTAAACTAAGAAAATGTAATTAAGCATGCAAATAAATATAGTCAGTTTCTTCAAAAAAAAAAGAAAATATAGTCACTAACCCCCCTTTACGTCGGACGGTTAATACTTGAACCACATGATTGAAAGGTTCGGAAAACAAGCTTATTTTAAATTGATTATGCATTTTAATAATGATTAATCGACAACTGAACAAGCATATTTTCCGAAAATTGCCCCATTATTTTACGGAAATTCAGGACAATGTTGAGAGAAGATGGTCCAAATTGAAGTAAACTATTTACAAAGATTGTTATCATTGATTTTTTCGTTGTACGTCTTAATTAGGATTAAACTGAGTTGGTCAAAACTATTTTCACGGATGCTGACTTCGAAAGTTTAGGAAATAGAATTAATGTGAACGCCATTGAGGACCAAATACGATTAATCATATTATAATGTTGACTAAATACGATTAACGGAATTTTACCGCCCAATATCACTTGCTGTATACATGTGATTGTGATACGTGAACAGTTGAACAATGGAGGCAACGTCTACCAAATTGGTAGGCGATTTTAAAAAAAACATTAATCATGGAAGTGATCAATACAGACATTAATTAATAGACATGTTGATAGAAGTACACATGTTTATAGAACTTCATTTTTTATTACTCGAATCTTAATATATTTTAGAATGGTATATTCACGTATATAAATATATATCTAATTATTTACATATATTTCCCTCATTCATATATATTTTTTAATTAAAATATATATTAAATTGAAACCAATTATCAAAACGGTGGGAAATCGGAAGTCATCTTAACATTATTGGAAATTTAACAAAAGACAAGGGAATTCCGGGTTCCGGCTACTCCATCCAGTGTTGTTTTCCTCCTCATTTTCGCTGAGAAAATTGAGATCCGCTGTAAATGTCGATTTTTTACGGTTATAGTTTGTTTTTAATAGCTAATCTATTGACACTGTACCTTATTGTTTTACTTGAAATTAGAATATATTAGTTTTTGGGTGGAGAAAATTTATTAGTCACGATTATAAAATAAAATAATATATATCATTCGTGATAACTTGATGAACCTATATAAATCAACTTTTGGCAAAAACAAAACTACGTCAATTCAATTCAGTGATTATAAAAAGACTCGTATTACGATTTCAATCATGGTTAGCCATTATAAATGATGTAAATATCAAAATTATTCTACGTTGTAAGAGTTTCGAGAATTAGTCTAAATTTTACTTCGAAATATATGATTTATGTATTTTAAAAGAAAACTGTATCAATCAATTTGGGCCAAAAATAATAATGATATGATATCAATCACTTTTTAATGTCAAACTCTATTTTTTAAAGTTTACACAATTCAATTGTCTAAAAAGAAGAGGCAAATTAGTCTTAGAGTCATGGATAAGTGTAGACAGGAAATATATATATAAATTTAATATAAGATCTTTACAATTTTCTTTTTGTCTTTCAAACTAAATAACAAAAATATTTGTATATCCGTTTTATAATAAGTCAGATATACAACCTCTGAATAATCCATCTAGATATTCGACAAAATATGTAATAGACTCATATGTATATATTAGAACTTTACATGTATTCTCTTTCTTTATTCAACAAAATCATTCTTTATTTTTATTAATTTTAACTAATTTAAGCCAGAAATAGTTCCTTCAATTTTATTCTCCATAATTTATAATTACGTTATATATAATATATGTGTATTTTAATATGTATCTATAATTCATATTATATCATTCTTTTTAACTATATATATTTTTGAGTTAAAAAATATAAACATAAATTTATAGTTATGTGTTGTAACATCCATACCGCCATCATCCATGGACTCCATCTTCATCCCACGATCGATGTGCTATTCCAAAAAATTTGAAAAACTTATTTACAGACCATGCAAATTACTACGAATTTTTCCCTATGTTGTATCCTCTCACGTAATTCACTTCTCATCATTCATCGTTACATTACCCTACGCTTAACTCTTGTAATCATTTATCACCTAGTGTATTTGTAAAATTGTAATTTAGACTTTTCAGGTTTTTGACGCGAAATAGTGATCATTTACTAAAACCTACGAACGTCTAGGAGAAGGCCACGTGTTGGGAACCCACATATCAAGAAAATGTAGGGTTTTCATGCACAGAAAATACGCAATACACCAATCCTCTCTATTGTTCTTGTTTTTTTTTTTCCTCTAAATAAATGATTGCTTATAGGAAGTCAGAGTAATCTCGGGTTTACACAGGGTTTTTTTTTACCGCTATAGTCTCTCTCTTCCTTATATCATCGACTCTTGTCTCATTTCCCTTTCTTGTTCCCCTCTTATCAAACTTCACCCCAACAAGAAATAGAGAGAGAAAAAGAGATAACGAGAGAGAACGATTAAACATTCGATTTTAAACAATTAAAAAAAAAAAAAGAGAGAGAATAGATGAACCTTAAGGAAACGGAGCTCTGCCTTGGCCTCCCCGGAGGCACTGAAACCATGGAAAGTCCGCCCAAATCGGGTGTTGGGAATAAGAGAGGCTTCTCCGAGACCGTTGATCTCAAACTCAACCTTCAATCTAACAAACAAGGACCTCGGGATCTCAATGTTGCTGGATCTCTCAAAGAGAAGACCCTCCTCAAAGACCCTGCTAAGCCTCCTGCTAAGTAAGTACTATTTAAACATTTACACAGTTTTCGTAAAACCAAAAAAAGACTAAAAGTTTTTGAACTACATATATGTGAAAGATATATGGATGCATAAATAATAACATTATTGGGTGTGTATTGCTATATTGTATGTAGAGCACAAGTGGTGGGTTGGCCACCTGTCAGGAACTACCGGAAAAATGTTATGGCTAATCAGAAGAGCGGCGAAACGGAGGAGGCAGTGAGCAGTGGTGGAGGAACCGCGGCCTTTGTGAAGGTTTCCATGGATGGAGCTCCTTATCTTCGGAAGGTTGACCTCAAGATGTACAACAGCTACAAGGATCTCTCCGATGCCTTGGCTAAAATGTTCAGCTCCTTTACCATGGGTACGCATTTACAAACATAGGTTTAGATTATTAATTTTTTTTTGCTTTTGCATCTACGATCTGTCTATATTTTCTTTCCAAATAAAATCATAATTTTTGCCATCTTACATACACACACACACAAAATTTTAGTTTTAAAGGCAGACGGCAAAAAAGAAATGATATATTTTTTTAGCGTTTAAATTTTGTAAAAATAGTTTTCGAAAAAGTATTTGTATTTTGATTTTTTTTGTAAGCTAAATTTTCACAGGTAAACGCAAACTAAACACAAGCACTTGAAGTCATACTCTTGATTTTGTTTTTCTGTCGGCAGTGAGGTCGTACTCTTTATATGATACTAATATGATAAATTTTGGGATTTTGATTAATTAAAGGGAGTTATGGCGCACAAGGGATGATAGATTTCATGAACGAGAGTAAAGTGATGGATCTGTTGAACAGTTCTGAGTATGTTCCAAGCTACGAGGACAAAGATGGTGACTGGATGCTCGTTGGTGATGTCCCCTGGCCGTGAGTTTCCTCCATCTTCTTGCTTTCATTAGTTGCCTATCTCTCTTTTTTTTTCAATAATTTATTTCCATCATTAATATACGACCAAAAGTATTCTCTAACTTGATAAACCATTATTATTGTATTACTTATTAGAAAATACCCAAAGGATAATCAAATCCATGTGTTATAAATACGAACAAGTTGGCATGGGACAGAACTCAGAGAAGATGTTTATATATAAATATTTACACATCAATATGTTAGCTCATTTGCAGCTGGCACATCAATTTCTTTTCACTTTTATCTTTAAAGTATATTTATTACTTTCAATAGATTTCTACTTTTAGTCACCAACCCAGATTTCAATTTCAGGATGTTTGTCGAGTCATGCAAACGTCTGCGCATTATGAAAGGATCCGAAGCAATTGGCCTTGGTACGTTTTGTTCATTGTTCGTTTCTTTCAGTGGCTCTTTTTTTTCCCCAATAAACATTCATAAATCCAATTATGGTTCTTGCTTTTGTTTTATTCAATTGGGATTCAGCTCCAAGAGCAATGGAGAAGTGCAAGAACAGATCCTGAACCGAAAAATGGGGACAATGATGGATTGTTGATTTTGTATTTTGTATTTTGTATTGTATGATAATTAGGATTAGACCCGCGGTACACCGCAGGATTATATTGTTTTTAATGTTTTATATAATTTATAATTTAAAATTTATAATATTTACGCTTCTTTTTTTATTTTACAATAATATATAGTTTTTAGTTTGCTTTCTTTTGTAGCACAATATATAAATCTATAGAGTTTTTTGGTTTGATTGATGTATATAACTTATTTGTTTTTTTTAGAATTTTATGAATTAGAATTAGTTGTTGTAAAAGTAAGAAGATGTGCATGTGGGATAATATTTGGTAAGAAAGTTTGTTTTGATTTTTAATCTTAAGACATAGACCAATCCACTTTGGATATCAATACATGAAATAGCGGAAACATGACGTAATTAAACAATTAATTCGGATATTGATAAATAATATCCGAACTATTTCTGTTAATATACATAATGAGAATTTTGAGTAACATGGTGTATAATAATATTAGAGTAACTATGGTTTTTTAAATTAAATATATTTAGTCTAATGAATTACTTTTAAAAACTGATAAAATTTAGCTACACCAAATTATATACATGATTTATTTGACAAATTTTTAATGTAACTTTTCTTGCATGCAATAGTGTTATGATTATTTTTGATATGAATGAAATTGCATAATCCACCTTGCATCTAAAACAAATGACTACAATTGTAAACAGTCAACCCTAACCCGCCAATCAAATATAACTGTGAGTTTTTGCATATTAATCCCTGTGTTGTTAAAGTATTTTATATATGAATGCAACTACACATTTATAAATGATAAAATAGACTAACCCATTAATTTAATCCAATTCATACAAAAGTAAGATATTTTGTAAGTTTTGGGTTTTGGCAAAATATTACTTATTAACAATGAAATAAACTAAAAAGAAATTGTAACAAAACATTTCTTATTAGCAAAGAAGTAGACTAACCTATAGAGCATAAGAATACCCATAAAAGGATTTTATTATTGAAACATGGTTACAAAATTTTCCTCGCTTCAGATGCCATTAAGAACACACAAAGCTGATAAGTTCTCTACAAAATCGAACATACCCAGATGATTAAACAACACATAAATAGACTAAACATAATAAACAACTGCAAGGAGATTCCAACTTTTATTTTATGTGACAAAAGAACAAAAAATTTGGTATCGATCCATAAAAAAAGCGTAAACAAAATTTTTATTATATAGAAGTAGAAAAAATAAAACAAAAATATTTTTTAAAAAAGATTTTAGAAAAGAGAGATCGTATGTATTTTGACTACTATCTAATTCTCTATAGTGGCAATCATGGTAAAAAATCGATGAATCTTTTTATTTGCAGTGAAACTTTGAAATTTGAATGATATAAGTATATCTCAATCGAGTAATGTATTTATAGAGTAAAGATAGTCGGCTAAAATTTTAGGGTTAATAAAATGAAATCTAATCTAATAAATTTTCGAATCAAATATTTAGTTAAAGATTTGCAAAAAATTAAATTTACACGAATATAATATTTTGTTATAATCACAATTGGATAGTATTTATACTATTACTATATATATTCTATTAAATCGGGATAATAATGGAGTTGTAGTAAACAAGTTAGATTTTTTTTTCCTATAGAGTTTTTTTAAAACTTATTAGATTTCTTAAACTAACATCCAAAATTTCCTAATCCAGACAATCAAATTAATGATTTTTCTTAATTCCAGCAATATACATTAAATAATTCGATTTGATATAATAGTGATTAATCAATTCAAGGAATATGCTTCAGATTAGTCAGTTTAAGGATATATATATAACATCATCATTTTTAACAAAATAATATAGCTTAACCCGTTTATATATCATATTAGAACAAAATACTAATAATATATCATAGTCTGTTGGTTTGAGTGCATTTTGATTGCCCCTAGATTAGGAGTTCGAACCCCATACATTTTATTTCTTATTTTTTGTTTTATCGATCATAAATGACGAAATTACCCTCGTCTTCTTCTTTCATAAATCGATCTATGCAAAACCAAAATCCATGTCTTTGATTTTAATCAGTTATTCTTGTTTTCTCTATAATCTATACATCATATGCTAGATCCAAGAACTATAATGTTTTGTGTTTTTCAGATTAGATCTGTGCAAAATCAAAATGAGAATGATACTTATTGATTTCTAAATTGGCAACGAAAAAATGATTTTCTTTTTGAGATTGTGATTTTTAATTTTACCTGAACAGATCATAACCCCACCGACACCTGCATCATGATTTCTTCGATAATTCAAATTTACTTGATTCGTTTAAAGTCATGCAGATCGTAATGACTAGATCCGTTTTCTTTTACTGATTGAAGAAGCAATGACCCAAAGAAATAATGAAGATGACCGAAAGAAAAAACGAAAAAAATCAATGACCCGGTTGAAGATCCAAGTAAAAACGCGCGGATCTTCTCTTAACGGGTCGGATTTTCAATTAAAAATTCTTAATCTCAACTTTACCCTTTTTAATTTTAATTAATCATCTCTTTAATGCTTAATTGAGTGGCAATTGATGTAATTAAATTCATAATTTCAAACATGTTCTAATTTGTACTTTTCTTTTAATTATAAGAAGATATGTGTTTGTAAGTTTTCATTGTAAGGGTATATAGAAAAATAGAATTGTTTACGAAAAAGAAGTCACAAAATTGTATTTGACCAGAAGTCGAAAGTTTAAATATGTCTGCGTTTCTGTTTCATCTCTCAAGTAGAAATCAAACTTTAATGTGTAATTGTAATAGTGATTCTATAGAGTTCTTATTTTTGCTATATGAAATGCTAAGATATATTCATTTTATAATAGTTAAGTTTTACGTTGAAATTATTTTTTTGTGAAATGTAAATATATTAATCAACAAAAAAAGCTTTTACAAAAGATAGTTTGATACTTGCAAATTGATTTTTTTCAAAAAATCAGAATTCGAACTAGAAAATCATTATTTTTAAATAGTATCATTTATTTGAGTTGTGAAGTCAAAACTATCAGATTCATTATTGTTTTTCAGCAGTCGGCGTTCTACCCGGTCATGTCGACGTGGGGAGGAGGAGATAGATACAAAGTCGTAAAGCCTCCTTCCCCAAGGGTTGCAGAAAGCAGAATGGGACATTTGTTTTTAATTATAGGTTGTTTATTAAAAGTATTTCGGATCTTTTAATTGTAATTTGTTTCAAAAGATTTTTTCTTTTAATTATTTTACATCTTCTAAAACAAAAAACAGAAAAGAAAAATACTCTGAATTTCTTTATCAACAAAAAAAAACATAATTTTAAAATTTAACCATTGTAAATCATGTGAAATTTTCTTTTTGCTCTATTCTTTTTTTTATGGTGAAACTTAGGATCCAGATCCTAACACATTTTACTCTTTTGTGCTCTAATTATGTTGAAAGAATTTAGTAAATTCATGACCCATGAGAGGAGTAGGAAACAAGAGCATGTGCATGTTCAGGGGTCTTTCAATTCATCCCCATTATGTTTATGCACCCTATTTCCTCGATCACGAGGAAAATTTAATTTTCATTTTTATATATTTTTTTTTATTTTTAAAGAATTTATCTTTATATATATGTTAAGAAAGTTTATCATATTCCCGATCGGTTTAGCATAAAGAAAATAGTAAACCATGAACCAACGTGCAATAAGATTAACTGATAATGACATGAACAAGAGTAGCAATGTGATATTTTATGGCCCTGTTGGATCTCACACTTTGGTTCAACCCTGAAAAAGTCCATTATCGTTGAAGTGAAGTCTAGTTGAAGTGATATATGCTAGGAATCTTGATGGTGGAGCAAAAAGTTCATTATCGTCGAAGTGAAGTCCAATCGAAGTGTCCCAAGGAGGCCGGCTACCTAAGTTATCACAGAAGGCTCAAGAGATGCAATGGACAACAGTGAAGGGAGGACGAGGCGATAAAGGCCGTGGAGGCCGTGGATCAGGTTGATCTGGTTCTTTGTAGCCATATCACTCCATAGTATCTTATGTTTTTGGGAATGTAAGCTTAATTTCTACTACTTTATCCTACTTTTAATATCTTGCACTATGACTCTCGAGTCATGATTGTAAAACATTTTTTCCTTTCTGAATATGAAAACCTTTTAACAAAAAAGAAAGTCCAGTCCAAGTGACAGACGCTAACTAAATAGTTCCATGGTCGAACTTGCCATTTGTAGGCTTATTACCTCGTAAAGTACAAATGCTTTTAAATTTTCTGATTGAAACGGAGGAATCCAGACACAAATTCGCGAGTTAATGCTTGCTGGATATCGAACTGGGCGTAATACACATACTTTCGTGAAAGATGCAACCCAGGAAAGAGAACAATTATACAAAAGCAAAGATAATGTAAAAGTATTATTATCAAGCATATATTTGTGAATTATGATTACATGAAAATCTGTACGTAAATGAGGGACTATATTTCATCTATGTATTTTTATGATTTATAAAATCGATAACATATGAGATGTACCATATTTTTAAAGAAACGAAATGTTTAAAAGATCTTACATATTTAAGTAATGCACATGTGTAAAAACATTGTAGCATAGTAGACAAATAGTTATATAACATGTTTATGGTTTGTTTTTAAGGATGATTTAATATTCTTTACCAAACCATGTAAATTTATTTGTCACTAGGTCAATACCTGCACGTATGTGCGGGTTTTTGCATCAATAATTAGTTTACAATTTACGTCGACTGAATTAATTCGATGAAACAATATTTTTAGGTTTTTTAATCATTTTGACGAATTTTTTCTAATTTCCGAATAAATTATTCATCATATTTTTTATTTTCTTTATTACATAGCTTAATGCCTATTTACGAGTATTTACCTAAAAGCATTCTTTATCTTTAAAATATTTTAAATAAACAAAGAAAATTAATGTTGGTTTAGTATCTCATATTATTCTTAAAATAAATCATAAATTCATCTGATATTCATTGTAACTAATCACATATAAAAATATGTGTATATATATATATTGTATACTAAAAGATGAAATAAATTCTAATAGCATATCATTTACTGTTTATACTTTGATAAAATTAGAATTAAACTAAAACTCTATTGATTTAATATTTATGCATATTTTTATAAAATTTAATATAATTAAATTTAAATTATTTGATTTATATATGCAATTAACAAATCATATATCAATTTTTTTTATATAAGCAATGGAGAGTTAATACATCGTTTAATTATATTAATAGATTTGAGCATAAAAACCAGAACTGAGTATCCGAAACAGAACCGATCCAAAACATTTGATCCGAATATGAACCTGAAGTTTTAGATATACTCTACTAGGTCCTAAATTGATTTATATAATATGATGTGAAACTAATGAAATACCATGAATTTTTTTGTTAAACAAAATAATATAATTTATAAAACAAACTAATATATACATTACGGTTTATAAGTAAAAAACAATATTTATATCAAATATATATATATTTTTAGTTTGGTAATATTATATATATATATATATATATATATATATATATATATATATATCATCAAAAGTCGGCCTAATGTGGAAAATTCTTGAGTTTACTTTTATGGGTGAATCCTTTTATTCACTCTCTTTTTTTCTAACGAATCAAAATCTGCCACTTAATAACAATAAACAAAATATAAAAATAATTTATCCATACAAGAAAAGTTAACATAAGTCATTAAAATAAATCATATAACAATATATCATTGGTGTTAGAGTTTCTATGTCAGTTCATATTTATAAGTTCATATTTATAAGAGAAGAGTTAGGATTTAGATGTTATAATTATAAACAAAGTTATATATCAGTTTGGATTTATAAGGGAAGGTTAGGGTTTAGACTTTACAATTAAACGAGATTAAATGTCGGTTTGGGTTTATAAAAAAGAGTTCGGGTTTAGATTTTACAATTAAACGAAGTTATATGTCGGTATGGGTTTATAAGAGAAGGTTATAATTTAGATTTTATAATTAAACGAGGTTAAATATCGGTTTGGGTTTATAAAGAAGAGTTCAGGTTTAGTTTTCACAATTAAACGAAGTTATATGTCGGTTTGGGTTTATAAAGAAGAGTTCAGGTTTAGATTTTATAATTAAACGAGATTATATGTAGGTTTGAGTTTATCAGGGATGGTAAGAGTTTAAATTTTATAATTAAATGAGGATATATGTCGGTTTGAGTTTATAAAAGAAGATTAGTGTTTAGATTTTACGATTAAATAAGATTATATGTCGGTTTGGGTTTAAGGTTTAGGGTTTAGGTCAATGCAATGTAGGTCGGTGATATCCCGAAGAGAAGACGTCAATGCCGAGACGGCGAGAAGACGTACGGCGCTAACAAGAAACTTAAAAAGAAAAAATTAGTTTGTTTTATTTGTTTAATTTTAGTTTTAATTTATTATTTTTATTTAAATGTAATATTATATGGCATATTTTTATTGATTAAACTCAAAAAAGATAAATAAAAGAATTCATCCTTAAAAGTGAACCCAAGAATTATTCGCCTAATGTTTAAGCGCCGCCTAATCCGATTTTCTTGACTATAAAAGTAATTTTCCCATATTTACTCTAAAAATGTGTGTCCCTCTCATTTGATTTTCCCTCTTAGTTCCACCATAAGCTTGCTTCGATATAATCCTAGTTAATTTACTTTAATCTTTCACGACTCACACCCTAAGCTTCCGAATCCTAGTTAGATTTAATATTATCATTTTGTGAGTGGGTTAAATTACCTACTTAAATAAAAAAATCTATAAATTTATACTAAAAGTTAAACATATATATCATTAATTAATACAAATGATAGTTTGGTTTTATCATTTTACAATAAAAAAAATTAAGAAAAATGATGAGAAAATTGATGCCCCATCGTCACGATGCCACCACCGTACATCGGAGCTCCTCCGCTTCCACTTCCAGCTCCACCAGCTCCTCCACCTTCCTTATCGCCTTGTCTCCCCGCCGTAGTGGTCTTCTCTCCTTCAACCTCCCTATACTTTTGCAGGTAGATCTTGAGAGGCTCCACGTAATCCTCAAACCCTAGCGTAGTCATAGCCCAAAGAAGATCGTCGCCGTTGATCGTCTTCCTCTTCTCTCTTTGACACTTGTCAGAAGCCTCACCGGTGATGAAACTTATGAATTCCGATACACACTCTTGAACAGTTTCTTTAGCGTCCTTGGAGATTTTTGCGTTCGCCGGAAGTGCTTTCTTCATGATCCTGCTAACGTTTGCGATCGGTAGAAACCTATCTTGCTCACGCGTCGAAGCATTTCCACCGTCTTTGTGTCCTCCTGAATCGTTGTCCGAATCCGCCATCTTAGATCGAGGAGACAAAAGGTAGAGAAAGAAAGATAGATGTTTTGGGTCCGTTGGATCAGAGAGGATAATAATCGTATCGTGATGCCACGTGGGTAGTTATTGGTCGTTTGTCTGTCGATAAGATTAGTACAAGTGGATGTTATTGGATAGAAAAAGAGTGAGACATGATAACCGGTTCTTTTTTTTTTCGGTTTGGCTTTATGATAAAAACTTGAGTTTTGGTTATATACGTATTTTGGACACAAGGCGCTCTCTCTTTGTTTCTGTTACGATGGTTATTTTACGCTTATTTTAGACATATATATTTTGCCCGCAGTCTTTAAGTGAGCCGGCCCGCGGCGGTCCAAAAAAAAAAAAAAAAGACCACAGCGGAGGAGGTTAGATAGACGCAGTCTGGCCCGTCTGACACCTCTACACACATGTTTAAACAGGGTCTAGTATCGGCAAAATGCTTCAGAGGAATGTTTTCCACTATGTAATTCTTGATTGTGAATTGTTTGAGAAGGAATTTTCTTAGAGACCGAAGTCTGAAACAGACTTATTCTTTAACCTATTCTCTCGTAGACCTGAGAAAAAACTCCAACAAGTTCCTTCTCTTAACTGAGAATGCTGATAAAGCATCCAATCTAATTTTCTAGCTAGAGCTCGTATCTCAAGTGGACCTTGCATCTGTTGGAAAAAAAAAATACTCTCTCCCTTGAGAAGAGAGGAAAAGAATGTGAAGGGATTTCTTGACCTTCTTGGTCGTAAAGAGAATGAGGGAGAGAGACACATTTTTCTATATTCTCTAGTTTTTATAGATAAAGCCAAGTGACTTTGTGAAGAGTCGCAAATGGTGTTTGTGTTTTATGATAATTACTGGTTAACTATATCAATTCGGTATGCTACGAAATCATAATTATCACTCTCATCTTTAAGATTTTTCTAGCATTCGGGAATCATAACACACAAATTATACGGCAAATGAACCGTGCGACGACCTTGCAAATATACTTACACGTGGGAGCTGAACTATGCACCTAATACATATACTTAACAACTACAACCAAAATAATGTTTGCATTTCAACATGTCTCATTTGTCTTTTACATTAATCTAAACATATCCTTTATCATATGTTAGACTTTTTTACATCATATGTTTATTATATTCTAACTTTGAATGAGTGATATAGCGGCTACTAGCAAACATATATGTCAATATGAAATAAATAGTTTTCCCTTTCGTTCTCACGCTCATATGTTCTAAACTAATTGTTTTCCCAACATATTTTATAAGAGTAATTATTCTATCACCATTGGAAAACATACAACGTCCATTACCTTATGTTTATTCTTTCTAATTAATCTGTCAAATCTGGAGTCTGCTTCATATCCACCGAGTCCCATCTTTTTTTCTGACATATGACATATATAACATGGAAACTCGGAGGCGGTTTCACAAAAACCTCATCTTCCAAATTGCCATGTAAATAACATTGTGAACATTTATTTGAGAAGTTTTCAATGCTTTGCAGTAGCAACCTTGAGAAACCTCCGAACCGTAGACATTTAACCGTCGACAATATGGAAAATATTAACACTTCTATAACTAAAATTTGAGAATTCTAGTCCATAAAAGTTTGCAACATTATTCCAAAAATCACAAAAAAAACTTATATGCTCTCATATCTTATAATTAATTTTTTAAGGAAATGACTAAAATATTATAAACATAAATTAATTAGTAAAATTAATTTGTTAAATTTTGACTAAGCTAGATTAAAGCTAAAAACTCGTGAACCTCATTAATTTCGATGTATTGATAGAAAAATAAAAAAATTGTTTGTCAAAGGAAATCATGTACTTATGAAGTTTCACTAGATTAAAAAATTCACAATTTTTTTAAAAAAATCTTAATATAGAAATTCCATTTTGTTCTTTTCAAAACCACCACCAAGATCCTTAAAATGAATACAACCAAAAAGTAGTTTTTAAGAAGATTTATTTCTCTTAAATGTTTTTTCAGTGTCATGTTGTGATAATTAAATTATTTATTGTAAAGGTGGAATTTCAAAAATGCTTTTTTCTTTTTAAAATGATAATTTTATATGTTACGTTTACTTTAACAAATATAATCATTCTACAATTTTATCTACATTAAAATTGAATTTGGTTCATGAAATTTACCCTTAATACATAATACACAAATTTTGAAGAAAAATTTATAATTTTCCATTTAATTTATAAGAGATTTGATTCATGCACATTAGCCTTCCATTTATAGAAATTTAGAAAAGAAATATTTCTTTGTAATTTAAATGAAATTTGAAATTTGAAATTAATTTTTTACATTATAATTCTAATATCACACTATATATATAACATCTAGATGAGTTAGACACTAGTTTTACACTATATATTATTTCATGAGGGGATTTTGTGAAAGCTAAATAGCAAACATATAGGCTGTCGTAGCTACAAAGGTATGTGCCCTTATATATTTAGATTCGTAAAGATTTATGTCATTACTTGAATATATATATGATTCACATATGTATGTTCTTTCCTTTTGTTTTTGATATATTGCTTCATATATCTTAAACATAAATTAAAAAATTCTCTCATAAGAAATCAAATACTAACTTAATTTTTTTCGAAATCTACCCACACTTTTTTGTCATCAGATTCACTTCATATATATGATAAATAAAACGACCATTTGTCACATAACTTTTAAATATACTTCCGGATCAACTATGAATATTCAAATCAAATAACTCAAGATTATAATAAAAACGATAAATTTTTCATTTGAAAAATGCAAGCATCAATTTTTAAAAGATTTTCATTTAATTTCAAATTTGAAAAAATTATCTCGCCATGTAAAAGTTAAGTTTCTAATAATTATTTTATATTTAGATGAAAGACAAAAATAATTCTTGACTAAAAACATTTATGTATAGATAATCTACCATATGAAATTAA
Source organism: Turritis glabra (assembly GCA_900406565.1). Classification (NCBI taxonomy): domain Eukaryota; kingdom Viridiplantae; phylum Streptophyta; class Magnoliopsida; order Brassicales; family Brassicaceae; genus Turritis; species Turritis glabra. The sequence goes on from OVBN01000239.1 coordinate 3,588,004, forward strand.
AATATTTTATTTAGTTTGGACTTAAGTGCTATTACTGTTGATGAAATTTAGAAAAAATATAATAATTTTTTGTATTAACGAATACAAATATTATTTTAGAATTAAATATATGAATTATTTAATGGGAAGCAAGAAAAAGTTAGAAAATCAAAGTATCAGAAGATAAAGTTATGTTGTTATTAATATACTTAAAAATAAAGATTTATTACCAGAGTATCACAAATACAAAACCCAATTTAATTATGATGTAGTTAACAAATCATCCACTTAATTTTTGTTTTACAGTCCAAAAAAACAAAATATATATTTATTTTGTTGGTTCTCTTTTATTACCATAGACATCTTAGTAGCAAAAAAATCCAATTATTATCAAGTTTTGGGATTAGTCTAGATTTCGACCTAGAATATATCCATGTTACTAAAAACCATCATTAGTCTTTTTCGACATTAGATTCTTCTAATACTAGAATTGACATGTGCGAGTTGTTTATGCTTTATATTATATATATATATATATATATATATATATATATATAGCGTATAGTTTATATGCATACAAGAATGAATATATGATTATATATAAACTCTTTTCGTACTTAGATTTCAAGTTCACGACAAAACAATATTTTGCTTTTAATTGTTTGTTTCATATGTTATATTAGATTTGAGGATTGAAAGTTTGTAATCTTTTTCAAATTTGGTTGCAACAACGTCGAATAGAAAAACTTATTAAATCTTTATAAACAATTTGTTGGAAATGTATATATAGCAAGGTAACACAACATGAATGCAATCGTTGTCAAGTTGCTATGTTGAATTTGGCAAGGTACCCACTCCGATCTATTTTATCTAATACTTTTAATTTTTAATTTTCTAATTCTTGGTTTTTGACTATTTCTCCAAACATTTTCTACATTACATATATATTCACACTTATTTCATCGATATTTTATTAAAATTAAAAAAAAAATAGAATTATAATTTTTAAAAAGATATATTACATGCTAATTATTCTAAAATTAAGGATTTACATAAATTTGAGCTTAATTTTTATTTTTTAGAATTTAAAATTTAGTTATTAAAATTATTAAACTAAAATCCATAAATGGATATTTTGATAGTCTTTCGGTTGAGAGAGGTTTGAAAATTATATAATATTTCATAACTGAATTGTCAGTATAAATTTTGGTTTGGGATCAATAAAATCAGATTTTGGTGATAGTGATTAGAAAAAGGTTAAAATCGAAGGATTAGACAATTTATTATTAGAAAATGAGTTAATTTATCACTGAGAGATTGAACATGCTCTTTTTGTATATAAGATACATCATTAGTATGTTTTTATTGGTTAGAGTTATTTATGACAAAATTTGCATTGTAAATGTTCGCCAACAGCTCTATTTGAACACCAACTAAATTTTATACGATGATTACAATGATTTGATAAAACTCAACATTAGATTGATTATTTTTGGGTATGAAATGAAGAATATTTTGGTTAAGTGCATAATACATTAGAAAGAAAGAAAAAATCATAATTTGTTCGCAATTATACAAAAATCTAGAAAGAGAAAAATCGGAACTTGAGAGACGAAGACTATAAAGATGAAGCCATAAAAAGAATTCTTCCTATAAAATTTAATCGAAATGAAAAAATAAAAAAATCGTTCTAATAGGTAAGAATTTATGAAAAAATAGATTTAACTCATTAAATATTTATCCATTCATAGAAATGATAAGTAACTAGATTAAAAAATTACCTTATTACAAACATATGTTTTGAGCATTTTGATAGATATTCTTTGATAGTAATATTGACGGTATAATTTTGATCAAATTGTGACTTTTAATCTCTTTTTCAAGTTTTCAAAAAAAAAAAAATATTTATTAACACATAAATTTGTACCTTTTAGACTAGTTTTTTCCCCTCATTTTGATTAAGTTTGTAGAGTGCATTCTTTTCATGGATTCATCTTTGTAGTTTTAGTTTCCAAGTTTCGGTTATTTCTCTTTCTAAGTTTTTGTATAATTTAATCAAATTATGACTTTTGATCTTTTTTCTTTTTCATGTATATGTGCACTCAACCAAAATATTTTTTGATTTTATACCCAAAATAATCAATTACACTTTTTGTTTTATCAAATCTTTGTAATCATTGCATAAAATTTAGATTGGTATTCAAATAGAATGATTGGTGAATATCTACAATGAAGATCTCATCATAAATAACTCTCTCCAATTTTATATTGTTTAATACTAATGCTGTATCTAATTCAAAAAGAGCATCTTAAATATCTTTTCTTTTTTTTTAACTCATTCTTCTTATAATGGATGGTATCATCCTTCTGTTTTGACCCTTTTTTCTTATTGGTATCACCAAATTCTAATTTTATTGATCACAAACCAAAAATTATCATCCTCACAGTTTGGCTATTCAAATATCTAATCTATTCATGATACCAGTTCCTACTAAAGCACCAATATTTTAAAAATTAAGTTCGGAAGTTAGTGGAGATATATAACTTCTTTGATCCAATTAGCTTTTCTTGAAGGTAAAATTATTAATGTGGCGTCACATATATGCATCTATCTTCCACAAACAAGAAATTGAGGTTTATATAGTTTGACTATGGTGATTACTAACTAAATTTGTTGTTTGTTTAAGGAAACACTATGTCATTGTTTATGTGGTTAGAACCGGAAAAATGGACAAAAGATAGGAACGATGAATAGAAGTTGATTGGAACCTGATGGTTTCAGTTTCACCATGAGCTAGGTTGCGTAAGCAAGAGGGGGTTTAGCGATTGTTAATGCGGTAAAGGAGAAATACAAATTGTTCGTATGAAATAATAGCAAGCTGGGATATAAATGGCCGCAATGGGTGATTGTCAGGTATTGAAACAGAAAAAAAAACCCCATCAATCGAGCTATATAATAATGGTTAACAAATATCGAACAACTTATCATAAATCTAATACTTCATATACCAGTTCACTTCAAAATCATTTCATAGTCAAACAATCTTCATCCCATTAGGTGGACTTCAATGGATATTTACAAATAATAATTAGTAATTTCGAGTTCAAACCTTCTTTCTAGATTGATAGGTTTTCCCGAAACTAATATAATGAATAAATAATTTATCTATATACTGTTTCACCATCTTAGATATAGATTGTTCAATACAAAAACGATTTTGCCTTCAATTTTTTTTGTTTCATGCGTTGTATCGATTTGAGAATTGAAAGCTGTCATCTTTTTCAAATTTATTGCAACAACAACTTCGAATAAAAAGACTTTTGTAACAATTATAAATGCATCTATGGCAAGGTAACACAACATGACTAGAAATGTTTGTCCCGTTTACTATGCTGAACTTGGTCTGCCACCTCTCTTGAGACTAAAGTACTCACTTCAATCTATTTAGTTCAAATATTTTTTATTTTTAATCTTACCAATTAGGGTTCGTTTGTTATCTCTTCAAAAAATTTCTATATTACGTTTGTATTCACACATATTTCACCGATATATCATTCAACTAAGAAAATATAGATTAAAAGTGTAGATTAAAAAATAGATTAATTGTTTTAAAATTAAAGAAATACAAAATTATAAGAGTTTGGAGTTTAGTTTTTAGGATTTAAGTTTATTGCGGTTAGGGTTTAAGGATTAGTTTATCGATTTTAGTGTTTAGTTTTAGATTATTTTGTTAATTTAATTTTATCTATTTTGTTAATTATGGTATAAAACATGTCCTACTTTCTTAAGAGACCTTATTTTCTTTGACCATAAATCATATGTAACTTTAAAATTAATTTGGTTTGAAACACAGACGCGACCACCCCATTTCAAAATCTTTGATAAAGAAAATCATAATTCGAGAGCAAGAAGATATGAAGACAGAATCCATAATAAGTAAAGATGTGAAGATGAAATCAGAAATTTCTGAAGTTTCCTCTATAAATATGGAAGATGTGATTTAATCTTCTCAAGATTATTTATAGTGCAAGTTATTTTGTGGATTTTTTTTTCAGTTCTCATACCTTTAAAAATCCTTTTCATCCACTCTATTTTTTATCAAGAAAGTAAAGTTGGTTGATGAAATAAAGGTCCAAGAGTCTTTGAACAATTTTTTTTTCAATTTGGTTTACTGAACGAGTAATTGCTTTTATGTTTAGTTTATATGGTTTCAAGATATGTGAACTAATTTATTTAGTTTCAATTTTGTACTGATCTTGGTTTGATTCAGTAGGTTTAGTTAGTTTTTGTTTGGTTTATATATATTGTTTCAAGATATAAAAACCGATCGGTTTATTGAAGAGATTTGTTTTCATTATTGTTCCGAGTCAATGAAAGGGTCACGAAAGAAAAAAAGCTTGTGTAAACTAGAGAGTGATAATTTCTTTCATCTATACTAGCAATTTAATTAGGAATGTTCAATCCCTGATTCGATTTGGATCATTTGATTTTTTTGAATATTTGGTTTTAGAAAAATAACTACCAAACTAAAACCAATATACCAAATCACTAGTGTTTTTTCTTTTCGATTCGGTGTAGGTTAAGATTTAGTATTTCAGATATTGAAAAGTTATTACTATTTTATCGATAATACTTAGTTGTCTTTATATACAAATTGAACATCTCTATATAAAAGTAAGTGAACTGACAATAATTTAAGACACAAAAATTATCAAAAGACTTCCTTTTAAGGGTATTTGGAATATATAAACACTAGTGATTTGGCTTAGAATAACATTTTCAAATCTAGAACTTATATGATCCTATAAAAGAGGTGGCATGGCTACAAGTAAAAAAGTGTAAAACAGACCACCGACATTTACTATGGTATTTGAATAAGAAGAAGAATAAACATGCATAGAGTTATTAATCAGTTCAGCTCTAGATTGGAGTACTGCTTAACATTCATACATTTTGATATTATACATTTATATAATATGCATTTTATTTTCTCGGTTCTCAGATCGTCTCAAGAGAAAAAAACCTTGTTGTTTCTGGGTTTCTTGTTACATACCCTATCTATATATAGAGCGAGTGTGTCCCTCAAAATCTCTGTGAAATTCAGAAAACATAATGGGAGGCAAGAAGAGGAAAATTCCGATGGAGAAGATTCAGAAGAAAGAGTCACGAGCCGTTTCTTTCTCCAGACGCCGTACTGGTCTTTACAGTAAAGCCTCTGAGCTTTGTCGTGCCGGTGCACAAATGGCGATCTTGACGACCCCTTGTTCTTCCAACTCCAACGTCTCTTTCTACTCCTTCGGTCACTCCTCCGTTGATGGTGTTGTTGCCGCTTTCCTCAAGGATCAGCGTCCTGATCGTGAAGAGAATCTAGGATTAGGGTTTTGGTGGGAAGACGAGGATATTGCTAAATCGGAGAATTCAGAGGAGCTGAGGGGTGCGATCGAATCCATCTCTAAGATGTTGAAAAAGCTGAAGGAACTGCGTTTGGACTCTGTGAATAATTATCAAAGAGGTCATCAAGATGACGTGAAGAACAGCGACATCAAGAAGAAGGATCTTGTTTCACACGAAACTAAAAAGCTGGATCAAACCCTAAATCTTCAGTTCACTTCTGCAATATGCGATCATTCACCTAGAAATTTCAACAAGATCGCTCAAGAACAGGTTCAGACCATGGCTGTAGGAAACTTGGATGATGGATACACCAATCAGGAGTTGGATCTTGATCAACTCATAGATCTTGAGAGTTTGTTCGATGGGGGTTACGAGACCACTCAAGAGCATCCAGAGACTACTGAAACTTGTCTTTTGATGAATTCGGAGATGGAAGATGTCTCCATGGTGATGACGAATACAAATATGTCTCAAGGTGTTGAAGATGGGGCTTTGGTGCTTCAGAGAGGTTTGGATGAAGATGATCTTTTTCAATGAGTTACTCACCATTGATGATGTTTGAAGATACCAACGCAATTCAACCAAGATGAGTTCTGGATATATTCTATTTCGAGTTTTATGTCTTTTTATGAATCTCCTCGGGTATGTCTTAAATTTGATAGCCAACCCAAAAGCTAATCATAGAATCAACGAGTATTACAACACAAGCATATATGACTATAAGAGTATCTTGAGCACATCGTGTAAAATTTTGAGACAGATGAGTTCGTTTACCTATACCAAAGGACAAATAAGAAATAACCTAGTGAAACTGAGATTAACCTAGAACCAAAAAGCATCTAAAGACTTGTTCAACTTTGGCGTAATAGGTGGGTTACAACAAATCACATGTACGGCTCATCCGAACCTGTAAGAGAGATGGGACCAAGTGTATCGTAGCCTTCCAAAGTCGCAAGAACATAATAGTCGTTTCTTCTCTTGTGTGGTCTCTCCTTAAACCGCACAGCCAACACCTCAAACCGCACAACAACTCCAACAGCAATCTTGGAGAGATCATCTTTTTGAAAAAACGGTTTCTCGTCCTCAGACTGCGAGTGGACATAATGGTAATCTGGCATTTTCAAGAGCGAGAGGTATGCGTATCTGAGTGGTCCTGACCTGATAAAAACTCCGTTCCACAATACTTTTTTTACAATCCCTTGCAAGATATCTCCTCTTGCAGGCAAGAATGTGCGGCATGTGAAGGAGACCGGGAATGTGAGGATGCGTGCTTGATGATTGTCTTCGTTGTCGATGTTGTTGTTCTTGTTGTTACCGATGCTTTTCAGAGCGGTGATGCCGAGATAGAATCCGTGTTCCCTGCATGCTTTCTCGTGTATTAAATCTTGGAGTAGTCTGCACAGAATCTGTTGGTGAGGCCATTGGCCATTCAAGTGATTGACACATATAGCCACGTCCCGAGAAATTTCTACTTCTGAAAACATTCGGTTCATATGTCACCTGAGGAAACACAGGAGATTCTAGGTTCAAAGAGGAATTATATCACAAGAAACAGACACAAGTAGAAAAGGGTCACACATTATTCATAAAAAACCGCAAAACCAAAATGAGTCCTAAAGTGTAAATAATAACCAACAAGCCTCAATAAAGATTATAAAGCAATAAAAACGCAGGTCATATAGAAAACATAACGTTTAAATCAACCGGAGATACCAAAGTTTATGATGGCTAAATAAGTTGAACTTATAGCATTTAAGCTTAACTGGTACCTGCATAAGAACTTAGAGCTGCTAAGTGTTACTAATCAGCTCACTCAATTCTACATCAGAGCAAAGAAATCAACAAAGAGACAAAATTAAGAACAAAGTACTCAAAAATTGAAACTGCTAATTTACATCAAACAAAACAAAAAAGCACTGAAACTGCAGCAACAAGATTAAATATCAATAATTTCTGAGAAAATCACACAATCTGAAGTGATCCTTAACAAGATACAAGAAGATTCCTTTTCCCCTTCCCAAGAAAACCACAATAACCTTCCAGAGAAATAGACATTGGTCCATGATTCCGACACTAACATAGCTACAGAAACGTATGCAACTGTCTGATCTACAAAAAAACTCAAAAGAAATCTTTTTTTTTTTTTTTGACTGATAACGGGAGAAAAAATGCGAATGAACACACCCTTCACTGTCACTCCGCCATTAGAACCTCATTTACAGTTAAACGCAACATCGTAAATATCTCAAAGTCTGATTTTTTCCCTCTACTTTTTTAAAAATATGATAAACCCAAATCGAATCGATACCCACATCAGTTAATTATCGAGGTGTTCACAAGTTCCAATTTCATTACCGAGAAGGAAAAAAAGGGAAATTTGCACGCGTAACGAAATCTTCAACAAAACAAAAGGAGAATTTTTGCAAAATTTAGTAGCGAGCAGAAAAATCTAACCTTGAGAAGAAAATTCGATATCTCATAGAGGAAAGGAGCCGAAGAATCGTACGGGCAAAACAGAAAAAGATAGATTTCTATTTTTCTACTCTTCCCTTCTCTGCATAATAACTGTTTTGACTGAAAAAACTTGGATCCAGTCATAAGGCGTATGTTACTGAACTCTCTAGGCACATTTTAGCCATACTCTGTATCGGTTTTCTATAATGCGTCCTTTGTGGTGGGCCTTGTTTGTTAAAAACTCTGTTCTTGGCCTAGTTACGATAAACCAAGTGTCCAAACAACCCTCTAGTTATCTCGAACATCTTTCCCCGCCATGGATAACACAGGCTCAGAGCTTCGTATCGTAGCTGAAGCAAATTCGTGAAAAAAGCTGAAACTTTTTGTTGAAATATTCTGTTTGAATAATAAAGGTTTCTGATTTATTGTACTTCCGAGAGTACCCAATTGAGTGTATTTTGTTTCAGAAATGGCGATGAATTCAAGTCGCCATTTCTGCCCAACAACTGTAACGACGACGAATTCGTTGGGAAGCTCCTTCTGCAAGTTTCGTGGAACAGGTTCAACAATTTCACTCAGGTCTCATAACTGTGCTACATCGAGGAGATTCGGTTTCTCTCCTATGAGAAAGGTTAAACGATTATCGTGTGAAGGTACAAGTAGTAGCAGTAGGGATGAGAATTGGAACAGAACACAGAAGCAGAATCAATTTAGACCTTCAAAGATAGTGTTGAATCGTAGAAAAGAAGAGAGATTTTCGGATTTAGGTCTTATGAGTGGTGAGAACAGTAGTCCAAGTAGTGATGTTGGTGGTGGTGGGAGTAGTACAATGGAGAGGATTGTGGAGAAATTGAAGAAGTATGGATTTGTGGATGATGATCAGTTTCAGGATAAGGAGATTGAACAAGAGAGAAGGATTGAGAAAAGGTCAGTGGAGGATGGGTTCTATGTCGAAAAAGAAGAAAGAGGTGGATTCTTGGAGGAATCACCATTTGGTGTATTTGGGGGCAATGGTGAAGTTAAGTTTCCTTGGGAGAAGGTGAGTTCTATGGAGAAGAAGGAGCTGGTAAATGGAGAGTGGACAGCTAAGAAGGAGAGTAGATACTCGTTGGCAGAGATGACTCTTTCGGAATCAGAGCTGAATCGGTTGAGGAATGTGATGTTTCGAACAAAGAGCAAGATGAGAGTTGGGGGTGCAGGTGTTACTCAGGCTGTGGTAGATGCAATACAGGAGAAGTGGAAGAGCTCGGAGATTGTGAGACTCAAGATTGAAGGAGCAAGTGCACTTAACATGAGGAGGATGCATGAGATATTAGAGGTTTTAATCATTGTATTTATTTACAAAGGCTTAATTTTTGGAGTTTTGAAATGATAAGTCAAAGAATTGTTTCAAATGTCCTTTCTTGTTCATGGTCAAGTGTAATACTAATTATATCTTCACTGTGACAGAGAAAAACTGGTGGTTTGGTGATTTGGAGGTCAGGGACTTCCATCGCCTTGTACAACTACAAAGGTGGCAGCAACAGGTATGCATCAGGGAACCTGAACAAGCAAATATACAGAAGAACAGAGACATCACCGTCTTCCTTACCTACAAGTACAAATACAGTTGATCGTAGTGTTCAACAAGTGCATCTTCCTCAGCAGCTAGAGAAGGAGACAACCATTGTGGGAAATAATGACAGAACATCCCAACAGGAAGTAGAATATGAAGATGAAATAAATGAACTGTTAGAGGGTCTTGGTCCTCGGTACACGGACTGGCAGGGAGGTTATCCATTACCTGTTGATGCTGATTTGCTTCCAGGGATCGTTCCTGGTTACGAACCCCCTTTCAGAGTACTTCCTTATGGAGTGAGATCAACTTTGGGAACAAAGGAGGCAACCGCTTTAAGAAGACTTGCTACAGTTCTTCCTCCACACTTTGCTTTAGGTATTGGATTTCCTTTATGACTTTTTGTAGAGCCTAATAAGGTCTTTGAAGAGTGAGATTTTCTTTTGATGTACAGGTCGAAGTAGACAGCTGCAAGGGTTGGCAACAGCCATGGTTAAGTTATGGCAAAAGAGTTTGATTGCCAAGGTTGCCCTCAAACGTGGTGTACAACTGACTACCAGTGAGAGGATGGCTGAGGACATTAAGGTAATAAGGATTCACAGTCGAGTAACTTGTAATTGTTTTTATATTGATGTAGATATTATTAGAAAAAAATCAGAAGGTGTCTATATTTGATGCTGAATGTTTGATATCATGATCTTGGTAAGTGACTGCAGAGATTGACGGGAGGTATGCTGCTCTCTAGGAACAAAGACTTCTTGGTTTTCTATAGAGGAAAGAGTTTTTTGTCACTAGAAGTAGCTGAAGCATTAATGGAGAAGGAGAGGCTTGCAAGGACTTTGCAAGACGAAGAGGAACAAGCACGTTTAAGAGCATCATCAGCTCTGGTTGTCCCAAGTATTGAAGCTAATCAAAACCTTGATAGGACTTTGCAAGATGAAGAGGAACAAGCACGTCTAAGAGCATCATCGGCTCTGGTTGTCCCCAGTACTAAAGCTAATCAAAACCTTGTTTCTGCCGGCACTCTTGGAGAAACTCTTGATGCAACTGGTAAGTGGGGAAAGAATCTGGATAATGATGATCATGTGGAGGAAATGATACAAGAGGTTGAGAAAGTGAGATCTGCAAAACTTGTCAGGAAGTTGGAAAGGAAACTTGCTTTTGTGAGTTCCTGACTTGACCCTGTACTTCCTACCTGTCAAGTTATGTTTCACGTACTGAGTTAAGAGATTGCTCCTGGAATTAAGCTGATTATTAATTTTCAATGAACTTTTCTAGGCTGAGAGAAAGTTGCTGAAAGCTGAACGGGCTTTAGCTAAGGTGGAGGAATCTCTGAAGCCAGCAGAGCAGAGAACAGACCTTGAGGGCATAACTGAGGAAGAGAGATTTATGTTCCAAAAGCTCGGATTGAGGATGAAAGCTTTCTTACTTCTTGGTAAACCATCTTTTTACCGATGTGTAGTGTGCTTAAGTATGTTTGACCTGTGTTCTCTGGGATATGGACTCGTCTGAGAAACTTGAATTGATTACTTCAGGTCGAAGAGGGGTGTTTGATGGGACTGTGGAGAACATGCACTTGCACTGGAAATATCGGGAGCTGATTAAGATTCTTGTAAAGGCTAAAACTTTTGAGGGTGCGAAGAAAGTGGCAATGGCCCTCGAAGCCGAGAGTGGAGGTATCCTGGTTTCTGTTGACAAGATTTCGAAAGGCTATGCCATAATCGTGTATAGAGGAAAAGACTATAAGCGTCCTTCTACGCTGAGGCCTAAAAACCTCTTGACAAAGAGGAAAGCTTTGGCACGTTCTCTTGAGCTCCAAAAACGCGAGGTTCGTGATAAAAAAATATGCAACAACTTTTGTTGGTCTCAAAATCTGCAAACTTATCATTGATTTCTTTTTGTGACCAATTAGGTGATAAACCTCAAGGGCTAACACTTAGTTTGCTTTCTTATTTGGCTACTTTGCATTTAACAGGCTCTTATTAAACACATTGGGGCAGTACAGGCGAGGTCAGAGCAGCTGAGAGCTGAAATTGTATGGTTCCAATTATCTATATATCATTTACTAATCAAACAAAGAACGCATATTCTTGTTCTGCAATGTTTGCTAACCCGAGACCCTGAATCCATGCTGTCAGGAACAAGTGGAACTTGTAAAAGACAAGGGAGATGAAGCATTATACGACAAGCTTGACATGGCTTATTCTTCTGACGAGGAGATCGAAGAAACAGATGTATGATACGTTTGCCTTCTAATCCCTTTATTTCCTTTAATTTTCACCATCATGAATTTTGAGTTTCAGGGCTCATATTCCCTTGTTCACTTCGGTTGTTGTAGGGAGAGGAAGTTGACATGTATTTAGATACTTACAAAGACGAGGGAGAAGATGGTGAAGAAGGTGAGATCCAGGCCAAGGGTTCACTATCTGAAACAGATGTTGGATTTGGTTCAGATGATGAACTCTGGGATTCAGATGAATCAGACACTGAGTTTGGTGATGACTTGGCATCCTCCACAACACCAGAATCAACCTTTGTAGATCTGCAGAACGAGGAACATCATGTGCAACCATAAGCGGTAATAAAGAACAGCTTGTGTGCACTGTGCGGTGAA